>JAUKNK010000427.1:7500-612908 GCA_030765055.1 Mantis religiosa | reverse complement strand
AGAAAGAAAGAAAGAAAGAAAGAAAGAAAGAAAGAAAGAAAGAAAGAAAGAAAGAAAGAAAGAAGAAAGAAAGAAAGAAAGAAGAAAAGAAAGAAAGAAAGAAAGAAAGAAAGAAAGAAAGAAAGAAAGAAAGAAAGAAGAAAGAAAGAAAGAAAGAAGAAAGAAAGAAAGAAAGAAAGAAAGAAAGAAAGAAAGAAAGAAAGAAAGAAAGAAAGAAAGAAAGAAAGAAAGAAAGAAAGAAAGAAAGAAAGAAAGAAAGAAAGAAAGAAAGAAAGAAAGAAAGAAAGAAAGAAAGAAAGAAAGAAAGAAAGAAAGAAAGAAAGAAAGAAAGAAAGAAAGAAAGAAAGAAAGAAAGAAAGAAAGAAAGAAAGAAAGAAAGAAAGGTGGGTGAATGTGCGAGCACGGAGCTTACGTACCTATGTATCTTTGTGTAAAGCATAGTTTTAAAACCAAAAGCCGTTTAAATACGACACTCAACATCTTTCAAGAGTATGTCTGGAAAATCTTCAAAAAAACTCCCTACCACAAACAGCTACCTTTGATGATATTTTTTTCCAAATATGTTCTTTTTCTGAAAAACGGGTTTTAAGGAGGTGATAGACGGCGTTAATGGTTTCCATTTAAAACATTTATGCTTTACTCCAATGGAAAGTCACTATTCTTCCCCACCCCTCTTTTCTTGGTCATGCAATGAAAATGGAAATTCAAACACATCACAAGGAGACTCTATACTCTATTCAGTAATCCCCTCGTACCTAAAGGGAAAAGATTTACTAAAACTATTTAGAAAATGTTTTTCTGGGTTGCCGATGTTCGTACTGTATCAAAAGGTGTAGTTTCTTGCATGTTCATAATAACTATAGTTTTACTGTATAGGTGTACTTATTGAAACGAGACCTCTGAGTACTGTAAAGGGTATCCAGTCTTGTCATCAGTCCAAGATAAGAGGAGGCAACCTTAATGATAATATAATTTGTACTCTTCTTCATCAGGAGTAAATATGAGAACGAAGAGCTGTCTAATTCTCCAGTGAATCCCTTAAATCTCTTGTAATCTGCTCCTTCCATCTTGATTTGTTTGTTACCAGGATGCATTTAAGTGTAGGTTGATTGGTAGAGTTTCTCTAATGTATATGCTCTGGAGAGTGAGGGTCACTGTTCTGTTACAATCAACATATGTACAGTTCAGCTGCCTCCTTTGAAGAACTCTCACAATTGTGAGGGTACAATACTTGTTTTCATATTTGTTTTGTTGATACGCTAATGTAATGTATTACTGATGCTAATTCCCTTAATCTTTATTGTCCTGAAAAAGAAACGATTAAGTTACTTTTGAAGCAGACTGTGAAACATTAGAGCGAGAGAAATCGACAATGAAGCGTTATCTCAGGTTTACTTCTGTCAACCACAATGTCATAGCTAAACTGATTCAAATAACTTACAAATGAAGGATAAAGAGCGGAAGAGATTTCAAAATTAACAACGGTTGTTTACACAGCTGACTTTTTTCAACTTAGCCTTTGGTTTTTTTCAGTCACATGTATTCTGTTAACCACTCAAGATGGAAAATTCATTATTAAATAAATGATTACTTCTAAGTTAATACATTTTATTTGGGTACGTTATTAAATCACATAACCCAGTATTATGCTTTGCTGTGCACATGAAAGTGCTTTGGGTGCCCTAAAAGCTCATAAATACTTAAATAAGGGACACAAATAGAATCTGCTTATACTTATAGAGATTTTAACGTTATAATTTCGATTATTATCAAGGTCTGTGTTCTCAACTGTGGAACATTTTGTTTATATGACTCAAACTATAAATGGAAATGAGTTCTAACCCATTGAACGACCAAGAAACTTTTTTTTCTAAACATATGGTGCAGCTGACCCAGGTTTACTAATACAAGGTGCCTATTTATATTGTTTGGTTGATATGTTCCACTCAGTGTTAAAAATTAAAAATACTAAAAATAACATTTGTTATTATTTAGGTTAAATCTTTACTAAATAAATTACAACTTTTTCAGGTAGACAGATAAATAATTCGAATTGAAATACCCCGACAAAAGACGTACTACACGTCGAGGTCAGTGCGAAAAGCCCCACAAGCGTCCCGGTTAATGATGCTGGCTACCCTGGGCAGAGATTGAGATCGACACCACTCCGGAGCCTGAGACATCTATGTACCAAAATCTGTCTTATTTAAATAACCCAGAGTCAACGGCCTTCAAGTCACATAAGCAGGAGTCATCGCCTCCTAAGAGAGTATCTCCCCACACAACTTCGGAGAAAAAGCCGGATTCACCGTCCCGCAGTACACCCATTTTGTACTCAGACATTCCGCAATCTGCAATAAAGCAGATGATCAACAACTGGGAAAAGAAGCGGACCAATAAGCACTCGTCATTAGGAAATGAGGATAAACTGGGCTGGTCGGCAGAGTGGTCCAGAGAACTAGCTACAAATAGGTTATTCCATTCTTCATAAGAAATTGACAATGATAACAATTATGATCAAGCGCAAGAGGAAGCTACGCAGAATAGTATCAAATCTCGAGGCGAATCTGAATTAAACGGAGTACAAGGTCTCAGAGTAGCAGATGAAAAAAACACTGTTGCAGTCGATAAGAGACATACAGCGAAATATGGCGAAATTAATTTTGGTCCTTTATCTGCAGTAGCTGAAAGACAAAAATAAGGAGCAGTATCATCGAACAAAAAACAATTTCTGGTTAATTAAAATGAAGAAAATTTTCTAGAAGGCAAAACACAGTGATGTAGAAAAATTAAATTATGACAAACACAAACATTCTCTGAATAGCAAAGAGGAAGAACATTAAACATATACTGGCAAAGAATACGCACAGGATGGTCCAACTGTGATGGATGAAGGCAATATTATTGATTATTCTGACGATATTCACAATGAAGATGCCATGCCTGGGGAGAAACTCAGTAATAGGAAAAAAGAAAAGAAAATGGAGTGAGATGTACACAATGTACAAAGGAGGAGACAAACAACAGAGAACATTTCAGTAAGATCGGCACAGAAAGGGAAAGCAGCATCCTCAGATAAACACCGATCTCCATATAGATATGATAATACACAAGCACTGAGACGTTCGTCAAAAGTGGCGCATAGTGCTACAGAAGATTACAAAAAGGACACAAGAAAGTGTTTGGGTGCCACGAATACCTGAATCAAGAATCAACGGTACAACACAAAGATCAATCCGGAGACCTATATATATGGTGACAACGGATTATTAAGTGGCGGAAATGAAGAGAAGGAGAGGACTTTAATGGATCAAGCAGGAACACTAGGCGAATAAATAACAGGTTATATACAAGAAAGTATATAATACCAAGTTTTTGATGAGCATAATAATGAACATAATTTGGAAGACCAGGATTCCGTGAAACAACACAATCACGTAATGTAAGGGAATAGAGTAAATGAAACATATGAGAGTATGCAAACACCAGCATATGAACAAAGTAATGTTCAAGTTAACCTGGAGCAGAATGAGGACGAATACAATGGGGCTATGAATTTGGAAGTCCCAATTAAACGCCAAGTTTATGAAGATGAATTAGGCAAAAAGGAGAGCAGAAGGTGAAGTCTTAGAAGTTATCAGTTGGAATGTTTGAGTAAATACGCCTTATTAACATCCGAATATAATAAAAACAAAATTAGTGCAAGGAGAGCGCAGAATTCAGAGAGAAATACTCTCTGATAATAATGAAGAATCTGGAGAAGACGAGACTGAAACATACTTTGAGATTAATGATTAGAACCAAGGTTTGGAAGTTGGGAACGATAACCAGAAGCTAAGAAACAGCTACAGAAATACCCAGAGGTTAGCAAGTTTGGGTGAATTCTGATGTGAACATACAACAGCAGAACTTTCAACCACAAAGTCCTGAAACCGGAGATTAATTGACAAGAGAAAGCCGAGAGTTTAATAGACAAGTTTCATTTAGTACAAAATGGAACCGAAAAGAGAATCAGATAGGCCTAAAAAACAAATTCTATCCATATACCGGAACAGAAAATGACACAGTCAGTGCTGGAGAATAACAACCAGGATGAAACACTATGGAAAGCAGAGGATAGCACCATAGGGGCTCAGCGAGAAGCAGAACAAACCTCTCAGGAACTACCACCAACCAGTGAAGATGCAGAGGATCAGCATTTGGACTATTACCCAGCGAGGGGCAGAGAGCAGCACTAATTTCATCTGGAAGTCGCATTTTTCGTTTCAGGTAATAAACAACAGTCATATATAATCGTAGTTTGGAAGTTTAGTAGCTAAATGCATGAACAATGTTGTGCTTTCCTCTGTTTTCAGTATTACTTTCTCTATTACATGTAGTAGAAGGATGGTATTAAACTTCACCCGAAGGTTCATTATTTACATCGAATTGGAAAGGTGTGTTGAGGTCGAGGTCCCCCGAACTAAGAGAATTTTTAATTTATTTCAAAATTGACTCTAACCATTTTGATTATAAAACAATACTTTTAGGATATTTTCATAACAAATGAAATGTAAATGTCCATTTTCTGGAAATCCTGTTCTTTCTGAATGACCTTACTTAACTGGTAAGTCGTAATAGATAAAAAGAATTACTAAAAAAATATAGATTTTGTTTAAGCAAGAACTCAATGTGAATAATATGCGTGTATACTGATGCGTTAAAGATTTCTGAGCCATTCTTTATTAATGGTTTGAATTTTCAAGCACTTTATCCTTTCCTTAACTGCAATTCGCCATTCCACTATTTTTCTCCACTGCTTACCTATATTAAGCCCAGGAAGTATTTCATTCCAGTGAATACGAAAAAATACACGTTTTGAGACTTCCTAAATAAAGACGTTTTTAAAAACGCTCCATGTATGTAATATGTCTATGCACAGGATACCTCAGAGAAGTTGGTTAGATACCAAACCAGCCATATAACTTCATTGTCTTCCAAAGATGCGGAAATACTTTTAACAACATTCCATCACACCAATTTATCGCTTATCTGCTAGATTTTTCGAAAATTTGCAGTTTGTCAGAGGCAGCTAAAACGATTTTTATCGAAGATATTTACATGGTTAATAAAATATATATCTGGAATTTTCTGAGAACAACCTTGTAGTTCTCTTCATTCAAAATCTATTTTTATAGTTCTGTATAACTGGTAAAATGATGATGATGATGATGATGATGATGATGATGATGATGATGATGATGATGATGATGATGATGATGATGATGATGATGATGATGATGATGATGATGATGATGATGATGATGATGATGATGATGATGATGATGATGATGATGATGATGATGATGATGATGATGATGATGATGATGATGATGATGATGATGATGATGATGATGATGATGATGATGATGATGATGATGATGATGATGATGATGATGATGATGATGATGATGATGATGATGATGATGATGATGATGATGATGATGATGATGATGATGATGATGATGATGATGATGATGATGATGATGATGATGATGATGATGATGATGATGATGATGATGATGATGATGATGATGATGATGATGATGATGATGATGATGATGATGATGATGATGATGATGATGATGATGATGATGATGATGATGATGATGATGATGATGATGATGATGATGATGATGATGATGATGATGATGATGATGATGATGATGATGATGATGATGATGATGATGATGATGATGATGATGATGATGATGATGATGAAAGTCTAGCATCCAATTTGTACAGGGTAAAGCAAAGTGGCCAATCCTCGCGATAAAGAATATTGAAGTCACTCTCACAAATTAATAGTAAACGAAGAAATCAATCACGGTTATTAGGTATCCACATTTTTACTATTTATTATATCTACAATTTATACTTTGATGGAGAAGGGAAGCTGTTTATAAAAACGTTTAATTGGGGATTTAATGTTCACCCTAGCATTCTCAACACAATCATACACTATTTTCATATGTGACTGCCTTGAATGCTGGCTCGGCAAGCCTGGCATTGGAATATGAACACGTGGAATCATAGCGGAAGTTCTACACTGATAGATGCTCAATAGTGCTCTTGCGACCACGCAAAAAACATCCGGCAGTAAATTACGTGATGTGTTTATGGGGAAACTGTTAACACCCTCAAGTAGATACATACTTAGGTACCAATTTTCAAAATATATGTACATATACCCCTAATACTCCATGTATGTTGTTTATCTACCTTTTTTTAAGAGGTGCAATCTAGTATACTAATTTTTCAAATATAAAGTATCTACACAATGATACCGGAGCCTATTGTAGCAAACGATTACAAAGTACTTAGGACTTCATTGCGCTCAAACCCAACCTTATAAAATAAGTATAACAAATTACAATATTTAAAAATTGATTATGATGTTTAGTAAATTCGAAGTATGCTGTGATAACCAATAACAGCTGTAAATAGATTCAATTGCCATATATCTACCAATATTTCCAATTTTCTTCCTATTTTGTTCCAATATTACTATAGTGATGTTAGTTTTATAGTAGGTGATGCACTATATTCTGCTTTTGTATTTTTCACTAAGGTAGTATAGTTCCATAAAGGGCTATTTAAAGTATATTTTAAGTAAATATTTTAATTGGGAAGATCTTCAATGTTCACTAACATATAAAAGTACATAATTATTCTGAAAAGTGAGAAAATATATTAGGATGTTGTATAATATTGATTTAAGTTACATTTAAATATTTTTTCTCTGTTGTCTTAGGTGAAAAGTGAATCCGCAACGATTCTCTGCTTCCGGATCATGTGAAGTGTTATCCAAGTGGAGTGAAAGACTATCTACTCTGTGTGTGTTTCTATTAGATCAAAAATCAATAAACTTTGGGGGCTGCTCTGTGTGCAGGCTTGTTTAAAGAATTGTTATGTATTTAAGTTATTAAGTTTAATAAAGTAATTTAGTTTTCATAATCTATTATTGCGAGCTATGATACGCGCATAAAAATTCCATTCTCAGTGGTTTCTGTAGTTATAAATAACTGCCTAGCTGATATTATGAGCCATGATATGCTTTTGTCAGGGTATACGTAAGTGTGGTTTTACTCTAAATAAAGATGCCATGGATACCTGATGTAAAATGTTTAATGAGAACTGTTTGGAACACTTATTACTGAAGAGTTGCCGAAATATGAATATAATTTAATAACTGAATATAATTCCCGTTGATATTATCAACTACTGCTTGGTTTGCTGCAAGTAATAAACGTTTATTCTGTTACTGATACAGAATTGACGTAACTTTACTCCTAGCTACCCCCACCTGCACGGTCCGATCATCACCGATGAAGTTGTATACTCTCCCAGCCATTACGAGAGATATGTCTGCACGCATATACGTTGAGTTGTATTCCCTCGTCTTGGTTTTCTCTTTTATTTACTAACGCCTAAAACAATTTTCTTGCCATGTTCAGTTTTAGCAGACCAGTAACATCACCCTTCACTTCTAATTTCTCTCGTGACCTACGCGTCTATCCGCATATATTTCATGAAGTCCCTTCACTGATATCTGAGTAATTCCACTTAAACTAATCACCAAGCACGCGTCGTGAACTTAGCGTTCGTTCAATAAGTTTCCGGATGAATTCAGCACATTCATTTCCTAATTACCTGGTATCCCACTGATTCTCAAGAAGATAAAATCCTATTCACTTCGCTTTCAAAAATTCTATATTATACTGTTATCATTAATATCTACATTATTAAATTATGCGTTTATTTAAGTCACTCATAATTTAGGTGTCACTTCTTATTGGTCATAATACATAAAAAGCGTATCTTTCAAGTACACAAAAAGACTAAAAGTCATTATTATAAAGTAAAACTAGTCCAAGAAGTACACTAGAGGCCAAATAATAAAACAGTGAATATTCTGATACGGAAACCTCAAACTAGTATAAAAATTCCTCGTCAAGAGATAGCAGCAAAACTAAGAGTGGTTAAAGGACGTCGCTGACAGCACATATATATAAACTAGGAATATATACATGTTCAAAGTGTCCCCAGGACAACGATGAAGAAATGACTGGAGAACACATTAAACCAGTAAATATCTGCTGGATCCATCATAAAAAGACACTGGAGAGGAAGAATGCTAAAGGCTTCACTGTGAACGCAAGGCATTGGATAACAACAACAACAACAATTTCTAATATTCTTCGTAAAATCCAATAAGGTAAAGCTTTTGAATGATTTTCTCTTTGTATAATAAGCTTTATTTGAGAAAGTAAACTAGATTAAATATCGTTATATCGTATCCTTGAAGCTGTTGAAGTTAAATACCGAATTTGGTAGAGAGCGTTCTCGTTTTTGAGTTACCCTGTTCAAACACACACACATACATGCACAAACAACTCATTCGGTCTGGATAGCACAGGTGTTTAGGCACAGGCCTACCTACTAATCACAGGTCGAGGCTTCAGACCGATGATTTTAAGTGTTCTTAAAAGCATCAGCCGCAAGTCCATAGTTTTGTAAGCTGAACGCTCCACATTCACCGAAGTAACAGGTTCGTATTTCAGCTTCCAAACTAAATGGACAGGAATGTTACATTGTACATTCGTGCTTCTTCCTGTTAGGATATCTGATGGACTATGTAGGTTATTCAAACCTACATTCCTCTGCAGAACTTCTTCGGTTTATCCCATACCTTATCTCCAACAGAACCTGGAACAGTTTTGATCCTTTCTTGCATAGCTTTAAATATTTGCATTTGTTGGTACAGAGGTTTTTCTGTTGTTTAAAGTGATGTAACAACGTGCAAAAGGAAGGTGAAGTGCGACTTTAAACATGCTAGTTCCCTCTCGATACCAGAATCTTCCATCACTTGCTTTGCAGACAAACAAAACTATTGGCACACAAGCAACGTTTTATTAACAGCTAATAATTTTTCAAGTTATTAAATGTTTAATTAATAAATTAATGTAAAATCAGTTCAGCAAGATGAAAAAATAAAATGTCTATTCTGACAAGGACCTTTAAGATAAAATGTAGGAAATAGTGTGCTGCATTGATGTTAATTGTATGTTATGATCATTATTCCTCACTGATCACATATAAAACATAATTCAAAATCTTCGTACCTACAATATTGTCGGTGTTTCTCTATAAAATCTAAAGAAATTGACCAAGATGGTAGGTAACAAGAATAAATTTAAATAATCACACATCAGACATCCTGAAACTGCAGCATACAACAAGTTGTGATATTTTCACTTTTCATACTTCTTCTGTTGTCTGTCACAACGAAGCTATATGTAGAGAAAATCTTTCATTGTCAGTGTTGAAATCGACAGGCAAAGACATTGAAGGTACTTTTCACAGAAATTGCGGTAAGAATCAGCTTTTGCCTTCAATGCCAGGAGTGTTGTTGCATGAGTTAAGTCACTTATTACTTGTTTACTGGCTAGCCTAGAATGCTCAAACAAATTATCTAAATCTTTTATGGTTATTACATCATCAGTTTCTTTTGCTGTAATGTAGCTCAGTTTAGAAAATGTCATACGGCAGCAGACTCTATTATTTATTAATAACATAGAGAACAATATGACCCGTAACATTAGACTCTACCGCTGTACAAGTCTGCAGAAGTAGTCCCGCTCGCACGTCCCCAGCTCCGTTCCGACCTGGAGGTCGTGATTGGTGTCTGCCACGCTGAGCAGCCCCACTGGCACCTCCTCTTGGCAAGGCAATAATGCCCTGGCTACACAGAGTGAATAAACGGCAAAGTTACGCATTACACCGAGTGATCAGAAAACAGTGAATGTTAGAGTGTTCAATTTGCCTTCGGAGGTTCCCCTCGCTGTTTGTCTCAGCAGCTGAGCCAATACGGTACAGTGTATGACATACGCAGGGAGCAATGGACCTCCCAGTATCTTCTTCCGACTAACAACGGCGTGATTGCTGTGAAGGTGGGACTGAAACGTCACATACCCGCTAGCTTGTTTATCGATACCTATTTGGTTGGAATCAGTTACATCGGTCAACCGCAAGCTTGTCATCTGTGACATGCCACTACCCACCTGAAAGCTGAGTGCCCCCTTCGTGT
The DNA here is from genome assembly GCA_030765055.1 of Mantis religiosa. Classification (NCBI taxonomy): domain Eukaryota; kingdom Metazoa; phylum Arthropoda; class Insecta; order Mantodea; family Mantidae; genus Mantis; species Mantis religiosa. The sequence continues at coordinate 602,779 of JAUKNK010000427.1, read as the reverse complement.
CATGCGGTTACCCATAAAACCATGGAATCGTCCAGTGACCTTCAGTGCGGCAGCAGGTGATAACTCATATGCTGATGCTGTCGGTAGAGAGCACGCAGCAGATTCGACGAGTACGTCCACAGAAGACCAGCAGTCGGAACAACCTGCACAACAGGTAGACAATGGTCTGGTAGTAGTGGAGCTGGCGAGAGAACCAGCGGAGTCCGAAAAGTCCGCAGTGGCCAGCGATATCACGCCTATGGTTGAGACACAGGATGCCCCTGAAAGATCTGCTGTTACTGCTCCATCTGAGGTTTATAGGGACGGTGGTGTGGAGGTTGTAAGTGATGAAGAGGTAGAGGTGTCTGCTACTGAAATAGCTCAGTTAAGACAGAAGTTTGGCATTGCATTGTCGGGTCGCGACCCTCAATTAACAAACCAGCACAGGAGGATGGAAGTGCAAGGCATCCCACCAAGACAGCAGCCTCCGGATATGCTACACCTGAAAGGTAGTCCACCGGTTCCTATCCAAGCGAAAGAAATAGATTCAGGCAAGCGGCCGGCAGTGGATGGCGGTGATGAGTGTGAAGAAGAACTACGTTCAGCTAAACTTACCAAAGAGGATTCGCGCCCAGGCATTGTTCAAGGAGGCTCAAATGATATTAAAGTGGTTCCTGGTTCTTCATAATCCTGGCATCACTAAGGATATGCTCCTTGCCCATTGAATGCCAATAGGTGTTCAAATCTGGGCTTCGCTTAATGTTCATGGTCTGCGACAGGTGGTCAAACAGCAACTTTTAAGCGACTTCTTGATAAATCATGATATAGATATCTGCTTTTTGCAGGAGGTGAATATTGGTCATATGGACTTCTTATATGGCTACGAGTACGAGACGAATCTTGGGCCGGAAGGTACCGGTGCGGCTATTGTGTATCGCCAAGGTTTACAACTACACTATTTCGTGCTACATCCCTCTGTTAGAGCCATTTCAGTAGTCTATGAGGGCATTACCTTGGCGAACATTTACGCTCCTGCGGGCAGTAACAAACGAAAGCAACGAGAAACCTTTTTTAGGCAAGACATCTTGACCCATATTCCATCAAGTGCACCGTTCGTCCTTGTTGGCGATTTTAATTGTACTTTAGCTGCTAAAGATCAACGGGGCGCCGTCAATGGGTGTAGTACTCTGCAACAGCTAGTAGAACAAATGCACCTGACAGATAATTGGGAACATAAGCACGGCTCAGCATTACAATTTACATTCGTGAGAGGACCATCAGCTTCACGACTGGACCGCAGGTATGTTACGGCTGAACTCTTACCTCGGCTTCATCGCACAGAAATAATGCCGGTGGCATTTAGTGATCATAACGCACTAATACATACACTGGAGGGCAGGGTGGCGAGCTGCACTAGAGGCAGACGTTACTGGAAACTTAAGTGCTCCTTGCTTACGAATGAGGAAGTGATGACTGACTTCCAGGACTGCTGGTCACGATTGTGGGAATCCTTTGGGCGTGCACAAAACAAAGTCGACTGGTGGGTGTATAAAGCCAAACCTACATTATGAAACTTCTTTCGGGCTACTGCCAGTCGTCGAGCGCTGGCTAGAAGAAAAACCATGGAATGCTAATTCCAAATCCTCCACGAGCTGCACGTACGCCTATAGCAAGGAGACAATGTTCTGCAACTAGTGCGGGAGATCAAAGAACACATAAAATCTCGTAAAACACAACAGCTTCAGGGGTATTTGGCCAGAGTACACTCGGAGGGAGTGCTGCATGGGGAGCAGGTGAGCTTTCTTCATTTGGCAAAGGAAATGTAATCATGGTCGCCGGGAGCTAATCACACAACTTGAAGTAGATGGACGGGAAGTTTCCACTACAGCCGAAATTACTCGTGAAGTGAACAACTTCTACGCAAAACGATTCACCGACCCCGCAGATCTCGCACACAAAGCAGAGGCGTATATGTCAAAATTCCTACCAGACATACCGGAAGAATAGTGGCAGGGTATGCCGTCGCTGGCCAAATCAGAGTTACTTGAAATAATCCAAAAATCCAAATTGCCTGCCTCCCCAGGACCTGATGGCTTACCATATGAATTTTACAAGCAGTGTTGGTGTCACATCCAGAACGAATTATTACAGGTCTTTCAGGAAATGTGGAATACAGAGCATTTACCACTAATGGGATAGCGGTACAACTTCCGAAAGTGGCTAGACCCAAGTCATTGCAGGATTATCGACCGATCACGCTGTTGAACTGTGATTACATTCTGTTTGCTAAAATAATTGTTAGTCGTATGCAAAAGATACTACCGTATAGCATTAGCGAGTTCCAGGCCGCAGTAAATAAAGGAGCGACCCTGCAAAATACGTTAGCTGCCTTGGGGTGATGTATATTGCATTGCGCACAGGAACATCAGTCTGCAGCGAGTATTAATTTGGACCTCAAAAGGGCCTTTCACAGGGTTGTCCATGAGGGCTTGTGGAGACGTATGATGGAATTAAAAGTGCCTGATAAACTCTGTAACCTGATTCGAGCCATGTATGCTGGTGCCTCGTCAAACGTTTCCTGCAATGGCTATTTAACGTTTGCTATACCGATTAAACGCTCAGTCAGACAAGGATGTCCCATGTCCATGATGCTATTCTCCCTGTATGTTGACCCACTACTCCAACAGCTGCAATCCACACTTGATGGCCTTGAGGTATATGGGCAGCGAATTGTTGTGAGGGCCTACGCAGATGATATTACGGTAATAGTTACCACCCCCCAAGACAGTGCTCGCTTAAGAGATTGTTTACAAGATTACGAGGGATCGACAGGGATGACATTTAATATGCAGAAGTCCGAGATTGTAGCCATTGGACCAGATCCGCCGGACAAATTCATCTTAGGAGTACCTATGGTGCGGCGTACTAAGATTTTGGGGGTTTACTTTAGTGATAGCGAGACGGACATGAGGGAATATAATGGACGACCCGGATTAATGTATTGCCTGGTATGCTGTATAAGAAGAAATACCGGATGTTGAATTTGGTACATGTACAATTTGGTACGATATTGTAAGTTTCGCGCTCAGCAGGATTTGGTTCCTTGAAAACGTGCTACCACCAACAAAGCGGTATTCCCAGAGGATAGAACAAATATTGGGCTGTTTCATCTGGACAGGGAAGCTCTACCGTGTTGCGCGGGCTGAACTACGCCTCCCGAAATGCGCAAACCTTGATGATTAGAATGCTTCTGCTTGCCCTAAATAATCAGAGTGATCCCGTGGACATCATGATACAATGCGAGCACATGGATTTTTGGCGCCAAGGACAACGTGGCGTGGTACCCGAGATTTTACGGGATACATATTACGCGTTGGAGCGGTTACCCCCGGAGCACTCAATAACTGGTGATAAGTGCACAGTGAAGAACATTTGTGCTTGTCTTCGTCAAGCAGTTAGAATTACCCCGCAGGTACGGATAAAATATCCGCAGCTGCCCTGGCAGTGCATATGGAAATATTTTGGCCTTCAGCAACTGAACACCACATGCTTAGCGGTGACATAGCACATTATGAATAAAATTCTTCCAACGGCAGACAAACTGTACCGCCACAAATGGCTAACTGCCCGAGATGTCCTATTTGCTCGGCAGCAGATTCGCTTCCGCATCGAGTAATGGTATGTTACGGAAAAGCTGGGATATGGAAGTGGGTGCTAGACAACTGTAATGGTTGGATACCTGCCGGATGGGATGCTTCACAGTAAGACATATTACATTTGAATCTTCCTAAGATGAACCCTTATTACAACGTGCACTGCTCTGGCTGATAATGGGTACATTTGCATGGTTTACACACTAGACACCCCGGCTAATTGTTTGATAACACGTCTCAGACGATTTTTACGCGATGAGAGATGGACAGTGGTCCAGCTTAAGAAAATAGCACCCTTCAAACCGTGGATACTGCAAGTATAAAAGATATCGGCAATATAATACCCCTTTCCGACATCATTCCCCTCCATGTAAGACAGTGAGGTAAAATAAAATAAAAATATATAAATAGGTTACCTCCCTTACTCCCACCCTTCCTCCCTCCCTTTCTCCCTATCTTCCACCCTCTCTCTCTTAAAAATAGATTGTTTAAAAAAATAAAATTAAAAAACTGGATTAAAAAAGGCCCGTCCTCCCAAAAAATCCCCAAATTTAAAACCTTCACTCTAAAAAAATGAAATGTCCCTTTATCTTCAAAACAAGAGCCAATCTATCATTTGTATGATAATTATTTCATTCAGCAAATGGAAATACAAGTGATTTCACTAAAAAGAGGTCGATGGCAATAATAAACAACGTTCTGATCAACTCTCAACACTCTCAGCTGTTCTCTGCTTACACACTTTTAGTTCACAACAGGTCACTTCCTTAAATTACGTCATTCATAGGTCGAGATTGTTTTGTACAATCACTAGATGTTTCTAGAATAAAAAAAGGATCTAATGACCACATCCGAATATTTTATCACCTTCGAGAAGCATGAAAACCTATCTGGGCCGGCAAGTCCTTTATCTCTGTCAAACTCTAACCGTCTGTTTATTTAGCGACTGTTTGTGTAAACAAGCCGCGCGATCGTGGATAGCGGTTTCGTGACACTAACATAGGGAACAATATAACCCGTAACATTAGACTGTATCGCCGTACAAGTCTGCAGAAGTAGCTGCTGAACATACAAGGGGTAATATAAAATTATTATTTATTAATAACATAGGGAAAGATATGACCCGTAACATTACACAGTACCGCTGTAGAAGAATGCAGAAGTAGTTGCCGGACGTACAAGGCGTAATATAAGGTTATTTATTAATAACATAGAGAACAATATGCCCCGCTGCATTAAACTGTGCCGCCGTACAGGTCTGCAGACGTAGTTGCCGGAGCCGCAAGGGGTATTATAAGGTTATTTATTAATTACATAGGGAACGATATGACCCGCTACATTAGACTGTGCCGCCATACAAGTCTGCAGAAGTAGTTGCCGGAGCTGCAAGGGGCAATATAAGGTTATTTATTGATAACATAGGGAACAATATGACCCGTAACATTACACAGTACCGCTGTACAAGTCTGCAGAAGTAGTTAACGGACGTACAAGGAGTAGTATAAGATTATTTATTAACAACATAGGGAACGATATGACCCGCCACATTAGACTTGCTAACGTACAGGTCTGCAGAAGTAGTTGCCGGACCTGCAAGGGCAATATAAGGTTATTTATTAATTACATAGGGAAAGATATGGCCCGCTACATTAGACAGTGCCGCCTTACAGGTCTGCAGAAGTAGTTGCCGGACCTGCAAGGGCAATATAAGGTTATTTATTAATTACATAGGGAACGATATGACCCACATCAGACTGTGCCGCCGTACAAGTCTGCAGAAGTAGTTTCAGGACCTGAAAGGGGCTTATATAAGGTTATTTATTAATACCATAGAGAACAATATGACCCACTAAATTAGACTATGCCGCCGTACAAGTATGCAGAAGTATTTGCTGAACCTGCAAGGGGCAAATAAGGTTATTTATTAATAACATAGAGAACTATATGACCCGCTAAATTAGACTGTGCCGCCGTACAAGTATGCAGAAGTAGTTGCCGTACATGCAAGGGGCAATATAAGGTTATTTATCAATTACATAGGGAACGATATGACCCGCTACATCAGACTGTGCCGCCGTACAAGTCTGCAGAAGTAGTTTCCGGACCTGAAAGGAGCTTATATAAGGTTATTTATTAATAACATATGGAACAGTTGGCCTTGAGCTGTCGTACGGTGAAGGTCGAGTTAGGTCCCTTGCCGGCCGGCACAGAGGGAAGTTGTGTTGCGCTCGCGGCTAGTGTTTACTTTACGGCAATATTACGGCTGTGACCAGTACACGTTTCTGCGAAGTGACGACGTTAACGTCGTAATATTAGTATTCTTTTTTGTTTAATACGGTAATCAATACGACATAATCGACATGGCCGACCGTCCAACAACATTGGTGATAAGTTTTGTAGAAAGAGATATTAGTCGACCGACTGCATACGAGATACATGAATGGATATTCAACACGCTTAAGTTAGAAGAAGATGAGGTTACAGCACTACAAATAAATGGAATTTCTCGACAGATCTTCATTAAATGCAGTTCGCAAGAATTGGTAGAACGAGTGTTAAAACAGACAAATGGGGAAGCTAGTTTCACTCTGTCAAATGGACAACGGACCAAGGTGCTTACTGATGTTGCCGGATTCGGAAGACGTATGGTTAAGATATTCAATTTGCCACTACATATCACAAATTTGAAAATAAGCGTGGCTTTGCAACCATATGGGAATATACTACAGGTAACTGATGATGCATGGTATGAGAATTATCGTTATAAGATGACAAACGGAGTGCGCACTGTTCATCTACTATTGAAGAAACATATCCCGTAATTCATAAATATTGAGGGACATTCGCCTTTGGTTAGTTATCCAGATCAACCTACTACTTGTGCAATTTGTTATTCAGCGGGCCACTTACGTAATCAATGTCCACGTAAATTCGTACCACGTACACCGAACAGTGCACAGGATACCTTTACATGGCCAAGCTAGCATCTGGAGCCTTACCGAAACCAAGGATAGTGAATCAAAATCTGGACACCGAAAAAGATGCGCACCCCATTTTACCGGCAGCCGACACGGAGATAATAGACGACCGGCAGGCAGGCATAAGCAGCGAGGATTACAAACCCGCATCGATGACTGACACGAGGCAGAATGACGCGGAAACTCCACACACTCTGGTCACCGGTGACATTAACGGTTTGGAGTCCCAGTGTTCGACGGATTCAGTGGTGGTTGATGCACCACGAAGTGAATTTATAGAAGATGGCGAAACGACATTATTGGACGACAAGATTGAGCATAATTCAGCAGCGACTAAACCAGCAACTTTGGCCCCCCTAGCGGAGGAAATGGCAGTAGCTGATACTTTGGAAGATAGTAATATAATAATACAGCCCTATGTGCGTGGAGTGCAAGTTAGTAATCGTGACCCTCGATTAGACAAACGTAAGAAAAAAGATCCGGATACAAAGGAGGAATCACCAACAAGGTAATCTAAAAAGAAGGGCAAGCCGGTAGACCAAGAGTGAATTAGTGGCGGCAGTATGTATTAGCAACTTATTTTTCCCGTGTTGTTGATGGTACTCCTCCTCCAAACCTTGGCATCAGTGAATGTAAATTGTTTGCGGAACTACACAAAGAAAACATTAAAGCGCGACTTTGTATTTGATTATGACATTGATTTTCTGTTTGTCCAAGAAAATAACGAGCATTGTCTGGATTTCTTTGGGCCCCAATATACCTATATATCAAACGTGGGAGAGGAACAGCGTGGTACAGCTATAGTGTATCGTGCAACATGTGGAGTGCGCCTCACAGAAACGCATGCGAGTGGTAGAATTACATCTTTATTGATTGAAAATAACACCCTATTAGTTAACGTATACTTGCCATCTGGGTCCCACAGACGAAAGGAACGTGAAGAATTCCTGGCTAAGGAATTTCCTTTCTTTTTGCGCCATAAATACGACAACTTGATCCTCGGAGGAGATTTCAATAGTGTCATCAAAGCCAAAGACCAGAAGGGCCAATATTACCCCTCGTCAGTGTTAGATAGTCTGTGTAAGTCTTTAAAACTGCAGGATGCATGGGAAAAGAAACATGCCAACTATGTCGAGTTTACCTTCCATCGTAACTCTGCTGCTTCGCGAATAGATAGATTTTACGTAAGTGAGACGATGACATCACAGGTTCAGGACATCCAAGTGAGACCAGTGCCATTTAGCGATCAGCATGCATTGATCATGAAAATAATGCACACCGAAAGACCACCACCAATTGGAACAGGATCCTGGAAATTAAACAATGCCCTCTTACAGGATACGATGCTTAAATCCAAGTTTCAACAGAGGTGGACAAGCTGGACTCGAACCGCGAAGAGTAGAACCGCCAACAAGTTACATCAGTGGCTATTCACTCTGAAGCCTGCCATACGCAATTTTTACAAGAGTGAAGGCATAGAGAAGGCAAAGTATAGAAGAAAGTATTTGCATTATTACTATGAACTGCTTAACGATAGATACCAACAACAAAGGAGGCAACAAGGTGGAGAAACTGTGACGCATCACATCGAAGCAATAAAGAAGAAAATTTGTTCACTTCAGGAAGAACTCTGTAGGGGAACACTACAACGAGCGGGAGAGAACTCGCTACAGGGTGAAGAGAAAACCTCGCTCTATCACATTGCGTCTGAAAAGTGCCGCGGAACGCAGAAATATATCTCTGCTTTGGAATCCACATCTGGAGAACTACTGACCACAACACGAGATATCTTAGCAGAGGCTTACAATTTCTTTTCTTCCAAATTTGGGAAAACGGAAGTCGATGTTGTAGCACAGAAAAATGTTTACAAGAACATTGTGGAACAACTATCACCAGAAGATGAGGCATTAAATGCGGAAATAGCCATGACAGAACTATGGACGGCACTCAAATCAGCCAGCATGACATCGGCACCGGGAGTAGATGGCCTCGGCTACCGGTTTTACAAAGAGAACTGGGAGACTGTAAAAGACACACTGCTTGGAGTAATGTTAGAGTTGCAACGGAACGAGAGTGAAATGTCTGGTTTCAACGAAGGAATTATTGTTTTAATACCCAAACATTCAGCGGCAAGAACATTCACCGAATATCGTCCTATTACACTACTTAATGCCGATTTTAAGTTGTTCAGCAAGATAATTGCCAATCGTGTTCGGGCAGTTCTGTCAAATGTCATTGGACCGGGACAGACATGCGGTATTCCAGAAAGGAGAATTACGCACATTCTCATGACACTCCGGGATACTATTATTGCTTGTGAGCAGGACCCAGACTTGACTACGGCAATTTTAGCCCTGGATTTCACAAGCGCCTTTGACAAGGTTCATCATGGCTATCTTTGGGGAGTTTTAAGACAATTTGTATTTTCTGTGGACTTTCAAAGCCTCATTAAACGCATCTATGACAAGGCACATTCGAGAATTCAAATAAATGGATTTTACACGCAACCAGTACCGATCCTGCAATCTATACGGCAGGGATGTCCACTATCGATGCTTCTTTACACCTTGTGTATAGAACCGCTGATTCGAGGTATGACGAATATCCTTGCACAGAGAGCACATCCTTCGAGTGGTGAGAGAATTTTCGCTTATGCTGATGTCACCCTGATACTTACTCATTCGGGGGACTTTAATGCTGTTACACCATTTTTAAACGAATACCAAAGGGCGTCCGGAGCACAAATCAACTTTGACAAATCCCAGCTGCTAACATTGAATGATTGGACAATGGTAGATGCTCTGTTTACCCGCAGTAGGGCATTAAAAGTCTTAGGGCTGACCTTCACCTCAAAGCTGGAAGACCTAATTGAGAGGAATTGGACGCGAATTGTTAATACCTGCATTTACCTCATGCAGTCCCAGTTAACACGAAACTTAAATCTAGTTCAAAAAATTTGGCATGTGAACACGTTTGTTTTAGCCAAAATATGGTACGCAGCGCAGGTAATACCAACGCACCAAAAATACTCTCAGCGTTTGGAACGGGCAATCGGTTATTATATTTGGCGGAATCAGTTCTACAAAGTAGCCCGAACACAGTTACGCCGGAAAATAACTGAAGGAGGCTGGAATCTAACAGATGTGTACGTGAAGTGCAGAGCGCTGTTACTGCGTTCTGTTTTGGGCGCACTCAATGGACAGGGAAGTCGTCAGGACATGGACTTTTGTCATTACCTGACGTCCTCAGATACGACCCCACCTTCTGCATTTCGACAGGTAGTAAAGGACTATCAACATCTATTGCCAATGATTACAACGGAGTCAGGATGCCTTACGACCAAACAATTGTACATCGAGTTGTTAAAAGAGTATTTGACTGTGCCAGTAATTGTTGCGAAATATCCAAATACAACATGGGATCGCATATGGAAATTTTTTCAAAAAACTTACGTTCCTCTTGATTGGAAAGTGTCCGTGTACTTCTTTGTGAATGAACTAATCCCAACGGAATTAAAGAAATGTAAACATAATTTGGCAACAGTCCCATGGTGTAAATGTTATGGAAAAGTGGACACGCAGATACACAGAATTACCACCTGCAAAAAATATCTGAGATCTGGAAACATAAAATCGGCGTGCTGGTTGGAAGCAGGGCGGAATATACGACAGTGTCAATAATTCTATCCTGGAACATTAAGAAAGGCAACACTGCACGGACACAAATGTGGTTGATAATGGCTTTCTACCATTATTGCCTGACTGCAGATTATCCTAATTTATTTGCATTCAAAAAGTGACTCAGAGCAGAGCGATACAAAATGCGTAGATATCATGAGGTATGGACCGATTTAAATGATAAACTAGATCTCACTTGCTAACTTTTGCACGGGTGCTCACACCGATTCTTTCTAAAATGTTGCAACAAAATGTAACCACACATGAATAAATAAAGTAAAACCAGCCCTCCCACTGTACCTTTCCCCTTTGTGATCCTGACTGTTTATAAAAAAAAATAAAAAAATAAAACATAAAAAATTAAAAAAATAAATAAAATAAAAAAATCCTGTCACTGCCAAAAAAGGCATACTAAAGCAACTACCCAGAAAAAAAAGAACGATAGGACCCGCTACATTAGCTTGTACCGCGCTACAAGTCTGTCGAAATAGTTGCCGGACCTGCAAGGGGCAATATAAGGTTATTTATTGATAACACAGAGAACAATATGATCCCTCACGTTAGACTGTGCCGCCACACAACTCTGCAGAAGTAGTTGCCGGACATGCAAGGGGCAATATAAATTTATTTATTAATAACATAGAGAACAATATGACCCGCTAAATTAGACTGTGCCGCCGTACAAGTATGCAGAAGTATTTGCCGAACCTGCAAGGGGCAATATTAGGTTATTGATAACATATAGAACAATATGACCCGCTAAATTAGACTGTGCCGCCGTACAAGTATGCAGTAGTATTTGCCGAACCTGCAAGGGGCAATATAAAGTTATTTATTAATAACATAGAGAAAAATATGACCCGCTACATTAGACTGTGCCGCCGTACAAGTCTGCAGAAGTATTTGCCGAACCAGCAAGGGGCAATATAAGGTTATTTATCGATAACATAGAGAACAATATGACCCGCTATATTAGACTGTGCCGCCGTACAAGTATGCAGAAGTATTTGCCGAACCTGCAAAGTGTATTATAAGGTTTTTTTTGAATAGATAGAGCTTAAGGTGACAGGGAAATCCCAGGTTGAAATGCCGGCATGACATTGAATTTTTCTATCTGTTCATTATATATTTACTGAGAATTCAGCATTTGGCTCCTTCAAAGCCCGTTCGGGAACTAGGAATCTACTGAGAGATAGACAAACCATGTTCTCTTTCAAATTACAAGAGACACCCACACATGGCGAATAACAGGAGTGCGACTGCAGCCTTTTGTGAGATTAATGAACACTTCCCAGCTGTACTCATCATTATAATTGGATAAAAGTTGCAAAAATTCTAAGCTATAAACATCCTAAGTCTACTACATCTACGCACACAGTTCCGAAATCTCCGACTAAATAACTCATGCAGGAGACATCTTCTCTGGCTCACAAGACATTTCAGCTTTGTCTATTGGCTCAGTTTTCACTGCGGCTGCTAGTTATCTTCACTTCCTGGAAACAAATTAAAACTAACTAACCGCTGAAAGTCATATCTACAAATTTTCATCCAAGTCTGTAAGTATTACAACCATTCCTTCGCAGCATAACATATGACAGACGGCGACATCTCTCGGCATCAATGCGCACTCTTTTTTTATTATTTTTTTTTTTTTTTTACATATTTTCTTTCAAGTCATAGAAACTACAATCAACTGTTGTTTGCAACCTAAGTCAAGCTAATACAGTTAAAAGTACAGTGTTAAGGTTACAATTAAAACACTCAGAAATATGATAAAATGGATTAAGAACGTGCCAATTTTTCAAATTTTGTTTGAAGTATTTGAGGCTACAGTATTGAGCTTCTATAGCCAGTCTATTTTTTCTTACATTTGCGTCCATCTGAGCGGATAGTCCTTGCAAAGGATTGCCTAACTATCTGAAGGAACACTGTTCTGAGCAACTTGTGGCGAGCAAATTGATCTTGCTAAAGGTTGTCTGCGCTCCATGAAAGCAGCCAGTCTAGATGTTGGGATGGAAGTTGACTTCGGAACCAGTGTAATGGAGCTCAAATCGGATGATATAAGGCTCCATAGAATCACTGAGCCCCGCTGTGATTAGCTTCCAACGTTCCCTTCGCAGGAATTCAAACCATTCCCTCTGTAATGCCACATTTCCAGGATTTTTCTCCATTATCCAGTGTAACGTTCCCATTACCAACCAGATCGCACACCTGTAGAGCGCCGTGTCTTTTAAACTGAATTCCAGTCTCTGTAGCCTTCGAAGACATGATGGAAACTCCGGCGGACACCATTTTCCAATAAAGTCTCTGAGCACCATCCAGATATTATGCACCTGTTTGCAAGAGGCAATCCTATGTTCCAAGGTGTCTATTTGTGAACAAATTTGGCATCTGTTACATGTTGTACGGCCATGTCGCCATAATTTCTCCGCTGTTGGTATGGTCTCGTTTAATACTTCATATGCTGTCTCTTGCCAATCAGTAGGAACAACTTTATTAAAGAGATTCTTCCATATAAGTTTCCATTCTCTATTCTCTTTCTCTTCAATCCTGGGTGTACACTGCGATGTATTGAGCAGCTGATACTGTTTTCTCCTTGATTCAAAAACTGTGAGGTCAGCACTGGTGTCCAGCAGATTTCTCAGATGGTTAACAATGGGTTTGAATCCCGGATATATCCTCTGAGCGTGCTGTATCTGATCCTGCCAGAAACTCCCATCTATCAATGAACCATTACCACCCAGTGATCTGACAGCAGTTTTGCCTAATAAGGCCATGCATTTCTTGGCGATGTCTACCAGTCCACATCCACCTTTGGATTGCGGCAATCGTAACTGTTCTCTGCTCACCCTGTAGGCTTTCCCAGTCCATAAGAAATAGCCAAGCAGTTGCTCAAGTCTCTGTGCTTCACGATTCGGAATTGGCAGTATCTGCGCTAAGTACCAAATTTGACTGAGACCATAGATATGTATGTACCAAATTCGCTGCATCAAATTCAGGTTCCGAGCCCTCTCCAACAATAAAGAGTATCGCAAGTGGTTTGATTTTCTCTCTCCAGTTGTAAACTATAGTGGCTTCCATATCTCCCATAAAAGAGATACCAAGTATCCTGGTGGTGGTAGTACATTTCATTCCCAGTGTTTGTACTGGTTCCAACCACTGTCCAATCAATAATATCTCAGATTTGTGTACGTTTAACGTTGCACCGGACATCCTTGTATAGATCTCCAATCCATTCCGTAGGGCTGCCATATCGTGATTGTTTGTCGAAACAATTGTGACATCATCCGCATAAGCAATGACTTTAAAGCGTTCATTGTACACAGTAACCCCATGTAGCGTATCTTGCAGTCCTTGAAGTAGGGGGTTTAACGCTATAGAAAAAAGCCCCATTGATAACGGGCAACCTTGACGCACTGACCGGCCTATTCGTACTGGAATGGAAAGCCAGCCATTCCATAACACCCGGGATTTTGCTGTACCATAAAGGCCTTGTATAATTTTAATCACGTGCATTGGAAATTTCGCCGCCTTTAAACATTGCCATAAATACGCATGTTGCACTTAATCAAATGCTTGTTGGAAATCCAAGCTTATCAAGGCCGCCACTTGCTGTTCCCTTTGAAAATGTATGAGGACATCGCGCAATTCTCCCAGCGTAACAATAATATTGCGCTTCGAGATCGCCGCTTGGTTGCAGTGTAATATTTCTGTATACGCTTCTTTCAACCTGTTTGCTATGACTTTGGTAAATATCTTATAATCAGCATTCAACAATGTTATTGGGCGAAAATCCTTCATAGTAGTAAGCTGTGCTGTCTTTGGCAACAATGTGATAATTCCATCTTCAAACGTTTCGGGAAACTGCGCTGTTTCCCACAACTCCACCAAAACTGCCATCACTTCACGTTTTATAATGGGCCAACTGGTCCTATAAAATTCATAGGAAAGGCCATCAGGACCTGGAGACGTATGTTTACTGGTCTTTTGTATGACTTCTAATACTTCTTGTTCTGTAATGGTTCGGGTGAGTAAGTCGGCCGTTTCCTGGGTAACCCCAGTTGTAAACAGCGGCCACGCCTCATACCGCGGTGGGGTACCTTCATCTGATCCCTTGTGAAATAAAGTCTGAAAGTGTTCTGCTATAAGGTGAAGGATAGACCTGGTCCCTGTAAATGTGTTTCCAGTGTTCACATCTTGAAGTGCACGTGGGCATCGGGTACGCCCCTTCTTTCGTTCCTTTGCAAAATAGTAAAAGGAATTCCGTTCTTCCTCATGTGGGTGTTGAACCTTTGCTCTGATTTTATATCCATCCAGATGCTGCAGTTTTTGCATTTTGATAGTTTCTTTCACCTGCTTGATCTTGACATTTACATCGTAACCTTCCCGTTGCTTCGTATACAAGTCCCATAGGACTTCATTGTAGAACTGTAAACGCCCCTTTCTTGTCGTTGCCTTCAGAATTCCTATCTGTTTAAAAAATAAACGAATAGCCGGTTTTGCCGTTACAGTCCACCAGTCACTCTTCCTAGATGCATTGCAAAAGGAGAATTGTAGCCGTTGCCATTTCGTCTGAAACTTCTCCAGAACGTCGGCATCCTCCAAAATGGAATTATTGAGCTTCCAGTATCCCCGTCCGGCAACTTCAGCACAAATGGCCGCAATTTGTATTTGGCAGATCACTGCGTGATGATCACTGAACGCCACAGGTAGAACGCAAATTCGGTGTACAGAAGTAACTATCCCTGGCGAGATATAAACCCTATCTATCCGCGAGGCTGATGTGCTCCTAATAAACGTGAATTCCACCTCATTTCCAT
The DNA here is from genome assembly GCA_030765055.1 of Mantis religiosa. Lineage (NCBI taxonomy): Eukaryota > Metazoa > Arthropoda > Insecta > Mantodea > Mantidae > Mantis > Mantis religiosa. The sequence goes on along the minus strand of JAUKNK010000427.1, from coordinate 587,672 downwards.
GCTTTAGTTTCCATGCATCCTGCAGTTGTAGTTGCGACACCAAATTCTGGAGCATGATGCTAAAATTGGGCGCCCCTTTTTGGTCCTTGGCACAGAGAGTGGAATTAAAGTCACCTGCTAATAAATATTCCTTACCATACAACAAATGTGTAGTTAAAGCGTTCTGAAAGAACTGCTCTCGTTCTTGTCTATTTTGCGTTCCGGACGGTGCGTAAATATTTATTAACACTGTGTCGTCCAATGTCGCTGAGATGATCCGGCCAGATGGGTCCATCTGAAAATTCTGTAGATGAAGTCCTTTCCGGTATACAATGGCAGTACCCCTTCCTTCTACGCCGAGATTCACCTTATAATCATAAGAGTAAAGCGTATCCAAATTGAATGTGTTCACTACCTGTAGAAAACAGATGTCAATGTTATTCACCAGCAGAAAAGTATTGAGCAGTTTCTGGGTCACTATATTCCTGCAGCCATTCACATTTATGGTGGCTATTGTTCTTAAATATATCAGGTAGTTGTCACTGCTGGGTGTATGTTGCTGGCTGAGTGCTTACTCCTGAGTAGTCTGCAGCTGTGACTCTTCCCTTACTTGGAGATCAGATGCCGTCTCCTGCCGTGTCCAGTCCTGCACAGTGAGATGCGGTGAACCCGATTCTGCATCTTTCCGCACCAACTGAGTGTGTTGCTTTCCCCCGTTCGCCATTGCGCCCTCATCGGCAGTCGACGGACCACTATCTTTGTAACTCTGTTGCATTTCACGAACTTGGAGCCGAGGGTCACGCACAGAAGGTCGCGCAGTTGAAGCCCCGTCCGTTGTAACCTTCTGCGGACTGACGACAGCACCTTCACCCGCCGCCTGGTACCCGGTCCTTTGCACAGGCTCTGACGTTCCACCCTCTTCCGCGTTCCTCTTTCCCTTGTCCTCACCTGTACGGCAAACCTTGTAGGAAAGCTGGTTGTCTCGCTCCTCCCTGACGCTTCCCGTAGGGGAGGGGATCCGTCCCCTTCAGCTGCCAAAGTGCAGGCGCTGCGGACCCTTAGCACTCGTGGTACCTCTGACGTTACTAGAGGAACCTCGGGCCGAACGGCCGAGCCCCTCCCGAATGGGAGTTGTTCGGAATGGGTTGGTCTCGAGGGGGCAGTGGTTCCCGTTAGCCCACGGGTAAATGGGTACCTCCGGCCAGGCCGCCAGGGCCGCCCAGAGGGGGTAGAGGTTTGCCTTAGTAGTCCCGGGTGCTAGCCTGCAGAGCTAGAAGTGGGTGTGCTAGATCACCTGCGGCCCCATCGAGGTTATCGGTAGTCTTCCCTGCGGGGTTGACGCGCGTAAGTGGCGTATCCACTTCCATCCCGTCTTGACGTTGTGTTCAGCGGGGGGGGCTTTTTAAGAAATTAGGTATTGCCCTATGGAAAGAGCCCCGGAGTATCCATCGCTCCCGGGTAGAAGGAGGCCCGGGTCCTTGGTCCTACGGGTCCAGGACTAATGGGAGTAGAACCTCTGCACTTAACTGTCCTCCCTGACGCTGCTGTCCAAATGTGCAGCAGCTATTGTTGGCTGGTTTGTTGCCGTCGTGGTTGCGGGCTCTGGTGGTAACATCTGTCTTCCAGGCTGTTCTGCAGACACACACGCAGCCAGTTCCTGCTCCTGTTCCATCTGGCTGCTCCAAGACGTTTCTGCCTTATTAGCTTTGCGTGACTTTGCCCTCTTGACTCGTTTCTTTTCATTGGAAGGTGTCTCCTCCTCTGTAGCTGTCTCAGACATCAGTGAGGCACTTCCGGTCTGCTCCTTCCCCTTCGTGGTGTGCTGAATGCCTCTTTTCCCAGGACTATCGCGAAGCACGGTGGCATAATCCTTTTTCTCCACTGTGATCAGCTCCTCTGGTGTTGGCTCCTCTTGTTGTTGTTCACCCGCCAGTGCCGGCAGTGGATTGTCAGCCATGGGTTGGTCTTCCTCCTTCTGCACGCTCCCTGCCACAGATGTGGTTGCCGTGTCGTTCCTCGGTACCGCCTCGGCCGGTCGCAACTGTGTCGATCGGTGTGGACACATCTCCTTTAAATGTTCTGTACTATGGCAGATATAACACGATCGGGGTTGGCCAGCATATGACACCCATAAACGGCAGCTGCCGATCACGATATAACTGGGCACATTTGTCTTCAGCTGCATCTTTACAGCTCTTATCCCGTTGTACACCGGCACACGGTACTGACGACCCCATTGCTCTTTTCGAATGTCATACACCGTACCGTAATTTTTCAGTGCTGCTTTTAGCAGTTCATTTGGGAGCTCTGGTGGTACATCAAACACACGCACATTGATTGCATTCCCGGTAACATGTTCGATTTTTACTTTAGAACTTCCCCATTCATATATGTGAACGTTGTTTCCTCCGGAAAAGTGTTTAAAATTTTCTCCATTAACAAAGCCGATATCAGTTTTATGTAAATTGCGCGTTCACTGGCGATTAACTGAATGGTATCCACTTTTTCCGCATTTAACCGTAACTTATCTGCTATGAAATCATGCACCTCATAAGCTGTGGGCTTCGTCGCATTTAGCGTGAATTTTACCCTGATGATATTTTTCCTTTCATACGTTTCCATTTTCCACAATTAGTGAACTTTGACTAAAAATAAACACGGGAAGGTGTGGGCACAATTGTGCTATCGGTGAATGCCGCTCTGGCACTCAGTACGTACTTCGCCGCGACCCGAAATGTAAACAACACACGTCACACAGCACGTCCGCTCTGTTCAGGCGCTGAGGCCAGACTGATTTATTAAGAACATAGGGAACGATATGACCCGCTACTTTAGACTGTCCCGCCGTACAAGTCTGCAGAAGTAGTTGCCGGACCTTCAAGGGACAATATAAGGTTATTTATGAATAACATAGGGAACGATATGACCGGCTACATTAGACTGTTCCGCCGTACAAGTCTGCAGAAGTAGATGCCGGACTCGCAAGGGGCAATATAAGGTTATTTATTAGAGTCTGTGAGGTTTAACTTGGCGTATACTCTACTGTCCTTGTCTAAGACAGAATGCTGTCCTTGTCTAGCACACGTGGGCGGAACAGCAACCCTGCTTTGTCGTGATTCGTGGAATGTAGACGGTCCCAACCCCCATTCCGTTGTGTGTTGTTTGAAGGGTGTCAGTGACGTATAGGCTATAGAACTGTGAATTTATTGTTTTGTATATTTACACGTTACACAATATGTTTTCAGTTTTGCAACATATGAATATAATGTTGAGTTATTTTGTTGTAGTTTTGGTTGTGTTTGTGTTGTTTTAAGTTGTATCTTGACGGAAAGTTCTAAAATCAGATTCTAGGGAAATTGTAGTCAAAGTTCACAGTTTCCTCAGTGATGAATGTGAAGCTTTAAAATGTGGAAAGCCAACTATTTCAGTGACGAGTATCGTTGAGAGAACTGCTGCTGCTATAGGTATTTCCTCTCGTTCTGTCCAACGAGTTTTAAAAGAACACAAAAATGCAGAAGCTAGCGGCGGTAGACTGCAAACACCATGCAAAAAGCGCCCTAATAGAAGACCGCGAAAAACAGAAATTGATTCATTTACAGTTGCTGCTATCAAGCGAACAATCTATTCGCTGTATCGTACGGACTTTCTGCCTAGCTTGCTGGACATATATGAGGCTTTAAGAGCTAAAGACGTACTTAAACGAAGGGTGTGGTCCTTAAGAAAAATTCTTAAAAAAGCTTAATTTCACTTACAGTAAAAATTCGCAAGGAAGACGCTTTTTAATGGAACGAATGAATATTGTTTCTAAAAGATTTAAAATTTTAAGACGAATGAAAGAACTCATATCTACAGGTAGGCCTATAGTGTACCTTGACGAAACGTGGGTAAATATAAACCATACGAGAAATAAGGTGTGGAGGTGCATCGCCGATGAAAATGAAAGTGATTTCCCTCTTAAAACACCAATCGGAAAAAGACAGCGATTAGCTGTACATGCTGGATGTTCTACAGGATTTATTCCTAATGCCTTGCTAACTTTTAAGTCAAATTCAACCAAAGATTACCATGAAGAAATGGATAGTAACATTTTGACGGATTGTTTTGTTAGTAAATTAGTACCTAACATCCCGTCTAATAGTGTCATCACTATGGACAATGCCTCTTATCATTCCATAGAAATTAATAAAGCACCCACGTCATCTTCACTCAAATCCCATATGCAGGAATGGCTTCGTAATAGGAATATTGAGCTTGATCCACGAGCAAGAAAACCAGTGCTATACGAATTAATTAAACTGAAAAAAGATAATTTCAAAGTGTATGAAATAGATAGTTTCGCAGAGGTACACGGTCATACCGTAGTAAGATTGCCACCTTATCATTGCGATTTTAATGCTATAGAGCTTATATGGGCGCAAGTGAAGAATGATGTTGCCAAACATAATATTACATTTAAAAGTGTCGATGTAAGAGCCTTGTTTCATAGTGCGGTTACAAATGTTACCCCAGAAAACTGGAAAAGGCCGTGTGAGCATGTAAAAAACACTGAACAGTTTTACTGGGAGAAACACGGTCTGATAGATGAAATTACAGACAGGTTATTATAAATTTAGAAGACTCGGACTCGGAAGAAGAAAACGAAGATTCGTTTGAAATCTCTGACTGTAAATCGGGAGATGAGCAACAATCGGACCAAGAGGAGAAGGGGCGCTCCGCCACTGATGCATGCTTGGCTGGGGTGTCTGCATTGCCTGTCATAGAGTGAGGCGGTGAGTATTCCTTTCTGTTCCTAAAAGCACACGACTAGTTAAACCTCACAGACTATAATAACATAGGGAACGATATGACCCGCTACATTAGACTGTCCCGCCGTACAAGTCTGCAGAAGTAGATGCCGGACCCGCAAGGGGCAATATAAGGTTATTTATTAATAACATAGGGAACGATATGACCCGCTACATTGGACTGTCCTGCCGTACAGGTCTGCAGAAGTAGTTGCCGGACCTGCAAGGGGCAATATAAGGTTATTTATTAATAACATAAGAAACGATATCTCCCACTACATTAGACTGTACTGCGCTACAAGCCTGTAGAAATAGTTGCCGGACTCGCAAGAGGCAATATAAGGTTATTTATTTATTTTTTTTTTATTTTTTTATAAACATTCAGGATCACAAAGGAGAAAGATAGAGTGGGAGGGCTGGTTTTACTTTATTTATTCATGTGTGGTTACATTTTGTTGCAACATTTTAGAAAGAATCGGTGTGCGCACCCGTGCAAAAGTTAGCAAGTGAGATCTAGTTGATCATTTAAATCGGTCCATACCTCATGATATCTACGCATTTTGTATCGCTCTGCTCTGAGCCACTTTTTGAATGCAAATAAATTAGGATAATCTGCACTCAGGCAATAATGGTAGAAAGCCATTATCAACCACATTTGTGTCCGTGCAGTGTTGCCTTTCTTATTGTTCCAGGATAGAATTATTGACACTGTCGTATATTCCGCACTGCTTCCAACCAGCACGCCGATTTTATGTTTAGTCCATTTCCAGATCTCAGATATGTTTTTGCAGGTGGTAATTCTGTGTATCTGCGTGTCCACTTTTCCACAACGTTTACACCATGCGACTGTTGCTAAATTATGTTTACATTTCTTTAATTCCGTTGGCATTAGTTCATTCACAAAGAAGTACACGGACACTTTCCAATCAAGAGGAACGTAAGTTTTTTGAAAAATTTTCCATATGCGATACCATGTTGTATTTGGATATTTTGCAACAATTGCTGACACAGTCAAATACTCTTTTAACAACTCGATGTACAATTGTTTGGTCGTAAGGCATCCTGACTCCGTTGTAATCAATGGCAATAGATGTTGATAGTCCTTTACTACCTGCCGAAATGCAGAAGGTGGGGTCGTATCTGAGGATGTCAGGTAATGACAAAAGTCCATGTCCTGACGACTTCCCTGTCCATTGAGTGCGCCCAAAACAGAACGCAGTAACAGCGCTCTGCACTTCACGTACACATCTGTTAGATTCCAGCCTCCTTCAGTTATTTTCCGACGTAACTGAGTTCGGGCTACTTTGTAGAAGTGATTCCGCAAAATATAATAACCGATTGCCCGTTCCAAACGCTGAGAGTATTTTTGGTGCATTGGTATTACCTGCGCTGCGTACCATATTTTGGCTAAAACAAACGTGTTCACATGCCAAATTTTTTGAACTAGATTTAAGTTTCGTGTTAACTGGGACTGCATGAGGTAAATGCAGGTATTAACAATTCGCGTCCAATTCCTCTCAATTAGGTCTTCCAGCTTTGAGGTGAAGGTCAGCCCTAAGACTTTTAACGCCCTACTGCGGGTAAACAGAGCATCTTCCATTGTCCAATCATTCAATGTTAGTAGCTGGGATTTGTCAAAGTTGATTTGTTCTCTGGACGCCCTTTGGTATTCGTTTAACAATGGTGTAACAGCATTAAAGTCCGCCGAATGAGTAAGTATCAGGGTGACATCATCAGCATAAGCGAAAATTCTCTCACCACTCGAAGGATGGGCTCTCTGTGCAAGGATATTCCTCATACCTCGAATCAGCGGTTCTATACACAGGGTGTAAAGAAGCATCGATAGTGGACATCCCTGCCGTATAGATTGCAGGATCGGTATTGGTTGCGTGTAAAATCCATTTATTTGAATTCTCGAATGCGCCTTGTCATAGATGCGTTTAATGAGGCTTTGAAAGTCCACAGAAAATCCAAATTGTCTTAAAACTCCCCAAAGATAGCCATGATGAACCTTGTCAAAGGCGCTTGTGAAATCCAGCGCTAAAATTGCCGCAGTCAAGTCTGAGTCCTGTTCACAAGCAATAATAGTATCCCGGAGTGTCATGAGAATGTGCGTAATTCTCCTTTCTGGAATACCGCATGTCTGTCCCGGTCCAATGACATTTGACAGAACTGCCCGAACACGATTGGCAATTATCTTGCTGAACAACTTAAAATCTGCATTAAGTAGTGTAATAGGACGATATTCGGTGAATGTTCTTGCCGCTGAATGTTTGGGTATTAAAACAATAATTCCTTCGTTGAAACCAGACATTTCACTCTCGTTCCGTTGCAACTCTAACATTACTCCAAGCAGTGTGTCTTTTACAGTCTCCCAGTTCTCTTTGTTAAACCGGTAGCCGAGGCCATCTACTCCCGGTGCCGATGTCATGCTGGCTGATTTGAGTGCCGTCCATAGTTCTGTCAAGGTTATTTCCGCATTTAATGCCTCATTATCTTCTGGTGATAGTTGTTCCACAATGTTCTTGTAAACATTTTGCTGTGCTGCAACATCGACTTCCGTTTTCCCAAATTTGGAAGAAAAGAAATTGTAGGCCTCTGCTAAGATATCTCGTGTTGTGGTCAGTAGTTCTCCAGATGTGGATTCCAAAGCAGAAATATATTTCTGCGTTCCGCGGCGCTTTTCAGACGCAATATGATAGAGCGAGGTTTTCTCTTCACCCTATAGCGAGTTCTCTCCCGCTCGTTGTAGTGTTCCCCTACAGAGTTCTTCCTGAAGTGAACAAATTTTCTTCTTTATTGCTTCGATGTGATGCGTCACAGTTTCTCCACCTTGTTGCCTCCTTTGTTGTTGGTATCTATCGTTAAGCAGTTCATAGTAATAATGCAAATACTTTCTTCTATACTTTGCCTTCTCTATGCCTTCACTCTTGTAAAAATTGCGTATGGCAGGCTTCAGAGTGAACAGCCACTGACGTAACTTGTTAGCGGTTCTACTCTTCGCGGTTCGAGTCCAGCTTATCCACCTCTGTTGAAACTTGGATTTAAGCATCGTATCCTGTAAGAGGGCATTGTTTAATTTCCAGGAACCTCTTCCAATCGGTGGTGGTCTTTCGGTGTGCATTATTTTCATGGTCAATGCATGCTGATCGCTAAATGGCACTGGTCTCACTTGGATGTCCTGAACCTGTGATGTCATCGTCTCACTTACGTAAAATCTATCTATTCGCAAAGCAGCAGAGTTACGATGGAAGGTAAACTCGACATAGTTGGCATGTTTCTTTTCCCATGCATCCTGCAGTTTTAAAGACTTACACAGACTATCTAACACTGGCGAGGGGTAATATTGGCCCTTCTGGTCTTTTGCACTAAGCACACAATTAAAATCCCCTCCGAAAAACAATTTGTCGTACCGATGGCGCAAAAAGAAAGGCAACTCTTTGGCAAGAAAGTCTTCCCTTTCCTTACGTCTGTTGGAACCTGAAGGTAAATATACGTTTACTAGTAAAGGATTATTATCCGTTAATAAGGAAGTAATTCGGCCACTCGCATGTTTTTCCGTAAACTGCACCCCCAGAGACGAACGATAAACTATGGCGGTGCCCCGTTGCTCCTCACCCACATTGGAAACAAAATTATACCTCGGGCCAAAAAGGTTTAAGTGGGGTTCATTGTTCTCTTGCAAAAACAAAAAATCAAGGTCGTGCTCAAATGTAAAATCCCGTACCAACGCTTGTTTAGTTCTACTACGTAAACAATTTACATTCACCGTCGCAAATGTCCGAAGAATCACTACCATAAGGAGGAACACTGAAGGAAGCAGTGTTTCACCACGTACTTAACCATCCAATCACTGTTCCACAGATGTATGAGTCTTTTTAGCCTTACGCTCTGTTGCAGTCTTTTTTCGTTTTTCCAATAGCGGGTCACGTCGACTCACTCCGCCACTACGTAACGTACCCCTGGACTCCAATCCACGTTCACACACTAAACCCTCAGAGTCCATTTCCTCTTCCGAAATCGCCGGAGACGGTGGCATGTCAGTTGTTCGTGAAGCAGGATCTATGGTTTGCCGTTGGACCTCCACAGGTTCTTCGTTCTGCAACTCGGGCATTGCACATTCCTCCCCTATCCCCTTGGTACTCAGAGGTGACTTCACACTTGTTGGAGAGACTAGAGTAGACACTGGCGCAGAGTGTTCCAAGGTTACAGCAGACACTTCCGGACTACACTTATCTTCTTCGGACTGTCTGAGGGGTGGAAAGTCTGTTGCCACAAATGTCTGTTCACCTTCCTCCTGCTCTGTGCTTTGAGTCGGTAATTGGTGGTCATTATTAATTGTCTCTTCCCCTGAGGTCAGCGCTATTCGTCAGTTTCATCCAATTTTAGTGTGTCAAAAATCCACTCATGAATTTCATATGCAGTCGGTCGAAAAATGTCACGTTCAACAAAGCTAACAACTAATGTCGTTGGTCGGTTTTCCATTATTATTTCTGTCTTATGTAGTAGTAAATGTCAATATACAACGAGACTACTATTACTAGCAGTATTCGACGAACACCAACAATACGTATCACTATTCACTAGGCAACACGTATGCTGACGTAAACACGCTTAGCAACACCCGCGTATGACCTTCCCTCTAACCGGACAGCCAGCAACTGTTTATTAGTAACATAAGGAACGATATCTCCCGCTCCATTAAACTGTGCCGCCGTACAACTCTGCAGAAGTAGTTGCCGGAGCTGCAAGGGGCAATATAAGGATATTTATTAATAACATAGGGAACGATATGACCCGCTACATTAGACTGTGCCCCCGTACAGGTCTGCAGAAGTAGTTGCCGAACCTACAAGGGCAATAAGAGGTTATTTATTAATAACATAGAGAACAATAAGACCCGTACAAGTCTGTTGGAAGTGGTTGCCGGACCTTCAAGGGGCAATATAAGGTTATTTATTAATAACATAGAGAACAATATGACCCGCTACATTAGACTGTGCCGCCGTACAAGTCTGCAGAAGTTGTTGCCGAACATACAAGGGCAATATAAGGTTATTGATTAATAACCTAGAGAACAATATGACCCGTAACGATAGACTGTGCCGCCATAGAAGTCTCCCGAAGTAGTTGCTGGACCTGAAAGGGGCAATATAAGGCTATTGATTAATAACATAGAGAACAATAAGACCCGCTACATTAGACTGTGCCGCCGTACAAGTCTGCAGAGGTAGTTGCCGGACCTGCAAGGGGCAATATAAGGTTATTTATTAATAACGTAGGGAACAATAAGACCCGCTACATTAGACTGTGCCGCCGTACAAGTCTGCAGAGGTAGTTGCCAGACCTGCAAGGGGCAATATAAGGTTATTTATTAATAACGTAGGGAACAATAAGACCCGCTACATTAGACTGTGCCGCCGTACAGGTCTGCAGATGTAGCTGCCGGACCAGCAAGGGGCAATATAAGGTTATTTATTAATAACTTAGGGACGATATGACATAGGGAACAATATGACCCGTAACATTAAACTTAGCCGCCGTACAAGTCTGCAGAAGTAGTTGCTGGACCGGCAAGAGGCAATATAAGGTTATTTATTAATAACATAGAGAACAATATGACCCGCTACATTAGACTGTGCCGCCGTACAAGTCTGCAGAAGTAGTTGCTGGACCGGCAAGGGGCAATATAAGGTTATTTATTAATAACATAGAGAACAATATGACCCGCTACATTAGACTGTGCCGCCGTACAAGTCTGCAGAAGTAGTTGCTGGACCGGCAAGAGGCAATATAAGGTTATTTATTAATAACATAGAGAACAATATGACCCGCTACATTAGACTGTGCCGCCGTACAAGTCTGCAGAAGTAGCTGCCGGAGCTGCAAGGGCAATATAAGGTTATTTATTAATAACCTAGAGAACAATATGACCCGTAACGATAGACTGTGCCGCCATAGAAGTCTCCCGAAGTAGTTGCTGGACCTGAAAGGGGCAATATAAGGCTATTTATTAATAGCCTAGAGAACAATATGACGCGTAACATTAGACTGTGCCGCACTACAAGTCTGTAGAAGTAGTTGCCGGACCCCCAAGGGGCAATATAAGGTTATTTATTAATAACTTAGGGACGATATGACATAGGGAACAATATGACCCGTAACATTAAACTTAGCCGCCGTACAAGTCTGCAGAAGTAGTTGCCGGACCTGCAAGGGGCAAATTGAGGTTATTTATTAATAACACAGAGAACAATATGACCCGCGACATTAGACTGTGCTATCGTACAAGTCTGCAGAAGTAGTTGCAGGGACTGCAAGGGGCTGATATAGGGTTATTTATTAATAACATAGGGAACGATATGACCCGTAACATTAGACTACTGCCGTACAAGTCTGCAGAAGTAGCTGCCGGACGTGCAAGAGGCTGATATAGGTTTATTTATTAATAACATAGAGAACGATATGACCCGTAACATTAGACTACCGCCGTACAAGTCTGCAGAAGTAGTTGCAGGGACTGCAAGGGGCTGATATAGGGTTATTTATTAATAACATGGGGAACAATATGACCCGTAACATTAGACTACCGCCGTACAAGTCTGCAGAAGTAGCTGCCGGACGTGCAAGAGGCTGATATGGGGTTATTTATTAATAACATAGGGAACAATATGACCCGTAACATTAGACTACTGCCGTACAAGTCTGCAGAAGTAGCTGCCAGACGTGCAAGAGGCTGATATAGGGTTATTTATTAATAACATAGGGAACAATATGACCCGTAACATTAGACTACCGCCGTACAAGTCTGCAGAAGTAGCTACCGGACGTGCAAGAGGCTGATATAGGGTTATTTATTAATAACATAGGGAACGATATGACCCGTAACATTAGACTACTGCCGTACAAGTCTGCAGAAGTAGCTGCCGGACGTGCAAGAGGCTGATATAGGTTTATTTATTAATAACATAGGGAACAAGATGACCCGTAACATTAGACTACCGCCGTACAAGTCTGCAGAAGTAGTTGCAGGGACTGCAATGGGCTGATATAGGGTTATTTATTAATAACATAGGGAACAAGATGACCCGTAACATTAGACTACCGCCGTACAAGTCTGCAGAAGTAGCTGCAGGGACTGCAATGGGCTGATATAGGGTTATTTATTAATAACATAGGGAACAATATGACCCGTAACATTAGACTACCGCCGTACAAGTCTGCAGAAGTAGTTGCAGGGACTGCAATGGGCTGATATAGGGTTATTTATTAATAACATAGGGAACAATATGACCCGTAACATTAGACTACCGCCGTACAAGTCTGCAGAAGTAGTTGCCGGACCTGCAAGGGGCAATATAGTTATTATTTATTAATTACATAGAGAACGTAATGACCCGTAGCATTAGACAGTACAACTGTACAAGTCTGCAGAAGTAGTTACCGAACGTACAAGGAGTAATATAAAATTTTATTTATTAATAACATATAGAACAATTCGACCGATAACGTTACACAGTACCGAGGTGCAAGTCTGCAGAAGTAGTTTCCCAACCTTCAGGGGGCAATATAAGGTTATTCATTAATAACATAGGGAACAATATGACCCGCTACATTTGACTGTACCGCTGATCCCGTCTGCAGAAGTAGTTGCCGAACTATATAAATTAAATATCGAAGAAGTGATCAACATCCAACAATCGACAAAGCTTTGGATGGGTAATGTTTTCCTGGTAAATAAAATGTGTTTGACAATGAGCGTTTATGAAATAGGATTCTAAACAATCAGTAGATTACACAGTAAAGTGATTTGTAAATATTAACTCATTTGACTTACACACAAGTACTCACTTCACTCCAGTTTAACTAATAGTTCTTAAACACGACTAGCTTATTATGGTCAAGAAATGCAGATTTTGATTCTCGATCAGAATGATGTACCTACATAAGGTTCTTCCGGGTTTTCCCTTATCCTGAAAGACAGATGACGGATACCTCTAAGCCCTATGGATCCTGGATTCACTTGAGCATTGTTTCAGCAATTTCAATTATTCATCGTCCGATGACTTAACGTTTGGGCACGTAAATTAAAAAAATCATCAGCAGCAGTATCACCATCATCATGTATAAGAGGCAGCGAATTCGAAAGTCAGGTAGGTTGAGCTAAGTATGCCGTTTCCGGGATTTTCGTTTATTTTGAAAGACGAACGTCGGGTACCTCTAAGCTCTCTGTAGCCTAGATTCATTTGAGCATCATTAGTACTTAGACTTAATTATTTACATCATAACATGTTGCCACTAAAGGTGTGTATCTCATTGTATATGAGAGCCCCTGGTGGGTTACCAGGGAAATACGAGTCAGTCGTAGAATTTAGTTTCAGGCTGTCATGTTGGCCATGGCAGTTAAATGGTTAAGAGCAACAGGAAGGCGATTGAGAGATCAGTGTTAAACTGCAAGTATGGCATTGAAGTTTTCAATCTGACTTTACCTATGCATTATCATCACGTTCAAGGCGTCCCAAGTTCAAATCACGGTCAGACGTGGATAAGGTTTCTCAAGGGTTTTCCTTTACCTTGAGCGACGAATGTGTGTTATCTCTAAGTTCGATGGACGCTGGACTTATCTGATCATTATTTTACGAATTTCAATCCTTAATCGCTCGATATGACTTAACATTTTTAGTCGTAAATTGAAAAAAAAAATTATAAGCCCCTTCGTGATCAACAATGCCGAATTCCAATCTCGGTCAGGCTCACTTACCTGAATAACGGTTTTTCCGAGTTTTCCCTGATCCTAAAATACGAATGTCGGGTAACTGTAAGCCCTATGTACGCTGGACTCATTTGAGTAACATTTCACCCATGTGAATCATTCATCGTCCATATGACCTAACGTTGTGAGCCATGAATTAAAAATCATCATCATCATCATCATCATCATCATCATAAAGTTATAGAGGTCCGGAGCACAAATCTCCTTATAGAATATTTACGTTATTAAATTTTATCCGGATGTTTCCGTTATCCTGAAAGACGAATGTCCGGTAACTTCAATACCTTTGACTAGTTTGTGTATTATTTTACACATTTCAGTCATTCATCGTCTGATGTGTCTTAACGTTGATGGACGTAAGTTTCAAAAAATATCATGATCATATTCTAGAGGTTCCGAGTTCGAATCTCGGTCAGGATGTGTTACATGGATAAGATTTCTTCGGGGTTTTCCCTTATTCCGAAAGACGAATATCTGGTTAGCTAAGATTTATGGAAGCTGAAATCATTTTTGCATCATTTCACCTATTGAATCATGGTTCTGTATGACTTATAGATGGAGGACGTAACTTAAAAGAAAGAAAGAAAAATCATCATCGTCATGTTCAAGGTGACCAGAGTTAGAATCTCGGCTAGGTTGAATTACCTGAATAAGGTTTTCCCGTGGTTTTTCCTCATACAGAAAGGAGAATGTCAGGTAACCTTGAGCTATATGGATCCTGGACTCATTTGAGCATGATTTCTCCCATTTCAATTATTCGTCTTCCGATATGATTTAACCTTGGAGGACGTAAATTGAAATAAAACCATCATCGTTATCAACATGTCCAAGAGGTCTCCAGTTCAAATCTCCGTTAGGGTGAGTTATTTGGCTAAGGGCATTTATGATTTTCTCTTATCATTAAAGAAATACGTCGGGTGACCCTAAGCTCTAAGGACCATGGATTCATTTCAAATTTATCGTCCGATATGACTTAACGCTGGAAGTCTAAATTTAAAAAAAAAGTAATCGTAACCATCATGTTCAAGAGGTTCCGAATTCGAATCTCGGGTACAGTGAATTACCTGGGTAAGCTTTTCCCTGCGTTTTCCGTTATCCTGGAAGACGAATGTCGAGTAACTGCAGGCTCTACGAACCCTGGGCTCATTTGAGATTAAATGACTTAGTAAGGGATCTTTCCCTCTCTAAACAACTGAGTTATTAGACTCCGATTCCAAGATAAGAATGTGCTTTCTCCAGAAACATCGTTCTATACAGCGTGAAAAGTATTTTAAACGCTTTTTTATCCCATATCTTCTGTACTTCAATAATGAGAAAGAATTTATTCTAAACCTTCGACTTCCAAATTATTACCCAGGTAAATGGAACTATTCATTTATGCTTCAAATAGACGTTTAACCACTGGAGATGCACATTATTCTGTTGAAACAGCACATCACCTTCCTGTTGCAGAAATTAAAATGAAGAGAAAGTAACATAGGATTAATTCTCTGCTGGATGTAGTTGACATTGGCTTCATGTAAGTGCATTATCACTTAAGGCGAGTGTGGGTTGCAAGTGATGACACGCCGAACTAAGGTACCGGAAGTTGAGCCTCTGTGTCATAGGAAATGAATTCATGACTATCATGTCTATGTCATATGCATACACGATCATCACTTACATGCTAACTTTCAGCTCCCAAGGTTGTGGGTTAAAAAAGGTTAACAAAGGATAAAAGAATCTCCAGACAAATAAATAAGTCTCTGAGCAAAACTAATCAGTCTTTCATGCCCAAATTAGAATGGGACCCTGGGAACCACAGCAGAAAAAGAGGTTCCATAAATAAAAATTCAATTTTAATTTGGATATTATAAACCCAACTGCAATACATTCAGAGCAGGGTTACAGATAAAAGCATTGTTTTCCTCCATTAAACAAACTAGTTCTATGGGCTTTATTTGAGAAATAATTTACAGAATGGATCTTAATGCTAGAGTACGAAAAACAGCACATGAAACTCATTAAATGCTTTCTTGCAGTTAAAGATTAAGAAAGGCAAAAAAGTATAACTAGCTTCTATATTATTGGAATGTTTTCTGGAGAATGCTATATATAAAAAGAAAACTGTATAAAGAAGCATATGTAACGTCTTGAAAATTCATCTTCCTAATGCTAGGCAATAAATACAATATCCTTTAAATTAAATGGGTGGTTGGAGTGGTTATCATAATGTTTTCAACACTTCCAAGAAAGGAATTACAATATCCTTTAGTCCAAAATAAGATGTATTGAAGCACTTTATGCCTGCTTAAAGATTAAGTCCTGAAAAAACCACATGTTGCTGTTAGAATCAATACCATAGTTGTGTCTTTGTCTCTCCCTTGCAGGTGCAAATGTACACATAGCATGTACGAGGACTGTTCAATAAAGAATGATCACAATTTTTTTTTTTTTTTTTTTTGACAACGTACCTTTACTCATTCTCATAATTTTGATGGTCCTCAAAGTAGTCTCCCCTGAATGCAATGCACTTGTTCCATCGTTTCTGCCAGTCTTCAAAGACATGCTGGAAACCATTTTTTGAGAGATCCTTCAAAATCGCCTCCACAGCCTTCACCACTGCTTCTCATGAAGGAGTTTCTTCAAGTTAGGGAATAGAAAAACGTCACGTGGGGCTAAATCCGGGCTACAGGGGGAGTGAGGGAGCACTTCACGTTGATGTTTGCAAGATATTCAGCAACAACATTGGCAATATGCGGCCACGCATTATCGTGGTGCATCATCCAGCCTGCTTCACGGAAATGTGGTCATTTGCGCCTGATATGAACTTGCAATGTTTTCAGGACATCCCTGTAGTATTGTCTAGTTACTGATGTGTGTGCAGGTACAACATGCTGATAAACCATTCCATGAATATCGAAGAATGAGATGACCATAACTTTCCCAGCAGAAGGCTAGGGGTTGGTGATGGAGATTTCTACACTGAGCTTTGCTGTTTGCTCTCAGGATCAAAATGATGTGGCCAAGTTTCATCAGCAGTGATTATGTTTGAAAGAAACTCCGGATCTTCCTCTAACATCATTTTTTAACTGCAAGCAGACCTGCATTCGAATGTCCTTTTGTTCGGGAATCAACAGTCTTGGAACCCATCGCACACGAACACGTCTCATGTGTAATGTTTCTGTCACCAACGTGTGGGTGGCACCCAATGAAATGTTCAGTATTTCAGAAAGTGATCTTAAGGTAATTTGTCGATCTTCTCTCACAATGGCAGCAGCAGTGTTGATGTTTTCTTCCGTAAGAGCAGTAACTGGAGCACTGGGTCCACCTTGCTTTGAAGTTGATTACCTCCCCTCTTTAAACATTTTAAACCACCTTTGAGCTGTGCTGTAGGGAAGAACAGACTCTCCATAGGCCTCCTGTAACATTGTATGGGCCTCAACTGAAGATATGTTGAGACGAAAACAGAACTTCAAAGCTGCATATTGTTCCTCTCAAGTTACCTCAATTGCAGCAGTAGGCGATACTGAACATGTCTGAACTTGAATGTTTCCCACAGATGGGAACCAGGAGTACCAACAATGAAACTACTATGGCATGTTTGTTTCACATTAAGCTAACAGAATATAATAATATTGAATTTTAGTGCGAAAAATTATGAGCGTAAACAAATTAGGATCATTCTTTAATGAACAGCCCTTGTAAAACTACTAGGCAGAAGGAGGAAGGTTTTGGAGAAGCACCACTTGTTTCCCATCTTTGTGAGAATCTATATACTAAGGGAAGGAAAAGGTTGGTTTGTGTTTATTAGTGTTTTCTTCATTACGATGACAATAAAAGAAGTGAACTAAAATGAAAAATCTTATAAACCCAGGCAGTATTCTTAGATTTAATGTCTTAATTTTTGTTGCCACAAAAGCTTACACATTTCCACCGATTCACAATGATTTTCTTGCATTCTTAAATAATCACTGATAATGGGAGTATTTTGATTCCAATAAAACATGAAGGGTCTTAATTTAGTTGATAGAAAACAAAACATTTTATCTCAAAGTTAAACCATATCAAGCTCATTAACTTCACTTGAACAAATTGAAACTATTTTCCCAATATGAATAGATCTTATGTCAGTTTTCTTCAAAAAGAAAGAAAAAAAATCCCTTCTTATGAATCGTATGGTTTCAATCGTCTATTACATAAGATGAAGCTTTTAGTGCGCATGATCTTATTTTCCTTGTGCTATTTAGTTTTTCTTGAAGATAATTTTATGATTCAGTCATACATTAGCTCATTGTTTTATTGTGTTTTATACAATATTTATATTTTTGAAACATTTACACCTTATTTGCAACTTGCAATTTCAATGCATCCACACAGTAATGAACACGTACGCTCAAGACATGCATTCACACTTAATGTACAATATTTTCATTCTCACTACTTTTCCTCAACATTTAACAAACAAAAAACAAACAAAAAGGTATGCTCAGCTTTTATGACTCAAAAGAACATTTATAACATCACTTCAACAAATACGTCCTGACAAAGCAGGCAAAAATCTTGTAGGAACAGTCTTATATTCTCGTACCTCTTGGAGCAAGAGTTCAAAATCTCATTCTCTTGCATAAGGTACGCTTCAGAACTTACTGAGCAAACGTAAAAGTATTTCCTCTCCAAACTTTTCACATGTAAAGCAGGAAAAATAGCAATAAATACTACTAAAACTAAAAAGTTTTTACTGTTTTTACTTCTAATGGTTTAATTTGAACTGGAATGTCTTCTGTGGCAAATTATTCATAGAAAGTTTACCAGTTTCTTCAGTTTCTGCACCATTAAAGGATTTTATTACTGTAGCAAAACGAAACAAATTCCACAAAAAAAAAAAAAAGTTTTTAAAATGGTTCACTTCACTCACAGCCTAATCTTCAACCATCCCTCATGGAATTAGTGGCAGTGATTTTTGAAGAAAAAAAAAATTATACAAATAAATACAAGTAATTGTGTTTAGAAATAAGGAAAACAATTTTTTCCACTAACACTTCTGAATTATTTTTCCAATGTTCAAACATAGCATCTTTTTTTCTCTCCTTTATACCACTGGTTATGAATTTTAAAATTACACTCTCTTCAGGCAGTTTTCTAACATGAAACTACTGTTCCAGCAAACAATAGTTAACATATTACAGTCATGTTCAAACTTTCAACTGTATGATGTTGAATGGGAACACTGCAATTTAATGCATTTGAACATATAACCATTTGCAAGAATACATTATAATTGGTCAAAATATCCTTGCACCCATTAATTAATCATACATTATTTATTGAACTATTTCTGCATCAAGATTATCTACAAAGTCAAATAATTTAGGTGATCTATACACAAACACATGCGCGCAAACACATGCATGTGACATATGTGCACTGCACATATTCTCCACAAAAAATTCTCATTTATACTTATATACACATGCATACAGACATGCCTCATTTCTTACTTCATAACAGCTCCTACAAAAATATATTTCTTTTTTCTTTTTTTTTTTCTTTTTTTTTTCTTTTTTTTTTTTTTAAACTTTTGTCACAATTTTATTACCAGAGCTCAACCATTTTTGACTACACAAAACAAAGGAATTCCTGAGCAAATTTAAAAACCAGCCACTTCTTTAGCAAAGAAAAAACTTATTTTGCACCCTTTTTTATCATACTTATATGCACAGGATGTGTGTAATCCAAGCTTAAACTTCTGCATATTACAAGTATCACTGTGTGCATTCGAAACTAAGTCAAAGACTGCTGTTTCAATATCACCTTCACTGAATGTAAACCACGCATTAAACTGCACTTTCACACGGTACATTCATTCTAAGAAATGAAGCAACTCTAGACATGCAAAAAATTTTACGTGCACCAAAATAGTTCTAATTTTTTTTAATTGGTAACTTGAAATAACTATTTTTAACTACTACTCACTTGTATCTGGCCAATATTTTAAATGCATCTTTCATATTGCAGCAATTACAATAGGCCTTTAATAATGTGCATTTTTGAAAAGCCCAAAGATATCTATGTAGCACGTTTTCCTAAAAATCCTGTTGCCAACATTTTCATTTAAGTTTTATTAACCTTTAAATCTTCTGCACATATTTTAATTCTGGCATTTCATACAGCACTGATTTCTAGAGAAAGTGAAGCATTTCTGTAATCTTTGGAAGAGAGAAATAATCCTTAACCACTTCTGAACATTTTATCAGTACAAACTAAGGTATTCTTGCTAGCAAGTACACCTAAAGGCAATCACTTTTAAAGGGAGAACTTCAATTCCAAAAAAAAACTCTGAATATTATGTAGTAAGGAAAACTTTCATAGCATCTTTTGTGCCAACTGTAAGAACACCTTGCAGTTAAGAACCTGCAGCTGAAGCTTGTTGCAGTCTTTCAAGTTCTTCCAGGCTAAGCATGTTTTGTGTTGAAAGAATAGGAGGCATATCAGGCAACTGTCCAGCACGAGCTTGTGCTAGAAGTTCTGGAGAAAACCATCGTGCCAACTGGTTACTTGTAGGTGAAGTAGATAGATCACGACTGACTGGAAGATTCATGTTTTGACCTTGTCGTCCTGCTGTTATAGCTTGAGAATATTGAGATCTCATCATGCGTGAATCTAAAGAAAGAAAAATAAAACAGCTTTGATAAGATCTAAACCACTAGTCAAATTTAGCTTTCAACGAATGTTCACCAAAAGCATAAAGCAGGCGAGGTAAAAAAATACAATTTCTATAAAGGGATGGATCATCAGGCAAGAGCAATGTACTTGTGTTATATACATATGATGTGAAAACACCTCTTTACCAACAATTCTCATGAAGTGTTCCTTAGATGTTCCCTTACAATGAAACTACTCCATTTGGCATGTGGTTTATGACCTTAAAAGTCTAATATTTATCTGTTTTTCTACCTGAGATAATTATATTCTACTAAAAATATGTTAAGATTTTATTGAAAAAAAATTTAAGATCTTGAAGTCCAAAAGATGAATACATTAAAAAATAGAAAACTACAATTCATGGCAAGCAATAATTGACACTCAACAAACATAAGCAGTGAAGACAGTTCTTGCACAGTTTTCAAGTCAATAATATATAGGAAACTGCACTATACTGGAGCCTTCCTTAGTTTATATGATGTAAACAAAGCGGGAACATTTATTACTCCGCCAGCAACTGTGATTAAAGGGAACAGTTGCACGCTATTTTATCAATCACATGTCGAGGATGTGTGCTATCAACAAACTTGAAAAGTTTTGCTTTGCTGCTTCTGATGTTTGTGTAGCTTATGCTTAAGTCAAGATTAAATGCAAAGGTGTGTGTACTGTGTGATATATTTCTCCTTTTTGTAGTTGAGAAGTGACTAAATGATTACAACAATTACAGGGAGACTGCTCAAATATTTGATTTCTTCAAAACACAAGGTCTTTCTGTGGAATAATAATGCTAAATAACTGTGTGTGGCACTTTGGCAATGATTTGAAAGTTCTACTGGAATGCAACTGAAAAAAAATTAAATACCTAACTGGAATCTGACAATGGGCGAATTCGTTCCAATCCGTTGTCCTCCTTCCGATTGTTGCTACTGCTTGTCTCGTTTGGATTTATTACCAGCCACAATAATGTCATACAAGCAGTCAGAACTGCAAAATTTTGTTTCTTTTATTGCCTCCACAGGCTTTATGCACAACTGCCACTTTTCTGCTGATACCAACTGAATTGCATCTTGAAGCACAATTCCTACTTCACTCAACTTAGAAGTTTTATTGTTTTGGGCAATATGTCCTTTCACTTGACTCCACAACACTTCAATAGGATTGAGAACGCAATGATAGGGAGGAAGACTTAGCACTGTGTGACCAGCTTGTTTCGCCATGTGAACAACAACAAAACTTATTGTATTTCTTGTCAGGTTTGCTTTTTTTATCTCACAGATGATCTCATCCATGACCATGTCATGTGCATATGCAATACCTTTCACATCCTTCCACTGAATCATATCTTTCTTTAACCATTGCCTGGTGGGTACACGATGCAATTTAACATTGTGATACAGTGCATTATACACAACAATGACACTGTTTGGAGAAAGCAAGAGTAAAATCTTCTTAAACCAATTTATAAATGCTTCTCCAGTCATTTCTTCATGATAATCCATTGTCTTCTTTGACTCCACTGTGAATTCCCTGCCAGACCTTGGGCACAGCCTGACCCTCATTAATCCACATTTCATCTAGGAAATACAATTTGTGCCCTTGTTGCTTACACTTTCGAATTTTTCTTAGATAATTCCTGCGCCACAACATATCTTCATGATGGATAATTATATTTTTTCTGTTTATTTATTTATTTATTTTTGTTTTTTTCATTAATTCAAAACTCACGAAGAATCATGTGAAAGCTTGTTTTCCTGAATGTCAGCAAAACAGGATCACTGTTTACTGCTTGAAGCACTTTTGTAATTGTTGGTGGCTTGTTTCTTTCAAAGAAGCTATGAACCTTGCGATGAACAGCACTTAAATCACATTCACTTTCCACAACTGGCTTCTTTCTTTTTTGGTGTTTTCCTCTAGTGGAAAGCCTGCCTGTTTTATCCCTCTTAGTTTGAGCATTGATACTTGGCACTGAAACACTGGTTAATTCTGCTGACACTTAACAACATCCTCAATTGCTAAGGTTACGTATTTTTCACACTACTTGCAAAACATGTTCAATATAATTTGCTTTTGCCACTTTTTAAAGGTTTCCCTCTGTGATGTTTTACATATTGCATGGAAGCCGCCATGTTTTAAACTGATTGTCTTCCCACTTCCTTTTTAGATGCACAAGTGCAGCATGCACTCCAACTAATATATACAAATTATGCTTACATTTACTAAATAAAATACTAATTAATTATTTGACTGTTGTATTTGTAATAATGTGATGTTTATGTATTTTGCATTAGATGTAAAGTCCTTAAAATTGATATGCAAACTATATTTTTTCATCCACAGAGAGATACAAGGCTAAACAGCCAATGTCGCACATGTACATGTGCTTCTATTTATATTGCCATATTGATGGCTCCAGTAAGTTAAATGTATTTAAGGAAATCACTGAATTGAACATACTGGAGAAGCTTAGAAATAGAGTCAGAGTCATTAATATAATCACTAAATTAGTAGATTATTCGCTGTTTGCAAAGTGTACAATAATGACAATACTGGTTGAAGAAATGTTTCACTATTAAGGGCATGCTGCAGTTAATAGAGGTGGTTGTTCATCCCAAGAAGCTAGTCATGATTAAAATAACAATGACCAATATGAAGCCAAACAGGCATGGTCTCCTTGCAGTGTGACGGATAAGAACAATACCAAGGAACTGTTGTGGTCTTGACCTCACTGAATTTGTGTGGTTATATGCAAACCACTCTATCACAAGGGTATCTTTTTGCACAAAATACCCTTCAAATCCATAGATAAATGGCAGAGCATCCATTCTTCAACGGGATGTGCAATCGCATACCTGATCTGCTTGTTCATTTCCTATAATGCCACCTGTCCAGGAACCCAGATGAAGACCACTCAAAAACAATTAAGACGCAAAGAGTGCAACTGATCATGGATTTTCTGAACAATTGGTTGGAAGCTAATGAGATACTATAAAATAAGTAATGCTTTGAGGGAATCAAAACATATGACAATGGACTGCAGGGAAAAGGAGCAGATTTAAACTTTGCTTGAAATATAGTTCAGGAGTATAAATGGACAGATCTTGTGACAGGAATATGAATTAATAACCACAGCACAACCTACTTCTTGATCCATTATAAAATCATCTGGATATAAAGTTATGCAGTGCTAAAAATGCAAGGTGACAATCTGATCATCTGCTAGACTCTTGCTTCACAGCTGCCGATTAATCAAAAAGCCCTGCTATAGTCAAATGACACTCAGCTGTGCAGTTCGACCCAGGGAAATTATTTTAAATTCTGGACACATGCTGGAAAGGATTGCAGTCTGCGTTTAGAAGTCAAGTGGACAAACATTTTTGACCTGAAGTAAATCAATGACATGTTTTTTCCTGAGTAATTGCACCTAAACTATGGACCAAATAGGAAGTCCTCCGACGAGGGCAAATGTGTGAGGGGGGCTAGAAATGTGAGCAAAGTTGCCACTTCCCCTCCCTAGCAGTCTGTACTGACACTCCTGGTTGAAACGGAGAAATGGAGGGGAGCTCTACATTGCCAGTGGCTAGTGTGCATGCAAAGGACTTCCTAGCTCGTCTGCACTCTACCTCAGTCAGATTTTTACCCATCTGGTCCTTGGGAGTGTTCTCAACAGGTTCTTTAAGATCAGCTTATTCAGCGGAACAAGGCTTACGTTACGCTTGGACAAAATCATCTGAAATTTATGCAAAAATGGATGGAAAGAAAATATTGCCATTTTCTTTTGCTACAAGGTTGTTAGGGTAACTTTTGAATTTTAGTATTTTCCTTTCTATCAATTTTGTATTAAACCCTCTTATAAGAGCCATTTGGTGATTTTCTGGTATTCCTTATTGTATTCATCTTTGCTTACAACTTACTGCACCAATTTTAGCTGCCCATAGCAGTAATTATACATATTGGTGAGCCTTATACATAGCGGTGTAATAATGAATAGTACAGAAAATATAGGTATAATAAGGATTATTCTATTTCATTTAGTTGTATGCACCTATTATTAAGGTTTCTATGGGTTTTGGTGTCCAAATCTTTGAACACATATTTAAACTACAATATGCACACCAGATAAATGATGCAGTTTGCAGTTTAATGTTAAAGCAACTTGAATCTTTTGTACTCCAGACAATACTGTCAGGAGCATCATAAGCATCACATTCAACTGGAAAAAAATGTAGCTTTCTTGCACGCAAACTTGATCATGTTGAATATAAGGGGCACTGAACCAATTATGGATAAGTGCATGAACGCTGATGATAATTGTTATGACTGTGGAGTCCAGTATCAATTTTGTCAAGTGAAACTCATTCATAAAAACCTTCAGCTAACTTTTTCCACTAGCAAAAAAGTATACATCCAAATATTGAACAAGGGACGTTATGCCAGGTGAAATGGTTGTTAGTATATGTGTTTATCTGGAGTTATGAACAGATCCTGATGAAAGAGAAAATAAATCCAGAATCAGACAACATTGTTCCAGATTTGGAAGAGTGAGACAGTATCCTGCCATTGTTAAAGAACATGTCCACTTTGATTTTGAAACCATTATGTATATGTTCATAAGTCAGTTCACTTTCTTTTGGACGAGTGGACCTAGTGTACTACTAGGCTCATGGTGAAGAAAGAAGTCTACCTTCCATGGAAATAATTGGCTGAATTATATACGAATACAATATTCCAGATGCTGATTTTACCTTGACAATCATTTGGTTTACCTATGCTAGATAGTGTGTGTGAATGTCATGATTAAATTTATATTGGTCAGTTTTTAGAATTTCAGCTGCTGAATAATTAGAAATGATAGTATCTGTTAATTCAATACCAAATTCTCTTATCTCTTCTTGCACTTGAGTATGTTTGTACATTACAAACTAACATTCGACTCGCAATACTATGAACTGCCTTAAAATTCCATATCCAGATTTGAACTCTTGCCAATCCAAGAGCTTTAACTTTCATTCATGCCCACTGCCTTACACCAATATCATGTACAGGCATAAATTAGCCCATACCTTTTGAAAAGTAGACCAAAAGTACTTGACTTTCAGCTTGTTATATTTTGTTCCTTGTTCATAATCTCTCTCATAACATGATAGTTTCTGTCAACCTTTCTGATGAGATGCATTGTTACTTTCAATGCAAAGCCTTTAATTTTTGCTTCAATTAACTTTACATAATCAAAATGGATCACATCAGTATCATCAGAAGTTATTTGCACCAATTCTTCATTCTCCAGAACTTCGGTGATAGTGGCATCTTCAAGTTTCTTGATCAAACCAATGATAGTATTTAATGTACTTCATGTGACGATGGTAATTCAATCTGGTGTAAAATCTCTAATGGGTTCGAGATCTTCTCGGGCCGGGTTAAAAGATGATAAGAAATCTATGTTTTGGGATATTTTAATAAATTTAAAGCCACAAATGTATCACTAGATATAACACAAATATAAACAAAGACAAAACACTACCAATACTTGAATCACTGAACAAAAGACTTTTCAGTAAACTAAATGCCAGGTCAGGAGATGGCGTGAGTATAGAAAATTGGGTCAAAGAAGCATAACTCTTAACTTGATGATCAAGCTGTATAGATTTATGCTTCTTAAGCAGACAGATTTCCATTTTTATGGCCGGTCTCCAAGAGGAGCTGAACTAAAATCCAGCATCACGATTAAGCGTGCTCCTCTCGGAGGAAATGGCCAAAGCCTCCTTAACTCTCCACTCCCAGTAACTGTTGCATTTTGCCAAGATGGTCGTCTCCTGAAAGTTGGCTCTATGTAATCTGGCCACCTGGATCAGACAATTTGCCTAGCTTTCTTGCGTATCTCAACAGCCTTCGACCTTAAATGCAGTTTACCATGGAAGTGGAGAAGGATGGAACTCTTCCATTCCTGAACATTCTTGTTTCAAAAAACAGCAACGGTACGCTGGGGCATGCTGTATACTGCAAGACTACACAACTGATCTCTATCTGAATGCTTATAGTTTTCATCTTAAGTCTCAACAACTGGAAGTTCTCAATACACTAGCCCACTGAGCTTTGTCTATCTCTGATCCCAGCCACTTAAAACAGAAATTATATGGCAACTCAAAATATGTCAAAATGGCAACTCTGAATATGACGAAGCCTCACTCACCAGAGCTAATACAGCAAGCGTCAGAAAAGCCTACTGCTACAGCCTGCATCCTGTTTGCCGGCAACCTATCGGACAGAATCAGCAGAATTCTCGCCAAATACAAAACCAGGACCATCCACAAGCCACCTCCAAAGATTAAACATCTGTTGAGACCAGTGAAAGGCAAACTGGACTTCCAAGTTCCAGGAGTGTACTGCATTCCCTCTGAATGCAGGACACTGTATATAGGACAAATAGTGAAAGAAGCACAATGGTGGAAATTACAAAAGAAAGGAGTCAGCTAGAAATTTATTATAGGGCTAAAAAAAATTTATGAGGGAATAAACTTTGGAAATATAGTAGATAAGAATGGGATAATGGAATTAATGGAGCAGAAAATGGGATTAAGACAAGGCTGTATACTTAGCCCTATATTGTTCAACTTGCTCATTGATGATATAATTGAGAGGGTTGAAAAGAGTAACCAGTATAAGCCCAGTAACTCTAGGCAAATTAAATCAATCATCCCTAATAGCTTCATGACAATAAATTCAATTAAAAATACTCCTCTCAAGAACAATAGTAATGATAATAATATCAATAATATTAATAATAACCACTGTCTATCTGTATTTCATCAAAACATAAGAGGCATAAGAAACAAATTAGATGAACTAGCTATTAATCTGCATACTGAAATTCAACTACCACATGTTTTATGCATTTCTGAACATCACTTGACACAGCAGGAATTTAAGCCAATTTCATTGCAAGGGTACTCTTTAGGAGCAGAATATAGTAGAAAAAAATTACATAAAGGTGGAGTTTGTATATATGTTAGAAATGATCTGATCTTTAAAGCTTTAGATTTATCCAGATTTTG
Source organism: Mantis religiosa (assembly GCA_030765055.1). NCBI lineage: Eukaryota > Metazoa > Arthropoda > Insecta > Mantodea > Mantidae > Mantis > Mantis religiosa. The sequence continues at coordinate 560,403 of JAUKNK010000427.1, read as the reverse complement.
CTATGAAAAAGACCTCGAACTCTGTGCAGTTCAGTTAATTGGAAGTAATTTGAACTTAGTCATAGTAGCCATTTATCGATCTCCCTTAGGAAGTTTTCAAATTTTTAAAAATCAATTAGAATATTCTCTGAACTTTCTATTTAAAACAAAAAGAGAAATAATCATTTGTGGTGACATAAATGTAGATTATCTGAAATCAAGTCTTCAAAGGGAACAGCTTAGCTCTTTATTTACTACATACCACATGACACATACAGTTAACTTTCCAACAAGAATCCAAAATAATTCATCCACAGCTATTGATAACATATTTGTAAATTCAGATATAACTAAATTTTGCTCTGTCTCATCAAAAACTAATGGACTATCAGATCATGATGCACAAATTCTAAGGATTGATAAGATAAATTTAAAACTCAAACCTAAATACACATATATTAAATATAGGGAAATAAACGAAAATACTCTGAATGAATTTAGTAAGAACCTTAAACTTGAATCTTGGAAACAAACTTATGAGGTTAATGGAACCAACAACAAATATAATAGCTTTCTTCAATGCTTTAAAACTAAGTTTGAATTCTGCTTCCCATCCAAGTATAAAAAAACATTTAACTTTAAAAAAGACAATTCCTGGCTCACTTTAGGAATTAAAACCTCATGCAGGCACAAAAGAGAACTATATCAGCAAGTTAGAATCAGTAACAATTTGTATTTAAAAAAGTACTACAAAAAATATTGTAAACTTCTAAAGAAGGTAATAATAGCAGCTAAAGTATTGCATTATAATAAACTAATTCAAAACTCAGACAATAAAATAAAAACCACTTGGAATATAATAAAAAATGTGACACGTAAACACTCATCAGAAAATTGCCCAATAACACTCAATGTTGACAATCATGAAATTGCCAAACCTCTTGTAGTTGCAGAATTGTTTAACATATTCTTTTTGGATGTAACAAAAAAATTAAATATTAATTATGGAAGTAAAGATGCAGCACTAGAATTTCTAAGTTCAAGTTTCACAAACAATGTACCTACATTTAAAATCAGTTTAATTACACCTTCCGAAATAAATAAAATTATTGACTCTTTAAAAATGAAGAATTCTTCCGGTTATGATGAAATAACTACAAAAATCCTAAAATCTTGCTCCTCACAAATTAGCATTCCCCTTAGTTATTTATGTAATGAGTCTCTAAAGACTGGTATTTTCCCTGACAGAATGAAATACTCAGTTGTTAAACCTCTTTTCAAAACAGGCGAACGCAATAATGTTTCAAATTATAGACCAATATCTCTCTTGCCAATATTTTCAAAAGTTCTTGAAAAAGTAATGTTCACCAGACTGTATAAACACCTTGAATGTAACAACATACTTGTCAGTGATCAGTTTGGATTCAGAAAAGGAATATCGACTAATAATGCAACTTACAAGCTTACACATGAAGTGTTGACTGCCTTAAATGATAAAAGACATGTAGGTGGAATTTTTTGTGATCTAGCAAAGGCTTTTGATTGTGTTAATCATGACATTCTTATAGCAAAACTGGAATTCTATGGGATAAAAAATGAACATTTAAGATGGTTTGTATCATATCTAAATGAAAGAAAACAGAGTGTTGAAGTAGCTGTCAGTGATATTGGTTATGAAAAACAAACTTCGAACTGGAAAATAGTAACTCATGGAGTACCCCAAGATTCCGTGTTAGGGCCTTTATTATTTCTTATCTATATAAATGACCTCTCACTTTATATAAAGGACATTGCAAGTACAGTTCTTTTTGCTGATGACACTAGTGTCCTGGTGACCAGTACAAATTTAAACGAGTGTACAATTAAAATGAATTATGTTTTGAACTGTATGTCATGCTGGTTTAAAGCAAACAAATTATCTGTGAATCTAGACAAAACAAAAGTGGTCAAATTTATAACCTGTCGTACATCACATACTGAAATAGAAATCGGGATTAATGATATGTTATTAGAAGAAATTGACAGCATAAAATTTCTGGGCCTTCAAGTGGACAGATGTTTAGATTGGAAAGCTCACATAAATTATATCTTACCTAAACTTAGCTCTGCCTGTTATGCTATCCGAGAGCTGGTTAATGTGAGTTCTATTGACACACTTAAATTGGTATATTATGCATACTTTAACTCTATTATGGAGTATGGAATATTATTTTGGGGCAACTCAGTAGAAAGTAAAAAAATATTCCTTATGCAAAAGAGGGTTATAAGAATCATTACTAACACCCACACCAGATGCTCCTGTAAAGATCTTTTTACAAGATTGAAGATATTAACGCTTCCTTGCATGTATATATTCTCGATCCTAAAATTCTTTGTATGCAATCGTGCCTTATTTGCAACAAATAATGTAATTCACAAAATAAACACTAGACAAAAGTATAATATCCATTATCCCAGTGCTAAACTTTCTTGCTTCCAGAAAGGTGTGTATTATGAAACTATCAAAATATTTGGCGCACTTCCTAATGTTCTTAAAGAAAAAGTTGATAATTTCGGTGCTTTTAAAAAAGCTGTTAGAGAGTACCTTTGCTCAAAATCTTTTTATTCTGTACAAGTTTATCTGAATGACAAATTATCCTGATAATGCTTCTGTAGCTCTATAAGTAGTATTTAACTATTCCAATGACAAATCATTACTTATAAATATTTGATGCAAGCTGAAAGTTTATTTTTAATCTATATGTATTTAATAAATAACAAGAATGGTATCCATTGCAAAAAGGTTGAGACGTACTGGCATAAGCCAAGTGAAAGCTGGTTTAAAAAGTGTTTCATTTTGTGTCAAATATAATTATCCCTGCTTTGTTTTCCATATTGTTGTTCATATTGCCTGTGTACTATAACATGTGTCTTATGTTAACTTTTGTACATATATACGCTATTAAACTTTATACCTCTAGACATGTTCAATGTTCAAAGCCTTTTCTGGCTACAAGTGAACCTACTGAACGCAAATCAATCTAATCTAATCTAATCCACCACTGCCCAATTATTAGGAATAAGGTAATACCAGGGTACTATTAGCAGATGATTTGGTAATAGCATCTATAACAGTGATAGGATTACAGAGAGCAATAAATGAAATTAGCAGCTACTGTAAGGAATGGAGGATGAAAATCAATATAAGCAAGTCAAAAATAGTTGTGTTTAAGAAGGGTTATAAGTTAAGAAAAGATGAAAAGTGGTATCTAAATGACCAAAAAGTAGAGGTGGTAAAGGAGTTTGACTATTTAGGGATCAGACTGTGCTATAATGGAGTCTGGGGAGCACATGGGAGAAAGATAAGAGTGAAAAGGAAGATAGCGATGTCTGGGGTAAGGAGCTGTAAATATAAATTACCAGATATGTCAATAAAGTGGCATGAAAGAATCTATGAAGCAATAGTAGAATAAAAAATGACATTATGTGGAGTTGTGGGGGGCAAATGAGATAAAAAATCATGTTGAACATAAATATGAACAGTTCTGTAAAGAAATACTAGGTTTGAGTAAGTCAATGCCAAATGGAGTAGCTAGAGTGGAACTTGGAAGACCTTGCAGAAGTGGGGAAATTATAGAAAGATGTTTAAAATATTGGTATAGCTGTATAAAAAGGATGATAATACATTAAAGATCTGTCTAGAACAGAAGAATTCAACAGGTAAGGACAGCTGGAGGGCACAGCTAGAGAGAACACTGGTCAAAATAGGGATGGAGGACATCTGGCATGAGAGAAATGTAAACGGTTTCTGGACAATTATTAAGAATAGGATACAGGACATTGACAAGTGACGTGAGGAAATCTGATAAGAAATCACTAAATGTATACCTGAAAATAAAGACAGAATGGGGAAGGGAAACATATATAGACATATGTGATAGATATGGGAGGGATGGTTTAGCTTGATTAAGGACAGGAGCCATATTGAGAGCCGGTTCACCAAAGGAGTGCATTCTATGTGGAAAGAAAATAAGTTTAGAACATTATGTAGTGGAGTGTAAAGAAATTGAAAACTGAAGGAAATTAATATGGGATAAGAACTGGGATAATAAAGGGGCTTACGTAGTAACAAAAATGCTTATGTTGAAAAGAGAAAAGAATAAGGGAGGTAGAGAAATTTGCTGACAAAATCAAAGAAGGGCAAGGGAAAGGAAGTAAGAGGTAGAGAAATGGAAGATACAATTAGAACATCAGGTCAAGGTTGTATAAGGGCTAGTATAGAGGTAAACGGCCAGGGAGCCAACACCACTATCAGCCCATAATAAAAGCAGCTGACAAATCTGTACCTAGATTAGTATCGTAAAACTTGTAATTTAGATTGTAAGATATGGAAGTACAAATAAATATTATTATTACTAATTATTATTATTATTGTTATAATATAGGACAAACTGGAAGGACCATCACTACCAGAATAAACGAACATGAACGGTGCATTCATTTAATGCAACCTGAGAAGTCTGTACTGACAGAGCATTGTTTTGAGAACAACCATAGAGCCATCTTTTGGGAAACGACCATCTTGGCAAAATGCAACAGTTACTGGGAGTGGAGAGTTAAGGATTCTTTGGCCATTTCTTCTGAGAGGAGATCGCTTAATCGTTATGCTGGATTTCAGTTCAGCTCCTCTTGGAAACCGGCCCTAAAAATGGAAATCCATTGGCTTAAGAAGCGCAGATATATATAGCTTGATCATCTATACTCATGCCGTCTCCTGACCTGACATTTAATTGACTGAAAACAGTCTTGTTCAGTGATTCGAGTATTGGTAGTGTTTTGTCTTTGTTTACATTTATGTTATATCCAGTGATACAAAATAAGACCTGAAGCTTTCCTGACGACAAATATGCTCAATTTCTTCTTGGGCAGCAAGCCAGGTGAAAAGACGATTAGATATCGACGTTTCGGGAGTGTGCATTCCTCCCATCATCAGGATATTTATAAAATGTTATAACCACAAATGAAACACTGGATATAACACAAATATAAACAAAGACAAAACTATCAAAATTTGCGTTACTGAACAAAAGACTGTTTTCAGTAAATTAAATGCCAGATCAGGAGATGGCGTGAGAATAGAAAATTGTGTCAAAGAAACGTAACTACTTAACTTGATTATCAAGCTGTATTGATCTTTGCTTCTTAAATCAACGGATCTCCATTTTTAAGGCCAGTTTTCAAGAGGAGCTGAACTGAAATCCAGCAACACGATTAAGCGTGCTCCTTTCAGAGGAAATTGCCAAAGTCTCGTTAGTTCTCCACTACTAGTAACTGTTGCACAATGCCAAGATGGTCGTCTTCCAAAAATTGGCTCTATGGTCGTTATCAAAACAATGTTCTGCCAGCCCAAACTTCTCAGGTTACATTAAACGAATGCTCCGTTCATGTTTGATTATTCTGGTAGGGATGGTCCTTCCAGTTTGCCCTACATACGGTGTCACAGGGAATGCGGTACACTCCCGGAACTTGGCCAGTTTGTCTTTCACTGGTCTCAACAGATGTTTAATCTTCGGAGGTGGTATGTGGATGGTCCTGATGTATTTGGCGAGAATTCTGCTGATTCTGCCAGATAGATTGCCAGTAAATGGGATGCAGGCTGTAGCGGTAGGCTTATCTGACGCTTGCTGTATTACAGGTTTCCCTTTCTTAGCTCTGGTAATCGAGGCTTCAACATCATATTCGGAGTAGCCATTTTGACGGAAATTGAGTCTCAGGTACTGTAATTCATGTTTTAAGTGGCTGGGATCAGAGACAGACACAGCTCTGTGGGCCAGTGTATTGAGAACTCCCTGTCATTGAGACTTATGATGTAAAATGAGCATTCAGATAGAGATTGGTGTCTGTAGGCTTGTGATATACAGCATGTCCCAGTGTACTGTTGCTGTTTTTTGAAACAAGAATGTCCAGAAATGGAAGAGTTCCATCTTTCTCCACTTCCATGGTAAACTGTATTTGAGGTCAAGGCTGTTGAGATGCGCAAGAAAGCTAGGCAAAGTGTCTGATCCATGTGGCCAAATTACAATCTAGTGATACATTTGTGGTTATAACATTTACTAAAATATCCTGATGGGAGAGATGTATGCTCCCGAAATGTCGATTTCTAATCATCTTTTCACGTGGCTTGTTTCCCCGAGAAGATCTCAAACATATTCATCGCCAGGAAAGCTTCAGGTCTTATTTTATCTCTAATGCCTTGATTGCAAAAATTTTCATTGAGCATAATATAATTACTTAATACCCACTTACATTTCACTATATCACTCCACATACAAATATATCTACTATCTTGCACTGCCAAGGAACTATGCTGAAGCATGTACTGATTACTTGCAATTACTGATTGCTTTACATTTTGTTACAAATCTGTTAGTATGGGCAGCTATAGTGTGCATTACTGATTCTAGTGGATTGATTATGCCTCATACCAACATGAGTTCAATGCCTGCAAAACACTTTGTGAATGTACCTTGTTAGAGGGAAATTGATCTTTGTGTCAAACCGTTGAAAGTTACATGTTCTTGTGGTTTCAGATTAAAAGTATTGCATTTATGTGTGAGTGAGCATTCTCTATGTTTCATGAGTGAGCATTCTCTATGTTTCAAAGAAAAGTCTTCATTTCTCATTATTTTAACGCCCAGAAAAGGCTGAGGTCTGTCCTCTTTCTATGGTGAAGTTTATGATGTCATTTAAATTTTAATAGTTTTGAGGCATTATGAACAAATATTTTGGGGACTGTTGCAAAAAGCATCATCCACATATCTAATGCATCTTTTGAATATGTTGGGAAAGACTTCATAGGTAAACCAGGGATATCTACTTTTTTTTTTTTTTTGTACTTTAATGAGAAACAAACATTCCTTTAGAATATACCAGAAGCTCACTCACACAGACAATTACATCAAATGCTACTAACCTGAAATCACAACAACATGCAGTTTTCATTAGTTTGGTACACAGATTAATTTTCTTTCTATGCAAAGCTGAATATGACAGAACACCAGAAAATCACCAACACAGCACTTATATGGGTTTGATACAAAACTGATAGCTGGTAAAATACTAAAATTCAAAACGAAGAAAACAAAAAGAAAAGACATTTACATTTCATCCATTTTCATATAACAATTTTAGAAGATGGCCAAAACTTACACAAAATAGGAATTTACACAAATCCAAATTGTCCTCTATGCAACAGAGAAGAAATGACTGAAAATCATCCACAAACCTGTGAAGCTCTAACTGTTGGATCCACTACAGAGAAATAGAGAGCAAGAGCGCTAATGGCTTCATTGCCAAAGCCCAGTATTTGATAACAGAACAGATTTTCTACAAGCATAGTATAAACCTAGCTTCGCAGAATAAGCTCAGCTTGAAGAACCTGTTGAGAGCACCTCTCAAAGATTGGAAGCCTAAAATCTCAAAATCTGGGATCTACAGAATCAATTGCAAAGGGTGAAATTGAGTATATGTTGGTAAGACCAAACATAAACCTCCATACCAAAGAAAACCTCTAGAACCTCTACACTCAGCTATTAAAAGTAAACCACCCACTTGAACTGGCAATATGGGAGATGATTCTCATACAAAAGCAAACGCCAAATTATGTATTTTGAACTAAATGATTATGCTAGACTCTGTGGTGAAACACATATGTGATGGGGACTGCACAGGATAAGGGGAAAGAAAGTGAAAATGGAGAAGTAAAAGTGAGAAATATAAAAAAGTGAGGTAAGAAAAATTAAGCTGTATACAATTAGAGCAATAAGCTGAAATAAGACATAGAAAGGTAAAAATTATACATAATGAACTGATGTAAAATAATATTTAAAGAAATCAGTAAGTGGTTTTTACACATGTAAATGTAGTGAAGGACTGTCCATATAACAACAATGACAACAACAATATATTTATTCACCATTTGGTAATTCCGATGATTACAATAGGCTTCGTCAGAGAAAGAAAAAAAGAACTTATAACTAACCATTATTATTTCAAAGTAATGAGTCGGTGTTTCAAACACAAACATCACTTAAATTATCCATACTTATTTATGAGTGCATTTGAAACACAAATTAAAAAGTCCTTCCCATTGATCTTCAAAGTTTGGTATAGATATGTTGATGACATATTTGCAATTGTACCAAATAAACATTTAGAAGATGCATTAAAATTACTCAATCTGCAAGAAAGGACTATAAAATTCACTGTAGAAAAGGAAATCAATAGACAACTCTCTTTCTTGGATCTAAATATCATCAGGAATGACACAAAAATAAAATTTGGAATTTACAGGAAACCAACACATTCAGAAAATTACATACATAAACATGCAATAATAAACAGCCTTACACACAGACTAGTCAACATACCCATGGAAAAAGAAGAATATTTAAAAGAACAAAAAGCAATACTACACATAGCAGAAGAAAATGGATACAACAAAAGTTTGGTGTTGAAGAAAATTAGAAAAGCTAAACTAAAGAAAACCATTAAAAGAGCAACCACATTTACAAAAGAAAAAGAAAGCAACAGCATATTCAAGTTCATTCACATATCACCCAAAAACATCGAATAAATTTAAAGAGATCTTCAAGGAACAAAATATCACCTTGGCACCTACTAATACACTCAATTTTAAAATTACTAAATTCAAAAACAAAAGATGAAATCCCATCAGTTAACAGATCCGGAATATACCAGATAAGTTGTAAGAATTGTGAAAAATGCTACATAGGTCAAACTAAAAGAAATCTAAAAACCAGAGTCAAAGAGCACTTGAGAAACATCAGATTGAAACAAGAAGATAAGTTAGCAGTAGCATTTCATTTTTGGAATGAAAACCATGACATTGATTCAAATCCAAAACTATTAAAAGGAGTGATAAATCAAAATAAATTGACAACATGGGAGAACATATTCATGTGGAAAAATAAGGATCGCGTAATGAACTTTGAAATCCCACCAGTAGATAATTTGACAAAGAAGTTCATATATATATATGTGTTTGGAGGAATTTAGTAACAGTTACGTCAAAATTAATCTCAGAAACTATTTGTAAGTGACGAGTATTAATAAACCAACTACAAATAACAAGAAGAGGATTAAGAAGTTCATAGTTCCACCACCAGAGAGGGAGAGCAGACAACAGATGCTAGTTGGAAAGAGATTGAAAATGGAGGCGAATGCCTTTGAAACTAGTCTCTCATTAATATAAACAAGGAAGTGACGAGTATTAATAAACCAACTAAAATAGTTTCTGAGATTAATTTTGACGTCACTGTTACTAAATTCCTCCAAACACATATATGCAAATTATCTTTTATGCGAGTTAAGACATCGTATATATAAATTAACGGTTGAAATAAACAAATATTGTTGGAAATAAACAAAAGGGCCAGGATCTATCTTAGGGATAGCCCAAGAATTATGTTCTTAGCAATCAACAAATCAAATCAAATTGTATATTGTAGTCTCTTAAGACTACATAAAATAAGTTATTCATCTACCAGGAAGCACAGGGAAGTAAACAATGCTGCCAGTCAACACGCAGCTGATGGAAACAAAGGCTTTGAAACACTTATTTTATATTACAGGATAAGTGAAGCAAATATAAGCTGATTTTGGGAGACATTTATGTATCTGAAATTGCTTTCACTGCTACCAAGCTTCAAGAAAAACTGATTTGGTTTAGTTTTACACTTCAGAATTACCATTAATATATTCATTTTTAAAATAGAGAGTAATTTATGTTTTTACACATAAAAATCTTAAAATGAATAGATATCTTCTTCTGGAAAACATGGCATTGCTATACATTAAAAGGATTTGAACCTAGATTGTTCAAATGACACATGCATTTCACCTTCAACTTCCATGCATAGTACTAAACTGAAAGGCTTTTGGTACTTATTGCATAGTTTTGAAATAAATGCAGAGTGGTACTAAATCATGTATTGTGAACACAGTGTCAGCAAATACTTTTGCTGGTTTCCAAATTGAACTCCCTCTCTGTGTGTTGCCTGTTTATTTTGCCTTAGGCTGTACATGGGAAAGAACAGGTGAAGAAGTTGGAAGGTCAAAGAAATCGATTTACTCAGGCTAGATGTCAATAAGTCTTGGAACACATTTTTGAATGTAAAGAAACCTGAGTAATGAATTCATTAACCAAAGCTTGAATCATCACAATGATGATGAAAAGGATAATTACTAAAAAATGTAGCAGTGTGAGACAGTATTCACAGTGCAAAATGAGTAGAAATGGGCAGAGGAAAAGAAAATTGAAACCTTTGTTTTACAGAAACAAATTTTATATATGAAATGGATATTACTGAATTAATGGTCTAGTCCAAATATCTGTAGACATCCCTAACTGTAACATACTTGGCACTTAAATAGATTACATTAACAAAGTTTATAGGAAACTTCTTCACAAAGAGAGCTATCTAAAAATTGCATAATTCCTATCAGTAAAGAAATCTAGCAATAACTTTAATTAGTAATCTTATCAGATATTAGACTGGCTCATACAAAAAACATTGCCATTTTCTAAGCAAGAACCTTTGGACATGTGCAACAAAACATTTAACTCAAAAACTGTTTTACCTGATTTGCCTGAACCTCTTCCTTGATTGCTGAAGTTCTGATTCATTAAAATTTGCTGCAATGATGGAGTAGACAAATTGCGTTGTTGCTGTTGCTGCTGCTGTTGAGGCTGTTGTTGCATATGTAGATGAGCTGCTAAATGAGCTTGGAGTGTCTGAGCTGTAAGAAAATACGTTAGTGTTCTTCAAAATCATAGTTGCAACTTAGTGGTATTTATGTTTATCACCAGTCCACAAAAATAGCCCTTAATCTATAACTGTGCTTCCTTTATGCACAACAAAAGCCAGTCCTCTTTCACTAAAAGTGACTGAAAATGTTTAAAAAACTATTTGCAGTTTATTGAAATTTAACTGTATTGGAACACCACAGTGAAGCGAAATAATTATTAAATTATAGATGAGTCGTATTTATTACACATAAGCTTCACTTACGTACCTATATTGAAGACATGTTTTGCGAACCATCGTTCGCATCATCGGCTTTAATAGGACTGAAGCTTGATTCAATGGTGTAGGTAATTCAGGAGTTGTTGCTGCCATCTATTGATTTTGTGATGAATTTAAATGTGGGGTTGTCTTCTGGTGGGATTTCGAAGCTCATTAGTTGGTTTTTATGTTTTTCTATGTGTATTCACTCCCATATGACAAGTTCACTATGTTGTGTGGGTATTTCTGGAGTTGTTGCTGCCATCTGTTGATTTTGTGATGAATTTAAATGTGGGGTTGTCTTCTGGTGGGATTTTGAAGTTCATTAGTTGGTTTTTATGTTTTTCTATGTATATTCTCTCCCATATGACGAGTTCACTATGTTTTTGTACGTATTTTAGTTGTTTGGTGCTATCTTCAAATTCATGATTTTCAGACCAGAAGTGAGCTGTATTGCAGACTTATCAATATTTTTATATCTTAGGTGCCTAAAATGTTCTTTCTTTCTAGTGACTATATTTCTTTTTGTCCTCACTATGTAAATTATTTGTTTTTTGGTGCCAATGTTATATTGTATTTCTTGAATATTTTTTGGAACTTTTTTGTGGCCCAGGGGTGGTAAGTAAATTTAGCAAATCTAATTTCTTGTTTCATTGGTGAAAGAGCTGTGAACTGTTGGTAGGTTTACTAATCTGTGTGTGACTATTGATGGTGGCATGTTTGTGTGGAATTGGGTTGAAACTATTTGCTATGATGTAATTATCTGAGTGTGTTGCTTTTCTATAAATACCAAATTCCAGGTTTTCATTCCTTTTTGTGATTTTAAGGTCGAAAAAAGGTAGAGTACAGTCCTCTTCAGTTTCTACTGTGAATTGCATGCTGGGTTCTTGAAGGTTGAGTAGTTCCAAAGCATCATCTATTTGTTTGTAGTGTACTATTGCAAAGATGTCGTCTACGTATCTGTACCATGTTTTAAAAGTATGAGGAAAGGCTTTGGTTATATGTGTTTCGAAAAAGCTCAGGTGTAAATTGGCCAAAAATGGTGATAGCCGGCTTCCCATAGCCAGTCCAGAAATTTGATAGTAATACTTTCCATCGAAGACGAAATAATTTTGGTGTATATATATTTCAGTCATTGCCAAATATTCTATTGTATTGGCATCTAGGTTAATAGAAGTTAGCCATTTCTTAACTTGAATCAAAAGTTTGTCTATTGGGATGCTAGTGAAGAGGGAGCGGACATGAAAGGATACTAAAGTGTCTTGAGGATTTAGTTAGATTTTGAACTACCAGGTCTAAAGAGTTTTTTTATGCTCAGAGTATTGTGGAAAGGACTGAAATTTTTTGGATAGCCAATTCAATACTCTGAGCATAAAAAACTCTTTATACCTGGTAGAAAAAATTCAAAATCTTAAATTAAACCCTCAAGACACTTAAGTATCTTTTGATGTCCACTCCCTCTTCCCTAGCATCCCAATAGACAAACTTTTGATTCAAGTTAAGAAATGGCTAACTTCTATTAACCTAGATGCCAATACAATAGAAGAATATTTGGCAATGACTGAAATATATATACACCAAAATTATTTTATCATCAATGGAAAGTATTACAAACAAATTTCAGGACTGGCTATGGGAAGCCCGCTATCACCATTTTTAGCCAATTTACACATGAGCTTTTTCGAAACACATAACCAAAGCCTTTCCTCATATTTTTAAAACATGGTACAGATACATAGACGACATCTTTGCAATAGTACACTACAAATAGATGATGCTTTGAAACTACTCAACCTTCATGAACCCAGCATGCAATTCACAGTAGAAACTGAAGAGGACTGTACTCTACCTTTTTTTGGACCTTAAAATCACAAAAAGCAATGAAAAACTGGAATTTGGTATTTATAGAAAACCAACACACTCAGATAATTACATCAAAGCAAATAGTTTCAACCCAATTCCACACAAATATGCCACCATCAATAGTCTCACACACAGATTAGTAAACCTACCAACAGATCACAGCTCTTTCACCAATGAAACAAGAAATTAGATTTGCTAAATTTACTTACCACCCCTGGGCCACAAAAAAGTTCCAAAAAATATTCAAGAAATACAATGTAACATTGGCACCAAAAAACAATTACAATATTAAAAACCTACTTAACAGTAATAATACTGATAAGATAAAACCAGAAGAAAAGTCAGGCATTTACAAGATTAAGTGTAAAGACTGTGAAAAAATTTACATAGGGAGGACAAAAAGAAATATAGGCACTAGAAAGAAAGAACATTTTAGGCATCTAAGATACAAAAATATTGATAAGTCCGCAATGGCAGCTCATTTCTGGTCTGAAAATCATTAATTTGAAGATAGCACCAAATTACTAAAATGCATGCAAAAGCATAGTGAACTCGTCATATGGGAGAGAATATACATAGAAAAACATAAAAACCAACTAATGAATTTCAAAATCCCGCCAGAAGACAACCCCACATTTAAATTCGTCACAAAATCAACAGATGGCAGAAACAACTCCAGAACTACCCACACCACTGGATCAAGCTTCAGTCACATTAAAGCCAATGATGCAAACGATGGTTCGTGAAACTGTCCTCAATATAGGTACGTAAGTGAAGCTGATGTGTAATAAATACGACTCATCTATAATTTAATAAATATTTGTATTTATTTTTAACAATTTGTCACTTACATTTTTATAATATGAAGTGTTAAAAACTGTGACTAGAAATAGTTTTAATTAATTTTGATGTCACTTATTAAATTCCTTCAATCATGCATGATGGAAATGTACTTAAAGAGTTAGTTTTGGTCCATTGGCACCCTTTAACTGCTGTGGTAATTTCATCAGCTTTGGCCGAAACATTTGGTGTTTCAAGTCTTTGAACTTCCAGATTAAGTTATTGTACATTTTAGTTATCTTTTTTTTTTTCTTTAAATATTTTGATAAGCATATTCACTCTCACATCTACACTTCCAAGAATCTCCTTAACATTTACTATCTATGATTATTAATCATATTTACAGATTCTAAATCTGTTGCACTTAATTCTGACAAAATAGTTCAATTATTACAAAAATTATTTTAAATATCTGGTAGAGTGTAGAAAATAACTAGGTAAGTAAATAAACATCCTACCCTTCAGATAGGGATTGAACCCAGAATTTACAGTTTTATGAACTTCTACATTTTTAAACATTAATTTAAAATACTAATAATGAATACTTATTTATGGCAACAATCAATAAATGTATTAGAAATGGGAAAAATAGCTAGAAACTTTGGTCCACCCTTACTTGCCCTCTGGTTCATTTGCATAAAATTGTATTAGCGCTCCTAAAATACTCCTTTCTCTTCTCTCCCTGTGACAAATTCTAGCAAAGATCACAAATTTGTTACACAATACATGCGCATTACCAAAAATACTTGTATTTCATTTGTGTTAAGGGAATTTACATCCATAGTAAATATCCTGTTTGTTTCATCAAGCCTTTTGCATGTTTATTTATATTACAATAGCTTAATAGCATAATTAAATGCAACTGCCTAAAAGATTTCTAGTGGGATTTACCCTCTATGAGAACTTGGAAGCCTAAAGCAGGGAAGTTCCAAGACCTTCCATCTTAGTACACTACCTACAGCTCTTATACGGTAACAAAGTATCTCTACAATCAGCATTTCTTTTATGAAAATATTGAATGATTGCATTGAGAAAAAGTAGCAGGATTGATCTACAGCTATATATCTGAACCTATGGTTTCTTATGGAAGTTCTATTCTTGGAACATGAATTTCCTAATTTCTATCTTACCTATAATGTATTCTGTAACTCCACATAACACCTTACTTAAGGAAAATCATGCAAGATATTCTCCCCACATTGTAAAACTTGAGACAATTCATCAGTTAACATTTTCAATTTTTTCTTCTTATTTAGTTTGATTATATTTATTACTTTTAATTTTGTGCAATACATCTGGTTTTTAATCTCAATTTTAAAGCTACAAATGAATTGAAATCGATAGAGTGAAGTTTTCAGTTTTAATTAAAATAAGACTCAGTAAGTCTAAATACCACAAATGGATATTTAATTGGCAAAATCGAAATTTAGACTATTTATGGACACTCTTTAATGCCTTTACTTGCCAGGTCCCATTCTACATCGGGTGTGAAAGCCATTTAAGTTTGTTCAGGTGCCTCTTATCAGGCTTGAGTTCCATTACGTGCCACAAATCTATGACATGGGACCACTGGTTTTACTTTCTATTCAAAGGAAGCCCTGCTTAGTGACCAGACTGAACTTAGATCTCTCTCTCTAAGTTCAGAATGCTCCTTGGAACGCAGTTTAGGACTTAAAAGCTTGAAATTTTCAGAGGAGCTGCAGAACTTTAGAAACTGCACTAGTAAAAAAATATTGAAAGCTTAACTGAAATTCTGTGGTATAGTTCACAATGAAAAAGTTGGAGATTCAATAACACATATAATTTTTTTTTCTCTTTAACTAAAATTAAGATATTCTTGCATAATTTCTTTGTGTGTATCTTAAGCTTAAACTTAAAATTTGGAGCAGTTCAATAAAACAATATCTTAACAGTTCAACACTGTTTGCTAAAAATGTGTACGCACTGGTTTTATGTTCTGAATATAGGATAAAATAGTCAAAGCAATCAGAAGAAAACTAAATTTTTGGATTTTTACAGAACTTTACCATAAAAAATGGATTATAGCAATCTTACCTCTCACATTAGGGGGGCGGTGCATCATCATTAGCGAGTTGAACTGTGGTGTAAGGTTAGGAGGAGGGGTAGCCATCGTCATTTTGGATCGTGGCATATTATTGCTGTATGATCCAGTGCTAGAGAGCATAGAATTATGCCTATGTTGTTGATGTAGCTGCTGCTGTTGTTGTTGCTGCTGCTGCTGCTGTTGTTGCTACTGCTGCTGCTGGAAATCAACATTAGCTGCGTACTGGAAGTTGGCATTACCTTTCACAATTGGTCGACCTAGAAAGGAATGCATTTTTCATAAGTATATATCATTCAAACTGTCCCTCTTTTTGTAATTTTGTTTGTATTCACTTCATTACAATACTGAATTTCAAATTCAGCTGAAGTGCTCTTAGAAAAATAAAAAGATCTTACATGTTGCATTCATGATTTTCTCTACCTGCTCTTATATTTTTATAAAAGCTCAATAACCTCTTGTTAATATAATAAACTTTACACATTTACATATTACCTTATAGTTTTAAGAAAACTAAGCTAAACTGATAGTCAAAGCTGGTTGCTTATGTGAATACTTTGAAATAATGTTCTTTTGCATGAACACAAATGAAACAAAAAAATAAAACAAAAGAAAAGTAATTTGCAGTTAAGAAAACCCTTTTACATAAATTATGTGCATTAATGAGATCTACATTTTCTAGGTTTTTATTAATTACTGGACAAACGTAAGACTGAATACCTCCATTTTCAAATCTAACATACATATATGTACATTTTACAGTTATGCAAAATGTCATTCAGAATAAAGACTACTTCACAAGCTATTACCAGAAAATTCCAGACATGCATTTCAGTTGTCATGAAAATATTTTAAACATACAAAACAAAAATCATTGGGCCATTTTTTAGAAAACCAAACTTTTGAAAAATGTCTGTGTATACGGTAGTTTGGCAGAGGAGAGGGATTTTTTTAAAAATCTTTGTACTGCATTCTAAAAAGATGCTGAACTTAATTCACATTTCCACACTTACATTGAATAATAAAATTACGTTTAACAATTTTCTGAGATGAAGTTGTATAAATGCATGGTATGTAATTTCTTGCCTCCACAAATAATGTTAAAGCCTAGGCTATCAGGCACTTTTCCCTGATACTTCACAAAATAAAGAAAGCTTGCAGTATTGATACTCAAGTGTAAATCAGGAATGGATACTACCAAATAACAAATGTTGCTATACATTCACTTCAACTTGCAGCCTGAGCCCTTGCTGTCATCCAATTACACATGCTTTATAAACAGGGTTAGAATTTTTAGGTGCTCACCTATTTTTTCTTAGAGTAAATGCTCTTCGGAAAGACACCACAGTGTGAAGTTTTGTTTCTAGTTACCAAAAGAGGCATTTTTGCATGCACCTTTTTTCTTTTTTGGATACCATTGTCCCTTTTTCTCCCAATTATGCCCATAATCCTCTTTTCCCCCTTTTTTCTTTAAAGTTTCCTTCTATTTTACTCTATACGATTTTAATTAACATAAAATATTTATATTATAAATTAATATTATTAATAATTAACATCTCAGCTTGCTGTGAACATGTGAAGAGTAAGCCTAACTCTTTCAGTAAATTCTGCACAGGAGTTGAAAGCACACCAAAAATGGAAAATAACTCTGTACGACAGATCCTCTTTCTCTTGCTTTACCGCTATAAAGCAGCCCTCAATAACGCAACTGACAATGACTCATTGTCGTTTATCACTATCCTTTTAACTTCACCAGAATCAGTAGCCTACTGTTTGTGAATGTGAATTTGTTACTGTGACAGTCTAGTCTCTCTCTCTCTCTCTCTCTCTCTCTCTCTCTCTCTCTCTCTCTCTCTCTCTCTCTCTCTCTCTCTCTTGATTTTGCTGACATAAAACTTACTGCATTTCACAACAGAACCTAACATTCATAAGAAGAATCTAGCAATAGACCTTCAGCTTAAAGTCTAACAGATTCAACAAGATTCATTAACATTTTTAACTTTGAAACTAAATTTAGTTAAGCCATTTTGTTAGGCACACTAAATGTAAAATATTTGCTAACTGCAAAGCACCTTAAAAATAATTTCAACATTTCTGTGATAACCTAAAATTTTAATATCTTGTATACTTATCTACATAAAATATGCTATTTTAATCATTTATTTTTAACAATACTAACTAATAATCATGAAAGGTCTGATTTTCATATTTATAGAATAGGTCTTAAATATTGAAGGTAATATTTATAATTCTATATATAATTTTATCACATTTTTCCAAACATTCTTGAAGTGTTATGTCAAATTTGGTGCATATATGTTAATTTCTAAATTACGTATTTTAAATAAGAATGCACACTATTTAAGAAGAAATACATACAGTTAGGCCAGTTTTTAGAACTATATTTTTTGGTTTGCACCTCGTTGTAATATTTTAGCTCTTTTTCAACTTAATATGTTCCTTACAAAGCTGTTTTTAAGTTAGAGTGAAATTTTGGAAATAGTTTTCCTAATATAATAGTTTGCCTAAAACTTGCTATGCTATTATTAAGAGCAAATGTTAGGCCAAGCTCATTACATTTGAAAACTACATATTTATTGCAAAAGTCAAAACTTATAATTGAACAAACTTTTTTAAGATCAATTATATTAAGTATATTACGTAACCCTATTTTATAGCTCAATAAGCAGCATCATTTTTTATACGAGGCATGTTTTTTAAGACAGTACCGTTTTGTGATTCTGCCACCGCAGCAATACGGTTGGCGTACCGCGCATGCGCGCTGGTTACCTACATCTCTTGTCTACGCACTGACGCCATTACAGTCTGATTCTTCATTGTATACGTTGGTTACTGAGTGTTTAAGATGCCTCCGACAATCGTGAGTCCCGCCGATTGTGAAGTACGGGCTGTTATACGATTTCTTAGTGCTAAAGGCGTAAAACCGATCGATATTCATCGTGAGATCTGTGAAGTTTACGGACAAAACATTATGAGTGATGGAATGGTAAGGAAATGGGTGAGAGCATTTAAAGATGGCCGCACAAATGTGCATGATGAAGAACGGAGTGGGCGTCCTTCGGTCTACTGAAGATTTGGTGCAGAAAGTGGACGAAAAGGTGAGAGAAAACAGACGCTTTACAATTTCATCATTGTGTGACTATTTTCCTCAATATTCTCGTAGTGTTTTGTATCGCATTTTGACCGAGAACTTGAAGTACCGGAAATTGTGTTCACGTTGGGTTCCGAAAATATTGACGGATTTGCACAAAACCCAAAGTTTAGGCAGTGCATTGACTTTCCTTGAGCGGTACCACAATGAAGGTGAAGATTTTTTAAAACAAATTGTTACTGGTGACGAAACATGAGTGGCCTACATCACACCAGAATCGAAACAATCCATGGAATGGCGACATTCATCACCCACAAAAGTGAAGTTTAAGCAAACAATTTCTGCCCGGAAAATCATGTGCGCAGCTTTTGGGACAGAAAAGGAGTATTGCTAGTGGAGTTTCTGCCTTGTAATGAGACAGTCAATGCAGCATCTTATTGTGAGACATTGAACAATCTGCGTGTGCAATCCAGAACAAAATACATGGCAAGTTGAGTAAGGGTATCGTTTTGTTGCACAACAATGCCCGTCCACATGTGGATAATCGGACCAAAGATCTCATCAAATCTTTTCAATGGGAAACTCTAGATCATCCTCCATACAGCCCTGATCTGGGACCCAGCGACTACCATTTGTTCCTGCACTTGAAGAAACATCTGGGCGGTCAGCGTCTTCAAGACGATAATGAAGTCAAAACAGTTGTTATACAGTGGTTAACACGTCAGGTGGCAGAATTTTATGAGGAGGGTATTAAAAAACTGGTGCCACGTTATGATAAGTGCCACAATATTCACGGAAATTATGTAGAAAAGTAGATTAAGGTACAGGCTTTCATGAAAAAATAAAATTATTGCATATCTATGCACGTCTTTTTTTAATTCCAAAATGGTACGGACTTAAAAAACATGCCTTGTATGTTATTTAAAACTTGTGAAAATTCCTACACAAAGAGCACATTTAATAATATAACAAATTTGTCATTTAAAATACATGAATTAGGAGCAGCTTAAATATTATATGCACAATACTTTCCGACCACAGTTCTTAAACATATAAAAAAAAAATGTGGTAAAAATACAATCAGCAAAATACGTTGGATTTATGGCTCTTTTGCAGCTATAAATAGCAATGAAAAACATCAAATACAGCAAATTTGCAACAGCTTGTTTTATGGCAGCCATTTGCCAAATGCTAATTTTATTGAATACCTTAACATAGACGTAAGAGGATACCATTTCATTTTAAATGCCTTTTGTACAGTAATACTTGGAAGTGTCTTTGAAAGTACAAATGCTGCAGCATTGGTAAGATTAGGTAAGCTTAATGTGAAAGGAGTGGTGGTGGAAAGAATAAAGACATTTGAGTAGAATTCCAGAGTTATCATATCCAGATGTTTTGAAAGTATGTTAAAGATATCAAGGAAACTTGGAGGAGGTTTATAAGACACTGACTATAACAACTTGAAGAGCTGTGAAAATTGCTTTGGAGATTTTGATATTGTTTGAATCAAAGCAAGATCCAAACTGGAGAATATGGATAATAGACAGTTCTCTCATTGAGAAAAGCTCTTTATTGTATTATATGGAGGGAAAAGTTGATCCAGATATGGGAAAACATATTTCAATTTGCTATAGAAAGGGAAGGGATAACCTGGTTTCAGTTAGCAATATAGAAATTAAAAGGTACCCATGCAAGTAATGGTTACCCTGGATATTTGTCCTATTTGCTATGGGAGTGAAGATTAAATTCACATGCTTTTTCAGTATCAAGGAATGACAAGAGTGGAAAGAGCTTGGTAAACAAGAAGTGGTTAGCAAAGAATAAGAAGTTAGTGGAAAGATTCTTGATGATCAAAAATATATATAAATTCCCTCCCTCCTTCCACTTAAGATCAGGATGAAGTGAAGGTAATCAGCGAACAAGAAAATGGTAGTTTATAAGAATATAATTTCTTTATGCATGTAATCAAGTAGTTTAGTTGGGGTCTTGACCAAATAACGAGAACTAATGGTTGTCTGTAACATGTTTCTACTTACAGCACAAATAAATTAAAGCTTCTTTAAAAAAAAACTAAGAAAAAGGCAAAGAGGCCCTTAAAAATATTATATAGGCAGTATGTTTTTAAGCAGTACAGTTTAAAAAGAAAAAAAACACAAAAATACCTCATTTACCCTTTTCATCTGTTTATTTTTCTATGTAACTACACTATATTCCTTCAAATAGTCAAAGACATATTGTTCTGTCATCTAATATATTTTTCAAAACAAAAGGAACATAATTAACTCACAATGAATCGGTACTGGCAACACTTTTCAGTCACTTTTTCTTTACTCTCTGTTAACAAGTTTCAGGAACACATGTTCTCATCTTCAGAACGGTTCCAACTGACCCATGTTTCTCTTGTGGTCGTCTATAATGGCAGTATTATGTGGCAGTGAAATGTACTTCCAGAGAGCACTTGGTGGTAGTAAATCAAAATTAGTTAACTGTTGTTTGTGTTTCAAAATGAAGATCTCCATGTGTCCAATTCTGCTGCATGACTGGTCTTTTTGATTAGTGTAATGTTCGGTTTGATGTTATGGTTGGCCATCCAAAAGTGGTGTGAAACTGCAGAGTTGTCCATTTGTTTGTATTTTAAGCATCTCATGTGTTCCTTTAGTCTAGGTTCTAGATTTCTATGTACATTTTATTAAAATTGGAGCAACTGATTTTGTAGATTCCAGCTTCCTTTTATTTTGTGATATAGGGTCTTCAAAATCTTAAATTTGTAAAATCTTTTTGGATGATATGTTAATCTCTGAAATTTCAATTTTTTGTTTCATTTTCTTCTCTCCTCCCCCTCCCAGACTAGCTTTGTGGTATCTTTGATATGTTTGTTATTCAATTGTTTGTAATTTTCTTGTCAATTGTTACTCTGTTGAAACCATTGTTTTTGGCTGTTTACTATATGTTCATATTCTAGATGATATACTTGTTTGTTCAGGGGAGTATATACAATTTTTTGTGGTAGTTTACGTCCTCCAACATTAAGTCATATCGGACAATGAATGAAATGGGTGAAATGATGCTCAAATGAGCCCAGGGTCCATAGAGCTTAGAGTTATCCGACATTCATCTTTCAGAATAAGGGAAAACCCCAGAAAAACCTTATCCAGGTAACTCACCCTGACCGAGATTCAAACTTGGGACCTCTTGAACGTGAGGCAGACATGCTACCACCACGCTACCGAGAGTAGAGTATATACCAGTCTGTGTGTTAAGCTGCTTAGTATTGCATGTTTGTGTATTAAGCGATTGAAACTGTTGTTCTTTATGTAATTATCTGAATGTGAAGGTTTCCTAATATAGCAAAGGTTACACTTTGTTTTCTGATTATATTTAGATCAAAGAAGATAATGTTATTTGTCAAACTCTTTAAAGTAAGAATTTGTGCAACTTATGATACCCGGATCTGAGGTAAATCTCTATCTAGCAAAATATTTCTTCAGATCTGATGAGAGAAAAGTCACTGGGAGCCAAATTTTGTGAATATGTTGAACTACTGCATGTTGTCACAGTTCACAGATCAAGCTGTGTAACTTTGTAATTGTATTTGAAGTATGTAAAAAAGAACTTCCTTTTTTAATAAATGTGAATGTTTGGTGCTAACATCCTTCAATTGCTCCTGCAAACTGCTTTCCTGCTTTGATGGTTTTGCCCTTTTCTAGCTGTTCTACCAAATCACACCTCATATACCATTATCCTGCCTTCTTCAGAGTTCTTTGCCCTCTTCCTCAAATCAACTATTACTGGAATTTAATGTGGTGTTATACATAATTGAATTTTGTAAGAGTAAATATATATAAAATATATGCAAAGAAATAGGCAAGTATTAAATAATATATGCAATAAACTATTCATAATAGGTCAGAATTTATAATTGGACTTATACAAAATACAGATACAAATCCTAAAATGGTACTCTAAATGGAATTAAAACACTTCTAACACACCTGGTTACTACGATTAACTATTATAGGATTATTTATGCAGCTATTCATTAATGCTTGTGACTTAATTTTTATTCTAAACCCCTAAACATTGTTTATAGTTCAATTTTGTTTTTTTAACTTTATTAAGAAAGAATTCAATAGAAATTATTAAAAACTAGTGGAAAGTGAAGAAGATTAAAAAAAAATTGAAGGTTAACTTGTGATTGAATAGTTAGAAATGAAGGAAAAAGAACAATACTTATGTGATTAATGATAAGACTAAAATTAACTAAAATCATAAAAAAAAAATGTTATTTAAATGTTGAATTGTTTAAATATGATTTGAACAAAAGCCCAGGATCTTTGCCAGTCATATCCAATTACAAAGCCTGCCTTGGTTGCGTAGATGGTGGCATGTCTGCTTCACGTTCAAGAGGTCCCGAGTTCAAATCTCAGTCAGAGTGAGTTACCTGGATAAGGTTTTATCCGGGCTTTTCCCTTATCCTTCAAGACGTATGTCTGGTAACTAAGCTCCATGGACCCTGGTCTCATCTGAGCATCATTTCACCCAATTCATTCACTGTCCGATATGATTTAATGCTGGAGGACGTAAATAAAAAAAAAAAATTCTAATTACAAACGCTATACTATAATTGATACTTAACAATCAATAGACAACCAATAGTCAATACATTCTTTCTACTACCCGATCTCTCTATTAAAGAATTCAACCAATATCTACCTCATACGACTATTCACTTAAGTGACCATATCCATTTCTTCACTTAAAAATAAATTCACCTAAATTACTAATCTGGAATTGATTACAAAACATTTTTATTACTAATGATTTTGCCAGATTAATCATCTACTCTGAATAAACTCTTTCCTCCATATGTCTGTACCTGTACATTCTAATAAAATATGTGATCTGTAGTTACATAATCAAAGACTAAACATAAGTGACATTGGTGGCCTCCCTTGTACAACCCTGTGTTATGCATGTTGCATATGCTTTAATCCAAATATTTTTGACACTAAATTTTGTAACATCTGAAGCAACTACAACCACCTACATCATTTCTTGTGAGTTTGTATTGCATTTACAACAGTTTTGCATGGTTTTCTACGAATTCTAAGATGTTTACAGTTTCTGAAATTAGCTACGCAAGGAGGATAAACATATCAGCAATTAAGGATTAATTCCAGATGCAAGGATTATTTTGAATGTTCCTTCCTTCTATGGACTAAAGAAAGACAATAAGCAACAACGTCTTATTCTGCAGCTGCTATGGGGTATGCAAGAAAAGGCCTATAAAAATTCATTCAGTCTACATACAACCCAAGATGCATGGTAGTATCAAGGTAACTTTTCAGATGTCCATTAGGTCAAACTTTTTAACCACGGTTGCGGAAAAAGGGATTGGCATTTATATGCAAATGAAGTAGAATTCAAAGGCAGTTAATCATTTTTATGTACAGTGCTGCTAGAAAATGTAAACCCAGGAGAAAAAATTCAGAGATTTGATAGCTAGTTGCACAAAATGAACCATAAAACCCATTTACAAGAACAAAAAAGCCTTTTCCATTTCCTACTTATATCCACTAGCCCTGGAAAAGCCATTCTTGTGTATGATGAAAAAGTTTTGTATCTGCAGCAGCAAAAATAAAAGGAATAAATTTGGTGATTAGCAGTATGCTATAATGTTTTCCCTTTAGTAATTTTGGTATTTTCTGAGGCCTATTTTGTGCAAGCTTAAATTCTGGTTATGAGATAAATCCATCACCTCATATAGCTGGACAATTGTCCCCTGTCACAGTAAGTAGCTGGGAGGCTGGGAGTTGAATTGGCAGCCCTAGGCTGCTAAAAGTTGTAGCAGCACAAGCTTTCTTTTCTAAGTGTAAAGAAACAATTTTTTTGTTTTTTTGTTTTCTGGGGTTATGTGAAGAGTACGAACCACATTTTAAAGATAGAGCATTGCTTTATTTCTTGTATCCCTCTTGTACAGATATAAACAAAAGAAAATGAGTTATCACTAGATTCCATTGTAAGGCTTAATGCAGCTTTGTAACAACTGTGTTCACAATGTGCTTGCAGAAATGTAGAATGATCTGTGTCTGTGAAAACAATGGTCACCTTATAAGCTTCTGAAGAATGATGAACATTATGGTAGCCAAGAAGTATCAATCTCTGGAAGAAGAAAAAAGTATAGTAAACTAATATTAGAGATTAAAATCAGATCCCACTAACATTGATCATTTTACGATTGGAAATTTTGGCATTGCAAGTAGAAATGAACACGATTAAAAAAAAAATAGGTATGGTACTATAGTCAAAGTTTAATTGCTTCAGTGATGGCCATTTAAACCCTGCATGCGCTGAGAACAGATACCCAATAACAGCATAGGACATTTAAATTGTTAAATACTGTAAAAATGCTTTGTAAATACACATTCGTACCTTCCATATTTATCAAGTTATTTTAACAAAACAAAAACTGTTTTAAAGCCCATTCAAGTTAGTGTAAAACTATGGTATCATTAAAGTAGAGACTACATTCACAAATTGCTGAAATTTCACTATTTTGTTTCACTGTAGTGAAAGTCATTCTTTTGAGTCAAATGTATCTAATTTGTGAGTCATTTTATTTTGAGTGCATACAAATGATATTTATAAATAGTATGCACAAGATAAGTTGAATGCTGGATTTACGGTGTGGTGCAGGCAGAGGGGAAGAAGTGAGAGCTAATGCTCTTTTCTTTCTGCAGTGTAGTCAACCTTGAAAAATACAGTTCAGCAAAATAGCGTGTAAGTTAAGCGAAGATATCACAAGTAATGGTGCATCCTCTGAAAACATTCCTTAATTTTGCCCATCACAGATCAATTGCATTCAGATCACAGTTATACGGAGATAGATGAATGTGTCCCATTTTGAGAGTCACAACATCCACAAATGTTCATACAAATATAAATAATTTTTAAGTAAATGCTGATGTACATTACCACCGCCTTGTAACAAGGATAAACTGGCAATTTGAGCACACCAAACGAGCCTTTATGAAGGAAGCTTTAACTACAAAGGGATAATCTTATATAATAAACTTCCAAATTCATTTAAACAAGCTGCACCATTAAAACACTTAAGAATAAATCCTTTCATGGAAGTGTTGAAAACAGTGTTGTTGTATAAATTAAGTTAATTGGGAGTCGATTAATAACACAAAACAACACTCACTTTTAAATTTTCCCGGAACCGGTTTCTGAGGGCTTCCCTCTATCTTCAGCCGGACATCGATGTCCGGCTGAAGATAGAGGGAAGCCCTCAGAAACCGGTTCCGGGAAAATTTAAAAGTGAGTGTTGTTTTGTGTTATTAATCGACTCCCAATTAACTTAACTTAAGAATAAGGTTAAGAAATTTTTGCATGCACACTGTTTTTATATGATAAGTGAATTTTTAGAACTATAATCATGTAAATGAGCACTGGGAGCATAGTACATTCACAAACCTGTAATATTTATACTATGACATTTCTTGTAGTAAATTAGTCTATGCAAATACCACATGAAATCATAGAAAAACTGCTTACTGTGTATATTGTATGTAATCAATTTGACTTTATGTATATACTGTATTTATACATTTTGTCGTGTCTCATAACAAGTATATGTTGCCAAGGACAAACTAAAACTCTAATTCTAACATATGATTGTTGTAAACTGGTTAGCTAATTAACCTCGAAGTTGATCAAAACAAAATATGGCAGACATGATAAAGCTTAGCATATTAGCCACTAGATGTCAGTGTATAGCACATATCTAATTTCAGAGTTGTCATCTATGTTTACAGACTTAAACGAAACTTACCGAATGAGGACTTGGAACCCGATCGCTCTTATTGCGCACATATGGTATTAGCTGCATAAGCAAGTTCTCTTGCTCAAGGTTTTAGGGTTCAGTTTATGCTACCACACGATAATCATTGTATGTGTCACACACACGCTGCAAAGAAACCTCTCTGCCAGCATCTGTATGTACCTCTTAGAGAATTTCACAACTGAAGTTTATAGTAGTCTTATGCAGCTGTAGTTTTCACTCAGTAATTTAATTATTTATACTGTCTTAAGATCACTTTTTTTATGCCTTAGTTTCTCCCTATGTTGAGGAAATAAATGTATATGTGAATAGGGTGAAGCAGAACCTGACTTCTAAGGTAATTTTGGGCCTAAGAGGAGAATTAAGAAATGTACAGTGTGTGTGTCATTTGTAAACCTATATTAGATATGTACTTTTCTACGGATAACATGCTAGCTACCCCAGTTTTTGGGAAATAAGGGTCAAATTTGGTTGGCGTTGATTTACTACATCAGGTCCTACAATCATATCCTTCTTTACAAAAAACAGATAAATGATATAAAAAGTATTTTTATACCACTGAATAGCCATATACAATTATTTAGTAATTTGTAGAGCTCTGAACTCATGCAAGACAATGACCTACCTGGACTTATGCATTACAATAGCTCGCAGCCTAATTGAGCATCGTAAGATTCAGAGACCTCTTCATACTAGGGATAAGAAATCCACCACCCCATATACTTGAAGGAAAACACGTTCCTAAAAGGATACCAACCACAACAAAAAGAAGTTGTGCCCTTTTCGAAAAGTTGTGTGCGCTGCAAAAAAGGAGTTTGCAAGGGAACCAGTACGATTTACCATGAATGTAAAGATGTGTCCTTGTGTTTATCCACATTTTTGAGGCATACCATTCAAAAAGAATCCTTTAAAGTGAACTCTTACACAATTTATTTAAATTTATTGCAAACAAGAAAAATTAAAATAATATGACGTCCATATTGGTAAAAGGATTAATAAACTGAAATTCCTAAGTTATTCATAAGTCATAAGTAAACATACCCTGATGTTTTCCCATACTCCACAGTGGAGCTGTTGACTGCTGAGACCGCATTTGTGTGTTGGACACTGTCGGTCTATGTTGCGAAGACTGTGCTGATACTTGCGACTTCATTTGCTCATTAGCTACTGAAAATGATAATTATTAAAATTTTAAAAACTGATTCAATGTTTTGTAAAATTAAATCACCTTAAATTAATAAAGCAGATAGGGAAAGTCATTCTGTATGTCTAACATGAGAAAAACTAATATAAAAATTATTTGTGGTTGGTTTATTGACACTCGTCACTTACTTTTTCATATATTTATGAGAGACTAGTTTCAAAGGCCCTGGCCTCCATTTTCAATGTTGGAAAGAGATTGAAAATGGAGGCCAGGGCCTTTGAAACTAGTCTCTCATAAATATATGAAAAAGTAAGTGACGAGTGTCAATAAACCAACCACAAATAATTTTTATATTAATTTTGACGTCACTGTTACTAAATTCCTCCAAACACACATGAGAAAAACTATTTCTTGAGCATGAAACATACTACACTTCAACACATGGCTTATTAATTCATTTTTAATTCATAATTTAATTCATTATTAAAACTGAAGTAACAGCTTTTAATATACAGCCTTTTACTAGTGATGGGATGATAATTTTGCGACACTTCATACTGATTTTTGAGCAGTATTACTTCATAACTACTTTGTAAAAACACTGTAAAGGCCAGAGCTTGTTCATTGATTTATGTTCGTAGTATAAATGCATGTAACCAATTTTTAGTTATGTGCCAATTCCGAAATTGCTCTTGTCTGACATTCTCCAATTGACAATTTTTTTCATACTAAAACATGCTTCTTTATGTATTTACTTTCATTTAATCTTTAACATGTTTAGGGAACATGTTTTCCCATCTTTAGAACGTGCCTGACTGACCAGTGTTGTTTTTGTTGCAGTTGTCTATAATGGCAGCATTATGTGATGGTGAAATGTACAGAGGGTCTGAATGGTTGGACGAGGTAAATACTGTTTTATATTAATTGAAATTGAATTTAGAATTTAAGTAAAAAGACTTAAATATTATTAAGGGACGAGAAGACCCTATAGAGTTTAATAAGTTTAGTAATTAATTGAGTTAGTAATTAATTTTTGGTGATGGTAAATCAAAATTCATTAACTGTCATTTGTGTTTCAAAATGAAGATCTTTTCCGATGTGTCCAATTCTGCTGCAAAACTGGTTGGTTTGTTTAGTTTAATGTTTGATTTGATGCAATGATTGGACGTCCGGAAATGATTTGAAACTCAGATTTATCAATATGTTTGTATTTTAAGTGTCTTATACCATATTTTATTGTGTAATTCCCCCCCTTTTCCTCGAAAAATTTGCTTGAAAACACTGATGAGGGAATTATGCGAGTGGTGCTTCTAGGAATTCAGAAAGGAAGGTAAACCATATCGTATTATGCAAAAGTTATGTATACTATGTACATCACGAAGTCAAAGAAGACGTAAACAAAACCATGTGCATTTTGAGCGCAGAGCTCTTTTGCAGTTTGTACCACTAAAGAGTCCCTCGAAAAGATAGTACTGCTAAGGTTTAAAAGCTCACCTCATTTCTTCCAAGCACAGAATGTTGAGCACTAAGTATGGTTCAGGTTATAAAATTATGCACTAAGAGAATTTGTACCCAGTCTACGGGTAAATGGAGGTGGGAGAGGGGAGCAAGAAGAAAAACCAGAACAGTATGCATTATATTGGCAGAATGAGCTCCTGCTGTTAAACATATTTGCGAAAAACTGTTATGAAGTGGTGAAAAGAGAATGATTCGAACATATTTAAAAAATTCTGCGAGAAATATCCATAATCTGCTATCGGTGAAATTTAACATTCGAGTTTACTGGTGTGTTAATGTTAGTTTCAAGTGTTTACAGCACATGCAAAGAAAAGTTCACAGTTGATGAGGTTAGAAATCCCAGAAAGAAGAGAGCAGTATCCAGCTCAGATTAGAGAGAAGCAGGTGATGTAAGCAGCAAATAAATTTCGATGTCTAGTGTGTTGCATGAATAACATGAATAGTATCTCCTTTTAATGGTGAAAATTGCTTATTAAAGATAGTGATGACTGTGTACTATCACTGTGAATGCTCATGGGCGTGGGGTAATAGCTTACTTTATTCTCCTGCTGGACAGAGTATAGGTATACAGTAATTTGTGAATGAACAGGATACATACCATGGTTTCACTGGGCCCACAATGTATTGTTTCATTGTTTTTTTTTTTTTTTTTTCCTCTAGACTATTCTGCGGTTTCCCTTTCGTCAATATCACTATTTTCATTTATATTTGGCTCAGATAACATCTTGATTTTCACTATTCCACAAGATGTCCTCGGAACTATCAATGGCACAAGAAATTCCAGTTTTTTTAAAACTCATAATAATATTGACACGCATGGAGTATCCACTCGCACATCAATTCTGGATACAGGTGTCTAAAGATATTCTTTGAAGGGTTTGTTGACGCTGACATCTTAAGGTTGAAAAATGGATGTTAAACTTCCAGGGATGATGACAGGATGGGACTTCATCCGTTTCATTTTCTCCTTTACAGCCTCCACCAGGTGACCTTGGAAACTAAGACAAGGGACTTCTTTTGTAACAATGCCCCTGGTCATCTTCTCCAGCCAATCCACCTTCATCTCTGCTGTCATTCAGCCCTTTTCTTGAAATCACAAATGAATTCCATTTGGGGTGGTCTCCTTTGGTAAGGTCTTCCTTTTAAAGATGGTGTAAGGTGGAAATTTATTGCTGCCTGCTAATGCACATCACTATGAATCTTAGTTTCTCCGCTCCAGTTGTCTTCTCAAGCACACTTTGAGCCAATTGGAGCAATGGTGGTGCTATGCGGCATATCAAAAAACACTGGCATCTGGTCAGCGTTACCATTCTGAGAGAGCAAATGGTCGTATTGCTGTCACACCTGTATTACGTAACAATGGAACTCTAGTACCTTATCTGTGTAATCTCAAGGTAAACACTGGCACAAAGATGATGTTCTCTGTAGACTGAGATTTTGCCGTCTAATAAAACGAATCACCCAACCAATGCTTGCTTTAAAACCCTTTCTGTCAATGTAACGTGGCAGCTATCTTGCGAGCTTTGTTCTGAATGATTTCATAAGAGACAGCACAACAATAATTCCAAAGTTCATTGACATAACCAATTACACCATTATCAATTTCAGATGTTTTCTTGTTTTAGGCCCACGGAAAGATTTGGAGCTTGTCTTTGCAGCTTTGAGTTTATCTTTTTGTCTTCACCAATACCGTATTGAATTAGGATCAACACAGAAATGTCTTGCATCGGTGTAAGATAATACATTTAATTTAAATTTTGCTGTGTAGTTTGAATATTTTGACATTGACGACTTGTAACAGACTGACTTAGAAACACGTCTGCAACTTCACATTCCAATTTTACAAGACGTTGTGACAATGGTAATATGAGTATTTTTGTGACAAGCACTGCCTCCATTGTTGTCCATTATCAAGTCATTTGAAGGCCGCTCCAATAAGAATGAACCAGGAGAGGGAATTATGCAATATTTAATAGGTAAATAATTTTTAGTGATGAAAAATAATAGGGGAGAGAAATATGCAGGGGGGGGGCCTTGTGTGATAAAATATGGTATGTTCTTTTAGTTCGGTTTCAAGGTTTCTTTTAGTTTTTCCTATACATACTTTATCACAATCGAATTGTTTTGTAAATTCCAGCTCTTTTGTTTTGTGCTATAGGATCTTTTAATCTATTATAAAGTAATTTCTCTGTGCTAAATTTTTTCTGTGCAGCTAGGCTAATGTGTTTGATGAAAATCTTAAATTTTTAAATGTTTTTGGATGATAAATGCATTTCTAAAATTTCAATTGTCTTTCTTCCTGTACACGATTTGTGATATCTGATATGTTTGTCATTTAAATTTAATAATTTTCTTGTCAATTGTTACTCTGTTGAAATCATCGCTTTTAGCTGTGTATACTATATGATCATATTCTAGATGATATTCTTGTTTGTTCAGGGGAGGGTATAGCAGTCTGTGTGTTAAACTGTTTAGCAACGTATGTCTATATTAAGGAATTGAAACTTTTTCTTAATGCAATTATTTGAATGCGAAGGTTTCCTGATATACTAAAGGTTACATCTTCTTGTTCTGATTATGTTTAGATCTATGAAGGATATTATACCTTCTTCCACTTTCATTGTGAATTTTATTCGACTGAGGACTATTTTATTTGAGTGAGGACTATGATACAATGAAACACAAAATTAATATAATTCTGAGTCAAACTAGGACTCAGTGCTCCATATATTGCTAGTGTTTACCTAAAACACGTTTCATTAGGACCTTCCTAACATCTTCAGCAGTGAGTCAACATTTGCTGAAGATATTAGGAAGGTCCCAACAAGTACTCTAGGTAAACACTAGCAATATATGGAGCATTGAGTATTAGTTTGACTCAAAATTATATTAATGAAGAGAATCTCTTAACCAACTATTTTGCTAGTTTGTAGGCGAGTGAGTCAATATTCTTAACTATGTCTCATCTTTTTTATGGGTTTCTGAATCTTTGGTACAGCATACATTTTTGGTAAAATAGGGTGATCTGGTTTTAATTTTGTTTTTTTTTTATGTCTGTTTGGGTTTCTTTGATTGTTTGGCTGTCTTCAAATATGATTTTAATGGGTTGTCTGGAATTTCTACATATTGTTCTTGCTGTAGCATATTTTTCAGTCTGTTAACCCTCTGCTAGGTACACGGCTTGAGAATGCCATTGGTTGCATCAGGCCTGGGAGGCTGCACTATATTCATGCAGTTATAGGCCTATTTTTTGTTTTAATTTTTTCTTTTCCCCCCTAATTTTTGGCTTTATTTAGGTTAATTACACATGACTTATTAGTATGATCATACTAAATACATTAGCTAAAATAAAATACAAAGAGTACTGTCAAGAGGCAATTCGCATAAGTGAACGCCATGAGAGAGAGAGAGAGAGAAGCGGGGAGTGAAAGAGACAGATAGCACCAAACCACACCCACAGACCAGCCCGCGCAGCGCTAATGACTTGCCGAGAAGAGATATAGTGGGGAGAGAAAGAGCCAGAAAATGTCGCAACAGTTGCATCGCCATCATGAAAAACCGCGATGCTTTGGCAGGTGTCGGGGAAACTTACAGAACCAGCAGGCCATGTATAAATAACACTACAGTCGACTAAGTGAGCAGTGTCGGCAGGAAGCCAATAGAGAGTGGACAAGTCAGTGAGTTGCAATTGTGCAGTGCAGATGGCAGTTAGAGTCAGGTGTCGGGGAAACTTACAGAACCAGCAGGCCATGTATAAATAACACTACAGACGACTAAGTGAGCAGTGTCGGCAGGAAGCCAATAGAGAGTGGACAAGTCAGTGAGTTGCAATTGTGCAGTGCAGATGGCAGTTAGAGGCAGCAGGCTGTTTATCGTGTGTGTCGACATTTAAACTGTATCAAGTTGCAAGCTGAGAACTGATAAACATTTGTGATTTGAAAACAAATTCTTTTGTTTATTTACATGTGCAGAAGTCACAAGAGACTGATAACAGGTGTACAAGAGCCTTTCTATGGAAATAAAGAACATTTTGAATTTCTTTTAATCTTACAACCCACAAAGTCACAGTATGCATTATAATTTGTGATTAAATAAAGCTAGGGGCCAGCCAGACCCCTTGCGACAAACGGAAGATTAATATACTCATCTTCCTGGAGTATAATTAATTTGTTCCCTTTGTCGGTTTTGGTATATACTACTGACCAGCCAGACCCCTTGAGACAAACGGAAGATTAATATACTCATCTTCCTGGAGTATAATTAATTTGTTCCCTTTGTCGGTTTTGGTATATACTACTGATTTTGATTTTAAGGTTTTGCTTGTTTCACTGCAAAATTGAGGTTATCTGTTTGCATTTTTTGAATGTTCACTTCACATATATACATGCTTTAAATTTATAATATTGTGTACTTACCAGAAGGTGAACATATTTTTATTCATATTTTATGTACTGCTGTTATCAGTACCGTTTGTTTCACAATAGTTGCACAATTCACTCATGTTATTCAATATCATTATTAAACAAAATATTAATCAAATGATTTCTACAGTTTACCTTTAAGGTAATCTTACAACCGGAGTTTAACTTGTGTAAACACAAATTAACAGGATGGAAGGCAGGAACAAATATATCCATACACTGCATTATCTCATGATTTGTTCCTGTTGGATTCATAGATTTTAGTTACTGGGATAGGTAAATGTACTGGCAAAAATGAGTCACCAAGCTAGGCCACTGCACAAATGTGATTTAGTGCATCAGTTAAATCAGCTTCACTCATAACTCACTTAATGCTGCATGTTACAGAAGCATCTCTACTTCTCCAACTGTTTTATTTTCATTTAGACAAGAGTTTATGAAATGTTGCATTTGTTCACATAGTCTATTAACAACTTTAGTCTAGCAACTCTCTGGGGACAATTGCTTAAGTTATATGCAACAACTTTCAATAATGCAAAACTCAAATCATTTAAAAGTATTAAGTTCTGAAAATTTACGAGGGTTGATCAACAAAGACAGACTGATTTACTCCTGTAGATTCCGTGGTAGTTTCGTAACTAAGATAAATACTTGATAACACTAGCTATTATGTATAATCTCTGTAGGCAGCAGCACTCTTGTATCGGTAGGTTGGTAGAAATGCTTTATTTTGTAGATGCTACTTGTATTTTGCCAGACAATAGAGGTGATGTGAGGAGCAGTACAGTGCAATAAAATTCTGTTTTTGTTTAAACCATACAGCCACTGAAGCTTACGAAAAGTTGAAGCAAGTGTATGGTAGAGATTCACTACCTTTTGCAACAGTGTTTAGTGGTTCAAGGACTTAAAAGAAGGCTGACTTGTCTATGTTAAGCAAGGTGGGACTGATGTTTTGGCTTCTGCCATGACTGAAGTCAACATCAACACAGCTGCTGTTATTGTCTGTGAGGATTGGCAGTGAAGTGTTGAGAACTTTATATGGCAGGGTCTTTATGATTATGCAATATCATCTCCATATAACATGAGCTTGTGCCCATTACATGCCATGTCTGTTGACTTCCAAACAAAAGGCTGTGCAAATAGAGATAAGTCGTGAGGTGCTGCATCTCTTTGCTGATGGAGGGGAAGCATTCTTAATATTACCAGAGATGAGTCATGGCCGCATTATTATAATCCTGAAGGAAAACAAGCCAGCACAGTCTGGAAATTGCCAGGTTCTCCAACACAAAAAAAAAGTTCAATCTGCAGGGAAAGTGATATCACATTTTTTGACTAAAATGAAATGATTTAGCAGCATGCAGTTTCCCCTCACACTACTGTTATAGCAGCATACTACATGACAGTATTGGCTCCACTGAGGAAGCACAGTGCAAAGAAACGACCACAGCTTTCTCATACTGGGTGCAACTTCATCATGACAATGCATGCAGTTTCTGGCTCGATTCAACTCTGTACTGCATCCACCTTAGTTCCGATCTTGCACCCTGTGATTTGTTTTCATTCCCATCACTAAAGGCAAAGCTTTGGGACATTTAACTGAGAACTCTGAAGTAGTGCTCAAGAAAAGTAGGGCGATTCTAAATGACCTGACAAAGAATGGTCTGCAGCATATGCTCAAGAACTGGCAGAGACAATATAAAAAGTGCATTGAAGTAGAAGGGGACTACTTTAAAAATATCATGCAAACATTGAAATGTAGTAATAAACATCTGTGAAAAAAATAGTCTATTGATCAGCCTCATATTTAAAAAATATCATATCACCAAGTATTGAAAATATTGAAGTATTGATCATATGAAGGTCTCATCCTTACTTTTTAACATGTATCCCAGCTTAAGAATTTACCTGAAGTGGCAATTTTTCCTTCATTTCTTGCACTATTTGCTGCTGAAGAATCAGGCTCTTTTTCAGCTGTCATCTTTCTTAACACTGAAGTTGGAGTAAAGGCAAGTGGAGTTGGAGATGAAAGGTGTTTTGCCGGAGAAGAGGTCTCCATTTTTCCAGAATTACTTGTCGAATTAGAGGACATTCCAGCCATGTTGGGTGAAAGTGACCTTAAAATTTTCAGAGAAATTCAAATATATTTCTGGTATTTGCATGATGAACTACTTTTGATTTGAAATATTTTATATTCACTACTAAAAGCCAAATATTTATCAAGAAGAAGTTACTAGTTGACCACAAATCTACATATTTATATTAGCCATTAACATAAAAAAATGAATTTTTCCCAGAACATGCAATAAATATAGTACTTCACAAAAATGATAATTATAAAGGTCATTTGTAAATATCAAAATTTTAATAAAATAAAACTTAGAATGGAGTAATAACTTTGCCCTTCTGTATCAAACAATGCAGATTAAAGAACTCGATGCCCCTCAAATTTAAAACATCTGCAGCTGTTTATTCATACTTGCAATTCTCTAATATTTCCCAATTTTATACTAGCTTCGGTTCACGATAGTTTTCTTATGAACAAGTAGCTGACAATTTAATGTACAAATTTACATACTTGAAGCCTTCACGGCGAGCATTACTCATCAAGGCTTGGCGGGTGATCAGTCGTGTCAAATTAATAAACGTCGAGCTTTTGGCCATTGCAAACTCCATGGCCTTCTTCAGGATCAAATCCTGAAGAAGGCCATGGAGTTTGCAATGTCCGAAAGCTCGACGTTTATTAATTTGACACAGCTGATCCCCCGTGAAGCCTTGATTAGTAAATTTACACACTATCAGCTTAATTTCCCGCTTTTTACATGAAGAATGAAGAGCTACAAACAAAATGTTGAGCTGCCCAGTCTACACAAAATGAACATATGAAATACGCCCATAAACTTGCACCTCGAATTCATCTGTATCTATAGTGGAGAGTTCAAATGAAATAAAAACCAGCACCAATAAACTGTACTTACTGCTGCATTTCCTGTCGCTTGCGATAGTTTTCTCTTTGCTCTTCTAGCTTTTTCTTAATTAGTGCTGACTGCATAATGTTTTGAGTATGGGCAATCAATTCTCTTGGAGATGGCACACGATGAGGAAGAACTGTTAAAAAATAATTTTTAGCAATTAAGACTTCTTAACTTAAGACTTAATCTTAACTTAAGACTTCTTAATGGTACTGCAATGACAACAATACTCTTCCTATAGAAGAGTCTTGGAAAATGACCTCCTGAACTATGGATATTGCTGTCAAACATTCAACACTATAATGATTTAAAATACCTTATTATGGTCATCTTCATTTGTATTTAGAACTTTATATGATTTGCTATTGCAAACTACTATGAGTATAAAGTACATCTTAAATTGATGACAGCTTCCCTTTCACATTTATTGTGATCTATAGCCTGCATACAACATGCAGCATTCAGCATTCAAAATGGGTTTTAAAATTAAGTGCCAGTGAGCATATATTGCAAGAAAACCACTACAAAGTTATTTATTTTAACTTGATGTTGTTTTGACATTTCCTTCCATATACAGTTAAGCTTCTTTAAAAATTGCTTTCTATTCACTCTTCAACACAGCTATGTAAGAAACACATGAAAAGCGGTTGATTTGCAAAAATTATACCATATTTTCTAGAATCGTTTATTTTTATAGCTGTTTCACAAATCATTCAAACAAAATCCTTATTATACCAATAACTATCTGTAACAAAAAACTGCACTTATCTTAAGAAAATTATGTCTTATTAGTTGAATTAGTTGAGATCGATTTCATGAACCCTTGCTTGCGTCCTCAGTCAACACACTTAACTGAGGACGTGGACAAAATTTGTGTAGACAAATTTGAAAGCTAGTATACTGAGAAATTCAATGTCATAGACAGATCTCACAGTTGCTCCACTACTGAGCTACCATGCCACAACATACTGTTACCAAAATTTAATGTTGCTGGGACTTAAGTACTTATGAATTTTGTCAGGTACAAATTGATTGCAAAAACCATACCATATTTTCGGGTATGGATCTTAAATTTGAGATTTCCTCCTGGTCTACCCAGAAAGGTGAATCGGTTGGAGGATCATACTGGCATATTGCCCCTAGTAGCCCAATGATAGAGCAGCCATTAGAGCAGAAGATCCATGGTTCAAATTCCGGTTGTGGAATTGAATTTTTCAGTTTATTCAACTATATATCACAGAATTGTTTTCAAAACAATAATGCCAAGGGTACACAGATATACATTTAGTGATATCTTATTTTCTCTATAGTACAATTTCATATTTGAAGATTTCCAGTTTTAGAGAATAAGATCTCAAAACCTATATCTAAAAACCTTAGAGATGTACATTTTTTAATGTCAATAATATGCTAATGAACACTTTAATGCTTCAAAGAAGATAGCTCCAGAATGAGAGTTCCAATTATTGAATGCAACATGAAAACATATCAGAACATGAAGATGACAAGACAATTCAAAGATAAGTAAATAACTTCATTAACATGTTGAAAACTAAACAAACTTTATAAAATGGTGCCATTATACTGAAGCAAACTCTGGATAATTAATGACTAAAACATACATACGTAAGGAAAGAACTAAACCATTCATTTAAAACACCATATAAAAATAAGAACAGAAAATTACATGTAGATCAGAAGTGGTTTCTATGCATCAGCATAAGAGCACGCAAAATTCTGTAGAAGTGATTTAATATCCATTAGCTAAAATGTTACTATGCAGTTTACAAATGAATTGAACATCTGGTCTCCAAATGCATAGTTTGGAATTGAGGCAATCTGGGACTACCTGACATTATCAGACCTAGCAACACTAGAAAAGGTAAAGGCCAGATTCCTAAAAGAATACTAAGCATATCGAAGTCAGTGCCCTCTGGACTGGCATACATCCTAGTGCAGGAGTCCTTCCTCAGATGACATCAGACAACAGCTAGCACCTGCATCACTTCTAATGACATCTAGGGAGAAGAACAGAAAAAAAGAGAAGTTTGGATGGAGTTTAACACTAGAACCCCGGTAGCAGTCATTTTGACCGTTCATGATATTTGAATAAGTTTAGCTCCGCCAGTTTTTTAAAACAAAGCTTGATCTTTCATGACTTTTCCTGATATAACCTCTAGTTTTATATAGCATAATTTTCGGCATGTCATTTACATGGATTTTTTTTTTCCATGTTTGACCATGAACCCCGAAATAAGTCATTTTTAATCGTTACAATTTTGTTAGGGTTTTGGACGCATTGTTGTTGGATTTCTCATTGTCACTAATATACTTTTCAACCAGTGTCTGTCTTCATGCTAGCTGTTCATTATAGTGGTGTATGTTAAGCTTTTGCTAGCATTGTCGTTGGATTTTTCATAGTGTACGTTGTGAATCTATGACTGGAGGATGTCTTGTGGTTTGAAATCAGATGCAATCTTAGCTACATATATATATATATATATATATTTGTAATTTACGTCCTCCAACATTAAGTCATATCGGATGAATGGAATGGGTGAAATGATGCTCAAATGAGCCCATGGTCCAAAGAGCTTACAGTTACCGACAT
The DNA here is from genome assembly GCA_030765055.1 of Mantis religiosa. Classification (NCBI taxonomy): domain Eukaryota; kingdom Metazoa; phylum Arthropoda; class Insecta; order Mantodea; family Mantidae; genus Mantis; species Mantis religiosa. The sequence goes on along the minus strand of JAUKNK010000427.1, from coordinate 520,972 downwards.
TCGTCTTTCAGGATAAGGGAAAACCCTGGAAAAAACCTTATCCAAGTAACTCACCCTGACCGAGATTCGAACTCGAGACCTCTTGAACGTCAGGCAGACATGCTACCATCTATGCTACTGAGGTGGGCTAGCTATATTTCATGATATACCAAACTATATATCAGAAGGTGATCTTTTTGAACAACATGATAGTGGTGAAGATGATTATCAATCTCCAGTTGATTCAAAACAATCGGAAAATGAGTCGTTCAGTGAAGATTATTTGAATGGTAAGTTGTATTCTGCTTGCTTAGATACTACGTAAGACGAAACTGTATTCCTAATAGGTGCATTTATGTAGTTATTCATTTCCTTTTTTTTTTTTTTGTACACAATATACACATTTTCTGTGTCAACTTATTTGGGTATAGTAGGTACTACATCGAGACGAGAAGTTCCTAATCACCTAAGAAATTCCAGAGCTCCACTTTATGACAACATTTTCATGAAAATAAACTATAGTATTTTGCTAACCAGCTACCAAGGAAAGCCACAGAAGAATGTAATTATAACGAGTACACTTCACAACTTATGTACAATATCTGCAGCCTCTAAGAAACTTCCTGAAAGATTTGAGTTTTGCAACAAGACTCAAAATATGGAGTGGATGTGATTGATCAGATGACACGATTGTATTCCGTTCATGCTGGTACCTACAGATGGCCGATTCGTGCTTTTTACAACCTACTGGACCTAGCTGCCATTATTGCTTGAATAATGTTTCGAGAAATAACTGGCAAGAAACTTAGCCCAAGTAGGCTAAGAGAAGCCTACTTGGGAACTAGACAATGTTGTATACAGACTACTCCAACTGAAGAACATCTAACCCCTAATCCCGACGAGAGTATCAAGTAGAACATAACTGCAGACAGAACAAAGAAAGCAATACCTGTCATATACACAAGAAAATAGTATGTGGAAAATGCACAGCAGAAGTTAGAAAAGTTCTTACACATGTAAAATACAAAGTATGAGTGAATATTCGAAACAATGAAAGGTAAGTTCTCTGTAAGTACTAACAGTAATGTCATAATGTAACAGGTTTAATAATATAAAGTTGTGTATTTGATTTTACTTGTTCTTTTATACATAAAGTTGAGTTCTCAATCCCAAATATGCTTAGTTGTACGATTACACTATATTCTGCCTTTCTCAGAATTTCAGCCTTTTTTTTTTTTTTTGAATAAACATATCATTGGAAAATACAGAGAAATGAAGAGTACATGTTCATTCTATGGGCTTTTGTTGTATACTACTGAATTATTTTTTTTCCCTAACTTTCCATTTCCACAAGATTGTTAGACAAAAAATTTAGCATAGAAAATTCGAACGAATACCCTAGAAAAGCAATTTTCCATTAATGTATACACACAGTGATATGTTGCGCCTAGTTACCTGGTAAGAAATAAGCTGTAAAAGTGAATCGAGAAGATATTGACACATTGCTTCACTCACACTGTTTATTCACAGGACATGTTTCAAGAGCTTTTGCTCTTATCAGCTGGTACTCGATTAGTGCAAATTGTAGTGGTTTCCTCTTTCTCAGTATCGTCAATAGATGGCGTGAAGTACTTGTCAAAGATGTCTGGTGGTGGAGTTTCAAAATTCATGACTATATGACGATTTTTGTTGATGAAGATTTTTTCCCATATGGAAAGGTCTATGGGGTGATTAACATATTTTATTAGAGATGTTTCCAAGTTGATGTCATGTCTAGTATTCAAAAAATGAAAAGCCACTGCTGATTTTTCTGTTCCACCAGGCATTTACAAGATTAAGTGTAAAGACTGTGAACAAATTTACATAGGGAGGACAAAAAGAAACATAGGCACTAGAAAGAAAGAACACTTCAGGCACTTAAGATACAAAAATATTGATAAGTCCGCAATAGCAGCTCATTTCTGGTCTGAAAATCATGAAATTGAAGATAGCACAGAATTACTAAAATACGTACAAAAACATAGTGAACTAGTCATATGGGAGAGAATTAACATAGAAAAACATAAAAACCAACTAATGAACTTTGAAATCCTGCCAGAAGAGAATCCCACATTTAAGTTCATCACTAAATCAACAGATGGCAGCAGCAACTCCAGAATTACCCACACCACTGGATCAAGCTTTAGTCGCATAAGAGCAGAAGATGCAAACGATGATTTGCGAAACATGTCCTCAAAATAGGTACAAAAGTGAAGCAGATGTGTAATAAATACGACTCATCTAAAAATTAATAATTATTTCGCTTCACTGTGGTGTTCCAATACAGTTAAATCTCGATAAAATGAAAATATGTTTCAGAACAGAGTTATTAAGAGATTTGCCGCACCCTCAGTCCTCCGACCTAACCTCCTGCGATTTCTATTTCTGGGTTAAATTAAAACATATGTGTATAAGACAAACCAACACACCCTAGAAGAATTAAAAACAAAATCTGCATCAAGAAATTGCCAGATTATCTCAATGGAACTACAGCTAGTGATGGATAGTTTCCTTAAAGTGACAAACATATGGACAATGACAGTACAAGTTTCAGCATCTCCTGTAATAACATGGGGAAGTAAAACCTTTAAAAGTAGTTTTAAAAATGTTGCATGGTTTCATCTGTGCCTTTCCATGATAGCGGCAGACATCAAGTGCTGAGGAGGCAGATTGGCTCAACACTGCACAACTGGTTTGGAGGTTTTTGGGTCTCACTTTGATGCATAGTGAATAAGCTATTACAAAATCAAGAATATCAAGAAATACTAAAGGTCCCTTAAGATGCCACAGTACAGAGATCAGACTATGATCATTTCTAATAATATAAAGCATATGCTCTTCCGTAGTAATCCAGTGTTACTAAAACTATACTCTCTACCTAATATTTGTAAAAAGGATTATAGCACGACACCTATTAATACCAACAGACACACCAGCATATCACTTGGCCAAATGGATGGTTAACTATTTGATAAGAATCCTCAGAACTAACCAACAAAATTATAAAATGTGACCATCTTACTAATGAAATTTTAGCATCATTTGACATGAGTTCTCAGTTTTCCATTATTCCTAGTGAAAATATACCAAAGCTAATAAGTCTTTGGCATTCAAAACCCATTGTCACAAACTGAAGAATACCCACAACTCAGATTTGTGTAAGACTTTCACGGCAAATGTTACTGATAACGGCTTCACTGGTGATCAGCCATATTTAATATACTTATATAAAACTTGAGCTCTCAGCCATATCACATTAAATGGAACTCTTTTCAGGAACTAAAAAGAGGCCCATCTGTCTGTAGTTCTGACAGGTTGTACACAGCCTGAAGGTCTTTGCTGCAAGCCCACCCACTTAACAGGTTTTATTGCAGATGTGGTTTTTCTTTCTGGGACCTTGTAGGTTTGTTACAGAGATTTATGCTGGTAGTGGTTATGAGGTAGCTCCTCTGGAACTTATAAGAGGGTAAAACCATGCTGGTATATATACGTAAAAGAGGATGAGTGGAGCTAGTTACATCCTAGCCAATGAGCATGAAGAGCCCAGCGATTGGGCCACTTGTCTGTGGTAGGGTGGGCCAGTGTTATCTATGACAGTGTGTGTGATGGCTGATGCCTAAGCCAGGCTCAGTTTGGGTCCAGAAGCTCCGTTAAAATAATAAGGATGTAATTTAAGGTCTATAGATTCTTTGATGAATCGATTGAAGAATTTGTCGAAGTGGTCAAGAACTTTGATGTCATCAAAATTTATTCTGTGCACATTCTCAATACTGTGCTGTGCTGTGCTGAAGCCAATCATAGCTGATCACCTGTGTAGCAGGAATTAATATCACAAATTTGTGTTATACATAAGTTTTATGTTAAAAAATAAGTTAATATTGACTATGGGCAATGGCATGAGCAAATTAGAGATCTATATGATAAGAGCATTACCACATATATTCAAAACTCCCACTAGAGCCAACTATTCAATTGTCAGAGGGAACTCTTGCAGCCCCTCCCCTGGCTGTTGCAGTCTCAATTTGAGCATCTACATTGGCTGCGGCCAGAATGTAGCTTCTGAACCGGTTCTCCAGGGCCTTCCAAATGTCTCCAGATACTGTCAAAGTCGGAACAGGAGGCTGGGTATCAACTATGCAGCTTCCTTTTCTGTTAATTGGTTATGGATGAAATAAGAGGGAAATTGTCGGCCTAACACTTGAAAAGTTTACATGGTTTGAAGCGCGTTGTCGTATTCTTACACCTTGATCATCAAGTTCTTGAGTCTCGCGGCAAGCATTTGTACCATCATGGCGTTCAGTTCATTGCCGCTTCCATTGGCTCTTTCTTCGAGGATGCTAACTCGTTTCCAACGTCTTCCGAGTACTTAGCTGTTTTGCGACTTTGAGAGCATTAACACATTGGTCAAGGTCTTCCATCTTCTAGCAGAGTTCCTGTTTTTTTCTCAGCCATTTCATCAGTTGCTCGGCAATTTTAGCTAAAAGCTATAACTTCGTCTCTAACATTTCTTGCTTAATACTTTCCATATCTGCATTCATTTCTTCCATCAGAGTTCACCATCAATTTTAATTTTTTACTTCACAAACTACTTCGAACCCATTTTGTCCATTCCAGATTTCATTTCTAATTCCATCTTGTCCATGCCCAATTTCATTTCCTCTTTCATTTCTTCCTTTACACTCAATAACTGTTTGCATTTCCTCCACTACAGCATTTATACCCCATACCTGACACCAGTGTGACTAAATTGCAAGACCAAATTGTTCGTCATCCAAATTGTTATACAGAGGTATAAAAAACCACGCACAGAGACAGACAGAGAGAGAGAGAGAGAGAGAGAGAGAGAGAGAGAGAGAGAGAGAGAGAGAGAGAGAGAGAACATCAGTCCAAAGTTTCTTTATGTCTCTGCTGTACACACAAACTTGCACTGCTTGAAACTTCGTTAACTGCTTGCAGACCAATACTCATTTTTTACACTGCTCTGCTGTCTGTTCTTGCAACTTTAAATTAACTTTGACATTCACTACTCTAGCTGGCTGACTCCCTCACAACTGCACAATTCCAATACTAACTGGACAACTCATAACTAGCAACCTGCCTAAGGCTGACTTTAGTACTTCCTTTTATAGCCTGTTGGTCATGGAAGAAATGTTCTGGAAATCAAAATCTCTCGAATCGAAGGAATGTACATTTCGATGGAATGCACAAATGCACATTTGTCAAAGTAAAATTGAGTAGATATGCTGCTAGGAGACATCAGCGAGGTATAATGAGGCACATACCTTTAGCTACTGATGTCACTTTAGTGGCTGTCCCTTATCTTTTGCTGCTCTTTGTGCCAAACTACAAAAATGGGAAATGGAGCTGCACCTTAATCTCTTTACAAAGCATTTGCTGCCACAATAAAATAAAAAATATGGCATTTATCAATTTAAATGCTTAGATTGCAACCATTTATATTGCAAAGGCCAAACGTAATTTAGAAACCAGAACGAAAAGAACATTTTCGAAATATTAGGTATAAAAAGACTGATAAATCAGCTGTGGCAGATCATTTTTGGTCATTTAACCATGAAATAAATCCAGAAGTTAAATTATTAAAACTATTGAATGGTCTGATAGATTTAATGGTTTGGGAAAATGTATTTATTTAAAAAAATAGAAATCACGTAATGAATTTTGAAATACTGGCAATGAATTCTGTCTAAGTTTGTTCCATTTTCAGAGTATGGTAATATGGACAAACACTTTATAGGTTATTACTGTACCTGTCAAGTAAACATAAACTTGGCAAGCATGCTAATAGTATAACAAGTAATCTAAGTATTGTGACCTCTAGTGACCATAATGTTGCGAACGAAAGTGGAAGTAACTGAGGGTGTAAACGAGAGTTTACAAAACCGATTTTTACACAATTTCTTGAAATTTTCATCAATTTCCTTAAAGATAAGTGAAGTTTTGTTGCAAATAATTATATTTTGTGTAATACAGGAAAGATACTACAATTTTAGTTAATCGATGGAAATTAATCACTTCTTCACACTAGCCATATACAGGCTAAAATTTTAGATAAATAGAGTCAGCTTGAAAAATTCAATGCCACAGCTGAGATTTGAATCACAGATATCCTGGATCCGGACTGGAGACGAGCGACTGGACAGAAACCAGGAGACCATGGTTCAAATCCCAGCCATGGCATTGAATTTTTCAAGTTGACTAACTATCCAAGATATTACAAGTTTCACATATCATTTGAAAGTACTCAATACATTCAACAAGATTTTAAGGATTATAATATGCTGGCTCCTTGAAAAATAGTGAAGTTTAATCAGCCATGCCCCATATCCGGTTGTGCAACCATATTAGTCAAGAAATCAAACTTTTAAAACCAGCAAAAATTGGGTATTAACAGTAGGAGAAAAAATTATATTAAGAATGAGAATTGAGTAATGAATATGTAAAACTAATGACATTTTATAACTAAATGGAACAGCAGCAGACAAGAAATGAGGGAAGGCAGAGACAAGAGAAAACTGACAAGGAAATAAATCAATCAGCCAACCAGGATGTGTCTACCAAACTAGTCCTGTTGGATTTTAAGTGGAGCAATAAAAGTTTTTAAATTTCCACTAATGACTAGGAATGTTCAGTAAACAACGATCACTTTTTTTTTTTTTTTTTTTTTTTTTTTTTTTTTTTTTTTTTGACAATGTACCTTTACTCATCCTCAATTTTGATGGTCTTTCTCAAAATAGTCTCCCCTGAATGCGATGCACTTGTCCCAGCATTTCTGCCAGTCTTCAAAGACATGCTGGAAACCATTTTTTGAGAGATCCTTCAAAATCGCATCCGCAGCCTTCAGTACTGCTTCTGATGATGGATAATGCCTCCCACAAAGGCATTTCTTCAAGTTAGGGAATAGAAAAAAGTCACATGGGGCTAAATCCAGACTATAGGGAGGGCAAGTGATGTACTTCACATTGATTTTTGCAAGATATTCAGCAACATTGGCAATATGCGGCCGTGCATTATCGTGGTGTAGCATCCAGCCTGCTTCATGGAAATGTGGTCTTCTGCGCCTGATATGGACTTGCAATGTTTTCAGGACATCCCTGTAGTACTGTCCAGTTACTGATGTGTGTGCAGGTACAATATGCTGATAAACCATTCCATGAATATCAAAGAATGAGATGACCATAACTTTCCCAGCAGAAGCAACCACTTTTGCTTTTTTGAGGGTTGGTGATGAAGGAGATTTCCACACTCAGCTTTGCTGTTTGCTCTCAGGATCAAGATGATGTAGCCAAGTTACATCAATAGTGATTACGTTTGAAAGAAACTCCAGATCTTCAACGGCATGTTACCTCCATTGCAGTGGTAGGCGATACTGAATATGTCTGAACTTACCTGGTTCTCACAGGCAGGAACCAGGAGTACCAACAATGAAACTACTACAGTATGTTTGTTTCACATTAAGCTGACAGAATATAATAAGATTGAATTTTAGTGTGAAAAAATTATGACTGTAAAAAAATTATGATCATTCTTTATTGAACAGCCCTCGTGTGTGTGTATATATAGCTCTGCATTGGGAATGTGAAATCAAAATAAGATGCAAATTATGCCTTTATATATAATGTACTCTGCAATGAGAATGTAAAACCTGAAATATGATGCTTTTATTACTGAGTATGCTTTTATGTAAGAAAACAATGTGTCTCATGAAGCTGTGATAGCTGCTTATACTTAAAATTGCTTACTTTTAACATGAAATTTAAAACTTTAGTTAAATTTTTAATTAAGATTTTAAGCCATTCCTAGTAGTGATATTCAATCTTTAATGTGTAATTCACTGTGCAACAGTAAAATATCTCAAATTATGAATGATACACAATCTACTTCTTAATTAGTGAGAAATAATCTAAGATCTATTTATTGTGTAGCATATAGAAGATAAATTAATTTTTAATTGTGGCAGGATACTCTGTGAAAATACCTTTAAGATGGGTGAAATAGATAATCCTATTGAAGTTTCTTTCATTAAAATGAGTGCAAACATTACATTCAGCATGGTCTATTTACCAAACACATATCTCTATCTTAATTCCTGTAGAGCAGATTTAGATTTTGTACATCCTTTGCAGTATTCCAAGGAATACAAGAACAACCTCTTGGATTTGTTGTATTTTTTGCAAAACTTACTACTACAACCAAAATGTCAATAATTTTTACTGTTTTGGCTGTAAAATCGGAATGAAAGTTTAGGTTATAGGTGTCCTCTTCAAAGTCCCAGTAAAGCACATCTTTCTGCAAAGTCTCATTCTGGACAAATCAACAATCCTATACTTTTGAATCTCTACACATTTCCAGTCTTGTTAACCCATTAACTTCCAGCAGTCTATTTACAGACCATTACACATATTACTTATTTGCTTATTTTACATGAATTCTCAAGGGTTATTTTCACCATATATGCCATCACTGAAGTGATGATTATGTGAACAACTTATCTTAAAAATTTGTGTATTGTGTAGTTTGGAGTAATTTACAACAGTAAGATGCTAATGACTGCTGTGTGTGTGAGAAAGTATGCTATTGCATTTTCCTTGTTACGTTTCCCTCCCAGATTTCTGTAATATAAACAGTCAATAAAGGTTTGTATTATAGCACCACACAAAATTCACAGCTGTAAGCAATTCTAATACTGAGAATATGAGCTGGAAGTCAAGTGATCAGATGATTTTGGGATTTTGGGCAAATAGCAAGGCAAAATATATTGCTAAACTAATGCATTACACATCTTTTTTCAATTTTTGAAAAAAATAGTTGGCTGTTACTGGATTAAATATAAAGTCTTAATATTCTCATGCACTCCATTATTCTGATTGTGCTTTTAAATGTTGGACACTTAGTTCAAAACCTTACAGAATGTTTTGAAATTTAATAAAACGAGTATATACTAAAGCAATTTGCCAGCTGATCTACAATAGAAAGCACATAAACACCCAGCATGCATTTCATGCTGAGCTCACCTGTGTGTTGGACCGAGAGTGTATTTGGATTGTTGGCCATGTTCGGCGAAATTACAGGGGGTTGTTGGCAGTAAGCTGAAAAGATTTCATTAGACATGTTTCAATGAAATCTATACTCAACTCACTAATTCTCTATTTTAGAAAAATAGTAACAAAAAGTATGTTGTGTACACATCAAAACTTTCAGCACATTTTCAATTCTACTGACTGCAATACTATACAGAACGATTTATAAATATCCTGCACTGGATACCCAGTTCAGCATAGTAGTTCAATGGGTTAGAAAAGCAGAATGTTCTATTTTCAGCCCAGAAAGAAAATCTAAGGTCAGTTTCTTCTCCACATTTCCTATATAGAACTACAAAATCTTATAATTAATGACGCAACAAAACTATATTAAGTAATGAATAATCATAAGCACATTTACCATAGTTTTCTTTAAATTGTTTTTACAAACCTAGAAAACCTCTATCACTTATTTCCTGTAACTACCACTTTCTATTAACATTACTAGAGCTGCTACGAGGAAAATGTCATTACATTTTCCTAAAATTAATTTTAATCTTAAGGCACCAAGCAATACTGATCTTTGAATTGCAATTTTATTTTTTAGCTGGTCTCATTACAGAGGAGTTTGGAACTTGTATTATTACACTGATATGTGTGTAGTGTTTAACGCCCGCATTTACTACATATGGCACCGCAGGCAATGACACTGATGATACATGAGATGAAGATGGAGCACGGGTGGAATGAGATGGTGGGGGAAACCAGAGATTCCGGAGAAAACCCGCCCCAGCGCCGTGTTGTCCACAACAAATCTCACTTTGCGGTCACCTGGGATTATACTGAGACAGGTTTATTGTATTCAAACTAGTGTAACAATTCTCTTCATTTTACTTTGTAAGTGGATATGCAGATTCATTCTGTGTGCATGTTTGCAACTCATTCTAAATACAATAAATGGATATTACCATAAAGCATCATCCGTATCATCCAGCTGACAGTCATTAATTTACGTGACTCCTTGATGCTTCAAATTTGGATTAAGAGGCCATTTTATATTGTTCCAAATTCTACATGCATAGCTTTTATCAAATTGGAAATAAAAAACTGTTAAAAAACTATGTTTTAAAAGAAACATGATATATCTTGCTATATAGTACACAACTGTGATGTTGGAGTTAGCTAATGCTCTAGATCTTAAGACTTCATCCATTTTCTTCTGGCATCCTCATTAAACGAGTTTAGTCTATTTTTAGAACTGCTGGACATAGAAGGAAATCTGTCCCATCCATAATAGTGTCTGATTGCTTGTAAAGGAAGCAGTGGTGAATTCTATGTATTTATTCTATGAAAGTGTATGACTAAGCGTGCTAGTTAAAGCAGAATATTGTTACCGATTTTCTTTGCGAGTAATCAAGGATTTATTGCAATTCCTTTCTTGGAAAGAAAGTCGATGGCCGGCTGAGGATAGAGGCAAAGTTTCTGAAACATGTTCCGGAAAAATTTAAAAGTAAGTGTTGTTTAGTGTCATTAATCGACTCCCTTTAAATTTAACAAGGATTTATTTCTTGTTTTTAAAGAGGATCCCAATTTTTTATCTACCTTGCAGTTTTAAAATCTTTAAATTATTACTCTTATCTCGCATGTGATGGGATCCTTTGTAGGACTTTTTGGACTTGCAAAGGCGATGAAATTCATTTCTCTTTATATCCCCATTGGTAAACTTGCAGGTTTTATTTCCAATGCCTTAGTTTTAAATTGAAAATCTACCATCGGCTCCACAGACTACCATAAAGAGATGGATAGTAAGCTTTCAAAGAGTCAAATATTTCTTTCATTGCTCTTGAATGTATTATATGTATTCTATAAACTTATAAGTTGAGAAAAGACAGTCTCAACCTTCATGAAATAAACCCCATTATGGTCACAGCCATGCAACCAGTGTAATATTACAAGACATGCACAGGAGCTATATGGATAACAAACAATGTTACAAACAATGAATTAAGAGCAGTGATGTAAAGAAACTGATAGCGCAGTGCAAATATTCGATGGAAAACTGGAAAAGCTTATGAATAGGTGCAAAAGCTTGAACAGTTTTACTGAGAGATGGACGATAATTTAGAAAAGTCAATAGAGAAAACATTTTGAAATGGGTATCCAATAAATATTAAAAGCAGAAGCATTATTATTATTAACAGTGAAGTATTCTTCATATTTGAGTTTCATTTATGAGTCACTATGTTTACACTCAAACTTCACTTACTTGTTGCTGTATAATTGAAACGTTTTCAAGATCATTCGATCTCATCCTCAGCTACTTGGTGACTAAATGAACCTTCCTCTTCTTCCACTACTACGGAGCTCAGATCACTCTGCCATCTGGTGTTAGGGGCACTAAGTTTTAATACTTCATTTAATGCTGGGATTTCAAAATTTATAACTATCACGGTTTTTGTTTATGAATATTTTTTCCCAAATATCCAATTCTATGGGTGTACTTAAAGATTTTAACAGTTTAATGTTGTAGCCAATGTTGTGGTTTTCTGTTGAAACAAACAGAAAAATCTGCAGTTTCACACCATTTTTGGAGAAAACCACATTGGCCACAACATTAAACTGTTAAAATCTTTAAGTACACCCATAGAATTCGATATTTGGGAAAAAATATTCATAAACAAAAACCGTGATAAAGTTATAAATTTTGAAATTCCGGCATTAAATGAAGTATTAAAACTTAGTGCCCCTAACACCAGATGGCAGAGTGATCGGAGCTCCGTAGTAGTGGAAGAAGAGGAAGGTTCATTTAGTCACCAAACAGCTGAGGATGAGATCGAATGATCTTGAAAACGTTTCAATTATACAAGTGAAGTTTGAGTGTAAACATAGTGACTCATAAATCAAACTCAAATATGGGTATCCAATGTTGAATAATGCATTAGTAGATATCTACGAATCCACTCACTATTAGCCCTTGTCCACTTTGGAAAGGAATTTCTTTTCTATACTAATTGATGTTCAAGGATGAAAGGCAGGTATAGTGGACAAGTATTCTCTTTCTACAAAAATGTGACAAAGTTTACAGCTTAAATATTAGAAACAACAGTAAAGAATGTGTTTAGAAGTAAAAAAAGGACCAATCTTAAGGTCAGGTAGTGAATGCCTGGAAAATATTAACATTTGGTCATGAATTCTGATTACCTTACAATAATTTTATTTTTTTAAATTATATTTATTTTATGGTGAGCTAAGAAAAATTTTGTCAATTGGTTTGTCTATAAAATACTCCAGAATAAAACTAAGTAACAATGAAAGTTGGACAGAAGAAAAATGCATTAGGAAATGAAAAAAAACAGCTATTAGTAAATAATTTATTCAGCTTCAGTTGTACTGAAGCTGTAAGCGAGGTAAAATCTGATGTACAATACTTTAAAATACTGTTTAGTAGAATGTCTGGAAACCAGAGGTTAGAAAGAGAAAGTATATAAGAACAATAATTTAGGGCAAAAAACAAGTTTTGGGAATAGCAGGAAAGAATATCTAAAACAATGTATTAAATAATTGAATACAGCAAAGGAGGAAAATGCAAAATCCATTATACAAGTCCATTAGAATCTTAAGCTAAGTAGTCATTATATATACATGATATGTTTATATTTTTTTAATTTTTAAATGCAATAAATGCAAAAATAAACTATGCATTTATTATATGTGTTTGGAGGAATTTAGTAATGTCAGTGACGTCAAAATTAATCTCAAAAACTATTTGTAGTTGATTTAATGATACTCGTCACTAAAGTGACAAGTATCAATAAACCAACTACAGTTTGAGATTATGCACTTATTAATTGATTTAAAAAGAAATAAATGGTCACAAAGCTGAAAGACATTACCATTATTGAGAGGAGAAGGAATTCTTAATTGTTGCTGCTGATGCTGTTGCTGCTGCTGTTGCAGCATCATCTGATGCAGTAGATCAGGCTGCTGAACATGTGGATGAGGTGACGTTGCTCTTGGTGAGAAACCTGAATCAAATTAACAGTAAATTTAATGCAGACAATAGCAAAAAAGGGGTTAGTATGTAATTTGTGAAATGTAAGCTTGTGTAACCGCTTTCTATAAAACACATGCATAAATCACTGAGCATATTTTTCTAATTTTAAAGATATTCTAGCATGCTATAAGACTACAGGCATCTATCTGAAAAGGTAACAGAGTGGAAAAGCTCATGAAGCTACGTCCCAGTATAGTAGTTTGTAGATATTGAGTAAAAACTGTTTAAACTGAAAACCAAAGAGATATTTTAGCTCAAAATTATTATATGCAAAGTATGATTTTAATTTACAAAAGCACATTTTACTTTCATACCTTATTGTATCTAAAGGGGGTGAGGGAGGAATATGTCTGCAAGTAATGAAAAGAGCTAAGAACCATATGCCTGAACTTATTAACTCGGCTAACTCCATTATGCTTTGGATCAAATTTAGTCTAGTCACTTATTTTGTAATAAGTCTATTTTCATTATCAAAATTAACCGTAGTCTGCAGACCCTTTTTCTTTGTCTCTGGAGGTGGAATCCAACTTTGGTTGCAATTATGTCTAACCTAAGAATTATAATGTAATCAAAATCCTACCTTCATTTTTATGTAATATTCTTAAGTGTTGCTTATGGCTCTTGTCTAAATAATTACTTCCCGTACTTCATTTTAGAAATTAATCATGAATAAGCTTCCTATCAGCACATGTGTCTAGATGCTCAAAACAATGGAGTGCACATTTACAATCTTTGTCAATATAAATTTTGCAATTACAACTTCACCACTATTCATCTCACATTCTTCATCCAATTTCACTATTTCTACTTCTTTTCATCAAATTTACAGCAGTGCTTACAGTAACCTCTTGCTCAGTGTAAGGCATGTTTTCCAACTAGTTACATGACAGACCATAGAATGATTCACTGTTTGGGTCTGGCCCACTGAGTTTAAGCAGAAGCAAAAATTCAATGTGATGGATATTGCAACGATCCCTAAATTCAATAAGAAATTGTGAACATGGACCACATTACTAATGACAGAAAACTTCAAACTATACAGAGGACTGTATTAGCTCATTTTATTGCATATGGAGATGGCACACTATGGTTCTCAGCCCTTCATTTATCCAAAGAATACCAAAAATTAAAAATTCTATCAAGCTAAAAGCATTCATGCTAATCACTAAAAGTTAATATTTTCTTATATTTAATAAGATTTAACTATAACAATTTATATTATATTACAATATTTTCAAGAGTTGGACAAATGAGAACATTTAGTTTAAAGAATAAATTTACCATATTTTTCAGACTTTAAGACACGTTTTTGTTATAAAATAATGTCTAAAATTTAACTGCATCTTATGGTCCAAAGTTCACATGTGAAAACCAGCTAAATTTACCAATAGTTCCAACATAACAAGGACTCTTAGCAAGGGAATGTGAGCCTTATGGGCTGTATTTATGCTACCTAATTAACATTCAAGGTTCAACATAGCATGAAGCACCATTAGAAGAATGTGAGCCTTAATAACAAACATAATAGCAAAGGTTTTGCCCTATAAAGTGTTAAAGAATGTGATGGCAAGGAATTCTCACAGCCCCTTTCTTTTATGTTCAGTTGACAGTAGCAAGTGTACCATTGTGAACGCAACATTCAGTAGTGAATTCTAAGCTCTTTAGTCTGTATATGATGCCACCTAAAAAGAAGATATTCTCATACAGTGTTGCATTGAAATTAGGAGTTATGCAATATGCAAAAGAGCATGGTAACAGGGCAGCACAAAGGCATTTTGGGCTCTCACCAACTGAGAAAATGATCTGCGAGTGGCGAAAACAGAAGGATCAATTGGTAACTTTGGGAAAAGATGTTTTCATACGCATGCAGCAAAGTGGCTGCAGCTAGAAATGGAATTAAAGAATTGGGTGACAGACCATAGGAATAATGGCATCACAGTATCTGCAAAAATGACTGTCTGTGAAGCAAGAAGACACACTATTGTGAACATTGCAGATTTTGCAGGATCTCCATCTTGGTGCTACTGCTTTATGAAGGGAGGACTTACAATGCGCACTCGTACAAGAATCGTGCAAAAGATGCCAGCCGAGTATGAATCTAAAATTCTGGCATTTCATATATTTGTTATTAATGCAAGGAAGAAGTATCAATTTGAACTTAGTCAAATTGGAAACATGGACAAAGTTCCCCAACTTTTGATGTTCCAACAAATAGAACAGTAGACACCAAAGGTTCAAAAACCATTACAATAAAAGCATCTGGTCATGAAAAAACTCATTACACCTAAGTCCTGTTCTGCTGTGCTGATAGCACAAAACTGTCTCCAATGGTCACATTGAAGAGGAAAACTGAACCTTAAGATAACATTCTACCTGGTATTGTACTCCATGTTCAAGAAAAAGGTTGGATGGACGAGAATGGGATGAAGTTGTAGTAGGAGAAAGTGTAGGGTAAACAACCTGGTGGCTTTTCAAGAGAACCATCCCTTCTTGTGTATGACCAGTTTAGAGCTCATGTAACACAAGCTACAAAAAGGATGGTTAAGGACTTGAAGTCAAAAGTTGGCAGTTATTTCTGCTGGTCTTACAAGTCAACTGCAGCCATTAGATATCTACTAAACCTTCTAAGGCCACAATGCGAGAAGAATGGTCAAAATAGATGAGTGTAGGGAACCATCAACTTATTGCTACAGGCCCAACGAAGAACCCAACAATCACACAAATTTGTGTGGGATAAAAACATTGTGGCAGTCTGTGAAGAAAGATGTAGTGAAATCCTTCAAGAAACGTGGGATTAGCAATGCACTTGATGGAATAGAAGATGGTGCACTATTGAAAAAAACTAGTGAAAGCGAAAATACAGATATAAGTGGAAGTGAAAATAAGTCTAAAGGATACATTTTGTTGTGTTTCAAGACAGTATGGGATACCTACATCAATAAAGTAATAAATAGAACCTTTATTATTTTTATTTGAAATTTTTCATAACAAAAACACAGCATCTTATGGTCTAAAAAATATGGTACTTAACATTTTTGTAACAATGGTAATACAATAAATTAAGAAGTTGAATATGGAAAATACAATTCTAGGCCAGGAAATTTGACAGGTATTCACCAGACAAATATTAACAATGATCAGAGCTAGGAATTTCCAACAGAATTCACCAGACAAGAAAGGCAGTGCACTTCTGCATCAATTTAGTATTGTTTTTGGATGTTGAGATGTCAGTTATCCAGCATTCACTGCAGAAAAATATAGCCAGTCAAATCAAATTTGTTTGCCCATATATATATACACACATATATATATATATTATACATACATATATACACACACATGTACATCAATGTTAAGTCAACAGGAGTAGTATGTACAGTGAAAGAGCTAGAAATTTGAAATCAAGAGTATGGATAGAATAATCATTCTTCCACACTAGCTATGTGTAGGCTAAGGTTTGGATAGGTAGAGTAAGACAAAAATTCAATGCCATAGCTGGGATCTGAACCATGGATCTCCCAGTCTTAATCCGGCTGCTCTTAACCATTGAGCTACCGTGCCAGCACAACATTTAATTCTCCAAGTGACTTATTTCTTCCTGTAAACTACTAAGGGTTCTCATGTACAATGAGATATGCACCATTTGTGGCAACTTACTATGCTGTAAATACTTAAGTACCTGGCTTCATAGTTAAAGCACTATTAGGTAATTGATGGGAATTAATCGTTCTTTCAGACGAGTTATGTGTAGCCGGGATTTGAACCACAGATCTCCTGGATTTCTAACCAAATCTTAGTCTACAAAGTATAATCTTAAAGTATAAGAATTTGAAAATGCAGACCAATATTAAGGAATATCTCGGAGATACTTCCCAAAAAAGTGACCTATTGTGTGCTTTAACTAAATTTTTATGTGGAAAAATGTTATCTATCTATGGTTTACCATTTATTCAAAAGATACCCTGAAGAGGATTTTAAAAGACTATAGGCTATTTCAAGAAAATTCAAACTACACATTTCATTTGTCGTGAAAATAGCCATTTGTAAGAAAACCGAAATACAGTTGAACCAATTTTATATGTAACCCAGTTCTAAGTAACTCATTTTATTTATATATTTTCAGGTACTGGAAAAAATGTAATTTAGACAGGCAGCAATTACCTGCAGGCTAGACAATGACTTAATAAAAATAGGTGAAATGCTCAAATATGCCAATAATTCTTGAAGTTAAGTGTTGCTGATGTTGGTTTTCTCAGGATAATAAAACACTACAAAAAAACCTGGTGTAACTCACCTTAATCAAGATTCAAATTTGGGACTTAATGAGGCAGATGTGCACCACAGAAGTAGGCAGTCAGAAAGATTATTAATTTACAGATGAATCTTATTTATTACACATCTGCTTCACTTAAGTACCTATTTTGAGGACATGTTTCGCAAATCATTGTTTGCATCTTCGGCTCTTATGCGACTAAAGCTTGATCCAGTGGTGTGGGTAATTCTGGAATTGCTGCTGCCATCTGTTGATTTAGTGATGAACTTAAATGTGGGATTCTCTTCTGGCGGGATTTCAAAGTTCATTAGTTGGTTTTTATGTTTTTCTATGTATATTCTCTCCCATATGACGAGTTCACTATGTTTTTGTACGTATTTTAGTAATTCGGTACTATCTTCAATTTCATGATTTTCAGACCAGAAATGAGCTGCCATTGCGGACTTATCAATATTTTTGTATCTTAAGTCCGCAATAGCAGCTCATTTCTGGTCTGAAAATCATGAAATTGAAGATAGCACTGAATTACTAAAACACGTACAAAAACATAGTGAACTCGTCATATGGGAGAGAATATACATAGAAAAACATAAAAACCAACTAATGAACTTTGAAATCCCGCCAGAAGAGAATCCCACATTTAAGTTCATCACTAAATCAACAGATGGCAGCAGCAATTCCAGAATTACCCACACCACTGGATCAAGCTTTAGTCGCATAAGAGCCGAAGATGCAAACAATGATTTGTGAAACATGTCCTCAAAATAGGTATGTAAGTGAAGCAGATGTGTAATAAATACGAATCACCTATAAATTAATAATTATTTCGCTTCACTGTGGTGTTCCAATACAATTAAATCTTGATATAGTCAGAAAGATGTTTACCTTACAGTTGGGAAATCTGCTGTATGAGTATGAACCGTTTATAAAATCCTGAATTAACCTGGAAAGCTGGTCAAAACCTGATTTAAATGTATACTTGATATAAGGTGCAAAGATAAGACTGAAGTCCAACTTATTCATAGATTTGCAAACACCATGTGTTTATGATTGAGGGAAAATTATTACAATAATTTTACATTTGTTGAAGAGAGGGGGAGGGATCCAAGTAGTTTTCCTTACATTGTGCATTTGGAAGGAAGGTATATTAAAGTAATGCCTTAATGAGCAATATGTGCACTACTGGCTTTACTTCCCTTCTCAGGGAAATCTTAAGAATTTTTATACCCTAAAAATTCCTTTGCCCTTTGCCCTCCTTTGAACTTGTGATCTTGGGAACAGAGGCTTGTAAGTTAACCATAGAAAATAGGAATGTTCAATATGTGATCAGTATTCGTTTTCTGAATATAATTAGATGCAGATGTGATATACATCACTTCATTATACTGTTACACGAGAAAATACTTACATCAGATTTACAAGGGCATTACACAAGGAAAGGTTGTAGTAAAAGGTAATAGAGAGGAAAGGTTTAGAAATGTTCAGACTAGGAATTTAGGAACTAAAAGAAACCCAAAGCAACAATATGTGCATTGTAGGTGTACTGAATAGTTACATTTTATTTGAATATCCATGAACATAATGCATAATGCAGCCAACTTTTCGGGGTGGAGGGGGGTGAAGGCTGTGTTTGAGATATGAGATAGCAACTGGAAATTGATCAAGGAATTTTAAGAGAATTTAGATTTAATTAAAAATATATAGCTATAACAGATTAATGCTTTTTGTTGTTTTCTTCCCCACCTCCTTTCCAAAGTTGTCCCACGTGACCAATAACCTTCAGGGAAAGGAATCACTTAGCTGGAGTTACTCATTGGGTATCAGTTACTTCCAAATGGTAAGGTGAGGATGGCAACAGAACTAGAGCACCTAAAGCTTTCACTGTGTAAGTCATATAAGCTAATCAGAGATAAAGATAGAGTCTATTGAAAATCACCACCCAGATTGGGAATCTAAACTATGGACTAGCAGCAAGAGAGCTACAAATAAAATCACTAAGCAATCCTGGTAACCCTTATTGATTTTGTGGTAGTTGTGTTATGAATCCAGTATTACTATGCATCTGTTTATATTTGCATAAAGTGGTATCCATTGTTGTATTAGACGCTTATAGAAGCACTAGAAGCAGTATACCGCTTGCGCTGCTGCCACTTGAAGTTTCCAGTATTTTCCGAATTTAATATTGTTTTGTTGTGTAATAAGAAATGACATACTATCAGTTTAGGCATCAGTACAATAATTCAATCTTAGATTCACCAAACCACTGTAACTAACAATTCAAAGGAATAAAGTGACATAGGCAATGATGATAAAACGTACGATAGTGGTCTTAAAAAAGATAAATGCATACTAACCAGTTTAGTTTTGTTTAATAAAATATAAGGGACAAGGGAAAAGTTTTATCTTATACATCTTTTATATAGACATTAAATATAAAAAATGTAATATGCTTATTAAAAACTGCATAACTAATCACGGTCTGCATTCATGTTCACCAATTTTAGTTCTGGATGATTTATATAATAGGCAGGATTGATCCTTATGCTTAGAGAGAAACCTATCAAGAGTTCTGCCAAATATTTCCTTGCTCATCCATTAAATTGGTATTTAAAAATAATTAAAATTCTTTATAAAATTCTACTTATCTACACTACAGTATATGTTCTAAAAGTACTAAAAAACTAATATAAATTAAATGCCTATAAAAGCTAAAAAGCAAAGAAGTTCAATTTCTCTTTTTTTCATAATTTAACATGTTAATTTACCTGGTTGCATTTGAAGCTTTAAAATGCTAACCAAAACTTCTCTGTGTCGATGTTGCATAGCTGGATTTTGAAGTTGTTGAACTAAGTGCTGGGATGTAATTTCCCCATGCTTCAGTCCTGCGAATTATTTAAGTACGTTTATACTGAAATATATTCCAATTTTTTAAATGCTTTTCAATTTTAACATAACTGAATTAAACTTTAGATCTTTAAATACAATTATTATTTTCCAGAAACAAATTCTAATTAAGAAGCTTAAAGTTAACATGTTTGATTAGCATTTTCATTATATTCTGTTAAGTAAAAGTAAATATTAACTTCATCCGAGCATGCACTCAATATGCAAAAAACCTGTGAAATAGCTTCAAGTAGCAAAACTGAATGTTGTAGAAATAGTTGCCGTTAGAGAATGCCAATTGTTGAATTGATTTAACAAATGTATAATGAATAAAAACATAATAAATAAATGAATCTAATAACTGAAGCAATACAAATTTTATATTATTGCAATACAAGTACATATGTTTAAATAATTACTAGCCTGTAAAGCAGGTCTGGCAAACAGTATTAACCAGGTGTGATGACATTTCCCCACTGCCCCTCCCTTTGTGACCACCAAAGCAGATAATTGGCGAAAATCAAAGAGAAAACCGGTTGTACCTAATTTGTGTGTGTGTGTGTTCGCGCACATGCCCGCGCACGCATGTGCCCGCATATAACTTAAAAGAGGGGAGGGGCCAACTTTAACTCCTTTGGAGTAATGTTCCCCAGGGCTGCTGTAAAGTATTTAAAATAATATACTTTAGTACAATGGTAAAATTACAGCCCTTATAAATCATGAGGTTTTCTATATACTTCAAAGCTTTGAACAAGGAAAATTGGAGACCCGTAAAAATTATAAATAAAGGAGGATTTATTATCACACACACATCCACACACTTTATTCCATGTAAAGAAATATTCACTATTTTAGGGAAAGTAGTCTCATATACCAGATTTGAATATTTTTCTAACTTGCAACAGGAAATAATGCAAATATGTCTTGAAACAACCAAAAGTTTTATGGAAATACAACACAGGTAAATTTTAGGGTATATTTATGGGTACTCTTAATTCCTAAGTTTATCAGCATCCTATTCTATACTGATGTGAGTAACTGCTTAATTTTGCTCATAGGATATCAGACTCGAGGTTCTTTAATACACCATAAATCTATGACATGGGATGCTGGTTTTACTTCCCTTCCAAAGAATGCCATGCTAAGAATTTTTATGTCCAAAAAAATCCTTCATCCTCAAATGGGTTTGATCTGTAATCTCAAAACAGGTCTACTAGTATGTTATTCCTACACCATGGAGGACAAGAATAGAACAGTATTATTGGTATGCAAAGTGAAGTTTTGCCTCTGCTTTAGCACTTCAGCATTAGTCTGAAGTAATGTTAATTCTTCTTTAATTGACATATGGTAAAACCCTGCCTAACGGAAATGGTAAGAGGGAGAAAAAAAGAACACACAAAATACTCAAATTTTCATGTGCAGCATTGCTGTGACAACTGACATGTTCTTTGTTCTAACTCTACATGCCAACAAAGGTGTACTTTGTAGTCTGCTTTTTAATTTGTTGAATCCTCTGGGACCAATTTTGCCATGTTCTCATCATAGCCTCAGCGGTAAACTGACTAGCTCTTTGGTCACTTCCGCTAGGTGACAATTAGTTCACTATCATCCTGACATCTACTGGGGGTAAAAACTTATTGATCAAAACTGTCATCCTTACCGAGCAGAATGGCTCAGCTGGTTTTGTCTGTGGCCTGCATTTGGCAGGCCCAGGTTAGATTCCTGTGGCCAACCTACCTAAACTATGGCTTTTTTCAGGGGTTTTCCTGGTTTGCCAGGTGAATGCTGGGTAGGTTAATTACATCCCCCAAATTTCCTGCCCCTCCACTTCATATCCATTATGATTTCACACGTCTCATGTGGTGGTCTCTTTCAGGGTAGAAATGTTGGTGGGTGTCTCGCTGCTACTGTGACTCCTTGGTTTGGCTGTCTTCTGTCTCCTCTCACCTCATCCTCCCGGGATGCCCCTTTTGGGACTTAGGTACAATAAACCACAGGTTTTGGTGCCAAATTCCTTCCATAATAATCCTAATCTTAACTGTCATCCTTTTCTGAATCTAAAGATATTTTTTTCATATATTAAATTTCCACATTTATATGAAATCAACTCATACTGATAATTATATAAAAATTAGTTTCAATCCTTTTTCACATAAATATGCTGTTTTTAATAGTTTGACTTACAGGTTAATAAATATATCCCTAAAAAAAGAGGAATTTAATACAGAATATAAGCACATTATTAACACTGCTTTAATTAATGATTTTAATAAAGATTTTATACACAAAAATAAAAATTTAAATATTAAAACAAATGTAAGCAATATTTCTAACCTTAAGAAAGTAAAAGGTGATTATAATTTTAAAAAATTTACCTACCATCCTCATACAATAAACAATTTAAAAATTTAAAAAAATACAGTTTAATATTAGTTAAAATAAATACACCATAAAAATCTCTTAAATTTTTTTCTAAAAAATATAACATTTCAGATAAAAAAAATCTGGCATTTATCAATTTAACTGTTTAAATTGCAATGAGGTTTACACAGATAGGACCAAACAATTTGGAAACCAGAGTGAAGGAATATTTCAGAAGTACGAGGCATGTTTTTTTTTTAAGTTAGTACCGTTTTGTGATTCCGCCGCCGCAGCGCTACAGTTGGCGTTCCGCGCATGCGAGCTGGTTACCTAAATCTCTTGTCTACGCACTGACGCCATTACAGTCTGATTCTTCATTGTATGCGTTGGTTACCGAGTGTTTAAGATGCCTCCGACAATTGTGAGTCTTGCCGATTGTGAAGTACGGGCTGTCATACGATTTCTTAGTGCTAAAGGCGTAAAACCGATCGATATTTATCGTGAGATCTGTGAAGTTTACGGATAAAACATTATGAGTGATGGAATGGTAAGGAAATGGGTGAGAGCATTTAAATGGCTGCACAAATGTGCATGATGAAGAACGGAGTGGGCGTCCTTCGGTCGTTACTGAAGATTTGGTGCAGAAAGTGGACGAAAAGGTGAGAGAAAACATACGCTTTACAATTTCATCATTGTGCAACTATTTTCCTCAATATTCTCATAGTGTTTTGTATCGCATTGTGACCGAGAACTTAAAGTACAGGAAATTGTGTTCACGTTGGGTTCGGAAAATTATGACGGATTTGCACAAAACCCAACGTTTAGGCAGTGCATTGACTTTCCTTGAGCGGTACCACAATGAAGGTGAAGATTTTTTAAGACAAATTGTTACTGGTGACGAAACATGGGTGGCCTACGTCACACCAGAATCAAAACAATCCATGGAATGGCGACATTCATCATCACCCACAAAAGTGAAGTTTAAGCAAACAATTTCTGCCCGGAAAATCATGCGCACAGTTTTTTGGGACAGAAAAGGAGTATTGCTAGTGGAGTTTCTGCCTCGTAATGAGACAATCAATGCAGCGTCTTATTGTGAGACATCGAACAATCTGCGCTGTGCAATCCAGAACAAAAGACGTGGCAAGTTGAGTAAGGGTATCGTTTTGCTGCATGACAATGCCCGTCCACATGTGGCTAATCGGACCAAAGATCTTATCAAATCTTTTCAATGGGAAACTCTAGATCATCCTCCATACAGCCCTGATCTGGCGCCCAGCAACTACCATTTGTTCCTGCACTTGAAGAAACATCTGGGCGGTCAGCGTCTTCAAGACGATAACAAAGTCAAAACAGTTGTGATACAGTGGTTAACACGTCAGGCGGCAGAATTTTATGAGGAGGGTATTCAAAAACTGGTGCCACGTTATGACAAGTGCCTTAATATTCACGGAAATTATGTAGAAAAGTAGATTAAGGTACAGGCTTTCATGTAAAAATAAAATTATTGCAATATCTATGCACGTCTTTTTTTAATTCCAAAACGGTAATGACTTAAAAAACATGCCTCATATTACATTTAAACAGATTAAGTCAGCAATGGCATATTATTTTTGGCCATTTAACCGTGAAATAAATCCAAAAGTTATAAATACTTTCTCCCAAACCATTAAATCTATTAGTTCATTCAATTTTTTAATAATTTATTTTGAAAAATAAAAATTGCAGGATGAATTTTGAAATATCGCCAATAGATTTGGTCAATTTGGTCAATGTTTTGCACCCAGTAGATGGCGTAACTATAGCAAACTATCCGTCACCTAGTGGAAGTGACCAAAAGGCTTTACCGGCTGAGGCTGTGATGAAAACATCACAAAATCAGTACCGGAGGTTCTGACAGTTTAAAAAAACATGTAAGTGAAGTTCTATACAAAATATTATAGTTTATTTGTAATATTTGTACAGCTTCGCTGTCTACTTCAGTTTTTTTACAAAATACAGATGTACTTGTTGCTGTATGCAGTTAAACCTCCCCTCTACCTCATATTCCAAGAAATATTGTACCGGTGTTATTTACCGATATTCTATGTGAAGGCCCACTGTCAATGTTTATACTGTTCTTCAGATTAACTGTAAATATGGGTTCTTTATGAGCTTTTGCTCAGGCCAGCTGGAAGGAAGAAAGAATAGAAAGAAAAGAATGATTGAGCGAGTAAGTGAGGTTTAAGAAAGAAAGGAAACACCTTAGATTTGTCTGTCAGAATAATTTTGAAAATGTGAGCCTGTACAACTGCATCTCTGCCAATTTAGAACTCACGTGCCAGATAAATAAAACAAGTGCACCAACTTCAAATGGCAACTTCTTGCTCTGAAGTTGAAATAAATATTTTGCAAATGCTACAGCCAATATTTTAATGCCTATTTGTACGATGTAAATTTTAAAAGAATCTAACAATTTCTATTTTTGCCATTTTTTTTTGCTAAGATGTTGATTAAACAAACTATGTTTCAATGTTTAGTTTTAGGTTCTCTGATGGAATGAACTCCTGGAAATATACTTGTAATTTCATTTACACATCTGGCACTGATGTAGCAGTATGAAGACTTTCTTCCCTTACTGGAGAAATAATTTTGCAGCAGGTCAAATACAAGAATCTGCAAAGGAACTGAGAATCAGCAATAAAAAGCATTTGGAACTGTATTGTAAAAATCTTAGCTAGCAATTGAGAACTGCCTAAGAGAATGAACCAGAGTTTAGTTTCAAGGTCTAGAGTAACATGTGCATGAATTATTCCTACAGTTTGTGAAGGAATCAGGGTAACCATAACTCATGGGCCAAAAAAGAGGAAACTTTCAGTAATCCCCCCCATTCAAATTGTAGCACAGAACTGTTTGATGTCCGTAATAGGGATTTGTAAGGTTAACATACAGATGTATAGTTTGATACACATTATTAAGGTTTAAGAAGCGGCCAGCATTAAAAAGGTTAAGAAAATACAAGTACTTGTTTTATTTCATTTAAAAGGTTAATATAATCTATCACACAGAATTAGTGGCAAAACCTTCAACAGCTTCACTTGCTTTAACATTACAATCTTCCTCTTTCTTTGCATACCAGGTATATATTTTTTTTTAAATTTACGTCCTCCAACGGTGTCATCGGACGGTGAATGAAATGGATGAAATGATACTCAATTGAGTCCAGGGTCCATGGAGCTTAGAGCTACCTGACATTCGTCTGAGGATAAGGGAAAACTGCAGAAAAAACCTTATCCAGGAAACTCACCCTGACCGAGATTTGAACTCGGGACCTCTTGAACGTGAGGCAGACATGCTACCATCTACGCTACCGAGGCGGTTGCAGGAATATTTCATTGCTGAACATATTTGTTTCAACAAAGTTTTATTCAATATCAAGTAGTTGAACAATTCTTAACAATTTATATTTTTGAAATTATACTGAACAGTTATTGACTTTACTGTGTCTGTGCTCAAATTCCTCTCTTTGGTCCACTGAACATTAATCAAAGAAAATAGCCTTTCCACATTTGCATTATGGCTAGGAATACTAAAAAAATTATATTTTCAATAGCCGTGAGTGACAGTCTTTTGAGGGGCAGCTATTCAAAAGCTCATTTGATAGGCTTTTACCTCAGAATTTTATAGTCCTAACTTATTTAGGTTAATAAGAAATGATATGGAGGAAATATCAAATAGAAACTTAGCTAATAGCTTTATCATAATGGTGATTTTAATGCAAGGTTAGGAACAAATCAAATAAACATAATAAATCTAGAGGGGGAGTTAATTGGGGAAACAAAAGAGATGGAAAAAAAGGAGTAAAGATCAAGTTTTGAATTGTGAAGGCAAGAAGTTGATAGAATTCAATGAGGAGATAAGTATGAGGATGTAAAAGGGGGTTAAGGGGAAAGATGATATGGGAGAATTTACTTTTGTAAATAAAAACGGTCAGAGTATCTTAGATTATATAATATATACAGCATGTTTAGACTCATGTCTTATTGATTTTGAAGTGTTGAATGTAGTGTGTTCTAGTAATCACTTCCCAATAAGGGCAAAACTTCGCAGCATATATAAAGAAAAAAAGAGAACAATATCGAGGAGTCAAAAGTGAAAAATATAAATGGAGGGAGAAGTCAGATGCTTTCTTAAGGGAACTGGGGTCAGATACAGTGAGAGTAGAAGAAGCAGGAGTAGAGAAGTTGAAAGAAAATAAAACAGATGTAGCAGTTCTGAAGTTAAAAATGCTAGTAAAAGGGGCAGGTGCAAGGATGAAAGTGAAAAATAATGGGGTGGGTAAGCAGAAGGGATGGTTTGATGAGGAATGCAGGATGGCAAAATGAAGAGTATTAAGGGAACTGAGGAAGTGGAGGCTAATGGGAGGACAAAAGGAAAACGAGGATTTTATGATTGAAAGGTGGGCGGGAGTACAGAAGCTTGCTGCAGGAAAAAAGAAAAGAATGGGGGGTAGAAAATGAGTAAACTGTATGAAGCAG
The DNA here is from genome assembly GCA_030765055.1 of Mantis religiosa. NCBI lineage: Eukaryota > Metazoa > Arthropoda > Insecta > Mantodea > Mantidae > Mantis > Mantis religiosa. Next base: position 493,828 of record JAUKNK010000427.1, on the reverse strand, counting down.
CATCACTTAATGATAGTAAAACATTATGGACTAAGGTTAAGAGATTGCATAGAGCTCGAGTAAGAGAAAATAATATAAGTGCAGATGAATGGCTTAATTATTTTAAAAGTCTTCTAGCAGGATGATAATGATAATTTGTGTTTAAAGGCGCTCAACTCAATGGTCATCAGCACCCTTTCAAAAACTGTATTTCAATTTACTATCCTTCCTTTGTCTTAACTTATCTTTAACTTTGCTTTGGCTTTGCTCTGGCTCTGCTTTGGCTTTGCATTAGCTTTGCTCTGGCTTTCTTCTGACTACTCTTTCTCCTCTAGCTCTGCTCTGGTTCCACTTCGGTTTGCTTTGGCTTTGTTTTGGCTTTACTCAGGCTCTGCTCTGGCTTCACCCTAACCTCACTCTAACTCCACTCTAAAATCACTAACTTGGCTCTGGCTTTGCTCTGGCTAGGTTCCGGCATACCTACGGTTCTGCTCTGGCATCATTCTGCACCTTAACTCTGGCTTCACTCTGCCTTTACTTTGGCTAGGTCCCGGTCACCACTCCGGTCCCACTCTGGCTCCACCCAAGCTGTGCTCTGGCTCCACTCTGGCTTTGCTCTGGCTAGGCTCTGCTCACCACTATGGTCCCACTCTGGCTTAGCTCTGGTTTCGCTCTGGCTTAACTCTCGCTTGGCTCAGTCTTCCTTCAGGCTTGACTCTTGCTAGATTCTAGCCCTGCTCCGGTCCCGCTCTGGCTTCACACTAACTTCATTCTTAACTCAACTCTGGCTTGGCCCTGGCTAGGATTCAGCCACCACCCCGATCCCACTCTGGCTTGGCTCTGCCTCTGCTCTGGCTTCGCTCCAGCTTCACTCAAACCTCACTCTAACTTGGCTCTGGCCTACCTGCGGTCCCACTCTGGCTTCGCTCTAGCCTCACTCTAACTTCATTCTTTAACCTAACTCTGGCTTGGCTCTGGCTAGGTTCTGGCCTGCCTCCGGTCCTCCTCTGGCTTTGCTCTGGTCTCACACTAACTTCATACTGTAACTTAACTCTGGCTTGGCTCTGGCTAGGCTCCGATCACAACTCCAGTCCCACTCTGGCTTGGCTCGGTCTCCACACTGGCTCCGCTCTGGCTAAGCTCTGCCTTAGCTCTGGCTTTGCTGTGGTTTTTCTCTGGCTTTGCTCTTGGTTTGCTCTGGCTCCGCTCTGGCTACACTCAGGCTCCACTATGGCTTTGATTTGGCTTTACTTTGAATTTAGTTTAATTTACTTTATCTTACATCAGGGTCAAACATGGATGTGGACCTCGTTTGGGCATTTGGCGTTAGCTCTTACCACTCAGAGGCACCCAATCGAGAGATTTGGCTCGGGACCCCAGGATCACCAATTCCTCTACCTACCGCAGTAGGCCCCTGGGGGACTTCTAGGAGAACAGAAGAGGGAAAATATTTGGGTATTACAGACTAACGACTTCAATAAACTTTTAGATAGCCAAATAGGAATCAAAGTAGTAAGGAGCAAATCAAAAGAATAAAAAGAAATAAAGCAAGTGGAATTGATGGTATTCCAGGGGAGTTTTGGAAAGCATGGAGTCTGAATGAGAGCAGATTAAGACTGTTAGTAATTTTTGAAGGTGGTAATGTCCCTAGGAGTTGGAAAACAGCAATAGTAGTGCCAATATTTACGAATAAAGTGGATGTTAATAACCCAGCAAATTGCAGGGGGATTAGCCCGTTATCAGTGTTAGGAAAAGTTTATACTGGGTTCTAGAAGAAAGGATTCAAATTTGGGCAGAAAAGGGAAAATTATCTGAACTACAAACAAGCTTTAGAAAAAATAGGAGAGTAACATAATATCCTTGTAATATCAACATTGGTTAGTAAATATCTTGCAAATAAAAGGGGGAGATTATATATGTTATTCGTTGATTTTGAAAAAGCTTTTAATACAATAAGTAGGGAAGCCTTATGGTATAAAATGAGCAAGAAAGGAATGAGTAATAAGTTCATACATTACAAAGGATATATGCAAGCAATGATTTTTGTATAAGAACAGCAAATGATCTATTGACGAACACAACTTCAAATTACATTGGGTTAAGACAAGGTTGCAAGTTAAGTCCTGTTATTTAATTTGTTCACTGATATTCTAGAGGAATATCAAGAATGAAAATAGACACCTTCCAATAATTGGAAACAAAGAAGTACTGGGCTTGCTATTTGCTGATGATCTTGTTGCAGGATCTATAACAAATGTAGGAGTATACAAAATTATGGGAGCCATACAGGAGTTTTGCAATAAATGGAGTATGAAAATAAACACTAACAAAACAAAAGTAATTGTATTCAAAAAAAGGCAATAAGTTAAGGAAGGATGAAAAATGGAGTTGGCAAGGGAATGAAACTGAGGTGGTAAAGAAATTTAATTATCTAGGAGTAAGGCTAAACAGTAATGGTAGATGGATTGAACAAAAGAAAACAGTATTAGCTAAACGGAAACTGGCAATGAAAGCTATAGAAAGCTGTATAGATAAAATACCAGGGATACAAATAAAATGGTTGGAGGGAATATATGGGGCAGTAGTCGAGGCGAAAATGTAATATGGAGCTGAAATTTGGGACGTAGAAGAAGGATGGGATAATGTAAACAAGGTGTATAGGACTTTTTGCAAACTAATTTTGGGCTTACCAAGAGCATCACCAAATGGGATTGCACAAATGGAGTTAGTAAGATATGGTAGCAAAGCTAAAATTATGGAAAGAGCATTGAAATACTGGTTCAGAATAAAAGAATTGGAAACTAGTAATATTTTGAAGCAGTGTTTAGAAATGAAGCAAAAATATATTAAAGAATATAGATACTTGGTACAAAAGTATACAAGAAATTCTGAATGAATAGGATATTGGGATATGTGGACAGATAGTAATAGATTAAAGTCTCTGGAAAAGAGTTAAGATGAGGGTAGAAGACATAAAGTCAGGATATAATGGGTAGTTTCAATTCCAAAACCTCACTATGTACCTATAGAGACAAAAATAAATTGGGAAAGAGAAAAATGTGGATATTTGTGACAAAATGATAAGAGAAGGCCGCATGGGCCAGAACAGGAGTGACAAGGTTAAAAGGATTAGGGGAGAGAGAAGAACAAGGAAAGTGTATAATGTGTAATACAAAAACAAATAGTCCGTGTCATTTATTGATAGAAGTGAGGAAACAAAGAATTGGAGAGGAAAGTACTCAAAAAGAAGTGGACCATGTTACCTAGTGAAATTTTAGTTATAAGATTACCGAGTGTCAAATCAAGAAACAATGTACTGGAAATAGGAAAGTACTTAGGTTTAGTGAGAAATAAATGGTTAAGAAAGATTAGTAATAAGGATAATCATGATAATATAGATTGAGGACCAAAAGTGGTAAACAGGGTCCTATAGCTCAAAAATCATGGTGTTAGAGTCTGTGGGCCCAAGGAAATTCAGCAACTCAAGAGTTGTAATTTGATAGGAAATTAGAGATATGTAGCGGTATATAAGATAAATATTATTAAATTGTAAATGTATAAGAATTTGTATGTATAATGAAGTTTAATAAATTCATTCATTCATGATAGGCTTTTGTGTTGTTCAGAAGACCTTAGAAATCTTAAAAAGTTTGAAAACAGGTCAATACATTTCACATCAATCACAATATCTGTTTTATCATGGAGATACACTATAGTTGTCTCAACATCCTCTGATGATGGAAATGCTTTGGCCTTCATCCACTTATACATGCACATCTCATATTGGACCATCCATTTTTCTAGATATTTAATACAGGAAAGATACACAATTTCAGTCCCAAACCTGTCACATTCTACAATGTACCCTGCTTCCCTTTTTATCTTTAGTATATCTTTTACTTTAAGTGATTTGAAGCTCAGTGTTTGTCTTTCAGTGTTTGTAATGTGCATTCCAAAATGGAAAGTGTCTGCTACCGAGTTTGCTTCCACTTCTAGATCAGCGATATTTTTCTGCAAAACTGTCATAAGCAAACGGACAGTGCAATCTTGCCTCACTCAGTTCATCTTCAAAAAACATTATTACTGGAACTGAACTTTGGGATAAAAAGTAAGACCTGAGAGCAGGGTACATTTCCAGTATTCTACTAACACATAGAAATAATGATAGCCACCGGGTCTTTGAATGGGAAAGCAACTGCTGATATGTTATGTCAACAAACTCACAAAAAGATTTCAGCTCTTCAGTATGCACTGTATAAATAGAAAAGAAATTGAATATTTTCAGTGGATGGATTCTATGTCAGCTGAAAGACCAAAATCAAGGCCATGTTCAATACAGTTATGTAGAACATGTGCTGGACAACCCATTCCCACCAATTTTTTATTTAGTTTGTTCTGTAAATGTGCTAACACATTGTTTTCTGAAGCTCTGCCCAGCCCACCAAAATTTGTGTTGGTGTTATCCCCAGCAAAAGCAACACACTTTTTGTCTATCACAAATTTCTTAACAGTATCTGTTATATAAGTAGCTATTGTTTCTGCCTTTTCATTTGAAGCTGCTTCCAACTCAATAACCTTTGTGTTTACACCACCACTTTTTACGTCAAAATATTGGATGAGGATAGGAAATTTTTTAGAGAACCGTGGTTACTTGCATCTGTTGCAAGACCAAAACATGAGATTCCTTTTAACACTCTATTGTTAAGTCTACTGAGTGTTGGGAAAGAACAGAGTTAATTATAGCTTCACACTTGGTACGAGAACATGAAGCTTGTTTTACAATATCAGAGTCTTAATACAACACCCTCTAATTTGCTGGTACATGGATCCATGGATCGAAAACTATGATGTCGAATAGTATGAAGGGCTAATGTTCCTTCAACTGCACAGCATGCATCACTGTTATTTGAGTCCTTGTTGATGAAGAAGTCTAGTTTTAAAGAAGAGCCTGCATTCCAGACATTGCTAGTATGTTTGGCTGATTTCATGTGTATCTCTAGGTCCAAAGCTCTAAAGAAAAAATTTTAAAAAAATTTCTTAGAAAGTTTTCAACGAATGGAATATTTGCACAATATTGCATGAGCTAATCCAGCTTTAGCTTTATATCATCAAACAATTAGGTCATTGTTAAGATAAGGGGCCGCTAACTATGACTTAGGCCAGTTTTGCTCTCTTACAGGACTAGCTCCAATAGAGTATTTTAATAGAGTTTTACACACACAACTAACCTAAGGCCCTAAACATGGGGCAAATTTCTAACTCTCTTATACTGATACCTGATTCCCTTTATAAAGCAAAATTTAATAAACAACTGCAAATATGAAGTACTACGCACAGGCACACCACATAAATTAGCGTTTAACTCTACCACAGAGCTTTCTGAGATATAAAATTCGTAAAAACGTAGTCAGCATAGATAATCTCGTATTAACAAAGCTGCATTATATGGTTATATACGTTTTTACGACCAGTCCCTTATCTTAATTATAAAAAATTACGCTAATGTGAGAGTAGAATTTCATGTCGAAGACATATTGGCATTGCATGTTTCTTTCCTAAGAAGTGACATTTTACTTTTGGGATCTTACCTTTGTTTGCAATTGACATCAAAGTTCCTCCATGGCAGACAAGACATTCTGCCTCTGATTCATTTCTTAGTTTTTTAAAGGACGGGTATTTACTTTTCCATTCATCACTGTACATGCATTTATGTTTAGGCATTTTTACAACAAAGATATTTACTGCTACGATTTCAGAATTATCAGAAAATTAACGAAATACCATCACATAGTTTAACACAAGCTTTCAAGGAAACTAGCTACCCGACTGCACAGAAACAGGAAGGAAACATCAGTAGCGTAGATGGTAGTGTGTCTGCCTCACGATCAAGAGGTCCCGAGTTCAAATCTCGGTCAGGGCGAGTTACCTGCACAAGGTTTTTTCAGGGTTTTCCCTTATCCTTCAAGATAATATCGGGTAACTCTAAGCTCCATGGACCCTTGACTCATTTGAGCAACAATTCACCCAGTTCATTCACCGTTCGATGTGACTTAATGTTGGAAGACGTAAATTAAAAGGAAAAAAAAAACCGCAAATTAGTAGGTCAGTCAGAGTATGCAACGACTAGAGTATAGTTATACTAGGCATAAGCCTTTGCTGTAACTTTCTTCGATATGCAATGTCTCACGGCCAGAAAGAAAGATTATGCAATTTATAATGAAATTGTATACCTAGCTGCAAAATTCGCCAAATTTCCAAAATTCTGCCTGGATGCTTTTTTTTTTTTTTTTTTTACAGCAGAAAAGAGGACATGTCCGGGTAAAAGAAGATGTATGGTCACCTTAGTTGGAATCCTATGTACCTTATCCTGAGAACTAAATGTTCTATTAAGAACCCCGGTTATATTACCCCATCTTTTGTCCTTGTCACCTATAAGCTTGCCCAAAGTGAATCACTCACCTACCTAGTCAACAAAATATTTAGTTCTTTGAATTCCCATACTGTGGAAATTTAACACTGTTTAATTACACTTAACATTAAAATAGCTCAAATGTCAATCATATTTTGGTCTGCCATTATGGAAAAAGCAATGTACTTTTATCTTCTCAGTTTGCTACAATAAAACCTTTTAATGCACTATTTTTGAGGAATTCATTTTTAATTAACATTTTCAAAAATTCTGGCAAAGTTCCACAGGGACAATGGTAAATAAACCTGCTAATAACAAACCTTTCTTTAATGAATCATCTGCTTTTAAGCTACATAAAAGTTAAAACGTATCTTAGCCTTCATGCAGATATGGCAATTTGGTTTTATGTGTCATTAACCCTTTCACCGATATGGATGTCATGACGTCCAAGTTAAAATGCCCCAAACCAATGTGGATGTGTATAGACGTCCTGCACATATATGCATTTAATGCTTATTTAATGTCAATTACTTTAATCTCCCTATTTCACAATCAATTTAAATTAGTTCTATAAGGGATGAAAACGTACCCTTAAAGGTTTCTTTTTAAATTGTACACCTCAAAACCTGCATAAATACACAAGGGCACATCTTCAGATTCACACCAAATAATACTGGTTTCCTTGTGAACTACTTTTTTTACACATACTAGACATTTTCGAAATGTTTGTGACTTTCTTGGTTGTGGGTGATATCCTTTTAGGAAAGTGTTTTCTCTCAAGTGTGAGGGGTGCTATAGGGGTGGATTTCTTACACCCTGTATGAAGAGGCCTCTAAATATTATAGTACTCAATTAGGCTACGAGCTATTGATATGCCTAAGTCCAGGTAGGTCACTGTCTTGAATGAATTTAGAGCTCAGCAAATTACTAAACAATTGTGTATGGTTACATCCAGCTGGTATAAAAATACATTTTTTTTTTACCATTTAACTGTTTTTTCTAAAGAGGGATAACTAGTAATAACTGATCCACACCACCCATATTTGACCCATCATTTCCCCAAATAATGGAGCAGCTAACATGCCATCTGTAGACCAGTGCATGTCTAACGTAGGCTTACAACTTGCCCACTTCTGAATTCTCCTCTTAAGCCCTAAATTGCTTTTAGAAGTCAGGGCTTCTTTCATCCTACTCACATATACATTTGTTTCCGTAACAATGGTTAGATACTTAGCAATAAAAAAAATGTGAAAATGTCAGTTGGTTGGATGTCAGAAGTTAGCTGCACACCAGAAAATATGTCTATATGTCTATATGTTCATTTGTGTTTGAGTTATTTTGGCCACTTCACAATGTTGATTCTTCACAACACCTGAAGCAAGCGGGCCATTTTCTTCCTCACTGCTACCTATATCCTCAACACCTCTCTCATAATTGCCTTCAATATCCAAATCATGTCAAACAACAAAAGGTCTTCCAGATTTTCTTAAGTGATATCAGAAGCCCGTGCACATCCTACGCAAGCTAATTTATTTACTACATTACTAGGATAAGCCATGGCTAACACAGAAATTTAACAATTTCAAGTGTGCCATTCATTTAGCTCTCAATAGCTATAAGAAATCACTGAACACAGAGAGAGCATAAATAACTAAAATACTGAGCAAAAAAGCTGCATAAGGCTACTAGAAAATTCAGTTGTGAAATACTGTAATAAGAGGTATATACAGATGCTGACAGAGAGGTTTATTTCTTTCCAGCATGTGTGTATCACAACATAATCATTATCGCTTGGTATAGCATAAACTAAAAGCTAAAACTTTGAACCAGAGAATTCCCTTATGCAGCTATACATACATATATACATTCGTTCATATGCACACAAAACAAAATGACTTAAATATTAAATGCGTTCAACACAAAGAATGGCTTTTGCTACAGTGAAACAAAAGTAGTGAAATTTCAATGATTTATTAATATAGTCTCTACTTTATTGATACTGTAGATCTATACTGCCTTTAATGGGCTTTAAACCAGTTTTTGTTTCATTTAAATAACTTAATAAATATGGAAGATATGAATGTGTATTTATGGAGCATTTAACAATTTAAATGTCTTGTTCTTTTTATTGGGTATCCGTTTCCAGCCAATGAAGTGTTTAAATGGCCATTGCTGAAGCGGTTAAGAGTGTATCTGATGATTGGTTCAGTAAAAGCATGGAAATTAATGTACAATTAGTGTTTGGAAGTAAAAGCATGGAGTTGTTTTCTGTTCAATTTCAGCACAGTTCATATTTGCATTGCCTAAGCGAAAGCATGGTGTTATCTTCAGCATGTTTCAAGTTACAGCTCATTTGTTGCAGTACTAATTAAAGATGTGCACAAGCAAACACAATGTACATGTACTTAGGTACTCAATGACTGCCAAGTAAAGAAAGTTAACTCTTCCAGTAAAGTTGACCATTATTAAGAATGTGGATGGGAATCTATAAATTTATGTCAAACAAGGCAAAAAATATGAAATGGCTCATATGTCATTGATTGGCACTTTGAAAAACGATTCTATTCTGAATACAGATGTGCAATGCAGTTCTGCGGTCAGGAAGTATTTCTTACACTATATGATGAATTAGAGGATATATTTAGAACATAATTCGAGGGAATATGGGAAAAAGCATTAGAAATTGCCACTAAGATAAGCTCGGAGAACTTTAGCGCATCAAATGGATAGTTAGATCACCTTAAAAAAGAACATAACTTTTTTGTTCAAAACCATGTGCAGTGAAAGTGACAGTACATGAAAAATCTGTCCAACATAACCCATGGTGTAACAGCCCAAAGTTGGCCTCAGCCTGCCAACCCGACTGCTGGCCTCATGCCCACATATGTAAGGCAGAGGTGGGTGATGATCCAACCGATATGAGGAGATGTGGTCAGCATCTCTGCAATCCCAGGCAGAAAGTTGGCTTTCTAAACAAGGGTCTGCTAGTGTAGCTTCTCAATTTCCTCACATTGCTGAGTGGGCACCGGCCCTATACCTGTAACTTAAAATATGCACTCCCAGGGGTGGGAATACTGGGCACATCTCCATGGCAGGAAACCAAAGTGCCTTAGCCCACTATGCCACGGCGCAGGACATTAGTAACATACCTACCACAAACTTCTGATGAATCCCCTTATAAAGACAGAGCCTATTTAAGGAAGAAATATGAAATACCCCAAAAGTATTAAAAAGAAGTTCCAATGCATCAATTTTTGTTGAAAGCTTAAGGAATATGTGAGTTCCCCTCAATTTGCTACTATCAGGAAAGTATGAAGTTTCTTACCTTGGATGATAGCCTGTGCTTCTGGCCTCTGCAGCAATTCTCTGCTAGGCTGAGCATTTGTTATCATCATTTGTAACTCTGGTGGCAAAGGTGATAATGAGGGAGGTGGAGGAGGAACCTGAAACTGTGTTGGTATTGGTACTGTAACTGGAATATGACCAAGTCTTGAAGTTGCTTGGCTTTGCTGCTGTTGATTGGAGGCCAAGAGCTTATTCAGCATCTCTTGCTGTTGTTGACGCTGTTGCTGTTGTTGCTGCTGCTGTTGCTGCAGAATGAAAACATAACTATTTTTATGAAACTATTCATGAAATACTACAATTAGTCAAGTTTTACTATAAGTAGCCAATAGTAAGATGTTTTACTAGCTGGTAAATAATATGCAGAATATTCCAGATCATTCTGGGTCAAATTTACATATGGTACACAAGTATAAACAGATTTAAAAATGAACCAATATTATAAATTTTATTTAACCTGCTGGTAAGTTTAAAGAACACACACATCAATTATCAATGCCTGCCCCAATGCTTGATTAAACTGAATTTATTTATGCAACTTGCTATTTACAGTATTTTTATCTACAATACATATTTCTTATTCTAGTTGTATAAATTTTGGTGTCATTTTCCTTTTTAACCTTCCTGCTTGGCTTCCAGGAAGCCGTTTCCCCTTGTCGCCCCAGCATGTTTTCTTTTGCACTCTTTACTTTTCTCATCCATTTCTCTTTAGCTTTCCAAAACAAGTTCCCTATATATTTCTACTTTCATTTTTTCTGTAACCATTTTCATGGCTATCAGCTTACTTTGCATCTTTTCCCATTTCTTCTCTCATACTTCCTGTTTCCATGCTGCTAGCTCTTTACACTCTGCCAGAATATGAACTGTGCCTTGTTTCTCCACATAATTTGCATATTTCTACCCTGCTACTTCTTAGTCCCCTTAAGAACACTGATCCTGTTACCCCTCCTATTTGTTACATTGATCTATATATCTTGCTCTTCCCCATTTTCTCTTTTATTAACCTATAACATTTTTATGATTCTGTTTTCTAATGTATTCCAAATTTCTTGTCTTTCTATATCCTCCACTTTAGTTCTGGCTATTTTCCAAAAACCTTCTACAGTCCTATTTTCTAGTCTCCATAAATCACCCATTCCTATTTCTTCCACAGCTTTTTATGCCTCTGACCACCAACTTTTTCTACTTCCCCATTCTTTTGTTGATTCATACATACCTTTTGGATTTTGTCATCGTCATCATCAAACATTTATACCAAAATGTTAAAACTCAATTATTATACCTCTTCTTTTGATTTTTCCTAGTTCTACTAAGGCGATAGAGTCAACATGAAAAATTCAATGCCATGGCCGGGATTTGAACCACGGATCTTCTGGTTTCCATCCAGTCACTCTAACCCATTGAGCTACCATGGCTAACTTGCCGTCATGACATTAAACTCTCCATTTGACTTGTATATTTCCCATTAGGGAAGTACTAAGCCCGGGCCTTAAAGTACTTACAGCATAGTAAGTCACCATTAAGGTAGTTGCCTCATGTTTATGAGAACTCCTAGTGGTTTACCACGAAAAATACGAGTCAGTTGGAGAATTTCATGTCATGTCGGCACGGTGGCCATAGTAGCTCAAGGGTTAGAGCAGCTGGACGGTAATCAGAAGATCCGTGGTTCAAATCCTGGCTATGGCATTGAATTTTTCATTCTGGCTCTACTGTTTCATATCAAGTTTCACTTCACATATCCTTATTCCTGCCATTGCTGCCTTTTCTTTGGCAACCTTCCTGCCATGTGCTTCCCATTTTCCATTATTATTCATCCTAAACCCTAAGTACTCAAATTCTTTCACAACTTTAATTTTTGTCCCTCTAAAAGCCATCATACCTCTTTCTTCAATTTTGTTCCTCTTTTAAAGACCATCACTTTTAACTTTTATATAATTACTTTAATTCCCCACTCATCACAAAATCTTTGAATTTCATTTATGCTCTTTGTACTCCTACTGATGTTATTGCTCCTAGCGTCAGATCCTCTTCATATAACAAACTTGGTATCTCTATTTCCTATTATTGGACACTGTTGATTTCTTCGAATGCTTGATATATGAAACACTATGGAAATCAATGAGGAACTGGATTGTTAGGGCCCAAGCTGGCCTCACATTTGAGAAAATGTAGCAAAATGTTATATTATACTAAGCACTTATGTGAACTATGGTCTTTAACTAAGGATACTGACAACACTGTTTGCAGGTATGCTAAACTTTGTATTCTGCCTAGTCTTGAGAATAACTTATTCCATGCAACATGTTTATTATAGCATTCAAGTATTCCTTCAAATTTATTTGATAAAATCCATTTAAATTACTTTATACTCGTAGTTTCACAAATATTCCTCTCTTCTGTATCAACGCTTTAAATTTGCAAGCATTTTAAGAAACACAAATTGAACATGAATTTTACTTGCATATATGTACCTCAAAATAAATACCAAATTTTAACAGGAAAACCTTATATCTATGACTGAATGTGTCATAAAACATTGCTACCAATGCAAAATTAATAGAAATATTACAAACTCTATCATACACTTGTAATCTAATTTATATCCCAAATTACCAGTTGCAATAAAAATTAAAACTACAGCAGGTAAAACTGTTCAAAGAATTTCAAGATATTGACCATCTATAAGTTTCTGTTTAAAATAATAAACATAAGTAACACATTTGCCCCCATTTTTAAACATAAAATGGCTACCATGAAATCTTCCCAAAACTTATTTCAAGAATCCACAATTTAAGAGGTTGGAGAGATCATACATACATACATACATACATACATACATACATACATACATACATACATACATACATACATACATACATACATACATACATACATACATACATACATACATACATACATACATACATACATACATACATACATACATACATACATACATACATACATACATACATACATACATACATACATACATACATACATACATACATACATACATACATACATACATACATACATACATACATACATACATACATACATACATACATACATACATACATACATACATACATACATACATACATACATACATACATACATACATACATACATACATACATACATACATACATACATACATACATACATACATACATACATACATACATACATACATACATACATACATACATACATACATACATACATACATACATACATACATACATACATACATACATACATACATACATACATACATACATACATACATACATACATACATACATACATACATACATACATACATACATACATACATACATACATACATACATACATACATACATACATACATACATACATACATACATACATACATACATACATACATACATACATACATACATACATACATACATACATACATACATACATACATACATACATACATACATACATACATACATACATACATACATACATACATACATACATACATACATACATACATACATACATACATACATACATACATACATACATACATACATACATACATACATACATACATACATACATACATACATACATACATACATACATACATACATACATACATACATACATACATACATACATACATACATACATACATACATACATACATACATACATACATACATACATACATACATACATACATACATACATACATACATACATACATACATACATACATACATACATACATACATACATACATACATACATACATACATACATACATACATACATACATACATACATACATACATACATACATACATACATACATACATACATACATACATACATACATACATACATACATACATACATACATACATACATACATACATACATACATACATACATACATACATACATACATACATACATACATACATACATACATACATACATACATACATACATACATACATACATACATACATACATACATACATACATACATACATACATACATACATACATACATACATACATACATACATACATACATACATACATACATACATACATACATACATACATACATACATACATACATACATACATACATACATACATACATACATACATACATACATACATACATACATACATACATACATACATACATACATACATACATACATACATACATACATACATACATACATACATACATACATACATACATACATACATACATACATACATACATACATACATACATACATACATACATACATACATACATACATACATACATACATACATACATACATACATACATACATACATACATACATACATACATACATACATACATACATACATACATACTCGACTAAATCGAGAAATACAAAGTTATATCTTAATTGGAATGTTTCGTTTGAGTTAACAAGGAATAATAAACAAGAGATTTCAAAATGGTGGATGAAGTTAGTGAGGGTATTGAGAGTGCCTTTAGAATGCTCTTAAATGTTACGGAGGCTAGTAAAAACTTGCGTCAAGATTTGAAGCAGGATATTGTGAAGTCGGTAAGTAGTTTACGTAAATATTTTACAAAAATGAAAGACATCGTGAATCAGAAGGAAAATGAAACCGAAAGTTTACAAATGGCAGTGCAGAACTATCAGGAACAGTTGAGTGTTGGCAAGAGAGCGAGAATAGCATCACAAGTGACACCTGGGGTGATATCTTCCGAACGGGTTGTGGAGCAATTTGGGGTAGAAAGGAGTTATGCTTCGGTGTTGACTGGCGCTGCACGTACAGGGGACTCTAAGTGCTTTAAACTGCTTGTTCGGAGCAAGAATAATCAAAGTGTGGAATATATAAAGACACTGGTGAAAACTAAGGTTAATCCTGTAGAGATGAAGGTTGGTGTTCAGTCTGTAAAGGCATTGAGGAACGGACAAGTTCTAATACAATCGAACAATAAAGCTGAAGTAGATACTATTTGCAACAATATTAATAATAAGTGTGGAGAGGAGCTTGAGGCTACCGTCTCGAAGAAAAGAAATCCAAGAATAATTATTTTCAATATACCAGATGAGATAACAACGGAGAATGCTGTGGAGGTTTTAACAGCACAAAATACAGAGCTGGAGAATTTCAGCACAGAGATTCAGCCTAAATTTTCCTTTCATGATAGGAAAAAGAATTTGAATTTGGTTGTTGAAGTCACTTCAACTGTACGGAGGGAAATACTTGGCAAAAGATTAAAAATAGGATGGAATATGTGTAACTGGGATGATTATGTCAAGGCTGGGCGTTGCTTCAATTGCTGTAAATATAATCATCGTGCGCAGGACTGTAAAGGACAGCAAACATGTCCAAATTGCGCAGAGAAGCATGCTCTAAAGGAATGTACTGCTAACAGAGCTGCATATAAATGCATTAATTGTGTAACGTATAATAAATATAACAGAGACAACAAAGTGTCAGAAAATCATTCTGCACTGGATACGAATTGCTCCTGTTATCAAGCAACACTTAGGCGGCTAAAAGACAATACCGACTATTAAAATGGATAGATACAGATTAACATGTTTTCAGGTTAACTTGAAACATTCAAGGATTGCGACTGCTAATTTGGTACAGCTTGTGAATGAAAAAGCTATAGATATAGTATTTATTCAGGAGCCCTACTTGATTAACAATAAACCAGCAGGTGTACCATTACATTTTAGAATATATACAGTTGGTACTACGGGTAAACGAGCAGCAATATTTATAAACAACAAAAATATTGACGTAACTACCATTGGTCAGCTTTCCGACAGTGATTGTGTCGTTATACAGGTTGTATATAATAAGAAAACATTTTTTGCAGCTTGTATGTACTTTGATGGGCACTTGAATATAGAAGATGACATTAACAAGATTGAAAATATTCTCCAGCATATTAAAGGAAAGGGTCTGATAATACTAGCAGATAGTAACGCCAGAAACAAACTTTGGCATGATATAATAACTAATCAGCGTGGTAGAATATTTGAAGAATTCATTACAGCAACAAATTTACATATCATGAATGAAAACAACGGCTTGCCAACTTTTGAATCCCAAACTGGAAGGAGTTGGGTCGATTTGACTATCGTTAATGACAAACTCCTTAGAGATGTAAGGGAATGGACCGTTGGAGAGCAAGAAAGCTGCTCTGATCATAAGATAATATCGTTCACAATAGGAAATGCAATCAAAACCCAAACTCGTACATTAAAGGGAATTAAATATATAACTAGACCAGAAAATTATAAGACATTTGAGGAAACGTTGCCACGAAAGCTGACCAAAAATTTTAATTGTCTGGGCAATGGACAGAGTGTGGATGAACAGCTCGCCCATAAAGTAAAAGAAAATAATGTTGAATATACAATTGAAATGTTCTACAATAGTATGGAAGCTGCATGCAGGGAAGCGTTTAGAGTAAGCAGGGGTAAGAAGCAGGCAATTAAAGGCAAATCAGTTCCCTGGTGGACCATTGAACTAACCATATTGAGGAAAAAGGTAAATGCATTAAGACGACGATATCAACGAACTATTAATAATGAGCAGTTAAGAGAAGAAAGAAGGAATCAGTACTTGGAAGGTAATCGGCAATACCAAAGGAAAATAAATGACGAAAAGTTTAAATCCTGGAGGGAATTCTGTAATGTAACTGATGGGACTAATCCTTGGACTGTAGTCTATAAGATCGCAGCCAATAAAATAAGATATCAGAATTCACTTACTACATTGCAAAGAGAAGATGGAACCTACACTGAAGATATACCAAGCACATTAAAGTATATGCTGGAGAACTTCATTCCGGAGGATAGGGTACAAGATGATACTGAACGACAAAAAGACCTAAGGAGGCTTGCAGAGGAAGTAATTAGTACCCCAGATGACAAGGAATTTACACCTAATGAAATTTGGGTTGTATTAAAAAATTTCAATCCAAAAAAGTCACCGGGAGAAGATGGAATATCTAGTGATATTCTGTTAAATGCTTTTAAAATGTTCCCATATTTCTTTACAGCAATATATAATCAATGTCTTATGGAAGGAATTTTTCCAGAAAGATGGAAGCGTTCATCTATAGTTCCTATAGTAAAGCCAGGCAAAGAAGATAGTGTAACGATAACAAAATATCGACCAATCAGCTTGTTGAACATATGCGGTAAAGTTTTAGAAAAGTTAATGATAAATAGGATTGAATATCATATTAACACGAGAAACCTTTACAGTACAAGACAATTTGGATTTAAAGCTCAGAAAAGCACGACAGATGCAGCAATGGCGCTGAAGGTATTCATTGAAGATGAGCTAAAATCTTTTGGTTATGTTGTTTTGGTGAGTTTGGACGTGAAAGGAGCTTTTGATGCATGTTGGTGGCCTAGTGTCTTAAATAACTTAAGAGAGATGAAGTGCCCAAGAAATTTGTACCAACTTACAAAGGATTATTTTAAAAATAGGAAAGCAACTCTCTCTACGAATGAATTCAGGACTGAAGTACAGGTCCAGCGAGGCTGTCCGCAAGGATCTTGTTGTGGGCCTGGACTTTGGAATATACTATATAACTCTTTGCTAAAATTGGAATTTACAACGCGGACAGAGGTAATAGCATTTGCTGATGATTTACTTGTCATGACAAAAGGAAAAAGTATATTAGATGCTGAAAATTTTTCAAATCAGGACATAAAGAAAATTGAGTTATGGGCTAAAGAAAATAAAATCCAGTTTAACGACTCAAAATCAAAAGTTTTGGTAATATCAAAGAAGAAAACTAATCATAATGAAGCAATCAGCATATATCTGAACAATAAAACTCTGGAACAAGTGGATGTTATTAAATATCTTGGTATATACATTGATAGGAAGTTTAGCTTTGATCACCACATAGATCAAGTACATGACAAAGCACTACGACTTCTGCATAATCTTTCCAAGTGCGCAAAACTCACTTGGGGACTGGGAAATAAGGCGCTAGAAACTATTTATAAAGGCGCAATAGAACCTATTTTAACTTATGGTGCTCCTGTGTGGGGATTTGCCCTAGAAAAGCAGAAGAACATTAAAAAATTCGAGAGGATTCAGAGATTGTTCAATATAAAAATGACGAAGGCATATAGGACAATTTCTTATGATGCATCTTGTGTTATTGCCGGCATCCAGCCAATTGGTATAACAATACAAGGCAAAATAAAACTGTATAATGATATACACAGTGAACGTGACTATGATGCACCCCTACCACCAAGCGTCTGGAACCATCCAGCAGAACGACCTCATATAAAAGCAGTTGAGGATGATGGGGCATACGTCTTTCAAATTTTTACGGATGGGAGTAAATCAGATGAAAAAGTCGGGGCTGCTGTAGTTCTGTACAAGCACAATACTGTAATTCGACAACTGCAATTCAGGCTGGATGGAAGGTGTTCAAACAATCAGGCCGAACAACTGGCTATTTTGAAAGCACTTGAAGAGCTACAAAACATGGCAAATACGCTGAACAAAGAGAAGACTGTAGCCATATTTACAGATAGTCAGGTGGCACTATCCACCTTACAAAACAACAATAAACACAATTATATTCCTGAGGAGACACTTAATAGACTAGGAACTTTAGAAAGAAATCAGTGGACAATACACTTTAGTTGGGTGAAAGCACATGCAGGAGTTACTGGTAACGTGCTAGCAGACATATTAGCAAAATCAGCTGCTGAAGACATCGAAATAAAGACTATTTACAACAAGGTACCAAAATCTTCTTTGAAAACTGAAATAGAGAGGGCAGGACATCTACAGTGGCAACAGAGATGGAGCAGTACAAGTAAATAAAGGAGCCCTTACCAAATCATTCTTCCCTTTGATAAAGGATCGTCTTAAGACAAAACTACCATTAACAGCGACATTCACTGCAATGGTATCAGGACATGGAAAAACTAAAGCTTACTTGTATAGATTTCATATCATAGATGATCCCCAATGCACCTGCAATAGCCCACAGCAAACCGCAAACCACCTCATTTATGAATGTAGAGACACAAAACATCAGAGGGACAAGTTGATTGAAGAAGTACACAAGAATGGAGGAAATTGGCCAGTGTCAAACCAAAACCTTATAAATAAACATTTGAAAGCTTTTTGTATATATGTTAATTCAATTGACTTGTAAACAATTTTTATTTTAAAACAATACGTGAATTGAACATTTAAATTCTAATATTTAAAAAACTATTGTAAAATAATATCAAAATGTGATTACTATTTATAATGTATCTATGTAATTAAATGCATGTAATGTTACTCCGTAACGGGGCATGCTGTTAAAGTTCAATAAAATAAAAAAAAAAAAAAAAAAAAAAAAAAAAATACATACATACATACATACATACATACATACATACATACATACATACATACATACATACATACATACATACATACATACATACATACATACATACATACATACATACATACATACATACATACATACATACATACATACATACATACATACATACATACATACATACATACATACATACATACATACATACATACATACATACATACATACATACATACATACATACATACATACATACATACATACATACATACATACATACATACATACATACATACATACATACATACATACATACATACATACATACATACATACATACATACATACATACATACATACATACATACATACATACATACATACATACATACATACATACATACATACATACATACATACATACATACATACATACATACATACATACATACATACATACATACATACATACATACATACATACATACATACATACATACATACATACATACATACATACATACATACATACATACATACATACATACATACATACATACATACATACATACATACATACATACATACATACATACATACATACATACATACATACATACATACATACATACATACATACATACATACATACATACATACATACATACATACATACATACATACATACATACATACATACATACATACATACATACATACATACATACATACATACATACATACATACATACATACATACATACATACATACATACATACATACATACATACATACATACATACATACATACATACATACATACATACATACATACATACATACATACATACATACATACATACATACATACATACATACATACATACATACATACATACATACATACATACATACATACATACATACATACATACATACATACATACATACATACATATATAGGAGGCCGTGATATTCGTGGAGGAAGAATGCGAGTGTGTGTGCTCTTGATTATTCGGTGTTAGTGGCGTGACTTTCAAGTACTTGTTTGTGTTCGGCATTTCATAATGTTTTTTGTTTGGCTGTTTCTTTGTGTGCGTGTTAGTTGAACCGGGCATTGCTGAGTTACAGAATTTTAAGGGAATTGACGGACCCAGGCATTGTTCATGGATTGAGAAGCATAGAAACTAGTATTCAGGAGGCCGTGAACCGCACGACTAAATCGAGAAATACAAAGTTATATCTTAATTGGAATGTTTCGTTTGAGTTAACAAGGAATAATAAACAAGAGATTTCAAAATGGTGGATGAAGTTAGTGAGGGTATTGAGAGTGCCTTTAGAATGCTCTTAAATGTTACGGAGGCTAGTAAAAACTTGCGTCAAGATTTGAAGCAGGATATTGTGAAGTCGGTAAGTAGTTTACGTAAATATTTTACAAAAATGAAAGACATCGTGAATCAGAAGGAAAATGAAACCGAAAGTTTACAAATGGCAGTGCAGAACTATCAGGAACAGTTGAGTGTTGGCAAGAGAGCGAGAATAGCATCACAAGTGACACCTGGGGTGATATCTTCCGAACGGGTTGTGGAGCAATTTGGGGTAGAAAGGAGTTATGCTTCGGTGTTGACTGGCGCTGCACGTACAGGGGACTCTAAGTGCTTTAAACTGCTTGTTCGGAGCAAGAATAATCAAAGTGTAGAATATATAAAGACACTGGTGAAAACTAAGGTTAATCCTGTAGAGATGAAGGTTGGTGTTCAGTCTGTAAAGGCATTAAGGAACGGACAAGTTCTAATACAATCGAACAATAAAGCTGAAGTAGATACTATTTGCAACAATATTAATAATAAGTGTGGAGAGGAGCTTGAGGCTACCGTCTCGAAGAAAAGAAATCCAAGAATAATTATTTTCAATATACCAGATGAGATAACAACGGAGAATGCTGTGGAGGTTTTAACAGCACAAAATACAGAGCTGGAGAATTTCAGCACAGAGATTCAGCCTAAATTTTCCTTTCATGATAGGAAAAAGAATTTGAATTTGGTTGTTGAAGTCACTTCAACTGTACGGAGGGAAATACTTGGCAAAAGATTAAAAATAGGATGGAATATGTGTAACTGGGATGATTATGTCAAGGCTGGGCGTTGCTTCAATTGCTGTAAATATAATCATCGTGCGCAGGACTGTAAAGGACAGCAAACATGTCCAAATTGCGCAGAGAAGCATGCTCTAAAGGAATGTACTGCTAACAGAGCTGCATATAAATGCATTAATTGTGTAACGTATAATAAATATAACAGAGACAACAAAGTGTCAGAAAATCATTCTGCACTGGATACGAATTGCTCCTGTTATCAAGCAACACTTAGGCGGCTAAAAGACAATACCGACTATTAAAATGGATAGATACAGATTAACATGTTTTCAGGTTAACTTGAAACATTCAAGGATTGCGACTGCTAATTTGGTACAGCTTGTGAATGAAAAAGCTATAGATATAGTATTTATTCAGGAGCCCTACTTGATTAACAATAAACCAGCAGGTGTACCATTACATTTTAGAATATATACAGTTGGTACTACGGGTAAACGAGCAGCAATATTTATAAACAACAAAAATATTGACGTAACTACCATTGGTCAGCTTTCCGACAGTGATTGTGTTGTTATACAGGTTGTATATAATAAGAAAACATTTTTTGCAGCTTGTATGTACTTTGATGGGCACTTGAATATAGAAGATGACATTAACAAGATTGAAAATATTCTCCAGCATATTAAAGGAAAGGGTCTGATAATACTAGCAGATAGTAACGCCAGAAACAAACTTTGGCATGATATAATAACTAATCAGCGTGGTAGAATATTTGAAGAATTCATTACAGCAACAAATTTACATATCATGAATGAAAACAACGGCTTGCCAACTTTTGAATCCCAAACTGGAAGGAGTTGGGTCGATTTGACTATCGTTAATGACAAACTCCTTAGAGATGTAAGGGAATGGACCGTTGGAGAGCAAGAAAGCTGCTCTGATCATAAGATAATATCGTTCACAATAGGAAATGCAATCAAAACCCAAACTCGTACATTAAAGGGAATTAAATATATAACTAGACCAGAAAATTATAAGACATTTGAGGAAACGTTGCCACGAAAGCTGACCAAAAATTTTAATTGTCTGGGCAATGGACAGAGTGTGGATGAACAGCTCGCCCATAAAGTAAAAGAAAATAATGTTGAATATACAATTGAAATGTTCTACAATAGTATGGAAGCTGCATGCAGGGAAGCGTTTAGAGTAAGCAGGGGTAAGAAGCAGGCAATTAAAGGCAAATCAGTTCCCTGGTGGACCATTGAACTAACCATATTGAGGAAAAAGGTAAATGCATTAAGACGACGATATCAACGAACTATTAATAATGAGCAGTTAAGAGAAGAAAGAAGGAATCAGTACTTGGAAGGTAATCGGCAATACCAAAGGAAAATAAATGACGAAAAGTTTAAATCCTGGAGGGAATTTTGTAATGTAACTGATGGGACTAATCCTTGGACTGTAGTCTATAAGATCGCAGCCAATAAAATAAGATATCAGAATTCACTTACTACATTGCAAAGAGAAGATGGAACCTACACTGAAGATATACCAAGCACATTAAAGTATATGCTGGAGAACTTCATTCCGGAGGATAGGGTACAAGATGATACTGAACGACAAAAAGACCTAAGGAGGCTTGCAGAGGAAGTAATTAGTACCCCAGATGACAAGGAATTTACACCTAATGAGATTTGGGTTGTATTAAAAAATTTCAATCCAAAAAAGTCACCCGGGAGAAGATGGAATATCTAGTGATATTCTGTTAAATGCTTTTAAAATGTTCCCATATTTCTTTACAGCAATATATAATCAATGTCTTATGGAAGGAATTTTTCCAGAAAGATGGAAGCGTTCATCTATAGTTCCTATAGTAAAGCCAGGCAAAGAAGATAGTGTAACGATAACAAAATATCGACCAATCAGCTTGTTGAACATATGCGGTAAAGTTTTAGAAAAGTTAATGATAAATAGGATTGAATATCATATTAACACGAGAAACCTTTACAGTACAAGACAATTTGGATTTAAAGCTCAGAAAAGCACGACAGATGCAGCAATGGCGCTGAAGGTATTCATTGAAGATGAGCTAAAATCTTTTGGTTATGTTGTTTTGGTGAGTTTGGACGTGAAAGGAGCTTTTGATGCATGTTGGTGGCCTAGTGTCTTAAATAACTTAAGAGAGATGAAGTGCCCAAGAAATTTGTACCAACTTACAAAGGATTATTTTAAAAATAGGAAAGCAACTCTCTCTACGAATGAATTCAGGACTGAAGTACAGGTCCAGCGAGGCTGTCCGCAAGGATCTTGTTGTGGGCCTGGACTTTGGAATATACTATATAACTCTTTGCTAAAATTGGAATTTACAACGCGGACAGAGGTGATAGCATTTGCTGATGATTTACTTGTCATGACAAAAGGAAAAAGTATATTAGATGCTGAAAATTATTCAAATCAGGACATAAAGAAAATTGAGTTATGGGCTAAAGAAAATAAAATCCAGTTTAACGACTCAAAATCAAAAGTTTTGGTAATATCAAAGAAGAAAACTAATCATAATGAAGCAATCAGCATATATCTGAACAATAAAACTCTGGAACAAGTGGATGTTATTAAATATCTTGGTATTTACATTGATAGGAAGTTTAGCTTTGATCACCACATAGATCAAGTACATGACAAAGCACTACGACTTCTGCATAATCTTTCCAAGTGCGCAAAACTCACTTGGGGACTGGGAAATAAGGCGCTAGAAACTATTTATAAAGGCGCAATAGAACCTATTTTAACTTATGGTGCTCCTGTGTGGGGATTTGCCCTAGAAAAGCAGAAGAACATTAAAAAATTCGAGAGGATTCAGAGATTGTTCAATATAAAAATGACGAAGGCATATAGGACAATTTCTTATGATGCATCTTGTGTTATTGCCGGCATCCAGCCAATTGGTATAACAATACAAGGCAAAATAAAACTGTATAATGATATACACAGTGAACGTGACTATGATGCACCCCTACCACCAAGCGTCTGGAACCATCCAGCAGAACGACCTCATATAAAAGCAGTTGAGGATGATGGGGCATACGTCTTTCAAATTTTTACGGATGGGAGTAAATCAGATGAAAAAGTCGGGGCTGCTGTAGTTCTGTACAAGCACAATACTGTAATTCGACAACTGCAATTCAGGCTGGATGGAAGGTGTTCAAACAATCAGGCCGAACAACTGGCTATTTTGAAAGCACTTGAAGAGCTACAAAACATGGCAAATACGCTGAACAAAGAGAAGACTGTAGCCATATTTACAGATAGTCAGGTGGCACTATCCACCTTACAAAACAACAATAAACACAATTATATTCCTGAGGAGACACTTTATAGACTAGGAACTTTAGAAAGAAATCAGTGGACAATACACTTTAGTTGGGTGAAAGCACATGCAGGAGTTACTGGTAACGTGCTAGCAGACATATTAGCAAAATCAGCTGCTGAAGACATCGAAATAAAGACTATTTACAACAAGGTACCAAAATCTTCTTTGAAAACTGAAATAGAGAGGGCAGGACATCTACAGTGGCAACAGAGATGGAGCAGTACAAGTAAAGGAGCCCTTACCAAATCATTCTTCCCTTTGATAAAGGATCGTCTTAAGACAAAACTACCATTAACAGCGACATTCACTGCAATGGTATCAGGACATGGAAAAACTAAAGCTTACTTGTATAGATTTCATATCATAGATGATCCCCAATGCACCTGCAATAGCCCACAGCAGACCGCAAACCACCTCATTTATGAATGTAGAGACACAAAACATCAGAGGGACAAGTTGATTGAAGAAGTACACAAGAATGGAGGAAATTGGCCAGTGTCAAACCAAAACCTTATAAATAAACATTTGAAAGCTTTTTGTATATATGTTAATTCAATTGACTTGTAAACAATTTTTATTTTAAAACAATACGTGAATTGAACATTTAAATTCTAATATTTAAAAAACTATTGTAAAATAATATCAAAATGTGATTACTATTTATAATGTATCTATGTAATTAAATGCATGTAATGTTACTCCGTAACGGGGCATGCTGTTAAAGTTCAATAAAATAAAAAAAAAAAAAAAAAAAAAAAAAAATACATACATACATACATACATACATACATACATACATACATACATACATACATACATACATACATACATACATACATACATACATACATACATACATACATACATACATACATACATACATACATACATACATACATACATACATACATACATACATACATACATACATACATACATACATACATACATACATACATACATACATACATACATACATACATACATACATACATACATACATACATACATACATACATACATACATACATACATACATACATACATACATACATACATACATACATACATACATACATACATACATACATACATACATACATACATACATACATACATACATACATACATACATACATACATACATACATACATACATACATACATACATACATACATACATACATACATACATACATACATACATACATACATACATACATACATACATACATACATACATACATACATACATACATACATACATACATACATACATACATACATACATACATACATACATACATACATACATACATACATACATACATACATACATACATACATACATACATACATACATACATACATACATACATACATACATACATACATACATACATACATACATACATACATACATACATACATACATACATACATACATACATACATACATACATACATACATACATACATACATACATACATACATACATACATACATACATACATACATACATACATACATACATACATACATACATACATACATACATACATACATACATACATACATACATACATACATACATACATACATACATACATACATACATACATACATACATACATACATACATACATACATACATACATACATACATACATACATACATACATACATACATACATACATACATACATACATACATACATACATACATACATACATACATACATACATACATACATACATACATACATACATACATACATACATGAGGAGGCCGTGATATTCGTGGAGGAAGAATGCGAGTGAGTGTGCTCTTGATTATTCGGTGTTAGTGGCGTGACTTTCAAGTACTTGTTTGTGTTCGGCATTTCATAATGTTTTTTGTGAGGCTGTTTCTTTGTGGGCGTGTTAGTTGAACCGGGCATTGCTGAGTTACAGAGTTTTAAGGGAATTGACGGACCCAGACATTGTTCATGGATTGAGAAGCATAGAAACTAGTATTCAGGAGGCCGTGAACCGCACGACTAAATCGAGAAATACAAAGTTATATCTTAATTGGAATGTTTCGTTTGAGTTAACAAGGAATAATAAACAAGAGATTTCAAAATGGTGGATGAAGTTAGTGAGGGAATTGAGAGAGCCTTTAGAATGCTCTTAAATGTTACGGAGGCTAGTAAAAACTTGCGTCAAGATTTGAAGCAGGATATTGTGAAGTCGGTAAGTAGTTTACGTAAATATTTTACAAAAATGAAAGACATCGTGAATCAGAAGGAAAATGAAACCGAAAGTTTACAAATGGCAGTGCAGAACTATCAGGAACAGTTGAGTGTTGGCAAGAGAGCGAGAATAGCATCACAAGTGACACCTGGGGTGATATCTTCCGAACGGGTTGTGGAGCAATTTGGGGTAGAAAGGAGTTATGCTTCGGTGTTGACTGGCGCTGCACGTACAGGGGACTCTAAGTGCTTTAAACTGCTTGTTCGGAGCAAGAATAATCAAAGTGTGGAATATATAAAGACACTGGTGAAAACTAAGGTTAATCCTGTAGAGATGAAGGTTGGTGTTCAGTCTGTAAAGGCATTGAGGAACGGACAAGTTCTAATACAATCGAACAATAAAGCTGAAGTAGATACTATTTGCAACAATATTAATAATAAGTGTGGAGAGGAGCTTGAGGCTACCGTCTCGAAGAAAAGAAATCCAAGAATAATTATTTTCAATATACCAGATGAGATAACAATGGAGAATGCTGTGGAGGTTTTAACAGCACAAAATACAGAGCTGGAGAATTTCAGCACAGAGATTCAGCCTAAATTTTCCTTTCATGATAGGAAAAAGAATTTGAATTTGGTTGTTGAAGTCACTTCAACTGTACGGAGGGAAATACTTGGCAAAAGATTAAAAATAGGATGGAATATGTGTAACTGGGATGATTATGTCAAGGCTGGGCGTTGCTTCAATTGCTGTAAATATAATCATCGTGCGCAGGACTGTAAAGGACAGCAAACATGTCCAAATTGCGCAGAGAAGCATGCTCTAAAGGAATGTACTGCTAACAGAGCTGCATATAAATGCATTAATTGTGTAACGTATAATAAATATAACAGAGACAACAAAGTGTCAGAAAATCATTCTGCACTGGATACGAATTGCTCCTGTTATCAAGCAACACTTAGGCGGCTAAAAGACAATACCGACTATTAAAATGGATAGATACAGATTAACATGTTTTCAGGTTAACTTGAGACATTCAAGAATTGCGACTGCTAATTTGGTACAGCTTGTGAATGAAAAAGCTATAGATATAGTATTTATTCAGGAGCCCTACTTGATTAACAATAAACCAGCAGGTGTACCATTACATTTTAGAATATATACAGTTGGTACTACGGGTAAACGAGCAGCAATATTTATAAACAACAAAAATATTGACGTAACTACCATTGGTCAGCTTTCCGACAGTGATTGTGTCGTTATACAGGTTGTATATAATAAGAAAACATTTTTTGCAGCTTGTATGTACTTTGATGGGCACTTGAATATAGAAGATGACATTAACAAGATTGAAAATATTCTCCAGCATATTAAAGGAAAGGGTCTGATAATACTAGCAGATAGTAACGCCAGAAACAAACTTTGGCATGATATAATAACTAATCAGCGTGGTAGAATATTTGAGGAATTCATTACAGCAACAAATTTACATATCATGAATGAAAACAACGGCTTGCCAACTTTTGAATCCCAAACTGGAAGGAGTTGGGTCGATTTGACTATCGTTAATGACAAACTCCTTAGAGATGTAAGGGAATGGACCGTTGGAGAGCAAGAAAGCTGCTCTGATCATAAGATAATATCGTTCACAATAGGAAATGCAATCAAAACCCAAACTCGTACATTAAAGGGAATTAAATATATAACTAGACCAGAAAATTATAAGACATTTGAGGAAACGTTGCCACGAAAGCTGACCAAAAATTTTAATTGTCTGGGCAATGGACAGAGTGTGGATGAACAGCTCGCCCATAAAGTAAAAGAAAATAATGTTGAATATACAATTGAAATGTTCTACAATAGTATGGAAGCTGCATGCAGGGAAGCGTTTAGAGTAAGCAGGGGTAAGAAGCAGGCAATTAAAGGCAAATCAGTTCCCTGGTGGACCATTGAACTAACCATATTGAGGAAAAAGGTAAATGCATTAAGACGACGATATCAACGAACTATTAATAATGAGCAGTTAAGAGAAGAAAGAAGGAATCAGTACTTGGAAGGTAATCGGCAATACCAAAGGAAAATAAATGACGAAAAGTTTAAATCCTGGAGGGAATTTTGTAATGTAACTGATGGGACTAATCCTTGGACTGTAGTCTATAAGATCGCAGCCAATAAAATAAGATATCAGAATTCACTTACTACATTGCAAAGAGAAGATGGAACCTACACTGAAGATATACCAAGCACATTAAAGTATATGCTGGAGAACTTCATTCCGGAGGATAGGGTACAAGATGATACTGAACGACAAAAAGACCTAAGGAGGCTTGCAGAGGAAGTAATTAGTACCCCAGATGACAAGGAATTTACACCTAATGAAATTTGGGTTGTATTAAAAAATTTCAATCCAAAAAAGTCACCGGGAGAAGATGGAATATCTAGTGATATTCTGTTAAATGCTTTTAAAATGTTCCCATATTTCTTTACAGCAATATATAATCAATGTCTTATGGAAGGAATTTTTCCAGAAAGATGGAAGCGTTCATCTATAGTTCCTATAGTAAAGCCAGGCAAAGAAGATAGTGTAACGATAACAAAATATCGACCAATCAGCTTGTTGAACATATGCGGTAAAGTTTTAGAAAAGTTAATGATAAATAGGATTGAATATCATATTAACACGAGAAACCTTTACAGTACAAGACAATTTGGATTTAAAGCTCAGAAAAGCACGACAGATGCAGCAATGGCGCTGAAGGTATTCATTGAAGATGAGCTAAAATCTTTTGGTTATGTTGTTTTGGTGAGTTTGGACGTGAAAGGAGCTTTTGATGCATGTTGGTGGCCTAGTGTCTTAAATAACTTAAGAGAGATGAAGTGCCCAAGAAATTTGTACCAACTTACAAAGGATTATTTTAAAAATAGGAAAGCAACTCTCTCTACGAATGAATTCAGGACTGAAGTACAGGTCCAGCGAGGCTGTCCGCAAGGATCTTGTTGTGGGCCTGGACTTTGGAATATACTATATAACTCTTTGCTAAAATTGGAATTTACAACGCGGACAGAGGTAATAGCATTTGCTGATGATTTACTTGTCATGACAAAAGGAAAAAGTATATTAGATGCTGAAAATTTTTCAAATCAGGACATAAAGAAAATTGAGTTATGGGCTAAAGAAAATAAAATCCAGTTTAACGACTCAAAATCAAAAGTTTTGGTAATATCAAAGAAGAAAACTAATCATAATGAAGCAATCAGCATATATCTGAACAATAAAACTCTGGAACAAGTGGATGTTATTAAATATCTTGGTATTTACATTGATAGGAAGTTTAGCTTTGATCACCACATAGATCAAGTACATGACAAAGCACTACGACTTCTGCATAATCTTTCCAAGTGCGCAAAACTCACTTGGGGACTGGGAAATAAGGCGCTAGAAACTATTTATAAAGGCGCAATAGAACCTATTTTAACTTATGGTGCTCCTGTGTGGGGATTTGCCCTAGAAAAGCAGAAGAACATTAAAAAATTCGAGAGGATTCAGAGATTGTTCAATATAAAAATGACGAAGGCATATAGGACAATTTCTTATGATGCATCTTGTGTTATTGCCGGCATCCAGCCAATTGGTATAACAATACAAGGCAAAATAAAACTGTATAATGATATACACAGTGAACGTGACTATGATGCACCCCTACCACCAAGCGTCTGGAACCATCCAGCAGAACGACCTCATATAAAAGCAGTTGAGGATGATGGGGCATACGTCTTTCAAATTTTTACGGATGGGAGTAAATCAGATGAAAAAGTCGGGGCTGCTGTAGTTCTGTACAAGCACAATACTGTAATTCGACAACTGCAATTCAGGCTGGATGGAAGGTGTTCAAACAATCAGGCCGAACAACTGGCTATTTTGAAAGCACTTGAAGAGCTACAAAACATGGCAAATACGCTGAACAAAGAGAAGACTGTAGCCATATTTACAGATAGTCAGGTGGCACTATCCACCTTACAAAACAACAATAAACACAATTATATTCCTGAGGAGACACTTAATAGACTAGGAACTTTAGAAAGAAATCAGTGGACAATACACTTTAGTTGGGTGAAAGCACATGCAGGAGTTACTGGTAACGTGCTAGCAGACATATTAGCAAAATCAGCTGCTGAAGACATCGAAATAAAGACTATTTACAACAAGGTACCAAAATCTTCTTTGAAAACTGAAATAGAGAGGGCAGGACATCTACAGTGGCAACAGAGATGGAGCAGTACAAGTAAAGGAGCCCTTACCAAATCATTCTTCCCTTTGATAAAGGATCGTCTTAAGACAAAACTACCATTAACAGTGACATTCACTGCAATGGTATCAGGACATGGAAAAACTAAAGCTTACTTGTATAGATTTCATATCATAGATGATCCCCAATGCACCTGCAATAGCCCACAGCAGACCGCAAACCACCTCATCTATGAATGTAGAGACACAAAACATCAGAGGGACAAGTTGATTGAAGAAGTACACAAGAATGGAGGAAATTGGCCAGTGTCAAACCAAAACCTTATAAATAAACATTTGAAAGCTTTTTGTATATATGTTAATTCAATTGACTTGTAAACAATTTTTATTTTAAAACAATACGTGAATTGAACATTTAAATTCTAATATTTAAAAAAACTATTGTAAAATAATATCAAAATGTGATTACTATTTATAATGTATCTATGTAATTAAATGCATGTAATGTTACTCCGTAACGGGGCATGCTGTTAAAGTTCAATAAAATAAAAAAAAAAAAAAAAAAAAAAAAAAAAAAAAAAAATACATACATACATACATACATACATACATACATACATACATACATACATACATACATACATACATACATACATACATACATACATACATACATACATACATACATACATACATACATACATACATACATACATACATACATACATACATACATACATACATACATACATACATACATACATACATACATACATACATACATACATACATACATACATACATACATACATACATACATACATACATACATACATACATACATACATACATACATACATACATACATACATACATACATACATACATACATACATACATACATACATACATACATACATACATACATACATACATACATACATACATACATACATACATACATACATACATACATACATACATACATACATACATACATACATACATACATACATACATACATACATACATACATACATACATACATACATACATACATACATACATACATACATACATACATACATACATACATACATACATACATACATACATACATACATACATACATACATACATACATACATACATACATACATACATACATACATACATACATACATACATACATACATACATACATACATACATACATACATACATACATACATACATACATACATACATACATACATACATACATACATACATACATACATACATACATACATACATACATACATACATACATACATACATACATACATACATACATACATACATACATACATACATACATACATACATACATACATACATACATACATACATACATACATACATACATACATACATACATACATACATACATACATACATACATACATACATACATACATACATACATACATACATACATACATACATACATACATACATACATACATACAGACAAGGAGGCCGTGATATTCGGGGAGGAAGAACGCGAGTGTGTGTGCTCTTGATTATTCGGTGTTAGTGGCGTGACTTTCAAGTACTTGTTTGTGTTCGGCATTTCATAATGTTTTTGTGAGGCTGTTTCTTTGTGGGCGTGTTAGTTGAACCGGGCATTGCTGAGTTACAGAGTTTTAAGGGAATTGACGGACCCAGGCATTGTTCATGGATTGAGAAGCATAGAAACTAGTATTCAGGAGGCCGTGAACCGCACGACTAAATCGAGAAATACAAAGTTATATCTTAATTGGAATGTTTCGTTTGAGTTAACAAGGAATAATAAACAAGAGATTTCAAAATGGTGGATGAAGTTAGTGAGGGTATTGAGAGTGCCTTTAGAATGCTCTTAAATGTTACGGAGGCTAGTAAAAACTTGCGTCAAGATTTGAAGCAGGATATTGTGAAGTCGGTAAGTAGTTTACGTAAATATTTTACAAAAATGAAAGACATCGTGAATCAGAAGGAAAATGAAACCGAAAGTTTACAAATGGCAGTGCAGAACTATCAGGAACAGTTGAGTGTTGGCAAGAGAGCGAGAATAGCATCACAAGTGACACCTGGGGTGATATCTTCCGAACGGGTTGTGGAGCAATTTGGGGTAGAAAGGAGTTATGCTTCGGTGTTGACTGGCGCTGCACGTACAGGGGACTCTAAGTGCTTTAAACTGCTTGTTCGGAGCAAGAATAATCAAAGTGTGGAATATATAAAGACACTGGTGAAAACTAAGGTTAATCCTGTAGAGATGAAGGTTGGTGTTCAGTCTGTAAAGGCATTGAGGAACGGACAAGTTCTAATACAATCGAACAATAAAGCTGAAGTAGATACTATTTGCAACAATATTAATAATAAGTGTGGAGAGGAGCTTGAGGCTACCGTCTCGAAGAAAAGAAATCCAAGAATAATTATTTTCAATATACCAGATGAGATAACAACGGAGAATGCTGTGGAGGTTTTAACAGCACAAAATACAGAGCTGGAGAATTTCAGCACAGAGATTCAGCCTAAATTTTCCTTTCATGATAGGAAAAAGAATTTGAATTTGGTTGTTGAAGTCACTTCAACTGTACGGAGGGAAATACTTGGCAAAAGATTAAAAATAGGATGGAATATGTGTAACTGGGATGATTATGTCAAGGCTGGGCGTTGCTTCAATTGCTGTAAATATAATCATCGTGCGCAGGACTGTAAAGGACAGCAAACATGTCCAAATTGCGCAGAGAAGCATGCTCTAAAGGAATGTACTGCTAACAGAGCTGCATATAAATGCATTAATTGTGTAACGTATAATAAATATAACAGAGACAACAAAGTGTCAGAAAATCATTCTGCACTGGATACGAATTGCTCCTGTTATCAAGCAACACTTAGGCGGCTAAAAGACAATACCGACTATTAAAATGGATAGATACAGATTAACATGTCTTCAGGTTAACTTGAAACATTCAAGGATTGCGACTGCTAATTTGGTACAGCTTGTGAATGAAAAAGCTATAGATATAGTATTTATTCAGGAGCCCTACTTGATTAACAATAAACCAGCAGGTGTACCATTACATTTTAGAATATATACAGTTGGTACTACGGCTAAACGAGCAGCAATATTTATAAACAACAAAAATATTGACGTAACTACCATTGGTCAGCTTTCCGACAGTGATTGTGTCGTTATACAGGTTGTATATAATAAGAAAACATTTTTTGCAGCTTGTATGTACTTTGATGGGCACTTGAATATAGAAGATGACATTAACAAGATTGAAAATATTCTCCAGCATATTAAAGGAAAGGGTCTGATAATACTAGCAGATAGTAATGCCAGAAACAAACTTTGGCATGATATAATAACTAATCAGCGTGGTAGAATATTTGAAGAATTCATTACAGCAACAAATTTACATATCATGAATGAAAACAACGGCTTGCCAACTTTTGAATCCCAAACTGGAAGGAGTTGGGTCGATTTGACTATCGTTAATGACAAACTCCTTAGAGATGTAAGGGAATGGACCGTTGGAGAGCAAGAAAGCTGCTCTGATCATAAGATAATATCGTTCACAATAGGAAATGCAATCAAAACCCAAACTCGTACATTAAAGGGAATTAAATATATAACTAGACCAGAAAATTATAAGACATTTGAGGAAACGTTGCCACGAAAGCTGACCAAAAATTTTAATTGTCTGGGCAATGGACAGAGTGTGGATGAACAGCTCGCCCATAAAGTAAAAGAAAATAATGTTGAATATACAATTGAAATGTTCTACAATAGTATGGAAGCTGCATGCAGGGAAGCGTTTAGAGTAAGCAGGGGTAAGAAGCAGGCAATTAAAGGCAAATCAGTTCCCTGGTGGACCATTGAACTAACCATATTGAGGAAAAAGGTAAATGCATTAAGACGACGATATCAACGAACTATTAATAATGAGCAGTTAAGAGAAGAAAGAAGGAATCAGTACTTGGAAGGTAATCGGCAATACCAAAGGAAAATAAATGACGAAAAGTTTAAATCCTGGAGGGAATTCTGTAATGTAACTGATGGGACTAATCCTTGGACTGTAGTCTATAAGATCGCAGCCAATAAAATAAGATATCAGAATTCACTTACTACATTGCAAAGAGAAGATGGAACCTACACTGAAGATATACCAAGCACATTAAAGTATATGCTGGAGAACTTCATTCCGGAGGATAGGGTACAAGATGATACTGAACGACAAAAAGACCTAAGGCGGCTTGCAGAGGAAGTAATTAGTACCCCAGATGACAAGGAATTTACACCTAATGAAATTTGGGTTGTATTAAAAAATTTCAATCCAAAAAAGTCACCGGGAGAAGATGGAATATCTAGTGATATTCTGTTAAATGCTTTTAAAATGTTCCCATATTTCTTTACAGCAATATATAATCAATGTCTTATGGAAGGAATTTTTCCAGAAAGATGGAAACGTTCATCTATAGTTCCTATAGTAAAGCCAGGCAAAGAAGATAGTGTAACGATAACAAAATATCGACCAATCAGCTTGTTGAACATATGCGGTAAAGTTTTAGAAAAGTTAATGATAAATAGGATTAAATATCATATTAACACGAGAAACCTTTACAGTACAAGACAATTTGGATTTAAAGCTCAGAAAAGCACGACAGATGCAGCAATGGCGCTGAAGGTATTCATTGAAGATGAGCTAAAATCTTTTGGTTATGTTGTTTTGGTGAGTTTGGACGTGAAAGGAGCTTTTGATGCATGTTGGTGGCCTAGTGTCTTAAATAACTTAAGAGAGATGAAGTGCCCAAGAAATTTGTACCAACTTACAAAGGATTATTTTAAAAATAGGAAAGCAACTCTCTCTACGAATGAATTCAGGACTGAAGTACAGGTCCAGCGAGGCTGTCCGCAAGGATCTTGTTGTGGGCCTGGACTTTGGAATATACTATATAACTCTTTGCTAAAATTGGAATTTACAACGCGGACAGAGGTAATAGCATTTGCTGATGATTTACTTGTCATGACAAAAGGAAAAAGTATATTAGATGCTGAAAATTTTTCAAATCAGGACATAAAGAAAATTGAGTTATGGGCTAAAGAAAATAAAATCCAGTTTAACGACTCAAAATCAAAAGTTTTGGTAATATCAAAGAAGAAAACTAATCATAATGAAGCAATCAGCATATATCTGAACAATAAAACTCTGGAACAAGTGGATGTTATTAAATATCTTGGTATTTACATTGATAGGAAGTTTAGCTTTGATCACCACATAGATCAAGTACATGACAAAGCACTACGACTTCTGCATAATCTTTCCAAGTGCGCAAAACTCACTTGGGGACTGGGAAATAAGGCGCTAGAAACTATTTATAAAGGCGCAATAGAACCTATTTTAACTTATGGTGCTCCTGTGTGGGGATTTGCCCTAGAAAAGCAGAAGAACATTAAAAAATTCGAGAGGATTCAGAGATTGTTCAATATAAAAATGACGAAGGCATATAGGACAATTTCTTATGATGCATCTTGTGTTATTGCCGGCATCCAGCCAATTGGTATAACAATACAAGGCAAAATAAAACTGTATAATGATATACACAGTGAACGTGACTATGATGCACCCCTACCACCAAGCGTCTGGAACCATCCAGCAGAACGACCTCATATAAAAGCAGTTGAGGATGATGGGGCATACGTCTTTCAAATTTTTACGGATGGGAGTAAATCAGATGAAAAAGTCGGGGCTGCTGTAGTTCTGTACAAGCACAATACTGTAATTCGACAACTGCAATTCAGGCTGGATGGAAGGTGTTCAAACAATCAGGCCGAACAACTGGCTATTTTGAAAGCACTTGAAGAGCTACAAAACATGGCAAATACGCTGAACAAAGAGAAGACTGTAGCCATATTTACAGATAGTCAGGTGGCACTATCCACCTTACAAAACAACAATAAACACAATTATATTCCTGAGGAGACACTTAATAGACTAGGAACTTTAGAAAGAAATCAGTGGACAATACACTTTAGTTGGGTGAAAGCACATGCAGGAGTTACTGGTAACGTGCTAGCAGACATATTAGCAAAATCAGCTGCTGAAGACATCGAAATAAAGACTATTTACAACAAGGTACCAAAATCTTCTTTGAAAACTGAAATAGAGAGGGCAGAACATCTACAGTGGCAACAGAGATGGAGCAGTACAAGTAAAGGAGCCCTTACCAAATCATTCTTCCCTTTGATAAAGGATCGTCTTAAGACAAAACTACCATTAACAGCGACATTCACTGCAATGGTATCAGGACATGGAAAAACTAAAGCTTACTTGTATAGATTTCATATCATAGATGATCCCCAATGCACCTGCAATAGCCCACAGCAGACCGCAAACCACCTCATTTATGAATGTAGAGACACAAAACATCAGAGGGACAAGTTGATTGAAGAAGTACACAAGAATGGAGGAAATTGGCCAGTGTCAAACCAAAACCTTATAAATAAACATTTGAAAGCTTTTTGTATATATGTTAATTCAATTGACTTGTAAACAATTTTTATTTTAAAACAATACGTGAATTGAACATTTAAATTCTAATATTTAAAAAACTATTGTAAAATAAAATCAAAATGTGATTACTATTTATAATGTATCTATGTAATTAAATGCATGTAATGTTACTCCGTAACGGGGCATGCTGTTAAAGTTCAATAAAATTAAAAAAAAAAAAAAAAAAAAATACATACATACATACATACATACATACATACATACATACATACATACATACATACATACATACATACATACATACATACATACATACATACATACATACATACATACATACATACATACATACATACATACATACATACATACATACATACATACATACATACATACATACATACATACATACATACATACATACATACATACATACATACATACATACATACATACATACATACATACATACATACATACATACATACATACATACATACATACATACATACATACATACATACATACATACATACATACATACATACATACATACATACATACATACATACATACATACATACATACATACATACATACATACATACATACATACATACATACATACATACATACATACATACATACATACATACATACATACATACATACATACATACATACATACATACATACATACATACATACATACATACATACATACATACATACATACATACATACATACATACATACATACATACATACATACATACATACATACATACATACATACATACATACATACATACATACATACATACATACATACATACATACATACATACATACATACATACATACATACATACATACATACATACATACATACATACATACATACATACATACATACATACATACATACATACATACATACATACATACATACATACATACATACATACATACATACATACATACATACATACATACATACATACATACATACATACATACATACATACATACATACATACATACATACATACATACATACATACATACATACATACATACATACATACATACATACATACATACATACATACATACATACATACATACATACATACATACATACATACATACATACATACATACATACATACATACATACATACATACATACATACATACATACATACATACATACATACATACATACATACATACATACATACATACATACATACATACATACATACATACATACATACATACATACATACATACATACATACATACATACATACATACATACATACATACATACATACATACATACATACATACATACATACATACATACATACATACATACATACATACATACATACATACATACATACATACATACATACATACATACATACATACATACATACATACATACATACATACATACATACATACATACATACATACATACATACATACATACATACATACATACATACATACATACATACATACATACATACATACATACATACATACATACATACATATGTAAGGGAATGGACCGTTGGAGAGCAAGAAAGCTGCTCTGATCATAAGATAATATCGTTCACAATAGGAAATGCAATCAAAACCCAAACTCGTACATTAAAGGGAATTAAATATATAACTAGACCAGAAAATTATAAGACATTTGAGGAAACGTTGCCACGAAAGCTGACCAAAAATTTTAATTGTCTGGGCAATGGACAGAGTGTGGATGAACAGCTCGCCCATAAAGTAAAAGAAAATAATGTTGAATATACAATTGAAATGTTCTACAATAGTATGGAAGCTGCATGCAGGGAAGCGTTTAGAGTAAGCAGGGGTAAGAAGCAGGCAATTAAAGGCAAATCAGTTCCCTGGTGGACCATTGAACTAACCATATTGAGGAAAAAGGTAAATGCATTAAGACGACGATATCAACGAACTATTAATAATGAGCAGTTAAAAGAAGAAAGAAGGAATCAGTACTTGGAAGGTAATCGGCAATACCAAAGGAAAATAAATGACGAAAAGTTTAAATCCTGGAGGGAATTTTGTAATGTAACTGATGGGACTAATCCTTGGACTGTAGTCTATAAGATCGCAGCCAATAAAATAAGATATCAGAATTCACTTACTACATTGCAAAGAGAAGATGGAACCTACACTGAAGATATACCAAGCACATTAAAGTATATGCTGGAGAACTTCATTCCGGAGGATAGGGTACAAGATGATACTGAACGACAAAAAGACCTAAGGAGGCTTGCAGAGGAAGTAATTAGTACCCCAGATGACAAGGAATTTACACCTAATGAGATTTGGGTTGTATTAAAAAATTTCAATCCAAAAAAGTCACCGGGAGAAGATGGAATATCTAGTGATATTCTGTTAAATGCTTTTAAAATGTTCCCATATTTCTTTACAGCAATATATAATCAATGTCTTATGGAAGGAATTTTTCCAGAAAGATGGAAGCGTTCATCTATAGTTCCTATAGTAAAGCCAGGCAAAGAAGATAGTGTAACGATAACAAAATATCGACCAATCAGCTTGTTGAACATATGCGGTAAAGTTTTAGAAAAGTTAATGATAAATAGGATTGAATATCATATTAACACGAGAAACCTTTACAGTACAAGACAATTTGGATTTAAAGCTCAGAAAAGCACGACAGATGCAGCAATGGCGCTGAAGGTATTCATTGAAGATGAGCTAAAATCTTTTGGTTATGTTGTTTTGGTGAGTTTGGACGTGAAAGGAGCTTTTGATGCATGTTGGTGGCCTAGTGTCTTAAATAACTTAAGAGAGATGAAGTGCCCAAGAAATTTGTACCAACTTACAAAGGATTATTTTAAAAATAGGAAAGCAACTCTCTCTACGAATGAATTCAGGACTGAAGTACAGGTCCAGCGAGGCTGTCCGCAAGGATCTTGTTGTGGGCCTGGACTTTGGAATATACTATATAACTCTTTGCTAAAATTGGAATTTACAACGCGGACAGAGGTAATAGCATTTGCTGATGATTTACTTGTCATGACAAAAGGAAAAAGTATATTAGATGCTGAAAATTATTCAAATCAGGACATAAAGAAAATTGAGTTATGGGCTAAAGAAAATAAAATCCAGTTTAACGACTCAAAATCAAAAGTTTTGGTAATATCAAAGAAGAAAACTAATCATAATGAAGCAATCAGCATATATCTGAACAATAAAACTCTGGAACAAGTGGATGTTATTAAATATCTTGGTATTTACATTGATAGGAAGTTTAGCTTTGATCACCACATAGATCAAGTACATGACAAAGCACTACGACTTCTGCATAATCTTTCCAAGTGCGCAAAACTCACTTGGGGACTGGGAAATAAGGCGCTAGAAACTATTTATAAAGGCGCAATAGAACCTATTTTAACTTATGGTGCTCCTGTGTGGGGATTTGCCCTAGAAAAGCAGAAGAACATTAAAAAATTCGAGAGGATTCAGAGATTGTTCAATATAAAAATGACGAAGGCATATAGGACAATTTCTTATGATGCATCTTGTGTTATTGCCGGCATCCAGCCAATTGGTATAACAATACAAGGCAAAATAAAACTGTATAATGATATACACAGTGAACGTGACTATGATGCACCCCTACCACCAAGCGTCTGGAACCATCCAGCAGAACGACCTCATATAAAAGCAGTTGAGGATGATGGGGCATACGTCTTTCAAATTTTTACGGATGGGAGTAAATCAGATGAAAAAGTCGGGGCTGCTGTAGTTCTGTACAAGCACAATACTGTAATTCGACAACTGCAATTCAGGCTGGATGGAAGGTGTTCAAACAATCAGGCCGAACAACTGGCTATTTTGAAAGCACTTGAAGAGCTACAAAACATGGCAAATACGCTGAACAAAGAGAAGACTGTAGCCATATTTACAGATAGTCAGGTGGCACTATCCACCTTACAAAACAACAATAAACACAATTATATTCCTGAGGAGACACTTTATAGACTAGGAACTTTAGAAAGAAATCAGTGGACAATACACTTTAGTTGGGTGAAAGCACATGCAGGAGTTACTGGTAACGTGCTAGCAGACATATTAGCAAAATCAGCTGCTGAAGACATCGAAATAAAGACTATTTACAACAAGGTACCAAAATCTTCTTTGAAAACTGAAATAGAGAGGGCAGGACATCTACAGTGGCAACAGAGATGGAGCAGTACAAGTAAAGGAGCCCTTACCAAATCATTCTTCCCTTTGATAAAGGATCGTCTTAAGACAAAACTACCATTAACAGCGACATTCACTGCAATGGTATCAGGACATGGAAAAACTAAAGCTTACTTGTATAGATTTCATATCATAGATGATCCCCAATGCACCTGCAATAGCCCACAGCAGACCGCAAACCACCTCATTTATGAATGTAGAGACACAAAACATCAGAGGGACAAGTTGATTGAAGAAGTACACAAGAATGGAGGAAATTGGCCAGTGTCAAACCAAAACCTTATAAATAAACATTTGAAAGCTTTTTGTATATATGTTAATTCAATTGACTTGTAAACAATTTTTATTTTAAAACAATACGTGAATTGAACATTTAAATTCTAATATTTAAAAAACTATTGTAAAATAATATCAAAATGTGATTACTATTTATAATGTATCTATGTAATTAAATGCATGTAATGTTACTCCGTAACGGGGCATGCTGTTAAAGTTCAATAAAATAAAAAAAAAAAAAAAAATACATACATACATACATACATACATACATACATACATACATACATACATACATACATACATACATACATACATACATACATACATACATACATACATACATACATACATACATACATACATACATACATACATACATACATACATACATACATACATACATACATACATACATACATACATACATACATACATACATACATACATACATACATACATACATACATACATACATACATACATACATACATACATACATACATACATACATACATACATACATACATACATACATACATACATACATACATACATACATACATACATACATACATACATACATACATACATACATACATACATACATACATACATACATACATACATACATACATACATACATACATACATACATACATACATACATACATACATACATACATACATACATACATACATACATACATACATACATACATACATACATACATACATACATACATACATACATACATACATACATACATACATACATACATACATACATACATACATACATACATACATACATACATACATACATACATACATACATACATACATACATACATACATACATACATACATACATACATACATACATACATACATACATACATACATACATACATACATACATACATACATACATACATACATACATACATACATACATACATACATACATACATACATACATACATACATACATACATACATACATACATACATACATACATACATACATACATACATACATACATACATACATACATACATACATACATACATACATACATACATACATACATACATACATACATACATACATACATACATACATACATACATACATACATACATACATACATACATACATACATACATACATACATACATACATACATACATACATACATACATACATACATACATACATACATACATACATACATACATACATACATACATACATACATACATACATACATACATACATACATACATACATACATACATACATACATACATACATACATACATACATACATACATACATACATACATACATACATACATACATACATACATACATACATACATACATACATACATACATACATACATACATACATACATACATACATACATGTTCGAGGCCGTGATATTCGTGGAGGAAGAATGCGAGTGTGTGTGCTCTTGATTATTCGGTGTTAGTGGCGTGACTTTCAAGTACTTGTTTGTGTTCGGCATTTCATAATGTTTTTTGTGAGGCTGTTTCTTTGTGGGCGTGTTAGTTGAACCGGGCATTGCTGAGTTACAGAGTTTTAAGGGAATTGACGGACCCAGGCATTGTTCATGGATTGAGAAGCATAGAAACTAGTATTCAGGAGGCC
The DNA here is from genome assembly GCA_030765055.1 of Mantis religiosa. Classification (NCBI taxonomy): domain Eukaryota; kingdom Metazoa; phylum Arthropoda; class Insecta; order Mantodea; family Mantidae; genus Mantis; species Mantis religiosa. The sequence goes on along the minus strand of JAUKNK010000427.1, from coordinate 449,969 downwards.
GTGAACCGCACGACTAAATCGAGAAATACAAAGTTATATCTTAATTGGAATGTTTCGTTTGAGTTAACAAGGAATAATAAACAAGAGATTTCAAAATGGTGGATGAAGTTAGTGAGGGTATTGAGAGTGCCTTTAGAATGCTCTTAAATGTTACGGAGGCTAGTAAAAACTTGCGTCAAGATTTGAAGCAGGATATTGTGAAGTCGGTAAGTAGTTTACGTAAATATTTTACAAAAATGAAAGACATCGTGAATCAGAAGGAAAATGAAACCGAAAGTTTACAAATGGCAGTGCAGAACTATCAGGAACAGTTGAGTGTTGGCAAGAGAGCGAGAATAGCATCACAAGTGACACCTGGGGTGATATCTTCCGAACGGGTTGTGGAGCAATTTGGGGTAGAAAGGAGTTATGCTTCGGTGTTGACTGGCGCTGCACGTACAGGGGACTCTAAGTGCTTTAAACTGCTTGTTCGGAGCAAGAATAATCAAAGTGTGGAATATATAAAGACACTGGTGAAAACTAAGGTTAATCCTGTAGAGATGAAGGTTGGTGTTCAGTCTGTAAAGGTATTGAGGAACGGACAAGTTCTAATACAATCGAACAATAAAGCTGAAGTAGATACTATTTGCAACAATATTAATAATAAGTGTGGAGAGGAGCTTGAGGCTACCGTCTCGAAGAAAAGAAATCCAAGAATAATTATTTTCAATATACCAGATGAGATAACAACGGAGAATGCTGTGGAGGTTTTAACAGCACAAAATACAGAGCTGGAGAATTTCAGCACAGAGATTCAGCCGAAATTTTCCTAAAGATTAAAAATAGGATGGAATATGTGTAACTGGGATGATTATGTCAAGGCTGGGCGTTGCTTCAATTGCTGTAAATATAATCATCGTGCGCAGGACTGTAAAGGACAGCAAACATGTCCAAATTGCGCAGAGAAGCATGCTCTAAAGGAATGTACTGCTAACAGAGCTGCATATAAATGCATTAATTGTGTAACATATAATAAATATAACAGAGACAACAAAGTGTCAGAAAATCATTCTGCACTGGATACGAATTGCTCCTGTTATCAAGCAACACTTAGGCGGCTAAAAGACAATACCGACTATTAAAATGGATAGATACAGATTAACATGTTTTCAGGTTAACTTGAAACATTCAAGGATTGCGACTGCTAATTTGGTACAGCTTGTGAATGAAAAAGCTATAGATATAGTATTTATTCAGGAGCCCTACTTGATTAACAATAAACCAGCAGGTGTACCATTACATTTTAGAATATATACAGTTGGTACTACGGGTAAACGAGCAGCAATATTTATAAACAACAAAAATATTGACGTAACTACCATTGGTCAGCTTTCCGACAGTGATTGTGTCGTTATACAGGTTGTATATAATAAGAAAACATTTTTTGCAGCTTGTATGTACTTTGATGGGCACTTGAATATAGAAGATGACATTAACAAGATTGAAAATATTCTCCAGCATATTAAAGGAAAGGGTCTGATAATACTAGCAGATAGTAACGCCAGAAACAAACTTTGGCATGATATAATAACTAATCAGCGTGGTAGAATATTTGAAGAATTCATTACAGCAACAAATTTACATATCATGAATGAAAACAACGGCTTGCCAACTTTTGAATCCCAAACTGGAAGGAGTTGGGTCGATTTGACTATCGTTAATGACAAACTCCTTAGAGATATAAGGGAATGGACCGTTGGAGAGCAAGAAAGCTGCTCTGATCATAAGATAATATCGTTCACAATAGGAAATGCAATCAAAACCCAAACTCGTACATTAAAGGGAATTAAATATATAACTAGACCAGAAAATTATAAGACATTTGAGGAAACGTTGCCACGAAAGCTGACCAAAAATTTTAATTGTCTGGGCAATGGACAGAGTGTGGATGAACAGCTCGCCCATAAAGTAAAAGAAAATAATGTTGAATATACAATTGAAATGTTCTACAATAGTATGGAAGCTGCATGCAGGGAAGCGTTTAGAGTAAGCAGGGGTAAGAAACAGGCAATTAAAGGCAAATCAGTTCCCTGGTGGACCATTGAACTAACCATATTGAGGAAAAAGGTAAATGCATTAAGACGACGATATCAACGAACTATTAATAATGAGCAGTTAAGAGAAGAAAGAAGGAATCAGTACTTGGAAGGTAATCGGCAATACCAAAGGAAAATAAATGACGAAAAGTTTAAATCCTGGAGGGAATTTTGTAATGTAACTGATGGGACTAATCCTTGGACTGTAGTCTATAAGATCGCAGCCAATAAAATAAGATATCAGAATTCACTTACTACATTGCAAAGAGAAGATGGAACCTACACTGAAGATATACCAAGCACATTAAAGTATATGCTGGAGAACTTCATTCCGGAGGATAGGGTACAAGATGATACTGAACGACAAAAAGACCTAAGGAGGCTTGCAGAGGAAGTAATTAGTACCCCAGATGACAAGGAATTTACACCTAATGAAATTTGGGTTGTATTAAAAAATTTCAATCCAAAAAAGTCACCGGGAGAAGATGGAATATCTAGTGATATTCTGTTAAATGCTTTTAAAATGTTCCCATATTTCTTTACAGCAATATATAATCAATGTCTTATGGAAGGAATTTTTCCAGAAAGATGGAAGCGTTCATCTATAGTTCCTATAGTAAAGCCAGGCAAAGAAGATAGTGTAACGATAACAAAATATCGACCAATCAGCTTGTTGAACATATGCGGTAAAGTTTTAGAAAAGTTAATGATAAATAGGATTGAATATCATATTAACACGAGAAACCTTTACAGTACAAGACAATTTGGATTTAAAGCTCAGAAAAGCACGACAGATGCAGCAATGGCGCTGAAGGTATTCATTAAAGATGAGCTAAAATCTTTTGGTTATGTTGTTTTGGTGAGTTTGGACGTGAAAGGAGCTTTTGATGCATGTTGGTGGCCTAGTGTCTTAAATAACTTAAGAGAGATGAAGTGCCCAAGAAATTTGTACCAACTTACAAAGGATTATTTTAAAAATAGGAAAGCAACTCTCTCTACGAATGAATTCAGGACTGAAGTACAGGTCCAGCGAGGCTGTCCGCAAGGATCTTGTTGTGGGCCTGGACTTTGGAATATACTATATAACTCTTTGCTAAAATTGGAATTTACAACGCGGACAGAGGTAATAGCATTTGCTGATGATTTACTTGTCATGACAAAAGGAAAAAGTATATTAGATGCTGAAAATTTTTCAAATCAGGACATAAAGAAAATTGAGTTATGGGCTAAAGAAAATAAAATCCAGTTTAACGACTCAAAATCAAAAGTTTTGGTAATATCAAAGAAGAAAACTAATCATAATGAAGCAATCAGCATATATCTGAACAATAAAACTCTGGAACAAGTGGATGTTATTAAATATCTTGGTATTTACATTGATAGGAAGTTTAGCTTTGATCACCACATAGATCAAGTACATGACAAAGCACTACGACTTCTGCATAATCTTTCCAAGTGCGCAAAACTCACTTGGGGACTGGGAAATAAGGCGCTAGAAACTATTTATAAAGGCGCAATAGAACCTATTTTAACTTATGGTGCTCCTGTGTGGGGATTTGCCCTAGAAAAGCAGAAGAACATTAAAAAATTCGAGAGGATTCAGAGATTGTTCAATATAAAAATGACGAAGGCATATAGGACAATTTCTTATGATGCATCTTGTGTTATTGCCGGCATCCAGCCAATTGGTATAACAATACAAGGCAAAATAAAACTGTATAATGATATACACAGTGAACGTGACTATGATGCACCCCTACCACCAAGCGTCTGGAACCATCCAGCAGAACGACCTCATATAAAAGCAGTTGAGGATGATGGGGCATACGTCTTTCAAATTTTTACGGATGGGAGTAAATCAGATGAAAAAGTCGGGGCTGCTGTAGTTCTGTACAAGCACAATACTGTAATTCGACAACTGCAATTCAGGCTGGATGGAAGGTGTTCAAACAATCAGGCCGAACAACTGGCTATTTTGAAAGCACTTGAAGAGCTACAAAACATGGCAAATACGCTGAACAAAGAGAAGACTGTAGCCATATTTACAGATAGTCAGGTGGCACTATCCACCTTACAAAACAACAATAAACACAATTATATTCCTGAGGAGACACTTAATAGACTAGGAACTTTAGAAAGAAATCAGTGGACAATACACTTTAGTTGGGTGAAAGCACATGCAGGAGTTACTGGTAACGTGCTAGCAGACATATTAGCAAAATCAGCTGCTGAAGACATCGAAATAAAGACTATTTACAACAAGGTACCAAAATCTTCTTTGAAAACTGAAATAGAGAGGGCAGGACATCTACAGTGGCAACAGAGATGGAGCAGTACAAGTAAAGGAGCCCTTACCAAATCATTCTTCCCTTTGATAAAGGATCGTCTTAAGACAAAACTACCATTAACAGCGACATTCACTGCAATGGTATCAGGACATGGAAAAACTAAAGCTTACTTGTATAGATTTCATATCATAGATGATCCCCAATGCACCTGCAATAGCCCACAGCAGACCGCAAACCACCTCATTTATGAATGTAGAGACACAAAACATCAGAGGGACAAGTTGATTGAAGAAGTACACAAGAATGGAGGAAATTGGCCAGTGTCAAACCAAAACCTTATAAATAAACATTTGAAAGCTTTTTGTATATATGTTAATTCACTTGACTTGTAAACAATTTTTACTTTAAAACAATACGTGAATTGAACATTTAAATTCTAATATTTAAAAAACTATTGTAAAATAATATCAAAATGTGATTACTATTTATAATGTATCTATGTAATTAAATGCATGTAATGTTACTCCGTAACGGGGCATGCTGTTAAAGTTCAATAAAATAAAAAAAAAAAAAAAAAAAAATACCTACCTACCTACCTACCTACCTACCTACCTACCTACCTACCTACCTACCTACCTACCTACCTACCTACCTACCTACCTACCTACCTACCTACCTACCTACCTACCTACCTACCTACCTACCTACCTACCTACCTACCTACCTACCTACCTACCTACCTACCTACCTACCTACCTACCTACCTACCTACCTACCTACCTACCTACCTACCTACCTACCTACCTACCTACCTACCTACCTACCTACCTACCTACCTACCTACCTACCTACCTACCTACCTACCTACCTACCTACCTACCTACCTACCTACCTACCTACCTACCTACCTACCTACCTACCTACCTACCTACCTACCTACCTACCTACCTACCTACCTACCTACCTACCTACCTACCTACCTACCTACCTACCTACCTACCTACCTACCTACCTACCTACCTACCTACCTACCTACCTACCTACCTACCTACCTACCTACCTACCTACCTACCTACCTACCTACCTACCTACCTACCTACCTACCTACCTACCTACCTACCTACCTACCTACCTACCTACCTACCTACCTACCTACCTACCTACCTACCTACCTACCTACCTACCTACCTACCTACCTACCTACCTACCTACCTACCTACCTACCTACCTACCTACCTACCTACCTACCTACCTACCTACCTACCTACCTACCTACCTACCTACCTACCTACCTACCTACCTACCTACCTACCTACCTACCTACCTACCTACCTACCTACCTACCTACCTACCTACCTACCTACCTACCTACCTACCTACCTACCTACCTACCTACCTACCTACCTACCTACCTACCTACCTACCTACCTACCTACCTACCTACCTACCTACCTACCTACCTACCTACCTACCTACCTACCTACCTACCTACCTACCTACCTACCTACCTACCTACCTACCTACCTACCTACCTACCTACCTACCTACCTACCTACCTACCTACCTACCTACCTACCTACCTACCTACCTACCTACCTACCTACCTACCTACCTACCTACCTACCTACCTACCTACCTACCTACCTACCTACCTACCTACCTACCTACCTACCTACCTACCTACCTACCTACCTACCTACCTACCTACCTACCTACCTACCTACCTACCTACCTACCTACCTACCTACCTACCTACCTACCTACCTACCTACCTACCTACCTACCTACCTACCTACCTACCTACCTACCTACCTACCTACCTACCTACCTACCTACCTACCTACCTACCTACCTACCTACCTACCTACCTACCTACCTACCTACCTACCTACCTACCTACCTACCTACCTACCTACCTACCTACCTACCTACCTACCTACCTACCTACCTACCTACCTACCTACCTACCTACCTACCTACCTACCTACCTACCTACCTACCTACCTACCTACCTACCTACCTACCTACCTACCTACCTACCTACCTACCTACCTACCTACCTACCTACCTACCTACCTACCTACCTACCTACCTACCTACCTACCTACCTACCTACCTACCTACCTACCTACCTACCTACCTACCTACCTACCTACCTACCTACCTACCTACCTACCTACCTACCTACCTACCTACCTACCTACCTACCTACCTACCTACCTACCTACCTACCTACCTACCTACCTACCTACCTACCTACCTACCTACCTACCTACCTACCTACCTACCTACCTACCTACCTACCTACCTACCTACCTACCTACCTACCTACCTACCTACCTACCTACCTACCTACCTACCTACCTACCTACCTACCTACCTACCTACCTACCTACCTACCTACCTACCTACCTACCTACCTACCTACCTACCTACCTACCTACCTACCTACCTACCTACCTACCTACCTACCTACCTACCTACCTACCTACCTACCTACCTACCTACCTACCTACCTACCTACCTACCTACCTACCTACCTACCTACCTACCTACCTACCTACCTACCTACCTACCTACCTACCTACCTACCTACCTACCTACCTACCTACCTACCTACCTACCTACCTACCTACCTACCTACCTACCTACCTACCTACCTACCTACCTACCTACCTACCTACCTACCTACCTACCTACCTACCTACCTACCTACCTACCTACCTACCTACCTACCTACCTACCTACCTACCTACCTACCTACCTACCTACCTACCTACCTACCTACCTACCTACCTACCTACCTACCTACCTACCTACCTACCTACCTACCTACCTACCTACCTACCTACCTACCTACCTACCTACCTACCTACCTACCTACCTACCTACCTACCTACCTACCTACCTACCTACCTACCTACCTACCTACCTACCTACCTACCTACCTACCTACCTACCTACCTACCTACCTACCTACCTACCTACCTACCTACCTACCTACCTACCTACGAATGTGTATTTAATATACGAATGTGTAGACAAAAGTCAACAAAGAGCCAAGCTAATTCAAGATGTAACTCTAAATGGAAGCAAGTGGCCAGTAACCAACGAGAGTCTTGTAAAAAACCACATAAAAGCATTCTGTAAATACATAAATTCAATTAACCTATAAAGATATGTAAATATGTATAACTTGTGAAATCAACTGCTAAAAGATCTAATGTAATATTAACATGTAAATATGTACAATTTGTAAAATCAAATGTTGGAAAAATGTAATGTAATGCATGTAATACTACTATGTAGTGGGGCATGCTGATTATTATCAATAAAGAAAAAAAAAAAAAAAAAAAAAAAAAACCTACCTACCTACCTACCTACCTACCTACCTACCTACCTACCTACCTACCTACCTACCTACCTACCTACCTACCTACCTACCTACCTACCTACCTACCTACCTACCTACCTACCTACCTACCTACCTACCTACCTACCTACCTACCTACCTACCTACCTACGAATGTGTATTTAATATACGAATGTGTAGACAAAAGTCAACAAAGAGCCAAGCTAATTCAAGATGTAACTCTACCTACCTACCTACCTACCTACCTACCTACCTACCTACCTACCTACCTACCTACCTACCTACCTACCTACCTACCTACCTACCTACCTACCTACCTACCTACCTACCTACCTACCTACCTACCTACCTACCTACCTACCTACCTACCTACCTACCTACCTACCTACCTACCTACCTACCTACCTACCTACCTACCTACCTACCTACCTACCTACCTACCTACCTACCTACCTACCTACCTACCTACCTACCTACCTACCTACCTACCTACCTACCTACCTACCTACCTACCTACCTACCTACCTACCTACCTACCTACCTACCTACCTACCTACCTACCTACCTACCTACCTACCTACCTACCTACCTACCTACCTACCTACCTACCTACCTACCTACCTACCTACCTACCTACCTACCTACCTACCTACCTACCTACCTACCTACCTACCTACCTACCTACCTACCTACCTACCTACCTACCTACCTACCTACCTACCTACCTACCTACCTACCTACCTACCTACCTACCTACCTACCTACCTACCTACCTACCTACCTACCTACCTACCTACCTACCTACCTACCTACCTACCTACCTACCTACCTACCTACCTACCTACCTACCTACCTACCTACCTACCTACCTACCTACCTACCTACCTACCTACCTACCTACCTACCTACCTACCTACCTACCTACCTACCTACCTACCTACCTACCTACCTACCTACCTACCTACCTACCTACCTACCTACCTACCTACCTACCTACCTACCTACCTACCTACCTACCTACCTACCTACCTACCTACCTACCTACCTACCTACCTACCTACCTACCTACCTACCTACCTACCTACCTACCTACCTACCTACCTACCTACCTACCTACCTACCTACCTACCTACCTACCTACCTACCTACCTACCTACCTACCTACCTACCTACCTACCTACCTACCTACCTACCTACCTACCTACCTACCTACCTACCTACCTACCTACCTACCTACCTACCTACCTACCTACCTACCTACCTACCTACCTACCTACCTACCTACCTACCTACCTACCTACCTACCTACCTACCTACCTACCTACCTACCTACCTACCTACCTACCTACCTACCTACCTACCTACCTACCTACCTACCTACCTACCTACCTACCTACCTACCTACCTACCTACCTACCTACCTACCTACCTACCTACCTACCTACCTACCTACCTACCTACCTACCTACCTACCTACCTACCTACCTACCTACCTACCTACCTACCTACCTACCTACCTACCTACCTACCTACCTACCTACCTACCTACCTACCTACCTACCTACCTACCTACCTACCTACCTACCTACCTACCTACCTACCTACCTACCTACCTACCTACCTACCTACCTACCTACCTACCTACCTACCTACCTACCTACCTACCTACCTACCTACCTACCTACCTACCTACCTACCTACCTACCTACCTACCTACCTACCTACCTACCTACCTACCTACCTACCTACCTACCTACCTACCTACCTACCTACCTACCTACCTACCTACCTACCTACCTACCTACCTACCTACCTACCTACCTACCTACCTACCTACCTACCTACCTACCTACCTACCTACCTACCTACCTACCTACCTACCTACCTACCTACCTACCTACCTACCTACCTACCTACCTACCTACCTACCTACCTACCTACCTACCTACCTACCTACCTACCTACCTACCTACCTACCTACCTACCTACCTACCTACCTACCTACCTACCTACCTACCTACCTACCTACCTACCTACCTACCTACCTACCTACCTACCTACCTACCTACCTACCTACCTACCTACCTACCTACCTACCTACCTACCTACCTACCTACCTACCTACCTACCTACCTACCTACCTACCTACCTACCTACCTACCTACCTACCTACCTACCTACCTACCTACCTACCTACCTACCTACCTACCTACCTACCTACCTACCTACCTACCTACCTACCTACCTACCTACCTACCTACCTACCTACCTACCTACCTACCTACCTACCTACCTACCTACCTACCTACCTACCTACCTACCTACCTACCTACCTACCTACCTACCTACCTACCTACCTACCTACCTACCTACCTACCTACCTACCTACCTACCTACCTACCTACCTACCTACCTACCTACCTACCTACCTACCTACCTACCTACCTACCTACCTACCTACCTACCTACCTACCTACCTACCTACCTACCTACCTACCTACCTACCTACCTACCTACCTACCTACCTACCTACCTACCTACCTACCTACCTACCTACCTACCTACCTACCTACCTACCTACCTACCTACCTACCTACCTACCTACCTACCTACCTACCTACCTACCTACCTACCTACCTACCTACCTACCTACCTACCTACCTACCTACCTACCTACCTACCTACCTACCTACCTACCTACCTACCTACCTACCTACCTACCTACCTACCTACCTACCTACCTACCTACCTACCTACCTACCTACCTACCTACCTACCTACCTACCTACCTACCTACCTACCTACCTACCTACCTACCTACCTACCTACCTACCTACCTACCTACCTACCTACCTACCTACCTACCTACCTACCTACCTACCTACCTACCTACCTACCTACCTACCTACCTACCTACCTACCTACCTACCTACCTACCTACCTACCTACCTACCTACCTACCTACCTACCTACCTACCTACCTACCTACCTACCTACCTACCTACCTACCTACCTACCTACCTACCTACCTACCTACCTACCTACCTACCTACCTACCTACCTACCTACCTACCTACCTACCTACCTACCTACCTACCTACCTACCTACGAATGTGTATTTAATATACGAATGTGTAGACAAAAGTCAACAAAGAGCCAAGCTAATTCAAGATGTAACTCTAAATGGAAGCAAGTGGCCAGTAACCAACGAGAGTCTTGTAAAAAACCACATAAAAGCATTCTGTAAATACATAAATTCAATTAACCTATAAAGATATGTAAATATGTATAACTTGTGAAATCAACTGCTAAAAGATCTAATGTAATATTAACATGTAAATATGTACAATTTGTAAAATCAAATGTTGGAAAAATGTAATGTAATGCATGTAATACTACTATGTAGTGGGGCATGCTGATTATTATCAATAAAGAAAAAAAAAAAAAAAAAAAAAAAAAACCTACCTACCTACCTACCTACCTACCTACCTACCTACCTACCTACCTACCTACCTACCTACCTACCTACCTACCTACCTACCTACCTACCTACCTACCTACCTACCTACCTACCTACCTACCTACCTACCTACCTACCTACCTACCTACCTACCTACCTACCTACCTACCTACCTACGAATGTGTATTTAATATACGAATGTGTAGACAAAAGTCAACAAAGAGCCAAGCTAATTCAAGATGTAACTCTACCTACCTACCTACCTACCTACCTACCTACCTACCTACCTACCTACCTACCTACCTACCTACCTACCTACCTACCTACCTACCTACCTACCTACCTACCTACCTACCTACCTACCTACCTACCTACCTACCTACCTACCTACCTACCTACCTACCTACCTACCTACCTACCTACCTACCTACCTACCTACCTACCTACCTACCTACCTACCTACCTACCTACCTACCTACCTACCTACCTACCTACCTACCTACCTACCTACCTACCTACCTACCTACCTACCTACCTACCTACCTACCTACCTACCTACCTACCTACCTACCTACCTACCTACCTACCTACCTACCTACCTACCTACCTACCTACCTACCTACCTACCTACCTACCTACCTACCTACCTACCTACCTACCTACCTACCTACCTACCTACCTACCTACCTACCTACCTACCTACCTACCTACCTACCTACCTACCTACCTACCTACCTACCTACCTACCTACCTACCTACCTACCTACCTACCTACCTACCTACCTACCTACCTACCTACCTACCTACCTACCTACCTACCTACCTACCTACCTACCTACCTACCTACCTACCTACCTACCTACCTACCTACCTACCTACCTACCTACCTACCTACCTACCTACCTACCTACCTACCTACCTACCTACCTACCTACCTACCTACCTACCTACCTACCTACCTACCTACCTACCTACCTACCTACCTACCTACCTACCTACCTACCTACCTACCTACCTACCTACCTACCTACCTACCTACCTACCTACCTACCTACCTACCTACCTACCTACCTACCTACCTACCTACCTACCTACCTACCTACCTACCTACCTACCTACCTACCTACCTACCTACCTACCTACCTACCTACCTACCTACCTACCTACCTACCTACCTACCTACCTACCTACCTACCTACCTACCTACCTACCTACCTACCTACCTACCTACCTACCTACCTACCTACCTACCTACCTACCTACCTACCTACCTACCTACCTACCTACCTACCTACCTACCTACCTACCTACCTACCTACCTACCTACCTACCTACCTACCTACCTACCTACCTACCTACCTACCTACCTACCTACCTACCTACCTACCTACCTACCTACCTACCTACCTACCTACCTACCTACCTACCTACCTACCTACCTACCTACCTACCTACCTACCTACCTACCTACCTACCTACCTACCTACCTACCTACCTACCTACCTACCTACCTACCTACCTACCTACCTACCTACCTACCTACCTACCTACCTACCTACCTACCTACCTACCTACCTACCTACCTACCTACCTACCTACCTACCTACCTACCTACCTACCTACCTACCTACCTACCTACCTACCTACCTACCTACCTACCTACCTACCTACCTACCTACCTACCTACCTACCTACCTACCTACCTACCTACCTACCTACCTACCTACCTACCTACCTACCTACCTACCTACCTACCTACCTACCTACCTACCTACCTACCTACCTACCTACCTACCTACCTACCTACCTACCTACCTACCTACCTACCTACCTACCTACCTACCTACCTACCTACCTACCTACCTACCTACCTACCTACCTACCTACCTACCTACCTACCTACCTACATACATATATAATAGGAGGCCGTGATACTCGTGGAGGAAGAATGCGAGTGAAGTGCTCTTAATTATTTGGTGTTAGTGGCGTAACTTGCAAGTGCTTGTTTGTGTATGGTATTTCATGGTGTTTGTAGCGAAGATATTTCTTTGTGTGTATGTTATTTGCAACGGGCATTGCTGATTTACATAGTTTTAAGGGAATTAACAAACACAATCATTCACAAGGATTGTGAACCATACAAACTAGCATTCAGGAGGCCGTGAACCTCACGACTAAATTACAAAGTTATATATTAATTGGAATTTTTTGTTTGTGTTTGATATTTCACTGTCGTAGTTGTGAAATTTCATTTCGTTGTGAGCATGTTATTTGAAAAGGGCATGGCTGAATTTTTGTTCTAAGGGAGTTAATACATACAAACATTGTCTTAGGTTAGTGAAGCATATTAACTAACATCCAGGAGGCCGTGATACTTGAAACGAAAGTAATATATACAAAGGTTATTGATTTATTTAAATTTGCAATCAGGAGCCGGGATCTTCAAAACGAAATTAAGATAACGGCAGAAAATGGCATCTGACGTTGAGAACCGAATCGAGAGTGCGTTCAGTATGCTGTTGCATGTGACTGAAGCAAGCAAGAATCTTAAACAAGACCTTAAAAAGGATATTATAAATGCTGTAAGCATCCTGCGAGCGGGTCTTTCTAATGTAATAGAACTCAAAGATAAAGAAATAAAAAACCTACAAGATGAGTTGACAAGGGTACAAGCTAAGAATATTCCCGGAGGAAACAATAGAAGAACTTCATATATGGCATTTGGTGAGCCATCTGTTGGTCGGCTTGGGAATCGCAATGAAAATTCACAGGAGACACCTACAACTCGTGGGAGGAGTTACGCGGCAGTAGTGGGCGGAGCTAATGGTTTATCTGAACCAAAGTCCTACAAAGTAATTGTTAAAAGTAAGAATAAACAAAGCTCAGAATACATGAAAACCTTGCTGAAGGCGAATGTGAATCCTGTGGAAATGAAGGTCGGTGTTAATTCTCTTAAAGCACTAAGAAACGGCCATCTTCTGATCGAATCCAATAAAAAAGAAGAAGCAGAAATAATATGCACTAACATTAATGATAGATGTGGAGGAGAGTTAGATGCGACTGTTTCAAAGAAAAGAAACCCGCGAATAATAATCTTCAACACTCCAGAAGAAATCACGTTGGAGAATGCGGCTCAGGCGTTAACTACACAAAATAAGGGCCTGGAAAAATTTGAAAATGAGATTCAAATTAAATTTGGATTTGAGGATAGACGGAAGAACAAAAATATTGTCGTTGAAGTTCCTTCTGCTGCAAGGAGAGAGATCCTTGGTAGGAAATTGAAACTAGGATGGAGCATGTGTAGTTGGGATGATTACATCAAAGTGAGCCGATGTTTTAAATGCTGTAAATATAGGCATCGTGCTATAGACTGCAAAGGTCAACAGACTTGCCCAAATTGCGCGGAAACCCACACAATAAAAGAGTGCAAATCTAACAAGGATAATTTCAAATGCATTAATTGTATGAACTATAAGAAATACAATAAAGATACGTCCATAAACGAAAATCACTCTGCACTAGATCCCAACTGTCCCTGCTACCAAGCAGCGCTGAAGCAACAGCAACAAAACACTGACTACTAGCATGGACCATTTTGGCCTACGATGTTATCAAGTCAATTTGCAACACTCAAGAATAGCGACTAGTAATTTAGTGCAGCTGATGATAGAAAGAAACATTGATATAGCATTCATACAAGAACCCTTTATAATTAATAATAAACCAGCCTCCATACCTTCAATGTTCCGAATATTTACAGCCGGAAATCAGGTTAAAAGAGCAGTAATATTAATCAATAACAGCGTTATTGATGTCACTACTCTCAGTCAAATTTCGGATGGAGATTGTGTGGTCATACAGATAACACATAGGAACGAAACATTATTTGCAGCAAGTATGTATTTTGATGGATTGACCGATATAGAATATGATATTAGGAAAATAGAAAACATATTAAGATACTCTAGAAACCAAAAGTTAATGATACTAGCAGATAGCAACTCCAGAAGTAAACTGTGGTACGACGTGCTCACAAATGAACGTGGGAAAACACTGGAAGGATTCATCACCATAAACGACTTACATATCGTAAACGAAAATACAGGAGTGTCAACTTTTGAATCACCAAATGGAAGGAGCTGGATTGACTTGACATTAGTCAACAATAGACTTCTCCGAGACATAACCTGTTGGAACGTAGGAGAAGAAGAGAGCTGCTCGGATCACAAAATAATTTCATTCAAAATAGGAAATAAATCACAAAATCCCACATGGAAGTTTCAAGCCATAAGATACATAACAAAAGTAGAGAAATATAACAAATTCATAAACCTGTTAGCAACAAACTTGACCTCAAATTTTAATTGCAAGAGTAGTAGCGATAACTTGGACCAGGAACTCGCCCAAAAAGTTAACAGTAATTTGAACGCTGATCATCTAACCGAAATATTCCACTCTTCCCTGAAGGAAGCATGCAGAGGTGCATTTGGAGTGGGTAGGTGCAGGAAAAAGGAGTTTAGAGGTAAATCTGTTCCATGGTGGACGGCCGAGCTTACAATATTAAGAAAAAGGGCGAACGCATTAAGACGACGCTATCAAAGAACCATGAACAATGAGCAGCTAAGACACGAAAGAAAAATGCAATATTGGAAAGGCAACCAAGAGTATAGGGCAAAATTGAACACCGAAAAGCTAAGATCTTGGAAGGAATTTTGTAGTGCCACTGACGGAAATAATCCATGGTCAGTTGTTTACAAAATTGCGGCTGGGAAAACTAGAAATCAGATCTCTCTTACTACACTACAGAAAGAAGACGGAACTTATACCGAAGACACTCTAAGTACAATTCAGTACATGCTAGACAAGTTTATCCCGGATGACAGTGAACAGGATGATACTCAGCGACAAAGAGAACTAAGACGACGGGCAACGGAACCAATTGATACACCAAACGATATGGAATTCACGACTATAGAAATATTGTCAGCATTGAGAAACTTCGACCCAAGAAAATCACCAGGAGAGGATGGAATAACTAGTGATATCCTGCTTCAGGTTTTCAAGAGATTCCCAATTTTCTTCACAGCCTTATACAACAAGTGCCTCAATAGCGGTCAATTTCCAGAAAGATGGAAGCGTGCAGTAATAGTTCCGGTAATCAAGCCGGGTAAAGAAGATAGCCCAAGTGTAACGAAATACAGACCTATCAGCTTGATAAATATAAATGGGAAAATTTTAGAAAAAATTATGATGAATAGGATTCAGCATCACATCAACACCAGAAATCCTATGAATGATAGACAGTTTGGATTTAGGGCCCAGAAAAGCACGGTAGACGCACTTATGTCTATGAAAACTTTCATTGAGAACAACTTGAATACTTACGGATATATTGCTCTCATAAGTCTTGACGTAAAAGGAGCTTTTGACGCTGCCTGGTGGCCCAGCATATTAAATAACTTAAGAGAACTGAAATGCCCAAGAAATTTATACCAGTTATCTCAGAGCTATTTCAAAAACAGGACAACAAGTCTAAGCACAAATGAATTTAGCACTGAGAAAGAAGCCAAAAGGGGCTGCCCACAAGGTTCATGCTGCGGACCCGGCTACTGGAATATTTTGTACAACTCCCTGCTCAACTTAGTCTATACAAAACGAACTGAATTAATCGCTTTTGCCGACGACCTACTTCTCATGACGAAAGGAATGAGCATATTAGACGTAGAAAACTTTGCAAATCATGACTTGAAGAAAATTGAATATTGGGCAAGAGAAAATAAAATTACTTTCAATGACGCTAAATCAAAAGTATTAGTGATATCAAGAAAGAAACAAGCTGCAAACGAGAAGATAAACATCTATCTTAATAACATAATTATAGAACAAGTAGACATCATGAAATACTTAGGCGTTCATATCGACAAACAGTTCAAGTTTGATTATCATATTGACCAAGTGCATGATAAAGCTATAAGCCTAATTCACACTTTATCTAAATCAGCAAAACTAACCTGGGGACTTGGAAGCAAAGCACTAGAAACAATATACAGAGGAGCTATAGAACCTGTACTGACGTATGGAGCACCCTTATGGGCATCTTCATTAAACAACCCGAAGAATCTGAGAAAAATTCAGAGAATCCAAAGGTTGTTTAACATAAAAATCACGAAGGCATACAGGACAATTTCATTTGACGCATCTTGTGTCATTGCTGGCATCCAACCCATTGATATCACGATTGAAGGGAAAGTCAAACTGTACAACTTCTTGCAAAATAAACATGACTATGACGCACCCTTGCCCCCCAGCGACTGGAACCACCCTGCAGAAGTACCTGAAGTTAAAGAAGCTGATGATGAAGACTCTATATTCAAAATATACACGGATGGAAGCAAAATAGGAGAGCAAGTGGGTGCAGCAGTTGTAATATTCAAACAAGGGACTTCAATTCGAGAGATAAAATACAAGCTAGACAGAAGATGTACTAATAATCAGGCAGAACAACTGGCCATATTTAAAGCGCTACAAGAACTTCAAAACTTTAACAACACATCGGAGGAAGAGAAGACTGTAGCGATATATACAGACAGTACAGTAACTCTAGCCATTCTGCGGAATAATAATAAACATAACTCCATAGCAGAGAAAACCCTTAATATATGTAATACCTTACAAAGACTAAAATGGAGAATACACTTCAGTTGGGTTAAAGCCCATGTAGGTATATGTGGAAATGAGTTAGCAGACAAACTAGCGAAATCCGCTGCTCTGGACGGAGATCTGCCCAATAGTTACAGTTTGATACCTAAATCTGTAATTATTTCTGAAATACAAGAAACAGGACATCAGGTCTGGCAGAATAGGTGGAATGCCACGGACAAGGGGGCACTCAGCAAATTATTTTTTCCAACAATAAAAGATAGGCTGAAGAGAAAGCTTCCTTTAACACCAATTTTCACAGCAATAACTTCCGGCCACGGAAAAACCAAAGCTTACTTACACCGATTCCATATAGTAGACGATCCAAAATGTACATGTAACAGCTCTCAACAAACCGTAAACCATTTAATATACGAATGTGTAGACAAAAGTCAACAAAGAGCCAAGCTAATTCAAGATGTAACTCTAAATGGAAGCAAGTGGCCAGTAACCAACGAGAGTCTTGTAAAACACCACATAAAAGCATTCTGTAAATACATAAATTCAATTAACCTATAAAAATATGTAAATATGTATAACTTGTGAAATCAACTGCTAAAAGATCTAATGTAATATTAACATGTAAATATGTACAATTTGTAAAATCAAATGTTGGAAAAATGTAATGTAATGCATGTAATACTACTATGTAGTGGGGCATGCTGATTGTTATCAATAAAGAAAAAAAAAAAAAAAAACACACACACACACACGCACGCACGCACGCACGCACGCACGCACGCACGCACGCACGCACACGCACACACACACACACACACACACACACACACACCCACACACACACACACACATACATGCGTCTCCCAATTTCACTTACCTGTTGAACCTGAAGAAGTTTCATAACCAAATCTTGAGGAATTTGCATCTGTGCAGGCTGAGGCTGTGAATTGACCATGTTATGGTTCACTGTAGGGCTAGGTTGGGTATTCAGGCCAAATCCAGACATTGGCCCCAAACCAATACGATCATTCGAGACAGATACATTTGTACTTCCTGAGGTTATTGCTCTTCCAGTTATTGTACTATCTTGAGACTTGCTCAACATCTGGTAAAGAAAACATAGCACTCCATACAAATTTGAACACATTGATAAAATTGTTCAAAATTTCTTTGGCACCATCTGCCCTAAGTCTTTGTTTCCTATGAGCTTCCTCTATTAAAATATATATAAAGCAAAATATTCCTTCATTTTAGCTCATCTAAAATTAGCAACAAAATTTTCTTTCTCTGCTCATTAATCTTCACTTGTAATTTACTTTGATTTAGGGAATTTTAATATTACTGTACCTGCTACCCTTCAAAAAGATCAGCATTTAAGGTTAATAGTGAAACTGGTTAATTCCTGTCATTATTTAAAAGAAACATTATGTCACTGGCTGAATCACAGAAGATTTAAGAAACATCAGAGAAATGTATCCATATACAACTAAGAAGTTTTGATTAGTCAGAAGGGAAGAAAAACTTGGATGTGGCTACAAGAGTGTATTCCGGATGAATGAACTCTGCAGTACTATACTGCTACATCAGCAAATAAAATGCAAATGAGTTTGATTGGTCAAAGAAAGATTGTACAAAGTTTTTCTGCTCATTAATGCTACTTTCAAGCAAATATGTTTTAAAATATACCAGCACTTTCTTGAAATATCTTAGTGCACAAAATACCGTTCTCATTGAAAAAAAGTACATTTTTTTTCAAAAGTCAGAGAGAGATCCATAAGAAAAATATTCTGAGTAGGTACTATAAGTAGTGTTTATGAAGTAACAGTAACATATTATATGAAGTAAGAAATGGATGACAAAGATTATAATGCTGTATGATTAAACCCTCTATGCTATACCATGAAGTGAAAATGGGATAGCAAAATGCATGTAACTTGATTGAAAAAAAAAAAAAAAAACATTTGTAGTGTTTTTTACACTTCATCAGTTAAAAATCAACTACAGATGGTTTTTGCAATTAATTTTGTTGTCAGTTACTAAATTCCTCCAATCAAGCATAATACTAGTAACTTGGTGGTCAGCATTCTGTCTTAACCTAGAGGGTTGGTTCCTGATTGGGTAATCGTTTCCTATCTTCCTTAGCATCTGGTAGTGTACATATGTAGGAGTTAATGAATTCAAACAAAGAAAAACCAGAACAATGTTAAAAATATTACACAGTTCGTAAACACTGTCAGCAAGTTGTTTCAGGTCAAAGGCCCACCCATTATGACCATAAAAGTTGTGATCATTCCACTCCATAAAGAATACAGGCTATTAACGTACATTTAGGTGTTCAAATGATACTGATAAAACAAATTTGCATAATTGTGAAATTATGCAAATTGCACAAACTGTGCATAGCATTAACAAACTTGTGTTACGTATACCATCTCTCAATTTTACAAAAGTTCATGATGGATAATCCCCAGTTTATTATTAACCTATTATGAAATCCCATTAAGTACATGATTAACCTAGTTTATTTGCACCCCCTTTTATGTGCATTTACTTAGAATGCCATGAATCTCTGTACCACTTTTTTGTCCCCTTGTTAGCTTTTTAGCACTAGATGTACTAGATATACATATTGATAAGTCCGCAATAACAGCTCATTTTTGGTATGAAAATCATTAAGTTGAAGATAGCACCAAATTACTAAAATATGTACAAAAACATAGTGAACTCATCATATGGGAGAGAATATACATAGAAAAACATAAAAATCAACTAATGAACTTTGAAATCCCACCAGAAGACAATCCCACATTTAAATTCATCACAAAATCAACAGATGGGAGCAGCAACTACAGAACTACCCACACCACTGGATCAAGCTTTAGCCGCATAAGAGCCGACAATGTGAACAATGGTTGGCGAAACGTGTCCTCAATATAGGTACGCAAGTGAAGCTGATGTGTAATAAATACGTCTCATCTATAATTTAATAATTATTTCGTTTCACTGTGGTGTTCCAATACAGTTAAATGTCGAAGTTTTGGAGTATGTTTTCACTTTATAGTGATGGTAGCACATTGTACTGTAAAATATGTGAAATGAAAGTTTCATTAGAAAAGAGATTCATTGTAGAGGAACAGGTAAACAGAGAAATTTATATGTGCTCTTCAAGGAATTGGGAAAATAAAAAAAAGTGCAACAGATGCTCCTTAGAATGGTAATACAGCTTTAAGAAATTCAGTGTTTTATGAAGAGCTAGTGAAACTTAAGTCACAACAAACATTTTGTTCCACAAACCGAATGTGTAGTCAGGTTTCCTACAGAAATATACACTGGAAAATACATCCCAAATCAGTCTACAATTCAAATTACATGGAAACGTGTTACAATAAAATTCCATGAGCAAAATTGTAAGAGAAGAGGGAGGGGAAAAAGTAATTGGTTACAACAAGAAGCAGCTGATCATATGCTAATGTGCTACATCACAATGTAATACCTGCACCTTTATTACATATCACTTAGAATGTTTTATGCAAATTAAATAGATCAAAATATACTCTGTAGTATTCTCTCTGGAATAACAAACTGCTAGAAAGTGCAGTATCAAGTGCTGAATGGATTTCAGGACCTCACTAAAAAGGCAATATTACTGTAAAATTTTGACTGCATGCTCAGGTTTTCCTCCTTGTCAGCTGGAAGTGCTTTACAATTCACATTTCCTGGGCTGCTTATTGTAATATATTTTTGGAAAAGAATTAAAAATAAATAAAAACATTTTTCTTTCTAAATTTTTGTCTTGAGAGAAAGAAAACTTATCATAAGCTAGTATTTGATAGAGCAGTCAACTATCTAAAGGTATAGCCAAACAGTGAAATTCTGCTGCTCTCTTTTCAAGTTGCAGCACCACATACATTAAAATCTGCTAACTGCACTGCACTCATGAGAGTGCCTGCACATAGTCTCTTGGAGCCCTTTGTCTCCTATACTAGCCTACAACTCAAGATCAACAATAAGAATAATTATTTCACAAATATAAATATTTGTTACAAAGGCTTCACTTATCTTAAGAAATTGGTGTTAATACTTCTTTCTAATGGAGATCAATTTAAAAAACAGATTGTTTTCATCATCAGTCAACTCTGTTGTATGATAACATTGATACATTGGTAAATTGTTTATAAATTGATGATGAAAACAATCAGTTTTTGAAATCAATCTCCATTAGAAAGAAGTATTAACACCAATTACTTAAGATAAGTGAAACCTTTCTAACAAATATTTATATTTGTGTAATATTTATTGCTTCACTGTAACTAGCTTCATTTTCTACGTAATAATAATTATGTTCTTGGGCTTCTTTTAGGGATACATATCTGTGCATAGCAAATGCCTAACATTTGCAAAGTATTTGCTAAGAGAATTCAAAGTCTATCCGCCATTTTCTGCACATGGATCTAAGCATGTCTATGCATAGTAATATGCCAATAATGCCTCTGAGCTTAAATCTAGTTAAATTCAAGAGAAACTCAATTTACTGCCAGGTTCCATTATAAATTCATGGGCCTGCCCAGCTTACTTCACATCTAAAGATGAGTTGAGCTATGAGCTGGGTTTTCGTACTTGAAACTTCTGAGGAACACTCCAAAGAAGAGTTCAGGTTCTGTGAATAATTGGCCCATGCTGCTCTTACCCAGAGCATCCACCATCTCATTACCTCTAATACCAGAATGTCTCAACACTCATTAGTGCTACCAAGCAACTAGAACCATCTATCAACATTCTTTGACATTGCCATACAAATTGATTGTGGAAGGTACATGTGACTTGCTTGGCACATGCTTGCCATAGAGTTGCGGAAAATGGAATTTTCCAAACGGGAATAAATGAATTAGAAATCTAAAAAAGGCATTGCTGAAATAACTTTCTCTATGAAAATATTCCAAAACAAGCACTGACTTAATTTCAATTCTAAACCCCTAAACATTGTTTATAGTTCAATTTTATTATTTTAAATTTATTAAGAAAAGAATTCATTGAAAATTGTTTTAAAAAAAAAACTTGAGTGGAAAGTGAATGGGATTAACAAACAATTGAAGGTATAAACTTGCGATTGAATAGGTAGCAACAAAGGAAAAGGAACATATATAATGTTAAAGGAAAGTAGTTTGGAAACCAGAAAGAACATTTTCATAACATTAGATATAAAGAAATTGATAAATCGGCCATAGTAGATCATTTTTGGTCATTTAACCATGAAATAAATCCCAAAGTTAAATTATTAAAACAAAGGTTCCCATAGATTTAATAGTTTGGGAAAAAATATGTATTTTAAAAAATAAAAATCGCATAATGAATTTTGACATACCGGCAATTGATTGATTTTAGGTTTGTTTCGTCTTCAGATGTTGGTAATACGTAAATATGTAAATACATGGTATCCTTGACAACGAGGTGTGTTGACTGAAGATGTGGGCAAATGTCCATGAAATTAATTTTGTATAAAGGAGATAGAAGTATTGTCATCAACTTCTTAAGATAAGTGGAAAATAATTACTAAATATTTTTATTTGTATAATATTTATTATTCCACTGTAACTAGCTTAATTTTCTGTGTAATCAGAAGTTCTTTATTTTTGTCTATGCAAATGTCACTAATATTTTTAAGGAAATACTCCATAAAAAACTCACTTTCACACATATTTTTTGAAAATTGTAATTTTCAAGGAATTGTTCAAGCAATTTTGAATAGAATATCACATATTTGATATATTTTCATGAAAAATTAAAATATATATCTTGAATTTTCTTAAAATAGCCTCTGAAGTAGTCTTTCTACACAACAATTTTACATCTTGTTAAAAAACACAATTTATGACAAATATTTTTATGGACTTTACCATTTTTTATGTCCTGGCTATGCAAAGTTGTCGCATAGTGACAGTTCTTGAAAGTTCTATTGCTTAACAACACTGCATTTTCCTATTCCCTATGTACTTCTATGGAAATATATAAAACCATTTTTACAAATGTTTATCTTAATTAACATGAACTAGACAAAGGAATAAGCATTTTTAGGAATAGTATTTAAGAGTGAATAGAGGAAGTAATTTGAGTAAGCACATCACTATAAAATGATTCATCCATTCAACATTTTCTATATTAAACCTGTAAAGCCATTTTGAGTCCTCTACATGATTTTCTGTACATAATTTATAAGTTTTTGTTTTCTTTTGTGCACTCTTGGCATATCTCTGCCATTCCACTTGTAAAACAAGTCTTCTATTGAGGTACCTCCGAAAAACTCATCTTGTCTCCAAGAAGTGAGTCACGGTTGACTTTTACTCATATGAACTGCCACCTTCACATGAAAATTTATTCTTGACCTGTACACATTAGTTAAAGCTTTGGCTACATGTTTTTATTCAAATCAAACCGAGTCGAACAAGAATTTTGATTTGTAAAAAACTGAAGCTCAGCTTTTGGTTCAAGTTTTTCACACTGATCCATATATTTTCATGGCAAATTAACCACATATCTTGAATTTTCTGGAAATGTTCTCTAAAGTCCTACATTATGGATGACATCTCGGAAGCTGTATACACAAAAATCTTACTGTACATAAATGTAGATCTCGTTAAGCACAATGTGTCATTTTTTCTGTAGCCCACCATATCAAAGATATTCCTTGTTATTTTTCTGAATTTTCCAACAGCTATACATTTCTCAAATGTGAAGTCATTCATTTTTATTCTTAGCCATGCAAAGAAAATGGAATTTCTAGGACATTAAATATAAAGATGTTCAAGGAGCTGACTATCGCTTAAAACCTACTGCATTCGCATATTCCGTTTGCACCCAAAAGAAAACAGGCAATAAGATAATTTTTATCTTAAAGTAAACAGAGGAATAAACATTTGTAGAAACTTTATCAAGAGAGAGAAAGTTACAGAAACATATCACACTTATGGCTTTTCTTCACAGTCTGTCCCTTTACATCCAAATATAAAATACTCACTGTCATCCTGACTGCGCCCACACACAATATGTACACTACAATGCATCCAAAGTATAAACTTGAAAGAAGCGTAGGGACAGTGAAGCACAAATTAGTACAAAATTGAATCGAGAATATATTGACACATTGCTTCACTCACAATGTTTATTCACAGGACATGTTTCAAGAGCTTTTGCTCCTATCCTCAGCTGATACTCGACTAGTGCAAGTTGTAGTGGTTTCTTCTTTCTCCGTATTGTCAATAGATGGTGTGATGTACTTGTCAAAGATGTCCGGTGGTGGAGTTTCAAAATTCATGACTATGACGATTTTTGTTAATGAAGATTTTTACCCCATAGACCTTTCCTCGTGTTAAGACACTCAAACAAAATTTTGAGGCGCTCCTCGAGAAATTTAACGCCATGGCTCGTCAAGGGGGAGAAGACGCTAAGCTGTATTTTCCGGAGACCTCGTCTTCCCCGGCTGTGAGTCCCGTAGCTTCTCTTTCGACGCCATTTCGTGCCTTAAAAATCATACACCCTTTACAACAGTTGGTGGAGGCAGTGGATATGTTCGAGGTGTCGGATATGCTGTCGGCTTTCACGTTTTTGAAATTCCTAGTAAAGCTTAACAAGTTAGCCATGGTGCACTCGGTTTCTTCCGATTTAACGATGCAGGCAGTTGCGACCAAGGTCAAAGGTGTAGTTTTGAATCTTTTGCTTAGAGCAAGGCAATCAGCCGACCCTTTAAGTACTTTTCATGCTTTGGTTTTGGAATTCTTTATCCCGCGTCGTGAATCGTTAAAATTATTGCAAGACCATTATTTACGACCTCAAGGTCTGGCCGAAACGTTTGTCCAGTATATGGAACGGGTCAGAGACGTGGCCTTGGCCTTACGTCTCCCAGATACGGAGCAGGCAGTTTGTGACGTCATCTTTTCGGGTTTGAATCCCGAAGCTCGCTCCAGTCTTGTTTTCGCGACACGCCCTAATACGTTCACGGCATTGGAATCTTTAGTGCCCCTGCTTAATGAGTTTTCTTCTGTAGAGCGATCTCGCTTAGGTGAAGTGTTGAATTCACCTCCCCCACCACGAGCGAATCGTGGAGATGGTTTAACACCCGGCGTCCGACCTGGGTCATCACCTCACGGGCCCCGGGTAAGATGCTACCGTTGTCAGGAGGTAGGACATATGGTTAAGAACTGTAGTTTTCCTCGCCCAACGTGCATGGACCCTTCGAAATCTGGACGTGATAGTTGTTTCCGGCAGCGCCCCATTTGACGCCAGAAGTTGCCTGCCATGAGCGCGAGTTTGGCTTCATCGCGGCGCATTTTGGCTCTACCCCATTCTATTAAACCTCTTGTGCAGGTTGTTGTCGGTAAGGTGAGCGTTTTAGCCCTCCTTGATTCCGGTAGCTCATTTTCTCTCATTAATCAAGTATATTTTCGCAATACATTGGCGGCTTCGTGTCCCAAGGAGGTGAGCTGTCAGGTGCAATGTTTGGCAGTTAATGGTCAGTCCTTTAACGTGTCTAGCAAGGTTAGGTGTACTATCCGCTTTCCTAAGTTCACTTGGAAACATGAGTGCTATTTGGTCCCTGATCTACCCTATTCTGTAATCTTGGAGGCCGATTTTATGTCAGGTTCCCGTTTGTGTTTAGATTTTGGGAAGAAACAAGCCACTTTCGGGTTCGCGACTGGAAGTAGTGTACCTTTTCAGGAGAAACTATACGACGTTCCACCTCGTCCTCTTCTAGGTAACGTCACGCTATTAGACGAGCGTGAGGCAGATATTTCCTTGTCTCATTTGACTCACCAACAAGCCGCAGTGGTGGAAGGTTTGGTTCAGGAATTTTCCTCCTTGTTTTCAGACCGATTGGGTGTTACTCATCTTATTACCTACGATATTCAGCTGACTGACCCGTCCCCTGTTAAACTTTCTCCGTACCGGCTGACACCGCCCAAAATGGCCATTTTGAAGGCTAAAATCAATGATATGTTGGATAAGGGTATCATTAGACCTTCCACTTCGTCTTATAGTAGCCCGGTTTTCTTAGTCCCTAAGGGTGACAATGATTTCCGTCCTGTCGTGGATTATCGCCAACTCAATAAAAAAATACTTATTGAATCTACTCCCATGCCAGACCTCCATACTGCCGCCCATCACTTTGCTGGAGCACGCGTGTTTACGACTCTGGATTTAAACAGCGCCTATCATCAGATTCCTTTGTCGGATGAATGTAAACACGTGACTGCTTTTTCATCTCCGTGGAGATTGTATGAGTTTAATAGGATTCCCTTTGGGATTGCTACCGGTGCGCAGGTACTTTCCCGTCTCTTGGACAATTTGTTTTCTGACATTAAATTTAAATTTCTTTACCACTATTTAGACGACCTAGTAGTGTACTCTCCTGATTTTGATTCCCATATCTTACATTTACGTGAGGATTTTGATCGCTTACAGAAGGCTTGCCTCACGGTTAAAAGGTCTAAAGTGAAGTTTGCTATCGCAGAGATTTATTTCTTGGGTCATTGGGTGTCGCCCGCCGGCATTACTATTGATTTAGAGCGCACCAAAGCCGTGCGCAATTTTCCACCCCCTAAGAACTTATGTGCATTGGCTCGTTTTGTTGGTATGGCGAATTTCTTTTCCAAGTTTATTCCTTCCTTCGCTGCCCGGGTTGAACCTTTGAATCGCCTTCGGCGTAAGGGTATTAAGTACGTCTGGGGTGACGAACAACAGCGTGCGTTCGAAGACCTTAAGTCCGCCATTTCCTCTCCTCATGTTTTGGCGTTTCCAGATTTCAATAGAACTTTTATTCTTCAGACTGACGCTTCTAGTTATTCCCTGGCGGCGGCTCTTCTCCAGGATTTTCTGGAGGGGCGCCGTCCTATTTGCTATGCTTCGCGAACTCTGTCTGAAGCTGAACGCAAGTTTTCCATCTATGAGCTCGAAACCTTGGCAGTTTTGTTTGGTCTCGAGAAGTACAAACCCTACCTGGAACATGTATCTTTCATATTGGAGTGTGATAACCAGGCTCTCACGTGGGCGTTAGGGACACCACGTAAAACCAGTAGGCTCGCCCATTGGGGCGTGCGGATTGGTGCGTTTATGTTTACACCGAGGCACATTCGTGGTTCTGATAATGTAGTTGCTGACGCCCTTACATGCATGTTTTCTGAGGAACCGCCCCTGTTACCATCTTCGGGGACGGTTTCTGGCTCTAACGCCTGTCTGTCGTTCCCCGAAATGTTTACCAGCATCGCTGAACATCAGCGCAGGGACGCCTGCATTAATCAGATTATACAGCAGTTTGAGGACGGCCATCCTGTCCCGCCGTATTGCTTACGCGATGGTGTTCTTATGGCGCGTGCTAATTTTGACGGCGAATTTAAGATCGTTATGCCCGATAGTATCATTCCCATGGTATTTGCTTGCTTTCATCTTTCACCCTTTGGTGGGCACCTTGGAGTAAACAAGACTCGCGATAAAATACGTGAGCGCTTTATATGGAAAGGCATGGATCGCGATATTGCGACCCGTGTTAAAGCTTGTAATATTTGTTCCATGGCTAAGCCGGCGCAGCGAACCACGTGGGGTGGTCTCGCGTCTGAAGTGGCATCTAAGCCGATGGAAAAATTATTTGTAGATTTTATAGGCCCATTTCCCCGGTCGATTCAAGGTAATACTTATGCTCTTGTGGTTGTTGACGCCTTCTCTAAGTTCGTGTGGATTTCGGCCGTGCCACGTGCCACGGCTCGTACTGCTACGAAGGTCCTGAATAACATCTTGGCTGCTTTTTGTGCTCCACGTTACGTTGTGTCTGACAATGGCTCACAGTTCACTTCCCATTGGTTTAAACCATTCTGTTTTCAGTGGGGGGTAAGACAAATCACTACCACCCCATATTACCCTAATCCTTCCCAAGCCGAGAGGGTTAATAGAAATTTGAAATCCGCTTTGATTGCTTTCCATCATGAACACCACAATCAGTGGGATACTAACTTGGGAAAATTGCAGTTTGCTTTTAACTCTGCTCGTCATGAGGCTCACCAGACCACCCCCTTCAGTTTAATGTTTGCTTTTGTACCCAGTTCCCCCTTGGCGAATATGTGGTCCTTAAATGATCTACTTCCTCAGACCTTTTCTCCCGAAACTATTAGACAGAACTGGAGGAGAGCTTTTAGTAATTTAAAACGTTCGCATGAGCTCACCAAAAGGCGTTATGAAGAAAATAGAAAACCCTCTCCTTTCTCGGTCGGTCAACTGGTTATGTGTAAATCTTTCCCTATAAGTTCGCGTAAGGACGCTTTTGCTGCTAAATTAGCTCTGCGTTACTCTGGCCCCTATAAGATCATCAACATTTTTAAGGGCGTGTCCGTTACTCTGGAGCACTGTAAAACCCATGAAATGCGTCGAGCTCACATCACTCAGCTAAAACCGTGCCCTGACGCTATGATTTGATGTCTGTTTTGGCTTTACACTGTTTGTTTTGGCATTTCAGTGTCTGTTTACGTTCCCGTGTTTGTTTTGCTTCTGCGCCCTTGACCTCGGGGCACGGTTGTGTTGTGTTGTGTGTCGCTCGCGTGGCGTGCTGCCAAGACATGTACTCACTTTCTCCTTCCTCTCTCTCTATGCCGGCATATCTCTCTCTTTCTTTTTCTTTCTGTGTGTGCTTTTCTTATGTGTGAGTGTTATTTAAAAAAAAGTTGTTGGGTACCCATGATTGTGTGTTATTTACTTGTTTATATATGTATGGGTGTATGTGTATATATACAATGTGTCCAATTATGTTGGTGTGCTTAATATTGTCTAAAGGTATTTTTTCTTTATTGTTAAAATTTGGATTATTGTTTTGCTGAAAATATTTATTACTTGAAAGGTATCTATTAGTATTGGTCACTTCAATGGTATATATCCTTATTGTTATTTATTTAAAGATATTTATTACTGTTACTCGTTTGAAAATATTTATTACTTGTCCTTCAAAGATATTTCTGCCCCTTATGACCTAAAATATTTTACAAATTTGGCTGGTTAATATTCTTAGGTTACCACTTCTGCTTCTGGTTCCGTTTCTGGCTTTTGTTTTATGTTTCAGCCTCCTCATCTCCTTCCGTGATCCTTGCCTGTTCTGCCATCCTTGATTTTTCCGCCTCGTGCCAGCCCCACTCGGCGGATCCGGTGTGACAGTGACCTTCACGTTTGCCACGCTTTTTCACAACCTCGGGAGAGTCGCCACGTGGGAGCTAGCTTCGCTTCTACTTCTTCGACTTCAAGCCACGTCATCCGTCTTTACTTTGGTCACCCTTCCGTGACCTACCTGGCTGTTGTAAGGCGTTCAGTGGACTAACCTGCTGCCCTTTGGTAACGTTTTGCATCTGTTCACTTCTGCTCCTGAAAGACTTGCCGCCAGTGTTCTGCTCTCTACGTCACGACTGTGTGAAAAGGGACAGTGTTCTCAGTGTAAGAGTGACGTATGGTATGTCACGGTTGTGAGGGTGAAAAAAAGGAAACTCAGTTTCACACCTGCTCTCTACGTCACGACTGTGTGTGCAAAAAAGAGACAGTGTTCTCCCGTGTAAGAGTGACGTATGGTATGTCACAGCTGTGAAGGTGGAAAGACTCAACTAGTGTATGCAATACTCATACTCATTGCTACCCAGGGCAGACTTTCTATGACGTTTGGTGCGCGTCCGACTCTCCTAGGGTTTCCTTCTTCGGGCTTCATCATTCCGGGGTCTGGGATGGCCTTCTTCCTTTCCTTGGTTTCTTTCAGCCTTTCCTTTCTTTCCGTTTGGCTTCTCCACCCTGTGTTTCCGATGGGGAGGGGGTGTTTGTGCCGTTTGTCTTCTCCCCGGCACATTTTTGATGCCCTTCCGGTTCGAGGGCACTGCTGTCTTGTTGTTTTGGGCTTTCCGCCGTTCCTCTCTGGGGGCGCTGCGGTGCCCGAGGCTTCTTGGGTGGCTCCTTCGAACCGGGAGAGGAGTGTGTATGCCTGGTTGGTGTCGCGTGGGTGTTTCTTAGGGTAAGTGCTCCAATTCGGGTTTCCCAATTTTTCTCTTAGGGTTTTTCATAACTGGTCTTTTGGTGAGCCGTGTGATTTTATGGGGCTCTTTCTTCCAGATTGGGACCAGAAGTAGATAGTTACCTTTGTCTGTCTGGTTGGCCAATGAAAAGTGTAGCAAATGAAACAAACGAGAAAATAAATCCATATTAAGGTTCTGATAAAGGCGTTTGGTTTTAATTTAATCCCATGACCCTGGGTTGGCCCGCACAGTAGTCACTTTTAACAAAACAAACGGGATAACAATAATTCAATAATTTTGGAAAGAGATCATAATAAACTGAGGTTGTGCTGAACATAGCTACATCCACAAATATCTTTCCTACGATACTGCATATAAGTTATTAAATCAGACATGCTCCTATCGTGAATTTTCTTTACCCAGTCTTGTACAAAGTATTCTTAACTCAGATGTTTGAAGGGCTTGACATTTTGAGGTTACATATTCATTGGACAAGAGAAAAACAAAAACATAACTACCTTGAAGTTGAGAAACTAATACTATATCCAAATTCAAAGCAATAAGAAGGAATACCTAAAAAATGGTTAATTCCACAAAAACAATTTATAAAACAATGCGCACTTTTGCAAGATATGCGTTTTTATATACTAAATCGAGCGAGATGACTCAGACGGTTTCTTATGTAGCCTGCATTCGAGAGGTGCGGGTTCGATTTCCGTAGCCGACATAACTAACTCATGGGTTTTCGGGGTTTTCCCTGTTCGGCAGGCAAATGTTAGATAGGTATATTACATTACCCTAATTTCCTGTGCCATTTCCTCCTCCGGTGGAACGGTCTCCGATCTCCGGGTGAACCTAGTGAGCCGTTCCAGGACCACATGGGTTGCCGGTTGTACTGGCCTGCCGGGGAGTTTCCAACTGGTCAATTGTAGGGACCTGCCGTGTGTACTATCGTGAGTCCTTGGGTCGACCAGCTCTGTCTCTTCCTCCCGCGGATGCCTCACTTGGGGCAGAGGCACAATAGACCAAGTTCGGTTGGGGTGCCGAATCCCCTCCTCAAGATTCTGCCCCATCCTATCCTTTATGTACTAACATTTTCTCTATCTCTAACGGTTTACTGGTTAAGCAAAAGCCATTCTGAAGAGGACTTCATAGGCTGTTCCCAAATAACCCCAAGATACACATTCATTTGTTATCTGGAACATACGATATTTTGATCACAATGGTTACAGCCAATTTTTGAGAAAATTAAAATTTTAGAAAAATTTTCTGTGTAAAGAACAGTTTGGGGATTCTCTTGAAACCTTGAAACTTTCGTTCCTGAATTATGCTGTTCACGCATTGACACACATGAACATGGAATGAACTTTTTCGAAAATGCCTTTTGTTTTAGTTTCACTTTTGACATATTTTCTTACTTACTCGTGGGATTTATGTTTAACTTGAACTTCTCAGTTGCACGATATTTCTGCACATCTTTTTTATGAAAATGAATATTATATTAATGCTTAGAAAAATCAGCTAAGTGGTATTTGAGATGACCCAGCACATACACACACTAACTCGAAAAGGACGAGTTTTGGAAAATGGTTTTCTCACAATTTCGTTTTTCACCATTTTTCGTATGCTTTGTGTATTATCCGAAAAGTCTTACAATTGTTTGCCTTGAAGGCAGTCTTTAAGTTATTGATATTCATATCAAGTAAATATAGCTTTAAATATAGAAATTTACAATACCTTTCAAAAAATTCCTTTTCAATTAAAACCGAACACTAATTTGATTAAGTTTAAAACTTAATCGTGTGGTGCATTTGGAATATATGGCTAAACTTCATTTTAAACTAATTGTCTTAAAATTCAATAAATTTGAGAGAAATTGGACAGCCAAGGCCATGCTATACATTTCCCTTTTTGAAAACCATCCTGCTCCTGCTGAATGTGATGGCATTTATTTCAGTGCTTTCTGCTTGAGTTTCTGTTCTGCTCTGATAAATAAATACTTGTGAGTTGCTTTAAACTTAAAGCCTTATTTACTGAATAGCATCTGTAAGCATTTTGTGAAACCTACCTGACTAGCTGCTGATTAGTTGACAGTAAATAACACACTATTTCAGTTGTCTATTTGAAGAATGTATTCATAGAACGTCAATGTTAGTGGTTGATGACTCAAAACGAGCCGGACGCCTGGCGGCGACTTGACCTTACTAAACAAAGCGAGTATATCACAATATGACCAAAAGCATCATGTTTTAGACAGAAAGCTATTTAAAGAATTCAACCATGAAACGTAGTGTAGAACTGCACATTCCTTTAAATAGCTGTAACACGCCGTAATGAATTAATTCCTGTAGTTCCTTATGTGTAACACAGGGTCTGTTGAAGCGCACAACCTCGAGGCCCGTAGGCAACGTGTTGAGGACCAGAGGTTTTATGATCAGAGAGATTCCGGGATGAGGGATCAGCTCACCGCTGGAATGGAAGGTACGAGAGAGATAAGACCATGATGGAGCAATTGGTGGAATATTGGCGGGAGAAACCGGAGGATCCGAAGAAAACCCGCACCAGCACCATGTTGTCCACCTTAAATCTTACTTTGGGATTGCCTGGGATCGACTCGTGAGAGCCAAGCGGTCTAATGACTCTGCCATGGAACATGCCGTAAATATGGTATTAATTCAAAATGCAAAGCCACAGTAGGTAACTAAAAAGTAGCTATAATAAATAATGCTGGGTATAAGCACTTATTTATGTGTTATTTTGTCAAAAAGGTTTAATCTTACCAATTTTGTATCGTTTCAGATGGTACACACATATAAACAAAGGAAGCTGGAAGGTAACTGGACGAGGACGTCATTGCTCGTGCTTTTACGAGCGTATAAGTATGAGAGGAGCAGTGGGCCTTTTCAGAGTGTTCATACACATCGACGTCAAGAAGCATTAGGAGGAGTGTACAAATCAGTTGGTCGTCCTTAAAATACTTGGCAGCAAGAGGCTTTGAATGAATACAGGAGCGAAGGGAAAGAAAAGCGTAAACCTATTGTAAAACTAAATTGTGGGGATAGTGAGTCAAGCGATGACTTGGTTCCAGTCCAAATAGAAATCATTGATGACGAAGATGCACCATGTGGATTTGGAAGGTTAAAGTTTTATTCTCCGAAATCAGGCAACCAAAGGCGACTGCATCAAATGCCAGAAATGTGGACTATGTGTTTCACGAAGTGTGCGTTGGTGCAGTTGGTAAGAAAAACTTCATTTGTGGCAAAAGCATTTAATTAAAATGCAAAAGTACTGTGAGCGCTAGTAGCCCAGGGCCAGGCGTAATGGCCTCGTTAATTCTTAGATTTCCTTTCTGTGAAACATTCGCTGTTTTATTTGATCACAGCTATAAGAAGTAAAATATTGTCGCCGACCGCAAATGCGAGGAAGCGCGGCCGACAAGACGGATAGTGCCGCGCGGAAATAAGAAACAGATAAAGATAGTGCGGATATAAAACGCTTGCCGAAACAGATGAAGTTAGATGCTTAGAAGGTTCTGGTGCTATTTACACATAGCTGTTAACAATAAGATATTCTTGATCCACTGTAACTTGGGGACTCCGGTTCTTTTCCAAGAAGACCTAATTCTTTATCTGCAAAAGGAATTTCCCTCTTTTCCTGTCCTCTCCCCATCCAACATTTAGCATTCATGGGGGAATTTTTAATGGACTGTTAACACAAATATAAATTCCGCGTTACAGCTAAATATTTATCTCTACCGCTCGTAAAAGTTAAAGGCATATGAACGCTGGCCAGTGCTCAAGCGGAGCGCTGTTGCCAAGCGTAATACGTGTACCGGCAGAGTTTCCGTGTACATAAGAGCGGTTTTATCCATCAGCAAAAGTTTTGGCTATTCTTCCAGTAATTAAACTACACATTAAATATTCCTACACACGTCACAGCAATGGAACAGCAAGCACGGTTTCCAATCCAGTAACTCGCTTTCCGACTTCATGGATCTTTCTCGGAGATTAAAACACAGGCACGCTGACTTTTTCTAAGGATGAAGCTGCTTCACTACAAATTCGCGACACTGTGTGCATACTACCTACACTACAAGGTTACAGAGTTAAATGCTGGGAGTTTGAAAAGTCTACAGTTACCCTATATCCTGGATTGGAGAGCTTTCGTAAAAACTTGCTCATATTAAATATAATTTTTCTGCCCTGAGAATGAATCACTCCAAGTTTGTTGGTCGAACAATCATTTGTCCAGCTTCGAGGAACATGTTCACACAATCGGACCACGAACACTGGAAAAATATATGTATATAATAATAATAATTTAAAGTAATATTAACAATACTTCAGCTCGAGTTCACATACGACTTAACGATGTCACTCACTTTAACAAAACGACACCTCTACTCTGAAAATGAACTGATAATTAACTCTGTTTCAAACTGCGTGACTTCTTTTTTAATAGTATGTGCATTATTTTATTTATGCTTGAGATAAATGTTATAAGAAGAGAATGGTATTGTTTTTAGGCTTATCTGTATAAAATGGATGGATGTTGGGTGGAACCATAACCATGTGAAGATAAAAAGTGCACCGCTCGCGTTATACGTAATGTAGAGACAGGATTTTGTACGGTCACGATCAGATAATAAAATTCTTTCTTATTATAAGATTGGCATCTGCCACTTTTCAAACATTTATCCGAGTGTAATTAACTAATATAATGCTCACTTGCTTCTTGGGCAGCAAGCCAGGTAAAAAGACGGTTAGATATCGACGTTTCGGGAGTGTGCATCGCTGCCATCATCAGCACATTTATAAATTGTTATGACCACAAATTAAACACTGGAAATGTAGTGTTTATCGCCCGCTTTTACTACATATGGCACCGCAGGCGGTGACAGATGATACATAAGATGAACATGGAGCACCGGTGGAATGAGATGGCGAGGGAAACCGGAGGTCCCGGAGAAAACCCGCCCCAGCGCCGTGTTGTCCACCACCAATCTCACTTTTCGGCAGCCTTGGTGAGAGCCAAGCGGTCTAAACACTGAGCCACGGCGCTGCCAATTAAACACTGGGTATAACACCAATATAAACAAAGACAAAACAATATCAAAATTCGCATAACTGAAGAAAAGACTGTTTTCAGTAAATTAAATGCTAGAGCTAAGAAAGGGAAACCGACAATACAGCAAGCGTCAGATAAGCGTACCGCATCCCGTTTACCGGCAATCTATCCGGCAGAATCAGCAGAATTCTCGCCAAATACATCAGGACCATCCACAAGCCACCTCCGAAGATTAAACATCTGTTGAGACCAGTGAAAGGCAAACTGGACTTCCAAGTTCCGGGAGTGTACCGCATTCCCTGTGAATGTAGGACACCGTATATAGGACAAACAGGAAGGACCATCGCTACCAGAAAAATCGAACATGAACGGAGCATTCGTTAAATGCAGCCTGAGAAGCTTGGGCTGGCAGAGTACTGTTTTCATAACGACCATAGAGCTAAATTTCGGGAGACGACCATCTAGGGAATATGCAACAGTTACTGGGAGCGGAGAATTTAGGACGCTTTGGCAATTTCCTCTGAAAGGAGCACGCTTAATCGTGATGCTGGATTTCAGTTCAGCTCCTATTGGAAACCGTCCTTAAAATGGAAATCCGTCGATTTAAGAAGCAAATATTAAGTTAAGTAGTTACGTTTCTTTGACACAATTTTCTATACTCACGTCATCTCCTGATCTGGCATTTAATTTACTGAAAACAGTCTTTTGTTGAGTAATGCGAATTTTGATAGTGTTTTGTCTATGTTTATATTGGTGTTATATCCAGTGCTTCACTTGTGGTTATAACAATTTATAAATATCCTGATGATGGGAGCAATGCACACTACCGAAACGGCGATATCTAATCGTCTTTTCACCTGGCTTGTTGCCTGAGAAGGAAGTAAGCCTATTCGTCTCCAGGATAGCTTCAGATCTTATTTTAATTAATATAATGTTCTCAGTTCAGGCGCGCGAGATGTGTGTATCACATTCGGGCAGCGCTGATAGGCGGGGCAAGCTTAGGATTGGCTGGAGTCTGCAGTATGGCCCGCTTCCATATGCCCTTATCTTTTGCGAAGATTCTAACTACCTCTTACTTAATTCTCCTTAGAGGTATTCACGACCAGTAACCATATTGTATCTGTTTTCATGTTATTAATTATATGTTCCAAAACGGCAGCTTCAGTAATTATCTTTCGCATGTGTATTCCAACAGCTTAGTACTACAATTAAATCTAATTAGCCTGTAGATTTTTAGTAGCCGTTGCCCTCTACAGAAGCCTGGTAGTGGGGATAGTTGAGAAGTATCACATCATACACATAGGCATTCTTTACAATTAGAGCGTTACTTTTGTAACTGGTTACAAAAGTACTTCAAAGCTTGTATCAGTGTAAAGTAAGGCAACATATATTTTATACCTATATAACTGGACCTATGCTGTGGTGATATTCTTTTCTCACTACAACTACATGGTCCATGGGCTTTCTTTGCCGTGCCAGAGGAAATCCTGTACAGACCATGCATCAAACTGAAGTAGGAGGTGGAAACTTGGACCAGAACTTAATAAAAACAAGAAAAGTTTTCAGTAAGAGATCAATCAGCTTAGAAACATGGAAACACGAAGCATTCTATTGCAGCGGCCAGCGCAACGTTACTGTCTGAAAACTGTTTGGCCAGAACTTAAACATAAAGTAAAATATGACAACACTTTTAGGAGATTTTTTTTATTCTTTTTTGTTCTTTACGTCCTCCAGCGTTGTCATATTGGACGATGAATGAATTGGGTGAAATTATACTCAAATTAGTCCAAGGTCCATGGACCTTCTCCATGTATCCTCTGCGCTAAGATCCACGTAAGACCTAGTTCGAAATTCTTAACTCATATATTCAGAAATTATTCAACAACCTTTGTAAAGCTTGTGGAACTTTATCATCTAAAGTAACTTCATTTTTATGTGAAGGATAAAGGTTGATGGCTGTCTACTGAAAGAGGTATGCCACTATTGTGAGAATCGTTAATTATATAAGATACATATAATAAATAAGATACATTTCGGTGCGAAATTCACTAACAATAAGAAAAGAACACAACAAAATGCGACGTAGATGCAAAATGCGTTTAAACTCATGGATTGTATTTAAAAGAACACGTATGAACCAAAATGAAGACATGTTTATGGAATATTTTATTATGTGCATCAAAAGTTTAAACACTCGCCTGGAAGAAAATGGGAAAACGTGTTTCTTTCTCCTACACTCATCTCTCTCATTCTCTCTCACTGACTCTCTCAGGAAATTAGTAGACTTTTGATAGACTCAAGATGAAAAATTCAATGTCATGGCCGACATTTGAACCACAGATCTCCTGGTTTCCGTCCAATCGCTCTAACCCATTGAGCTACCATGGTCAACTTGGCGTCATGATATTAAATTCTCCGTTTGACTCGTATATTTCCCCGGTAAACTACTAAGGGCTCTCGCATTCGAGATACACCGTCATGTTGACTCTATAAAAAATCTTAGCCTATATACGGCTAGCATGAAGAAATGATAAATTTCTATCAATTAACTAAAATAATAAGAGTCAAATGATGAAGCCTGGGACTCAGTACTGTGACTTTGTGGGTTCATGAAATCAAAAGTCCAAGTTACAAACACAAAAAATTGCATTTTATTTACGTAGAAATGCGCTTCGTACACATACACAATACAACATACAAGGTCAACAAACACAGCTGTTTACCGGCACACGTTCAGTTACCGACTAACTCCTCTTTGGCGGGCGGGCTGCCTTTTTATATATTACTAACATTCCAGAAATTTCTCAAACAATTGAGACCCAGCTAGAACAAAGCGGAACTCACATGAAATCCGTCTCCCCCCCCCCCTGGTTTAGGCGAGCTTTCATCCACACACTGCACTGCGCATCCCTTTGAATGCCTTGCCGCCTTGATCAGCAATGGCCTGGCGACAGTACTTAGGATAGTAAGTCGCCACAGATGGTGTATCTCGAATGCGAGAGCCTCTAGTGTTTTACCGGGCAAATATGCGGGTCAAATAAAGAATTTACTGTCATGACTGCATGTTGGCCGCGGTAGCTCAATGGGGGCCGCGCCATGGCTCAATGGTTACACCACTTGGTTCTCACTAAGGTGGCCCTGGTTCGATCCCAGGCGACCGCAAAGTGAGATTTGTAGTGGACAACACGGCGCTGGGGCGGGTTTTCTCCGGGACCTCCAGTTCCCCCCGCCACCTCATTCCACCGGTGCTCCATCTTCATCTCATGTACCATCAGTGTGACCGCCTGCGGTGCCGTATGTAGTAAAAGTGGGCGTTAAACACTATACATATCATTTCATTTCATTAGCTCAATGGGTTAGAGCGACTGGACGGAACCAGGAGATCCGTGGTTCAAATCCCGGCCATTGCATTGAATTTTTCATGTATGACTCTATCAAAAATCTCAGCCTATATACGGCTAGTATGAAGAAATGATTAATTTCCATCAGTTAACTAAAATAATAAGAGTTAAATGATGAAGCCTGGGACTCAAGTACTTATGATAGTAAGTTGCCACAAATGGTGTGTCTCAAATGCGAGAGCCCCTAGTGGTTTACCGAGCAAATATGCGGGTCAAATAAAGAATTTAATGTCATGACTGCAAAGTGGCCATGGTAGCTCGATGGGTTACAAATACCGGCCATGGCATTGAATTTTTCATCTGTAACTATCAAAAACCTTAGCCTATATACGGCTAGTATGAAGAAATGATTAATTTCCAACAATTAACTAAAATTAGTAGATGATTTACCAAGTAGGACAACTCATGCGGTAGCATCACGGCCTCTATTTGGAAGATCGCAGGCTCAATTCCTCTGGCCAAACCGTCGGTTGTTTTGGGATTTTCACCGAATCGCTACTCATGTTTAACCCTTTCAGACACAAATTGTTTTGCTACTTATTCCAGTCTTCCTCTTATTGGAAATCGGGTTACATGAGGGCGTCTAAGCTACCTTCAAGCAACTGACTTGAACAGCCATGATCGTTACAGCAACACACAGTGTACTAGCCATGCACTCAAAGCCAGTGGTTGTGTGTTCATGTCTCGGCAACTGCAGTCTAGTGTGTCTGTTGTAAAGATGTGGGAGCACCAAAGTAAAATAATCAGTGTGATGGAATGTTTGGATGCTGACAGCGTATCATTTGACTGCATGGATTTTGCTTCTTATAAAACAGTACAATGTAAATTGTGAAAAAAAAAATTACAAATCAGAACATCTCAAATGCATATGTTTAATTAGTGAAGATAAGAAAGATACTTTATTCGCCTTGTGATTTATACACAAATCATGTCTTCGTCAGCAATACTACATAACTATATAACATAATACTATATACAACAGTATGTACAGTATGAAGTAGCTTATACAAGAAGTAATATTTACAAAGTTATTACAAATTTATGTCTTTAAATTCCTGGATGTTTAAAGGTACATGTTTTAAGAGTGCTTTTGTTAATGAAGATTTAAATTTGCTATAGACCTGATCTTTGAAATGTTCAGGTAATGCATTGTATAGGCTAGTCCCATGATGAGTAATGCTACTGCGACAGAATGTGGTATGTATGTGATTTAATGTTCTGGTGCTGTGTGTGTGATACATGTTATTTGTTTTGAAGATATTTCTATTTTTATAGATGAAGCATAATGTTTCCAGAATATATATGGAAGGGAGAGGTAAAATATTTAATTCCTTAAATACTATCCTACTAGGCATTCTTATAGGTACTTGCTTAATTATTTTTAGTATTTTATTTTGTAATTTAAAGATGACATAAAGATTTGTGGACATGCCCCATACTGGAATGCCATAGGTTAGAATTGAGTGAACATATCCAAAGTACATAGCTTTTAGCTACAGTATAACAAAAATATAGCAGCAACAACAGTTAAAACCATTACAAATAGGAAAAAAAGCTGATGTCCATTATAATGGATGATGGAACCAAAAGGGTTAAAGAGCCCGCCTTGGTAGCGTGGTGGTAGCATGTCTGTCTCATGTTCAAGAGGTCCCGAGTTCGAATCTCGGTCAGGGTGAGTTATCTGGATAAGGTTTATCCCGGGGTTTTCCCTTATCTTGTAAGACGAATGTCAGGTAACTCTAAGCTCCATGGACCCCGGACTCATTTGAGCATCATTTCAACCATTCCATTCATCGTCCGATATGACTTAACGTTGGAGGACGTAAATTACAAGGAAAAAAAGGGTTAAAGAGATCCCACTAAGTTCAGACTGATCAAAAGGCATCTGTTAGTTGCTATGGCAATTTCTCCTTGGTTTTGCAATCAGGAAGATCTAATAGCAGTCATCTGTCATTTGATGTAAAGGATATCTGTAGAAGAAGGAACACTTTCTCGAGGGCAGTGGACTCAGAAAAGCTACTTCATGAATCTAACAAATATTTTGCTTTCATTCAAATTTTTCTAGTGGAAGGTATAGATTTGTATTTAAAATTTAAAATTTGTCATTATTTTCAAATATCTACTACATCCACTTCTATTTATTTGTTAATTTATGTAGCTGCAAAATACACTTTCAAATATAGCGCATCAAAGTAAAAGGGTAAGAATGAAAGGAAGTGGATGGGTTATAAATGAAAACATACATTTAACACCATTAATGTAAGTTAATCATATCTGTGTAATATTTTATTAACTTTATAATCAAAATACATATTTAAGCAGAGAAAATACATCTTTTGGTTTTCACCATTATCAGTCAATCTGCATTTATTAAAATAATGATACAACATTTATATGATGATAAAACATAAAGTTACTCTAAAGACGAACGGATAATTTTTAAAAACAGAATGAAGCTTTCTTACATTTTCTTGCACAAAATGAG
Organism: Mantis religiosa; assembly: GCA_030765055.1. Taxonomy (NCBI): domain Eukaryota; kingdom Metazoa; phylum Arthropoda; class Insecta; order Mantodea; family Mantidae; genus Mantis; species Mantis religiosa. The sequence continues at coordinate 408,141 of JAUKNK010000427.1, read as the reverse complement.
ATATTCATTACTCTCAGATGATAAAAATGTGGAATCTGACAAATACAATATACAAGAAAAGAAAAGTTATATAAGTGAAAGACATTAAAATTAGAGAAAATGACAAGAAGATAGAAAATCTGTATGGGATAAGTAATTTAATGATTCTTACATAAATATTATAAGTCAAATAAAGGTAAATGGGCAATATAACAGCAACCAAGTATTACCAAAAAATGAGATAAAATCAATGGGAATTATAGAGAAAACAGAGCAAAATAACTGATAGGCAAGAAACTGATAGGCTTAAGCTAAAATGTCTGTAGGTTTCACTAAAATTTCAAATAAAGTTATAAAAGATTTTAAAAATGGGATTGCTAAACTGCTAATACATTTTACAAATGCATCATTAACTCAAAAAGTGTTTCAAGATATATTAAAGAAAGTCACTGTAAGGCCATTATTTAAACAAAAGGAAGCAACTACGAGGGCTGATCAACAAATACTGAGAATAATAATTTTCACAGATGTTTATTACTGTAATTCAATGTTTACATGATCTTTTTCAAAGTAGTCCCCTCCTACTTCAATGCACTTTTTATGGTATCTCTGCCAGTCCTTGAACACTTGCTGCAGACCATTCTTTGTCAGGTCCGTGAGAATCGCCTCCATTTACTTGAGCACTGCTTCAGAGTTCTCAAATCGAATACCCCTAAGCTTTGCCTTTAGTGATGGGAATAAAACAGTCACAGGGTGCAAGATAAGGGCTATAAGGTGGATGTGGTACACAAGTAATGTTGAATCGAGCCAGAAACTGCATGACTTGATTTGCGATGTGAGGCTGTGCATTGTCATGATGAAGTCGCTACTCAGGCCGAGAAAGCTCTGGTCGTTTCTTTGCTATGTGCTTCCTCAGTGTAGGCAATACTGACGTGTAGTATGCTGCTGTAACAGTAGTGTGAGGAGGAACTGTATGTGACGTGAGGCCATGCATTGTCATGATGAAGTCGCCACCCAGTCCGAGAAAGCTCTGGTCGTTTCTTTGCTATGTGCTTCCTCAGTGTAGCCAATACTGACGTGTAGTATGCTGCTGTATCAGTAGTGTGAGGGGGAACTGCATGTGATATGAGGTCGTGAATTGTCATGATGAAGTCGTCACCCAGTCCGAGAAAGTTCTGGTCATTTCTTTGCAATTTGCTTCCTCAGTGTAGCAATACTGACATGTAGTATGCTGCTGTAACAGTAGTGTGAGGGGGAACTGCATGTGACGTGAGGCCGTGCATTGTCATGATGAAGTCATCACCCAGTCCGAGAAAGCTCTGGGCGTTTCTTTGCTATGTGCTTCCTCAGTGTAGCCAATACTGACGTGTAGTATGCTGCTGTAACAGTAGTGTGAGAAGGAACTGCATGCGACACGAGGCTGTGCATTGTCATGATGAAGTCGTCACCCAGTCCGAGAAAGCTCTGGTCATTTCTTTGCAATATGCTTCCTCAGTGTAACAATACTGACGTGCAGTATGCTGCTGTAACAGTAGTGTGAGGGGGAACTGCATGCTGGTAAATCATTCCATTACAGTCAAAAAATGTGATTACCATCACTTCAGCAGCAGATAGAACAAATTTTGCCTTTTTTGGTGTTTTAGAACCTGGCGATTTCCACTCTGTGCTGGCTTGTTTTCCTTCAGGATCATAATGATGCAGCCATGACTCATCATCGGTGATAATCGATTTAAAAATGCATCCCGTCCATCAACAAAGAGATGCAGCACCTCATGGCTTGTCTCCATTCGCACAGCCTTTAGTTCGGGAGTCAACAGATGTGGCACCCAACAAGCACAAACTCGGGTCATATGGAGATGGTTGTGCATAATTGTAAACACACTGCCATATGAAATTCTCAACACTTCACTGAGGTTACGTAATGTTATATACCGATCCTTTTGGACAATCACAGCAGCTGTGTTGATGTTGACTTCAATCACATCAGAAGCCGAAATACCAGGCCCACCTTCGGCCTTCTTTGAAGTCCTTGAACCACCTAAACACTCCTGCACGAGGTAGTGCATCTTTACTGTACACTTGCTTCAGCTTTTCATAACTTTTGGTGGCTGTATGGTTTAAACGAAAACACAATTTCATTGCACTCTAGCATCATCTCCATTGTCTGGTATGCAAAATACACATAGGGTCTACAAAATAGAGCATTACTACCAACCTACCAATACGAGAGTGCTGCTGCCTACTCATACTATACATAAAAAACTGCTCTTTTGAGATATTTATGTTACAGATACGAAACTGTCACAGAAGTTACAGGAGAAAATGAGTCTCAGTCTTTGCTGATCAGCTCTCGTATATTGAAAATAATGGAAGGCGTGTTTTTAAAGCAATTTTTAACTATTTCATAAAATTGAACATAGTGTCAAAATGGCAATTTTGATTCGAGACAAAGATATCTACAATAAATGCAATAAATTATGCTATAAGATTTAACTAAAACTTTTGACTGTGTTACATTAGAAATACTTGCAAAATTTAATATATGGAATTTGCAGGATGCCACAAAACAGGATTAATTCATACTTAAAAAACATGATGCAGTCTGTGAAAATCAATCACAGAAATAGTGTTAATGTTATAGAAAAATAAAGTCAGAATTCCAAAAGGTTATGCATTGAGTTCTCCAAAACTTCCCATTTTTCTTTCTTATGTATGTCAGTCATATTTTCAAGTTTGTGCAAAAAAATGGAAATGTGTATAGCTATTGATTATGTGGGGTCAAACAGCAGCTCATGTATGTGCCCTCCTCGGTAGCGTAGATGTCTGCTTCATGTTCAAGATGCCCCGTTGCTACGGTGAATTACCTGGATGAAGGTTTTTGCCAGGGTTTTCCCTTAACCTGAAAGACAAATGTTGGGTAACTCTAAGCTCTATGGACCCTGCAGCATTTAGGCAACATTTGACCCATTTTATTCATCCTCCAATATGACAATGTAGAAGGATGTAAATGTATTAAAAAAAGCTTGTATAGAAAAAAGAGCAAATAAGTTAATGGAAGAAGTAAAAACAAATATTTAAATTTGGACATAATATTAAATACCCAAAAGACAGTCTGGATAAACTTAGAATTGAAAAATGTTGTTAAAATAGTATAAATTGGAATGAGATAGAGCAAAAATACCAGAAATACCGCAGAGACATTTTTAGGAATAATAGATAAACACCTAATTGTAAACCATATATAAATTATATAACAAAAAATCGAAACTGGCATACATAATGAGGCAGGTAAGAAAATCCATGGGTGATAAAATGCTGAAACAAGTTTATTATGTCTTTATGTATTTTACCCCTTTATGGGATAACATTATGGGGAAGTATTAGATACACACATATACATATATATAGTGACTTTGGGGGTTCGTGAAATTAAAAGTCCAATTGCACAAACTCAAAATGTTCTTTATTTCCAACGAATTACAGTTGGAACACTTAATGATTACACAGAATTACGTAGCGCACACAATTACAATTTGCCAGTTCGTCTGTCACAGGTCCACTCTACACTCACAATTACGTACAACTCCTCTGATACACGTACAGTCTTCCAGTTTTTCCAAACATCCGCCTTGCTAGAGCTACAAGATAAATGGATAGGCATGGCCTAAATGCGTCCTGTCGCCCTCCAAGCCGCTAGCTGGTTGGGCCTTCCAATAATTAGGTGACACTGCTCCCTCCTCAAAGCTTGTCGTCCCGAACAGCACCACCGTAGCGGGCCAGGCGATCCAGGTCTACCACCAACATCTTTCCTAGGCACCTTCTGGATGCGGTAGACCGTGTCGTTAATCCTCTTCATCACCCGGTACGGTCCTTGCCATGGCTGCTGGAGCTTCGGGCAGTGTCCCTTGGTCCGGGTAGGGCGGTACAACCAGACCAGGTCACCTTGCTGGAACCCTTGGCTGTTGGCTTGCCTGTCGTATCGAGTCTTCATGCGGTCGCTTGACTTCTGGATGTTCTGGTGAGCCACCTCATGCGTGTCGTGGAGGTGGTCTACCAGGTTCTCCACATACTCGGTCGCTGGCTGTTTCGCCTCCGGAGGGCTTCCAAAAGCCAGGTCCCAAGGGAGGTGTAACTCTCGGCCGAACATTAAGCCGGCTGGCATCATCCCAGTTGTGTCGTGTGTAGATGAGCGATAGGCCAACAAGAACAGTGGCACCTTAACGTCCCAGTCTCGCTGATGGCTGGCCATGACTTTCCTCAGGTGTTCCTCTAAGGTCTTGATGTATCGTACCTTTCGACCATGCCATCCGACTGGGGATGTAGAGGTGTTGTGCGGGTCTTGTTAACCCCAAGTCTTGCTAGTGCCTCCTTCATCAGGTTGGACTCAAAATTGGTGCTCTGGTCGCTGTGGAGCTCCAACGGCACCCACAAGCGGCAGAACACTTGCTCCACGAGGCAGTCTGTGATTGTCTTTGCCTCTTGGTTCGGGATGGCATACACCTCTGGCCACTTGGTGAAGTAGTCCACGACCACCATCAGGTACTTGTTGCCTCAGTCAGACATTGGGAACGGTCCAGCAATTTCAATGGCGATCCGTTCGAATGGTGCTCCAATGTTGTACTGCTGCATGCGACCCTGGCTCCTAGTCTTGGGGCCACGACTCGCCGCGCACACATGACACTGACGGCACCATCTCTCAGCGTCTGCTCGGAGCCTCAGCCAGTAGTAGTGCTGCCGTAGTTTGTCAATCGTTCGGTTTGCTCCCAGGTGTCCTCCTAAAGTACCGGCGTGCACTTACTCCAAGACTACCGGGACCTCACTCCAGGGAAGTACCAACTGTTCTCTCTGCATCTTCCCATTGGGTGATTCCCATACCTGGAACAGCACGCCCTCTCTGACCTTCCACGAGTCCCATTGGGCCCAGTACGACTTGTATGTGGCGCTCCTCGGTGCGATGTTCTCCCAGGTTGGTCTTGTCCCTGCCTCCACTTCCCTCAAGAGCGGCCCCAAGTCTGCGTCCGCCAGCTGCTCCCGCCTCACGCCCGCGCTATCCCAGCCGTTCGCAGGCACTGCCGTGACTACTCGGACTGCTGCGGCACGCTCCTTCTCTTTCACTCTTGTGCACTGGCCGCACTCTTCTGGGCAGGGTCTTCGGGACATAGCGTCTGTGTTACCGTCGCTTTTCCCTCTACGATGTTCCGAGGTGAAGTCGTACTCCTGTAGCCTCTGGACTCAACGTGCTGTCTGGCCTTCCAGGTTCTTAAAGCTCAATAGCCAGGTTAGGGCGTTACTAGACATTTGTCTTTCAGGATAAGGGAAAACCTCCAAAGTTAAATCATATTGGACGATAAATGAAATTATGTTCAAATGAGTCCAGGGCACATAGAGCTTAGAATTAAAAAGCATCGATCTTTCAGCAAAAGGGAAAGTCCACGAGGTTAAAATATACCGGACGATTTTTTTTTTTTTTTTTTTTTTTTTTTTTTTTTTTGTAATTTAGGTCCTCCAACGTTATGTCATATCGGACGATGAATGAAATGGGTGAAATGATGCTCAAATGAGCCCAGAGTCCATCGAGCTTAGAGTTACCCGACATTTGTCTTTCAGGATAAGGGAAAACCCCGGAAAAACCTTATCCAGGTAACTCACCCTGACCGAGATTCGAACTCAGGACCTCTTGAATGTGAGGCACACACACTACCACCACGCTACCGAGGCGGGCGTGTATCCACATGAACATCATTTCATTCATTGTCCAATATGATTTAACGTTGGAGGTTTTCCCTTATCGTGAAAGATAAATGTCTGGTAAATCTAAGCTCTATGTACCTGGACTCATTGGTACATCTTTTCATTCATTGTTCGATATGACTTAACGTTAAAGGTTTTCCCTTATCCTTAAAGATGAAGGTGTGGTAACTCTAAGGTCCATGTACCCTGTACTCATTTGAACATCATTTCATCCATCGTCCCATATCACTTAACTTTGGACGTTTTACCTTATCCTGAAAGATGAATCTCTGGGAATTTTAAGTTCTATGTACCCTGGACTCATTTTAACATCATTTCTTTCATTGTTCGATATGACTTAATACGGGAGATTTTCTCTTATCCTGAAGGTTAAAGGTTTTTTAACTCTTAAGCCACATGTACATACATAGAACTCATTTGAACATTACTTAATATACCGTCGATATATTAAATGACGATAAATGATGATAAAAGAAATGATGTCAAATGAGTACTAGTTTCATAGAGCTTAGAGTTAACAAACATTTATCCTTTAGAATAAGGGAAGGCCTCAAATGCTAAGTTATCACACGATGAATCAAATGATGCGCAAATGTTTTAAGGATACTGATAGCTTAGAGTTAACTGACATTCCTCTTTTAGGATAACGGAAGGCCACCATTAAGTGACATCGGACAATGAAAGAATGATGTTCATATGAGTCCAGGGTACATAGAATTTAGACTTACAAGACATTTATCGTTCCGAATAACAGAAAACATTGAACGTTAAGTCATATTGGACGCCGAATGAAGTGATGATCAAACGAGTCCATGGTACACAGGGCTTACCGTTACGTGACATTCATATTTAAGGATAAGGGAAAACTTCCATCGTTAAGTCATATGGAACAATGCATGAGATGATGTTGCAATGAGTCCATGGTACGTAGAGCTTAGAGTTACCAGACATAATATTCAGAAAACAGAAAAACCTACAACGCCAAATCATATCGGACGATATATTAAGTAACGTTCAAATGAGTCCTATGTACATGGAGCTTAAGGGTTAAATAACATTTATCCTTCAGGATAAGAGAAAATCTCCACTGTTAAGTCATATAGAGCAATGAAAGAAATGATGTTGAAATGAGTCCAGGGTACATAGAACTTAAAATTCCCAGAGATTCATATTTCAGGATAAGGTAAATCCTCCAACGTTAAGTGATGAAATGATGTTCAAATGAGTATAGGGTAAATGGACCTTAGAGTTACCACACCTTAATCTTTAAGGATAAGTCATATTGAACAATGAATGAAAAGATGTACCAGTGAGTCCAGGTACATAGAGCATAGATTTACCAGACATTTATCTTTCACGATAAGGGAAAACCTCCAACGTTAAATCATATTGGACGATGAATGAAATGATGTTCATATGGATACACGCCCACCTCGGTAGCATGATGGTAGCATGTCTGTCTCACGTTCAAGAGGTCTCGTGTTCGAATCTCGGTCAGGGTGAGTTACCTGGATAAGTTTTTTCTGGAGTTTTCCCTTGTCCTGAAAGGCGAATGTTGGGTAACTCTAAGCTCTAAGGACCCTGGGCTTATTTGAGCATCATTTCAACCATTCCATTTATCGTCCGACATGACTTAGCATTGGAGGACGTAAAATTACAAAAAAAAAAAAAAAAAGATATGGATACAGGGTACATAGCGCACAGAGTTACCAGACATTGATCTTTCATGATAAGCGAGAACCTCCAACGTTAAGTGATATGGGACGGTGAATGAAGTGATGTTCAAATGAGTCCAGGGTACATAGAGCTTAAATTTACCACAGCTTTACCTTTCACGGTAGGAGAGCACCTCAAACATTGAGACATTTCGAACGATGAATACCTCCAGCGTTAAACGGCCGCGTCGTGGCTCAGTGGTTAGACCGCTTGGCTCTCACCAAGGAGGCCCGGGTTTGATCCCAGGCGACCGCAAAGTGAGGTGTGTGGTGGACAACACGGCGCTGGGGCAGGTTTCTCCGGGACCTCCGGTTTCCCCCGCCATCTCATTCCGCCGGTACTCCATCTTCATCTCATGTATCATCAGTGTCACCGCCTGCGGTGCCGTATGTAGTAAAAGTGGGTGTTAAACACTACACATTCATTCCAGCGTTAAGTCATATTGAACGATGAATGGCCTTTAAGTGGGTGCAGAGTGCATGAAGCTTAGAGTTGCCAGACATATATCTTTCAACATAGGCGAAAAGCCCCGTAGGTTCAGTTATATCGAACGTTGAATGGAATATTGTTCAAAAGAGTCCAGGTTACATAGAGCTTGATTTAACAGACATTTATTTATTATTCAGAAAAATGGTAAATCTTCCAACGCCAAGTCATATCGAAGTATTAAAAATGTTGTTCAAATGATTCTATGCTATCTTGAGCTTAGAGTTATTAGACATTCACCTTTCAGAATAAGGGAAAACCTCCAAAGTTAAGTCATAATGGACGATGAATGTAATGATGTTCTTATAAGTACAAGGTACCTAACGCTTAGAGTTAACAGACATTGATCTTTCAGGATAAGCAAGAACCTCCAACGTTAAGTAATATTAATCGATGAATGAAATGATATACAAATGAGTACAGGGCACATAGCGCTTAGCGTTACCGGACATTGATCTTTCAGGATAAGCGAAAATCTCTAACGTTTAGTCATATCAAACGATAAATGAAATGATGTTCAGATGAGTCCAGGAAACATAGAGCTTAGAGATAACAGACATTGAATTTCAGGATAAGGGAAAACCTCCAACGTTAAGTCATATCGAACGATAAATGAAACGATGTTCAGATGAGTCCAGGTAACATAGAGCTTAGAGTTAACAAACATTTAACTTTTAGGATAAGGGAATACCCCAATAATTAAGTCATATTGAACCATTAATGAAATTTTGTTCAAAGAGTCCAGGGCACATAGAGCTTAGAATTACAAGGCATTCATCTATCAGGATTAGGGAAAGCCTCCAACGTTTTGAAATCTGACAATAAGTAAAATAATGCTCAAATGAGTCCTGGCTCCATACAGTTTAGAGTTACCAAACATTTATCCATTAGGATAAGGTCGAAACTTAAACGTTACGTTATTGAACGATCAATGAAATTATGTACAAATAAGTCCATGATGCATAGATCTTTAAGTTACCTGACATTAATCCTTCAGGGTAACAGAAGACCCCCAATGATAGGTCACATCGGACGATGAACGATTTTCAAATGAGTGTAGGGTACATAGAACTAGAAGTTTCCAGACATTTATCGTTCTGAATAGGGTTGAACCTCAAACATTAAGTCATATTGGACGATGAGTGATTGATGTTCAAATGAGTCCACCGTACACAGAGCTTAGTTACCAGACATTTATCGTTCTGAATAAGGTAAATCATTCAACGTTACGACATGTCGGACAATGAATGAGGTGGCGCTCAAGTGAGTCCAGGGTACATGGAGCTTAGATTCACCAGATACCTATCTTTCAGGCTAAAAGAAAACCGTTAACATTAAGTCATATCGAACGATGCATGCAATGATCTTCAAATGACTCCAGGGTTCATAGAGGTTTCAGTCACCAGACTTTAGTCTTTTAGGATAGCGGGAAGCCCCAAAAGTTAAGTCATATCGAACGATGAATGAAATATTATTCAAATGATTCCAAGGTACATAGAGCCTACAGTTAATAGAAATTTAGCTTTCAGGATAGGGGCAAACTCCCACGTTTAATCATATCGAAGGATGAATGATGTGATTCCAAGGTACATAGAGCTTACAGTTACCAGAAATTTAGCTTTCAGGATAGGGGGTAACTCCTACGTTTAGTCATATCAAAGGATGAATGAAATGATTCCAATGTACATAGAGCTTACAGTTACCAGAAATTCAGCTTTCAGGATAGGGGGGTAACTCCTACATTTAGTCATATCGAAGGATGATAAATGATTCCAAGGTACATAGAGCTTACAGTTACCAGAAATTTAGCTATCAGGTTAGGGGGAAACTCCTACGTTTAATCATATCGAAGGATGATAAATGATTCCAAGGTACATAGAGCTTACAGTTACCAGAAATTTAGCTTTCAGGATAGGGGGAAACTCCTACGTATGGTCATATCGAAGGATGAATGAAATGATCTTCAAATGAATTCACTGTACATAGAGCTTATACTGGTCGCCAAACTAGAATGTGATTCTCAGTAACCATGAAAGGGTAGAGCCAGAATGAAAAATTCAGTGCCATAGCCGGGATTTGAACCACGGATCTTCTGGTTTCCGTCCAGCCGCTCTAACTATTTGAGCTACTATGGCCAAGTGCCAACATGACATTAAATTCTCCAACTGACTCGTGTTACTCCCGGTGAACCACTAGGAGTTCTCATAAACACATGAGACAACTACCTTAATGATGACTTACTATGCTGTAAGTACTTTAAGTACATGTTGGCACGTTGGCCATAGTAGCTCAAATGGTTAGAGCGGCTGGACGGAAACCAGAAGATCCGTGGTTCAAATCCCCGCTATGGCATTGAATTTTTCATTCTGGCTCTACCCTTTCATAGTGCGTCCTACACACGGCTAGTGTTAAAGAACAATTAATTTCCATTAATTGTACCTAATAGTGGTCCGAACTATAAAGCCCGGGCCTTAAAGTACTTACAGCATAGTAAGTCGTCATTAAGGTAGTTGGCTCATTTTAGTCACACATATCCTTAAACTTAACATCTTGACCAGTCACAAACTTATGAGCATTGCTCAATTATGTAAATGTATACTCCACCAACAGAGAGAAAGTCCCTGTGAGGAATGTGGCAGCTTTACACTGTGTGACAACGACAGCGAATGTGTAACGGAATGCATGCTACACAAGCAGTAAAGCCATTCAAAAAACATGCGCCCTACTGAAGTATGAAACTTTCACTGTGGATAACCAAAATAGTAATATAATTTAAATAAGTATTACCTTACAAATTTTGAGCAGGTTCATAATCAGAAAAATTTTGAGCAGGTTCATAATCAGAAAGGTGTTCCTCAGGTTCACTGCTGGAAGAAATGTCATTATTTAGGTTCTCGATGAAACGACTGAAACGACTCTATCACTGTTCCAGTAGTCCTGTTCAGTTTTCTCAAAATGGTTGCAGAAGCCTTCCCAATCTGTTGTTACTGCTTCGATGTCTTGCATTGCTAATTCCTCCAGTCGCGACAGTGACATATCGCCCCACACATTATGTTCCCGAACGTAACTTTTCACTTTAGACCATGCGTACTCGATAGCATATAAGTCACACATGTAAGGCGACAATCTGACAACAGTATGACCGTGTTCTTTTAAGAGTTCATCTATCTTGAAGACCTTCTCTCTAGGCTTATTTACACATATGAGGTCATACGGTTCGTCTTTTCTCATTACCATGTTACATACGATGTTATGTCACGTTAACCACGAAACCATTGCAGACTTTACTGCATATTGAGAAGGAGCTTTGTCAAATTCCACATTGTGGTATGGGGCATTGTCAAGTACTGTTACTGCCATTGGTGGCAAATAATTTAACAGTTTATTTGTGACCCAGTTTTCAAAATTTGCACTGTTCATTTGTCCATGATAATCTCCCACTGCAGACCCAGCTTTATAAATCAATTCCGCATTTCTTAAAAATCTAGAATGAGAGCCAATGGTCACAATTATGTCTGTTGCCTGAGTTTATATTTGTACAAACACCAAAAACGTCGTCACTCTGCCAACATTTTCGAAAAGGAGATTACTGTCTACCCACGTTTCATCCACATAAAATATGCTCTTTCCCTCGCTGCGAAGTGGTTTGATGTTTCTCAAATACTGTGTGCGCCAACGTACGATGTCAGGCCTCTCCGAAAGAAGCTTATCCTTACTCCTATATTTCCTACAATTAAATGTCGTCATATGCAGCAGCCTGCGGAGGGTCTCGGCGCACCATGGAAAGTCAATTTTTTGCCGTAATGCTAACAGTAGCTTCGGACAGGTTGGTACTATTTTTCTAACAGTGTGGAACTCCTGCACACTTCTTCGTATTACACACATATCGAAATCATCAATATTTACCTTCTGCTCACATGACCTCGGCCGGTGTTTCCTCGGTCCAATTTTTTAACTATTCAATTGTATTATTTGGATTACATTTTACTTGAACTTCCTTTCCCAGTCACTTGCAGGTTATTTCCAACATATCCATAAATTCTTAGATACTTTTTTATATTTAAACAGTTCCAACTATTACATAAAAGTTCTTGATCCTGCACCACTATTCATCACACTCACGATTAAAAAATATCTCTACCAAGATTATTGATTTTTCGTAACTATCATTACTCCTATCTTAATTTTGTGATTGGCCGATTTAATTCCACATCACAACATTACGTCATACAATTAGTACTACGGCCAATCACAAAATTACATATATTTTTACTTATTTAAATTACTAAATATACAATCACGTTTTTTTTTACAAATTTATAAACTTTTCATAACTTTTCTAAATATAACTCGAAAAACACTCCGTAGTAGTTTCATTGTTGGTACCCCTGGTTCCCGCCTGTGAGAACCAGGTAAGTTTGCTTTTGTCTCAACTAATCTTCAGTTGAGGCCTATACAATATTACAGGAGACCTATGGAGAGTCTGTTCTTCCCTACAGCACAGCTCGAAGGTGGTTTAAAATGTTTAAAGAGGGGAGATAATCAATTTTAAAGGAAGGTGGACCCGGTCCTCCAGTTACTGCTCTTACGGAAGAAAACATCAACAGTGCTGCTGACATTGTGAGAGAGGATCAACGAATTACCTTCAAATTTATTCATCCTTTAAAATCAAATCTGTACATAGTACCTTGATATAGGATACATCAGTAAATTTACACTTAATATTACAAAGTTAAACATCAAATATACCTAACCTACATTCAATTATAATGTAACATAAATTGGATATAATTATAAATGAGAGAAATGAACAAGCTAAGTAAATTCATGTTTTAGGATTATCTGGATTTGTTAAATTGCAGATATTCCTTTACTGTGTAAAAGCAGTGCTCCTGCAAGAAAGCCCTTGTTCTAGTTTTAAACATGTTGTAGTTATCTATGCTTTTGATGTCATTAGGAAGGGAATTATAAACTATTGTACAGGAATGCAGTACTCCATTCTTAAACATTGTACTTCTGATTGAGGTTACGTGTATATCCTTAATATGCCTCGCGTAATGCATATGAACACTTCCATTGTTTTGAAAGTTAAATCTATTTCTGTTTACAAATAAAGCTGTCTCTAGTATATAAACAAATGCCAAAGGAAGTATGCAAAGCTTTTTGAACAGTGGCTTACATGAACATAGCATTCTTTTGTTTCCTATAATTCGAATGGCTTGTTTTTGCTTAATAAATATATCTTTGGCTTCTGGTGAATTTCCCCAAAACATTAATCCATATTTAATTATAGAAGGTATATGGGCATAACAGGACATTAAGAGTACACGAAGGCTGACATTTTGACTTAATATTCTTAGAGCATATATATTCCTGCTTAATTTGGTTAGTAGATGATTTGTTTTAGTTTTCCATTTTAAGTTATCCTGTATCCACAAGCCTAAAAAAGTTTGTTTCACTTTTGTATGAAATTAATTTGTTATTTAATTTTACATTTCATTGGGTGCCACCCACACGTTGGTGACAGAAACATTACACATGAGACGTGTCTGTGCACGATGGGTTCCAAGACTCTTGATTCCCGAACAAAAGGACATTCGCATGCAGGTCAGCATGCAGTTAAAAGTTGATGTAAGAGGAAGATCCGGATTTTCTTTCAAACATAATCACTGCTGATGAAACCTGGTTACATCATTTTGATCCTGAGAGCAAACAGCAAAGCTCAGTGTGGAAATCTCCTTCATCACCAACCCCCATAAAAGCAAAAGTGGTTGCTTCTGCTGGGAAAATTATTTGATATTCATGGAATGGTTTATCAGCATGTTGTACCTGCACACACATCAGTAACTGGACAATACTACAGGAATGTCCTGTAAGTCCATATCAGGTGCAAAAAACGACACTTGCGTGAAGCAGGCTGGATGCTGCACCACAATAATGTGCGGCTGCATATTGCCAATGTTGCTGAATATCTTGCAAAAATCAACGTGAAGTGCATCCCTCACCCTCCCTATAGTCCGGATTTAGCCTTGTGTGACTTTTTTCTATTCCTAACTTGAAGAAACACCTTTGTGGGAGGCATTATCCATCATCAGAAGCAGTGGTGAAGGCTGCAGAGGCGATTTTGAAGGATCTCTCAAAAAATGGTTTCCAGCATGTCTTTGAAGACTGACAGAAACGCTGGGAGAAGTGCATCGCATTCAGGGGAGACTATTTTGAGAAGGAACATCAAAATCATGACGATGAGTAAAGGTACGTTGTCAAAAAATAATTGTGATCATTCTTTATTGAACAACCCTCGTATGAGTGATATTTGAATTTTATGGTTTGTTGAAGTATTGTAGATGAAACTGTAAATTTTGACAATTTTTTTGTATTTTAAATGATGTTAATATTGTATTATGAAGATTTTGCTTTATTTGTATAAATTTGATATGTTATTTAATTTTTGTTTTGATTAGTTAATTTGAATTGGTGTTTAAATAATTGAATTGATTATTAATTTTTAGATGAGTCGTATTTATTACACATCTGCTTCACTTTCGTACCTATTTTGAGGACATGTTTCGCAAATCATCGTTTGCATCTACGGCTCTTATGCGACTCTTAATAATTTTTCGCTTCACTGTGGTGTTCCAATACAGATAAATCTCAATAAATTGAATTGATTTAAATGTTTACTGGATACTAGTATTTTTATTATTTGTAAATTGGTAGTCGTTTTGTATTATTCTATTTTAAAGGTTTTAAATTTTGTTTGACTATCTGAAATTTTTTGTAGTGTAACTGTAGTGTTTCTGTAGCTATTTGGTTTTTAATAAAGAAGAATTTGGAAATTATGTCCCGGTATAAGAAATTAGGAACCAGGACTTGATTTTCAGATTTTATTTAATTATTAAATTTAAAGGGAGTAAATTAATGACACTAGACAAGTGTTGTTTAGTGTCATTAATTGACCCCCTTTAAATTTAATTTATTACAACACTGGAAATTAACCGCTTCGCTGATGGCCATTTAAACCCTTCAGAGGCCGGAAACGGATACCCAATAAACAGAACAGGACCTTTAAATTGTTAAATGCTGTAAAAATGCATCATAAATACAATTCTGTATCTTCCGTATTTATTAAGTTATTTAAATGAAACAAATACTGGTTTAAAACTCATTAAAGGCAGTATAAATCTACAGTAACAATAAAGTAGAGACTACATTAATAAATCGTTGAAATTTCACTACTTTGTTTCACTGTAGCAAAAGCCATTCTTTGCGCCGAACACGCCTAACATTTGAATCATTTTGTTTTGTGTGTATACGAATGAATGTATGTATGTATGTATGTATGTATGTATAGCTATGCAAGCGACTTCTCTGGTTCAAGTTTAGTTTATTTATGCTACACTAATTTAAAGTTATTGTAAAATAGCAAGATTAAAATAATTGGCATTAAATGTGCATTAAATGCATGTATGCGCAGGACGTCTATACACGTCCATATCGGTTTGGGGCATTTTAACTTGGACGTCATATGACGTCCATATCGGTGAAAGGGTTAATTGTTCTTTCACACTAGCCGTGTGTAGGACGCACTATGAAACGGTAGAGCCAGACTGAAAAATTCAATGCTATAGCCGGGATTTGAACCACGGATTGTACCTAATAGTGGTCTGAACTATAAAGCCTGGGCCTTAAAAGTATTTACAGCATAGTAAGTCGCCATTAAAGTAGTTGTCTCATGTGTTTAAGAGAACTCTTAAGTGGTTTCCTGGGAAAAACACGAGTCAGTTGGAGAATTTAATGTCACGTTGGCACGTTGGCCATAGTAGCTCAAGGGTTAGAGCGCCTGGACGGCAACCAGAAGATCCGTGGTTCAAATCCCAGCTATGGCATTGAATTTTTCAGTCTGGCTCTACCGTTTCATATAACAACACTGTTTTTAACACTTCCAAGAAAGGAATTTTATTTATTTATTTTTTACTACTACTACAGTTAGTTAGAAAGTAAGGACTCTTTTTTTAATCTTTTAATTTTGAACAATATTAAATGTAAATTACATAGCCTAATAGCCACAACATTCAGGCTTAATTTGTCATTTTTAATATAATCTCCATCTTTTCCCACTGTTCTGGTCCATCTGGAAACAAGGGCACAAGTGATGGCTGGATATACGTCATGGAGTCATCACTTCGAACCAGAATCAAAACGACAAAGTCTCCAGTGGAAGCATCTAGTGTCACCACCACCATAAACAGTCAAGGCCATCCACACAAGTGCAGGGAAGGTTATGGTGATATTCTTCTTTGACCAAGATGGGCGATCTATAAAGTTCACTATTGAAACAGAATGAGATGGATAGTTACGTTTTTGGATTTAAAAATTATGAGAAAAGGAGAATTTGGCATATATAGAAAATCAACACATGTGGATAACTACATTAAAAACAATAACTCTCCAACCCAAAAGAACACCAATATGCAGTATTTCGCAGTTTAATCCATAGGTTAGTGAACATTCCATTGACTATGGAAGAATATAACAGGTAGATCACATTAAATATGTTGTAATTGTGAATGGCTTTGATCCAAAATTTATATAAAAATGATAAACAAACATAAAAGACGGAAAACCATCAAGGACATTAGCACTTTAAAAGCTGATGACCCAAAGAAAGTATATTGCAAATTCACATATCATCCTAAGGCTTTTAATAAATTTAAAAACATTTTCCGTCAATTTCATATACAACTAGAACCACATAACAAATACAACATGAGAGACATACTAAATCACTCACTCAAAAACACAAGTCCAACCAACAAACTATCTGGAATTTATAGTGTAAGATGTGAGGATTGCCACGAAATATATATTGAATAAACAAAAAGAAACCTAGAAACAAGGATGAAAGAAAACATGAGATGCATAAAATACAAACAGACAAATCTGCCATAGCCCATCATTTCTGGTCAAAAAAATCATAATATTTCCAAAGACATAAAACTTTTGGTACCGGCAAAAAAGTATTGGGAATTAACAGTTTGGGAAAATATACACATTTTTAAGAATAAAAAGAGAGCCATGAACTTTGAAATACCAATAGTAGATGACGTCATTCAACTCATTGAACAGCGCCAGGAGAGGCAGGCAGTCACCTGAACTAGTAGAACATCAGCTGATGATGAGGACGCGGGGTCCTTGAAACATGTCCTAATTTTTAAATGCAAGTGGAGCTAAAGTGTTTTTACAGTTCGAGAAGTGGTTTAAAAAGATTTTAAAGATGACCCCGTTCTGATACACTTCCTGCAGCACGAGATAACAGTGATTGCCCGGCATTACTCACAATCCTTGACCAACCTTCGCCAAGTGATCAAATCAAAACGACCAGGCAATCTCGCCCATGGGGTCAATCTGCTCCAAGACAATGCAAAGCCTCATATGGCCAACACAGTTGCAGCATTCCTGCAGAAATTCAAATGGGAGGTTCTCGTCCGCCCTCCATACATTCCAGACCTCTCTCCCTGTGATTACGCCATTTTTGGACCCCTTAAAAAGGCTTTGAGGGGCAAACGATTCACCTCGGATGATGTCCAGCTGTACATGCGGAACTACAAAGCTAGTGATAGCAAAGCCTCTATCTCGAGGGCCACTCATAAGAAACCACCTGACTCCACTCTACAAACAGTTGAACCTACGGCCACCGCACGCATCCCATATACCGGCAAGCTATCCAGTATTATCAGCAGAATACTGGCAAAACAAACACCAGAACTATACATGTCCCACCACCCAAAATCAGAAATCTGCTCAGACCAGTCATACGACTTCAAACTGAGAGTGCCAGGAGTTTACTGCATTCCCTGTGAATGTGGGATTCCTTACATCGGACAAACTGGGAGAACAATAGCCACCAGAATAAAAGAACACAGTAGGAGTATCCGCCTGATGCAACCAGAAAAATCAGGTCTAGCTGAACACTGTTTCGAACAGGTCAACTGGGCACGACTTTGACAGAACAACAGTTATTGCCAAAAGTGTGAACTACTGGCCGCAAAGAGTGAAAGAAGCACTGGCTATCTTTTCAGAAAGATGCAATCTCAATAGAGAATCAGGACTCCAGTTAAATACTGACCGGAAACGGCTTTAGAGTTATACCAAATCCAGGACAAAAACATAAAATTAACCACAGAGAAACTCACCTGACGCAAACAATTTTCTGTAAGGTCCGTGCTCCGATCCACCTCAAACAGTCATGCCTCGGTGCCACTCTTTGGCCCACGTAGAGCACATGGACTGTCCCATAAATATGGGCACAACACCAGTTTAACTCAATAAGCATACCCTGAAGATGGAAACAATGTATGCTCCCGAAACATCGTGCATCACCACATCTACACCTGGCTTGAAGCCAGAGAGAACCTAGAATAAAACACAAAATTTATATGTAATTATAGCAAAGACTAAATCAACTAAACATTATGCATGTAAGTGCACTTTACACCTCAGTTATAAAGGCCAAATTCAAATATTAAAATGAAAGTATAATTATCGAGTAACTAATAACAGTGCTTTTGATGCAAATGATTGCAAGCACAAAGTAATATCACAACTTTCAGTAGTAACTTCCTAAGTCAACAGGTGACAGCACTGCATCCTCTAGCAAACTGGCTGACATCGACATTCGTATTAGACAGCGTTCTGTGATTGAATTTTTGACTGCGGAAGGTGAAATGCCAATTCGCATTCACCAAAGGCTAAAAAATGTGTATAGTGATGCAACAGTGGATGTCAGCACTGTTAAAGACGATCGGTTCGTCGCTGTAACAAAGCTGAAGGGCAAACACCGTTGGCAGATGAAAAGCAAAGCGGCAGGCCAGTCACTGCAGTGACCCCATGCAACATTCAGTGAGTCTATGACATCATTCGTGGTGATCACCGGGTAACAACAGGTGAATTGTGTCGTATTACCTCCCTCAGTAAAGGCAGTGTGATTACGATTATTCAACAACTGGGTTACTCAAAAGTTTGTTCATGTTGGGTATCAAGAATGTTAACCGCCCAAAACAAAGAAACAAGGAAAACAATAGCCTCCGAACACTTGCAGCATTTCAATTTGGTAGGAGAGGAGTTTCTGGAAAAAATTGTTACTGGAGACGAAACGGGGTTCATTTTTTTTGAACCTGAATCAAAGTGGCAGTCAATGGAATGGCATCACACGTCACCAAAGAAAAACAAATTTAAAACTCAGCGGTCGGCAGGGAAAGTTATGGGGACAGTGTTTTAGGATGCAGAGGGTGTGCTTATGACTGATTTTTTGGAGCAGGGATGCACAATACATTCTGTCCAATACCTCAGAACTCTCAAAAAGCTGAAAGAACATCTTCGCCGAGTTCGCCCAACAAAAGCTATGGCAGATGTTCTTCTTTTGCATGACAATGCAAGACCAGACACCAGCCGCTACACCACTGCAGAAATTGAGAAATTGGGATGCCAAGTCTTACAGCCCTGACCTGGCACTATCAGACTTCCATCTGTTTGGGCCACTAAAGGAAGCTCATCGTGGGATTCATTTTGAAGATGAGGAGGCTGTGAAAACATCCATGCGTGAATGGCTTAGGAAGCATGACCATGTGTTTTACCACACTGGAATACATGCCCTAGTTAAAAGGTTGACCAAAACTGTGGAAAAAGATGGACATTATATTAAATAGTGACAAATTAATCGTCAATGTTGTAGTTTTCAAGCTATGTAAATTGGATTCAATTTTCTTGGCAATTAAAAGAGAAAAAAAATAGGAGGCATTACTTTTTGACCCACCCTCGTATTTAGTGATAGGGAATGGCAATTTCCTCCAAAATTAAAAGGAAGATCTATGTTTAAATTGATTGAAAATTACTATCCTAAAGGGTACATATTTGGTGTTAAGTATAATTAAAAATAATTTTAAACTGCAATTTTAAAATACTTAAATCCCAGGCTTCATCATTTAACTCTTATTATTTCAAGTTAATTGATGAAAATGAATCATTTCTTCACAGTAGCCATATATAGACTAAGGTTTTGGATAGATAAGTCAACCTGAAAAATTCAATGCCAAGGCCGGGATTTGAACCACGAATCTTCTGGTTTCCGTTCAGTCGCTCTTACCCTTTAAGCTACTATGGCCAATGTGCCATCCTCACATTAAATTCTCCAATTGACTCATATATAGTTTCCCGGTAAACCACTATGGGCTCTTGTATCTTGTATAGAATCTTGTATCCTATCTCGGATAGGAGAGCCCATAGTGGTTTACCATTAAAATATACGAGGGGGACCCAAAAGAAACCAGATTGTTGTCATAAAAACTTTATTGATGAACCTTTTTACAAAATTACTTCAGTCATCTTCAAAATACTCTCTATTACATGCGATGCACTTTTCAAGTCTCTTTTCCCACTGTTGGAAGCATGTTTAGAACTCTTCAAGTTTGATATTGTCCAGTGCTCTTTGCGAAGCTGTTTTTACCGCCTCCACATCGTCATCACGCTCCCCTTTTAGCGGTTTTTTCATTAATGGAAATAGGAAAAAGTCGCACGTGCCTAGGTGCAGCAAATATAGTGTGTGGGGAACGACAGATCACCTCTGAGATGCCAAATAGTGGGTCACTCGTAAAGCCGTGTGTGCTGGAGCGTTGTCGTGATGCAGAAACCAGTCACCTGATCGCCAAAGTTATGGGCGTTTCCTCCTCACATCCTCTCGCAGATGCCT
The DNA here is from genome assembly GCA_030765055.1 of Mantis religiosa. Classification (NCBI taxonomy): domain Eukaryota; kingdom Metazoa; phylum Arthropoda; class Insecta; order Mantodea; family Mantidae; genus Mantis; species Mantis religiosa. Next base: position 387,464 of record JAUKNK010000427.1, on the reverse strand, counting down.
TAAAACATCCAAGTAAAAGTGCTGGTTAACAATCTGGCCAGGAGGTACGAATTCCCGATGCACAATGCCACGAAAATCTGAAAAGACAATCATCATCGTCTTCACATTTGACATCACTTGCCTTGCTTTTTTTGGTCTGGGAGAGTTGGGAGTCCTCCACTGGCTTGACGCTTGCTTGGTTTCTGGGTCATACCCATAACACCAACTCTCATCCCCTGTAATGACTTTGTTCAAGAAGTTTGGATCGTGTGCAATCTCTGTCTTCAAGTCCTGACACATATTCATGCGGATGGTTTTGTGCTCCTGTGTGAGAAGGTGCGAAACAAATTTAGCAGCAACACGTCTAATGTGCAAATCCTCCCTCAAAATCTGCTGGCACAAGCTCCAACTGATTCCTGTCGCTGCTGAAATTTGGTCGATCGTTTGGCAACGATCCTCATTGACCTTTTGATGGACCTTTTCAATGTTCTCCTCATTTCGCAATGTTGAAGGGCGTCCAGAATGAGCTTGGTCTTCAACACACATCTCACCACGTTTAAAGCGCCCAAAACACTCAAAAACCTGTGTGCAGCTCATAGCGTCCTCCTGGAAAGCTTTCTGAAGCATTTGGTGTGTCTCCGTTACAGTTTTTTTAAGCAGGAAACAAAATTTCACACACACTCTTTGTTCTTTTAAAATTGCCATAACGACTTCGCAGAGGTAACCCGCCAACAGTCAGAGAAACTCAATACCACACTTGCATGTTCAGCTGTACACTGACGCCGTCTTGCACAGCTGTTTCATGAAGGTCTCTACTAACACCACCTAGCGTGAGAACCCTGCACTACTTCTACATGTGGCAGCGCCGTCGGAGTCTGGTTTCTTTTGGCTCCCCCCTCGTATATGAGTCAATTGGGGAATTTAATGTCAGGTCGGTACGTTGGCCATGGTAGCTCAAAGGGTACGAGCGTCTGGACGGAAACCAGGAGATTTATGGTTAAAATCCCAGCCATGGCATTGAATTTTTCAGGTTGACTCTATCTAACCGAGAAGATTTATTTACAAAAGTAGAAGGTGTTGGAATGTTTATGAATAGGCTATAACTGAACTGACCCCCGTGTAATAAATCACTACAGACAGGGTATCAGAGCTGTGTCTAAACCCCCTTGCACCATATTCCCCTGGGACTTTCTTTGCTGTGGCAAACTGTACTTTGGCATATGGAAGCATTTTAGTGCATCCATTTACAGATTTAAATTTTTCTAAACTGTTCATAATTTCCATGCAACATTTTGCAATATTAATAAGCAGATATAAAAATCTGCATAATTTTAGATCCTTAAATGAATAAAACCATGCCTTGTAAATTTCAAAAGAATCTCTTAGGAGCTGTGTTACAAAAACGTTTTATAGGTGTGAAAATTCTGAGAAAAATGAAAGCAAGAGAAACAGCATTCACATTATAAAACAACGTAACCCTATTACAATAATTGTCTTGAAGCTTAAGTTTCATCAGATCTTTAAAGATGGTACTACCATTACATCAATTGCAGCCTTTAGTGCACTAAAGACTATTATGTGTTTCAAATGGGAAGAGTTCTCACCTGTAGCGAATCAGATGCGTTAGAGCCTTCACCGTTGCCACCTCATTATCTCCACTCTTTTTATATTTCCTTCTCTCTTGCACACTTGCGAGTGTTCTTGGCGCTAACGCAAACTGAATTTTCCAACGTTCTATAATAATGCAGTTGTTGAAATCACAATTGCAACATGAATATTCATATACTACGCAAATGGTTTAAATATTTAGTTTAAAATTAATTATAGTTTATGAATTACTTATTTTTCTAATCCAACAAAAATACCAGCGGTGCATCTGTATAGCTGTGAATGTTACTTACGTTAAGAGGTAATTCGTCATTGTCATTGTCTTCAACATCTGAGTACTGCAAATTTATGATGATAGGTTCCAAAATCTTGTTACATGCTATTTCTTTCCAAAAGTCATCTTCTTGTAGTTTATCTGATGTCTCACGCAGTTTCCCCAGTCTTGTTGGGTTCCTTGTTAATTTCTTCGTGAATAAGTCATTCAACGTCAGTCAGTTTAAAAATATTATTTCTGTTTGCAACAAATTTGAACCCACATTAACACTATTGGATTGTTCTAGCAGTAGTAAGGGGAAAGGTGGATGGATATTTTTCTTTGTAATTTACGTCCTCCAACATTAAGTCATATCGGACGATGAATGAAATGGGTGAAATGGTGCTCAAATGGGCCGGGGTTCAAGGAGCTTAGAGCTACCCGACATTCGCCTTTCGGGATAAGGGAAAACCCCAGAAAAAACCTTATCCAGGTTTCTCACCCTAACTGAGATTCAAACTCGGGACCTCTTGAACGTGAGGCAGACAGGCTAGCATCTACGCTACCAAGGCGGGCGATGTGGATCGTGTCTCATTCATCTAGCTGATACACTTTTAATGGAAGAGTACCTGAATAATGCTGCTTTGAACTCTCTAGAGTAAATAGAGATAACAAACCATTCACAAACAATGATACAGTGTGACCAGACACCTTCTGCCAGACTAGTAAGAAGTGTATCGTTTCCTCTCATTGAATTTAACGAACACCTTGGCTTATTCAAAGTAATAATTTCTTTTATCATGTCATGTCAAATGTTTACGTTTCAGTTCTGAGTAATTTCAAATATACGTTCACGCATACATGCCAACCAATAATGATATTTATTACAGTGCTTACGTCGCAATGCATTGTTATAATATAATGGAAAATTTAATGTCAGGATGGCATGTTGGCCATGGTAGCTCAAAGGTTAAGAGCGACTGGACGGAAACCAGGAGATCTGTGGTTCAAATCCCAGCCATGGCATTGAATTTTTCATGTTGACTCTATTTATCAAAAACCTTAGCCTATATACGGCTAGTGTGGAGAAATGATTAATTTCCATCAATTAACTAAAATAATGGTCTACTTTATTTATTTGTATTAGGAAAACTATTTGAGTTAAAAATATGGGGGTTTTACGGTTATGTTACATTACTCTCTCCTTCCTCATGGATCAATTTTGCCAAAATCTGAATTTTTGTCTTAGCGTGAATAGTATTTATTTAAGACTGATTAGTTTGGCGCTTGTCACACACCACATAGGGGGGAATGCAATACGACAACACCGCAGGACTCCGATTGCTTGCTCACCTAGTAGCGCTCAAGGACAAACATCTTCCCATTTGAAACACATAATAAATATTTTTTCACATGAAATCAAAACCATTGATATACGATTCAGGCATAACTTCTTGAGAAACTTTCAAAACTAGGCATTCAAGATAACATGTTAAATTGCATCACTCAATTTCTTTCTTAACGTTTCTGTGCTACAAAATACAATGACAGTACATCCAAATTCCGACAAATAAAAATGGGCCTACCACAAGGTGAAACTGAGTACAACCTTGTTCAACATCTACATCAATGATCATCCCGCGGCTGTATCAAACACAGAAATAAAGACAGCTCTTTTTGCAGATGACATGATCATATGGACATCTAACCCACAAATAGAGAAATCCAAAACATCGATGGAAAAGGCTCTGATACTATTGGAAAAGTGGACTGACAACAATTTGATGAAAATAAAAACTGATAAAACAACATTCCAAATATTTAGCTTAAAAAGGAAAATCCCTAAACTAAATCTGCAGTTCAAGAAAACAAACCTGAAAAAAACATATGAAACAAAATATCTAGGAACAATTTGTGATTCAAAATAATCCTGGAGACATCATATTGAAACAGTAGTAAACAAATCAACAACAAAAATTTTAATTCTGAAACGATTAGCTGGAGTCAAGTGGGGCAGTAATCAGGCGACACTGAACACCACATACAAAACATTCATCAAGCCAATACTTCTTTATAATGCAGAGGTAATCACCTACAAGCATGCCAAATTCAGGCCCTGCGACTAATAGCCAGTGCAGCAAAATCAATTCCAATCACGGCAATGCAAGCCTTAACTCAGAACTATCCAATACATCTAACTTTAGAGGAGCAGGCACTAATACAACATGAAAAAAATGTTGCGGTTAAAAACAACAAAATGGGAGAAAAGATTACTACAACCAATCAAGATAAAAACACAAACAAGTTTCCTACACAAAGTTACAGAATTGAAAACAGATCTGAATCTTCCTAATTCTAAAGAAAACATCTTAATCAAAGAAAACCCACTGACTTTTGAACCAATTAATATTCAGTTAGATTTAGAACAAATAGTTACAAAATCTGAAACTTCCAAACCTGTACTAAAAGCACTAGCGTTAGAAACTGTGAACAATAGATACCCACCTGAAGAATGATTACATATCTACACAGATGGATCTAACTTGGACAACAACTCAGGAGCAGGAATTAAGTGTGCACTGTTCTCATTCTATCAACCAGCAGGATACCACACAACAAATTTTGATGCAGAAGTAACGGCTATTCATATTTCACTCCAACACCTATACACAATAGATAAATTCAAAAATGCTGTCATACTTTCTGATTCTAAAGCAGCATTATATGCAATAAGCTCATATAAAATGAGATCAATCCAAATTAAAGAATGTCACAAAATGATCCAACAACTTCAAAAACTACAAAAAAGAATTATATTACAGTGGATACCTGCACATTGTGGAATTGCTGGAAATGTATCAGCTGATTTTCTTGCCAAAAAAGGTGCAAATTTGATTCAGAACAAATGTAAGAACTTACCCTTTACATCCATAAAAAGATTAATTAAAAACAAACAAAACCAATCAATTTCTAGCAAAGCCAAGGTAAAAAATGGAACATTTCAATTGAAAATCCAAAAATTATCGCAGAAATCCCACGTAAAGCTGCAGTAGCAAATTTTAGATTACTTACGGAACATGATTATTTGGTCAAACACTTACACAGAATAGGAATTTATACAAGTCCAAACTGTCCTCTGTGCAACAAAGAAGAGGAAATGACTGAAGAACATCTTTTAACCAGTGAAGTCTTACCTGCCGGACCCACTACACAGAAATATTGGAGAGCAAGAGAGCTAATGGCTTCATTGCCAAAGCATAGCATTTGACAACAAAGAAGAGGAAATAACTGAAGAACATCTCCTAACCTGTGAAGCCCTACCTGCCGGACCCACTGTACAGAAATATTGGAGAGCAATCATTGCCAAAGCCTAGCATTTTACAACAAAGACAAGGAAATGACTAAAGAACATCTTCTAACCTGTGAAGCCCTACCTGCCGGACCCACTACACAGAAATATTGGAGAGCAATCATTGCCAAAGCCTAGCATTTTACAACAAAGACAAGGAAATGACTGAAGAACATCTTCTAACCTGTGAAGCCCTACCTGCCGGACCCACTACACAGAAATGTTGGAGAGCAAGAGAGCTAATGGCTTCATTGCCAAAGCCTAGCATTTGACAACAAAGAAGAGGAAATGACTGAAGAACATCTTTTAACCTGTGAAGCCCTACCTGCCGGATCCACTACACAGAAATATTGGAAAGCAAGAGAGCTAATGGCTTCATAGCCAAAGCCTAGCATTTGACAACAAAGAAGAGGAAATGACTGAAGAACATCTTCTAACCTGTGAAGACCTACCTGCCGGACCCACTACACAGAAATATTGGAGAGCAAGGGAGCTATTGGCTTCATTGCCAAAGCCTAGCATTTGACAACAAAGAAGAGGAAATGACTGAAGAACATCTTCTAACCTGTGAAGCCCTACCTGCCGGACCCACTACACAGAAATATTGGAGAGCAAGAGAGCTAATGGCTTCATTGCCAAAGCCTAGCATTTGACAACAAAGAAGAGGAAATGACTGAAGAACATCTTCTAACCTGTGAAGCCCTACCTGCCGGACCCACTACACAGAAATATTGGAGAGCAAGAGAGCTAATGGCTTCATTGTCAAAGCCTAGCATTTGAAAGCAACAACTTCTTTCTCTCTCAAAAAAATCGGACACACCTCATCTTTAACTATCCTGAAAACAATAATGGATGTTTCTAAATTGGTAATAATTTTATTCTAAACGCTGCTCTTGACTTCTTAGAATTTATAGCTTGACCAGATTCATCCAATTTAACAGTTTGTAATTTGCATATTTCCAATTACTAGGGAATCTATCTTAATTGTTCTGCAAATGGCAGCAGTGCGAATGTCAAAATAATGAGTAATTTAACCTAAGTTACTTTAAATGTTAGACATTCACTCTTGGGAAAAGATATTCTTAAAGAAATATGAAGGAAAACTGTTCAATTTCAACATCATCTTTCAAGAGAACCCGAGCTTCAGGCATCAAGATACCAACCCCTATCAAATTCCTCCAAGGAATTCACCAAATCAAAATTCAATGGTCAACATTAGCTGATGATGTTAGGAAGGTCTTAACAAAACTTGTTCTAGGTAAACACTAGCAATATATGGAGAATCAAGTACTTTTGACTCAAAATTATATTAATTTTGTGCTTCATTGTACCAAAGTCCTTACTTATAAGAATGGAAACTTGTTTATCTGTGCTATACATACTAGGATACATTTTAAATCAATATAATTTTACTGAGCATTTACTACTCATAATTCAAACCACTTAATTATATTAATCCTCTATTTACAAGCAATGTATTGTTATGAGACCATTCGTAAGTGAACGCCGAGAGAGAGCAATAGAGGGAGAAAGAGACAGATGGTCTGGACGATTCTCACTCCACTGCAAGGATCCGTGAGGTTTCATGTGACGTCGTCAGGTGTTGAGAAACGTCGAGAACAGCTGCTCATATATAAATAGGAGTACAAAACCCTAACTACCAAACAATGCTATGAAAAATTGCACATCAATAGCACTTTCCATTTCAGAAATATTGACGGTGCAAGTTTTTCGTGATTCACCCTATATAAACAAACCCTAAACTAAACTAAACCACACCTAGACAAAAGAATAACACAGCTACTTAATATTTTAGTTAATTGATGGAAATTAATAATTTCTTCACATTAGCTGTATATAGGTTAAGGTTTTTGATAGATAGAGTCAACATGAAAAATTCAATGCCATGGCCAGGATTTGAACCACAGATCTCCTGGTTTCCGTCCAGTTGCTCTAACCCATTGAGCTACCATGGTCAACGTGCCATGGCATTGAATTTTTCATGCTGACTCTATCAAAAAGCTTAGCCCATATATGGCTAGTGTAAAGATATTATTAATTTCCATCAATTAACTAAAATAAAAAGAGTTAAATGATGAAGCCTGGGACTCAAGTACTTACGATAGTAAGTCGCCACAAACAGTGTATCTCGAATGCGAGAGTCCCTAGTGGTCTACCAGGAAAATGTATGAGTCAAATGGAGAATTTAAAGTCAGGACGGAAAGTTAGCCATGGTAGCTCAATGGGTTAGAGCAACTGCATGGAAACCAGAAGATCCGTGGTTCAAATCCTGGCCATGGCATTGAATTTTTCATGTTGACTCTAGCTATCAAAGACCTTAGCCTATACACGGCTAGTGTGGAGAAATGATCAATTTCCATCAATTAACTAAACTAAAAAGAGTTAAATGATGAAGCCTGGGACTCAAGTACTTATGATAGTAAGTCGCCACAAACACTGTATCTCGAATGCGAGAGCCCCTTGTGGTCTACTGAGGAAATATATGAGTCAAATGGAGAATTTAATGTCAGGACAGAACGTTGGCCATGATAGCTCAATGGGTTAGAGCGAATGGACAGAAACCAGGAGATCCGTGGTTCAAATCCCGGCCATGGCATTGGATATTTCATGTAAACTCTATCTATATACTCCATGATCTTGGCACCAGGGGTGGCAGGTGAAAGTCAGTCCGTCACACTCATATTTGTTCTCTACACTGGCCAGACGCTAACTAAATCATAGACAAGGAAAACTAGCCAAGCCATGCTATATCACATGACCAACTGAAGCTTCTCGCAACATACTGTTGTGATAAAGTAAATAACTCACATGTCAAGAAGCTTCAGTTCGACTGGCATTGTTGGATGAATGATAACTAATTCAATCTGGATTATGATTCCCACTAAACAGTTAAACAATACCTCCCCCCCCCCCCAGTAATTGCAAACTAATACCAATAATGTAGGTGCGAAGGCTTCCACGGCCTGTGTCAATGTGGATATCTTGAGCTTCCAGAGAAGGCTGCATCGTTGTTTGATTTGCTGCCGACATTTCCCCAATCATGATGTGGCCTTCCTCAGGGCATAAGTGCGCTGAGAGTCTGTTCCCGCCTGCTTATATACCTGGCAGAGGGGTGCGGGTGTTCCCCGCCCCTGACTGTTGATTGGGCGAGGGTTGGCCAATGGTGGGGCTTCCTGCGACTAGGCTCTTCCAGGTGTCATGAAGCTGTTTGCCACTGTCTGGATTCATGATATCTTTTTCTTTAAATATTTCTATGCTCTCGCGTACCAGCCTATGGGTAAAATTGCTGCAAGTTGCTATTAGCTCTGTGGAGTCGAAATCTATGTGGTGGCAGTTAATTATGGCGTGTTTGGCTATGGCAGACTTTTCCGGTTGGTTTAGCTAGAGGCTTCGGATGTGTTCTTTCTTGCGTGTTGTTATTGATCTTCTGGTCTGGCTGATGTATTTTTTCCCCGGATCACAAATGTGCTCTGCTCTGTGGAAGAGCGCCTTTATCAGTCCTCTTTTTATCGAGGGGGGTGATGCGAGGTTGCATGTATGTACCAATAATAATGACTTCCATCTGCCACAGTATGTCAAATACAGGGATTTCTAGTAAGTCACCATTGTAAAAAATTATGGCATAAAACCTTAATATACCCAGTCTGATTTTTAAAAGAAGATACATGACAGCTGTCAAGCAAGGCACGTGAAGGTAAGAGGGGAAGGTCATTGCTATGGAAATGTAAACAAAGTTTGCCAGATTGGTTACACTATTTTTTATTTTATAATTTACGTTCTCAAATGTTATGTCATATCGAACGATGAATGAAATGGGTGAAATGATGCTCAAATCAGTCCAGGGTACTTAGAGCTTAGAGTTAGCCGAGTTATAATCTTTCAGGATAAGGGAAAACCCAAGAAAAAACCTTATCAAGGTAATTCACCCTAACTGAGATTCGAACTCGGGACCTCTTGAACGTGAGGCAGACATGCTACCATCTACGCTACCGAGGCGGGCATTGGTTACTCTGGTGAATCACATACTCCTCAGGTTAGTTATCACTATTGTGTGCGGATAACAGTGTTTGCTTGAGTGTTCAGTTGCATTGTGTATTGTTAGCCTACTTTGTGAAAACACAATTAAAATATGTTGCTATGGAAGCAAGACGTAGTGGCGGTAGGATTAGAGGTAGACCGAGAATTCATGGCCCAAGGCAAAGATCAGCTTACGGTCGGGATGTTACACTGCATATCAAGCTAGAGAATTTCTGTTCTCTTAGGGAATTCTTTGAACAGGAAGACAGGAGTTTGCTTCTTGCAGTATATTGTGATACTAATGTGGTAGGCACTTTATATGGAACGAGGAAAGGTTTGAAAAAACGAGGCGCCTGCACCAAGTTTTTTTTTCTATTTCAGACATTCTGTTAAGTGCTTACCATATGTATACATATTGCATACTATTTTTTGCACTATGTATATTTATATAAATTTGAATTTTAGTAGTTGAGATATTAACTAAAATATTAATAAATATAAGTGAAGATAAATGTTAGATTTTAGAACGGGTATTGCCTCTATCTGTTGCTATGGAGAAATACTTACTGCATTGTGCAGAAATGTCAACTTACGACGCACAGCAACAATAACGTTAAGTATGGAATATTAGTTACATAGTGCAACAATTGTTTAATAGAACTCACACATGTGAAGACACTACAATGCAGTGAATGTGTGAACAACTTATTTTTGTTCTTAAAGCAGGCTAATGCAGATTAACTGTGTATATTTTTGTTGAGGTGAGATAGCTGGAACCCTTATTTATATTCCGAGTGTGAGAGGATAAAGAAAGGGGATCTGATAGAGTCCACATGGAAAATTCAATGCCATGGCCAGGTTTTGAACCACGGATCTCCTGCTTTCCATCCAGTCGCTCTTACCCATTGAGGTACCATGGCCAACTGCCGTCATGACATTAAATTTTCCTTTTGACTCGTATATTTCCCTGGTAAACCACAGTCGCTGGATGGACTATTATGGTATATTTTTGTTGAGGTGAGATAGCTGGAACCCTTGTTTATATTCCGAGTGTTGAGAGGATAAAGAAAGGGGATCTGATAGAGTCCACATGGAAAATTCAATGCCATGGCCAGGATTTGAACCACGGATCTCCTGCTTTCCATCCAGTTGCTCTTACCCATTGAGGTACCATGGCCAACTGCCGTCATAACATTAAACTCTCCATTTGACTTGTATATTTCCCTGGTATACCACAGTCGCTGGATGGAAACCAGGAGCAACAGAGCGATTGGAGGAAAACCAGAAGATCTGTGGTTCAAATCCTGGTCATGACATTGAATTTTTCAATGTTAACTCTATCTATCAAAAACCGTAGTCTATATACGGCTAGTATGAAGAAATGATTATTTCCATCAATTAACTAAAATAATAAGGCAGCTAGAGGAGATACCACCTGTTCGTCTAGCTGGAGAGAAAGTACATTGGCAATCATATGTACGATATCTAGGCATTTTGCTTGATGTAAAACTGACCTGGAACGACCACATAACCTACACAGCCAACAAGGTCAGCAAATGAATGGGTAAGTTATACCCATTATACAATCGACCCTCAGTGATGGTCCATATCCAATAAATTGCTCCTCTATAAACAAGTGCTCCGACCAGCCATCACTTCTGCCTGTGCCACTTGGGGTATAGCAGCTAAAACTCACCTACACCGCCTTGAAGTCCTACAGTCTCGATTCCTCCGTATTGCCACGGATTCCCCATGGTACATCTCTAATCTTGTAATCCGTCGTGACCTACACATTCCTACCCTAACAGACTATATCCACACCCTCTCACTACAATTCTATCAAAACCTCTCCCATAACTTCAACTCCCTTATATGCGGTCTAGGTGAGTACGACATCCATCCCGGCAAAAAATACAAAAGACCAAGACTTGTTTTAGGCAAAATAAAACACTGCACTATCAGTACACAATTTATATATATATAAAATTAAAAGAAAAAAAACCCATCAAAACAAACCTCTACCGTCATTTGCCCCAACTCGTAAAATATTCTACTGCCAGTAGAGAACTCAGCCCTGATCTGGCTAGAGACTGAAAGACTGGCCTCCGGACTTTCAAGTGTCCAATCGCAGGTGTCCTGTACAAATACATGAAACTGCTGACCTAACATTTACTCGCTGAATCAGGTCCCCTGAACATAAGCCTCTGGTTTTCCTGAGCAGCTTGCTGTCATTTCTTCCTGAGCTTTTCTTCTTTTACCCTAATCCACTTTTCTCTTTACCTATATAAGAATTCTCCTGTACATCTATTTTTCTTTTCACTCATCCCCGTTAACATGCATAACGCCACTACCTCTTTGCTCACACTGTCCCATTTCTTATTCAATATTTTTCTCCTTAAATTTGTTAGCTCCTTACATTCTGGCCACACCGTGGCTCAGTGGTTAGACCGCTTGGCTCTCACCAAGGCGGCCCGGGTTCGATCTCAGGCGACCGCAAAGTGAGATTTGTAGTGGACAACACAGCGCTGGGGCGGGTTTTCTCCGGGATCTCCGGTTTCCCCCGCCATCTCATTCCACCGGTGCTCCATCTTCATCTCATGTGTCATCGCCTGCGATGCCGTATGTAGTAAAAGCGGGCGTTAAACACTACACATTTCATTTCATTTTTCCTTACATTCTATAAGATAATGAACAGTGCTCTCTTCATCTCCACAAAATTCAAATATTCCTACCTCATTACTTCTCAACACTTTTAAGTATAATATTCATACTCTCATGTATGCTATACCTTCTCTTCCAATTTTGCCACATTGAACTATATATTTTTCTCTACCACATTCTGTCTTTAATTGCTTATAAAATTTAATAGATTTATTTTCTTCTATACTTTCCCATATCTCCTGTCTATCTATGTCTTGTATCCTGTTTCTCACTTCCTTCCAAAAACCGCTATGATTTGACCCCTTTGCTCTCCATAAACCTCCCATGCCTATCTGCGATACCATTCTTTCCAATTCCGATCACCAACTATTTGTGTTCTTAATGCTTTTCTGTTCCTTCAAGCACAGATTCAATAATTGCCCTTTCTGCCCTTTAATATACTTATACAAGAATTTCAGTATTCTATTATAGCCCGCCTCAGTAGTGTGGTGGTAGCGAGTCTGCCTTACGTTCAAGAGGTCCCGAGTTCGAATCTTGGTCAGGGTGAGTTACCTGCTTAAGGTTTTTCCCAGGTTTTCCCTTATCCTGAAGGACGAATGTCGGGTAACTCTAAGCTCTATGGCCCTGGGCTCATTTGAGTTACATTTCACCCATCGTCTGATATGACTTAATGTTGGAGGACGTAAATTAAAAAGAAATGAATAAATAAATAAAATAATAATTGGGACTAGATTTATGTAGTTAATTGACTGGGATGGCTAAGGCAGTTTTGTCTGTGGTCCGCATTCGGGAGGTCCTGGTTCGATTCCCGTGGCCGACCTACCTGACCTATGGGTTTTTCGGGGGGTTTCCTGAGTCACTAGGCAAATGCTGAGTAGGTTAATCACATCCCCCGAATTTCCTTCTTCTTCTTCTTTCTCCTTCTTCCTCTTCCTCTTCTTCTTCTTCTTCTTCTTCTTCTTCTTCTTCTTCTTCTTCTTCTTCTTCTTCTTCTTCTTCTTCTTCTTCCTCCTCTTCCTCCTCCTCCTCTTCCTCTTCTTCTTCCTCTTCTTCTTCTTCTTCTTCTTCTTCTTCTTCTTCTTCTTCTTCTTCTTCTTCTTCTTCTTCTTCTTCTTCTTCTTCTTCTTCTTCTTCTTCCAATCCAATCACAGGTGTTTTAAAATAATAAGAGTTAAATGATGAAGCCTGGGACTCAAGTACTTACGACAGTAAGTCGCCACAAACGGTGTGCTTTGAATGCGAGAGCCCCTAGTGGTTTACCGGGGAAATATACGAGTCAAATGGAGAATTTAGTGTCATGATGGCAAGTTGGCCATGGTAGCGCAACGGGTAAGAGCAACTGGAGAGAAACCAGGAGATCCGTGGTTCAAGTCCCGGCCATGGCATTGAATTTTTCATGTTGACTATCAAAAACCTTAGCCTATATACGGCTAGTATGAAGAAATGATATTTTCCATCGATTAACTACAATAAAAAGGGGAGCTGTGTTACTTCCTATCTGCTGCTGGGCAACATTGCAGCACCTACGTGGAGAAACAGATGACCTTCACGTATCTTCTTTTTAAAAATCAGTTTTGCAAATCCTGTTGACCTTTGCTCATCCCGCAACTCATCTATAACCAATGGGTGCACATCTTGACCAGCATAGTGGGGAAATGGACAAGCCTGTTAATGATTTTAAAAGAAAGTTGATAATTTTAATCCTTTTAAAACTGCTGAAGAGCAAACATCATTTTATTCTGTACAAGATTATTTGAACGACAACTATCCTGATAACACTTAAGTAGCTCCGAGTAGTATCTATTAACCCTTTCACCGATATGGACATCATATGACGTCCAAGTTAAAATGCCCCAAACTGATATGGACGTGTATAGACGTCCTGCGCATACATGCATTTAATGCTCATTAAACGCCAATTTTTTTAATCTTCCTATTTTACAATAAATTTAAATTAGTTCTATAAGGGATGTAAACGTACCCTTAAAGGTTTCTTTTTGAATTGTACACCTCCAAACCTGGATAACCACCCAAGGGCACATCTGCAGATTCACACCAAATAATACTGGTTTCCTTGCGAACTTCTTTTTTGCAACACACTAGACATTTTCGAAATGGTTGCGACTTTTTTGGTTGTGGGTGGTATCCTTTTAGGAAAGTTTTCTCTCAAGTATGAAGGGTGGTGATGTGGTGAATTTCTTACCCCCAGTATAAGGAGACCTCTGAGTATTATAATACTCAATTAGGTTACGAGCTATTTATACGCACAAGTACAGGTAGGTAAATGTCTTGCATGAATTTACAGCTCTGAAAATTACTACACAACTGTGCATGGTTACATGCAGTGGTATAAAAATACTTTTTTTACCATTTAACTATTTTTCGTAAAGAGGAATAGCTAGTAATAGCTGATCCACATCACCCATATTTGACCCGCCATTTCCTCCAACAATAAAGTAGCTAACATGCCATCTGTAGACCAATACATGTCACTGCTACCTATATCCTAAACATCTCCTTCATAATCGCACAACAAATCTTTCAGATTTTCTACAGTAATATCAGAAGCCCGTACACATCATAGGCAAGCTAATTTATTTGCTACATTACGGGGATAAGCCATGGTTAACATTGAAATTTAACAATTTCAAACGTGCCATTCATTTAGCTCTTGATAACTATAAGAAATCACTCTGAACCCAGAGAGAGTATAAATAACTAAAATACTGAGCGAAAACAGCTGCATAGGCTACCAGAAACTTTGTAATAACAGATCTGTAATAACAGATGCCGACAGAGAGTTTTCTTTCCAGCGTGTGTGTGTAACGCAACATATACTCGTATGATTATCGCTTGGTATAGCATAAATAAACTAAAACCTAAAACCTTAAACCAGAGAAGTCACTTGCGTAGCTATACATACATACATTCGTTCATATACACACAGAACAAAATGATTCAAATATTAGGTGAGTTCGGCACAAAGAATGGCTTTTGTTACAGTGAAATAAAGTAGTGAAATTTCGACGATTTATTAATGTATTCTCTACTTTATTGCTGCTGTAAATTTATACTGCCTTTAATGGGTTTAATATTTCTTATGCAAAAGAGGGTTATAAGAATCATTACTAACACCCACACCAGATGCTCCTGTAAAGATCTTTTTTACAAGATTGAAGATATTAACGCTTCCTTGCATGTATATATTGTCGATCCTAAAATTCTTTGTATGCAATCGTGCCTTATTTGCAACAAATAATGTAATTCACAAAATAAACACTAGACAAAAGTATAATATCCATTATCCCAGTGCTAAACTTTCTTGCTTCCAGAAAGGTGTGCATTATGAAACTATCAAAATATTTGGCGCACTTCCTAATGTCCTTAAAGAAAATGTTGATAATTTCGGTGCTTTTAAAAAAGCTGTTAGAGAGTACCTTTGCTCAAAATCTTTTTATTCTGTACAAGATTATCTGAATGACAAATTATCCTGATAATGCTTCTGTAGCTCTATAAGTAGTATCTAACTATTCCAATGACAAATCATTACTTATAAATATTTGATGAAAGTTGAAAGTTTATTTTTAATGTATATGTATTTAATAAATAACAAGAATGGTATCCATTGCATAAAGGTTGAGATGTACTGGCATAAGCCAAGTGAAAGCTGGTTTAAAAAGTGTTTCATTTTGTATCATATATAATTATCCCTGCTTTGTTTTCCATATTGTTCATATTGCCTGTATACTGTAATATATGTCTTATGTTAACTTTTGTACATATATATGCTATTAAACTTTATACCTCTGGACATGTTCAATGTTCACAGCCTTTTCTGGCTACAAGTGAACCTACTGAACGCAAATCAATCTAATCTAATCTACAAATTAGTATCTAAGATGCTTTAATTACAAATCATAACCAATTACATTTGATGCCTGCTTGAAAGCTATTTAAATGAAGTGCACTGAAGTACTGACAACAGATGCTATACACTGCAAATCAAATATAGCAAAATGTTGAGCCGTACAGGCTGTAAAAGTGCAGTGAAAATTTAAAACAAAACTCAAGTATTGCAATTGCCAAATTGTAATGAGTCTTATAATTGCATTGAAGTACTTGATTTTGTTTCTGTGCATAATTACAAAGTCCTGCACTGTGGCATAGTGGACTTTGTTCCCTGCAATGGAATTCAGCCGGGATCGATCCTACTGCTTTGGGGAGAGGGGAGGGGGTTGCAGTTTTTAAATCCCAAGTATAGGACTGCTGCCCACTCAGCATTGTGAGGAAACTGAGGAGTTATGCTAAGCGAACCCTGTTCTAGAAAGCCGGGGGTGCCAAGATGCTGACCACAACTCTTCCCGTATCAGTTGGATTATCGACCACCTCTACCTTGTGTATGTGGGCGTGAGGCCAGTAGTCGAGTTGGCAGGCTCAGGCCCACTTTCGCATGTTACGTCATGGGTTCACTTTACTTTTACATAATTACCTTTGCTTTATTTTAGGTTAATTGATGGAAATTAATCATTTCTCCACACTAGCTGTATATAGGCCAAGGTTTTCAACATGAAACATTCAATGCCATGGCCAGGATTTGAACCACAGATCTCCTGGTTTCCATCCAGCTGCTCTTAACCTTTGAGCTACCATGACCAACATGCTGTCCTGACATTAAATTCTCCATTTGACTCATATTTCCCTAGAAGACCACTAGGGGCTCTCGCATCCGAGATACACCATTTGTGGCGACTTACTATCATAAGTACTTGAGTCCCAGGCTTCATCATTTAACTCTTATTATTTTAGTTAATTGATGGAAATTAATCATTTCTCCACACTAGCCGTGTATGAAATAGAAGTCAAATGGAGAATTTAATGTCAGGATGGCACATTGGCCATGGTAGCTCAAAGGTTAAGAGCGAATGGACGGAAGCCAGGAGATCTGTAGTTCAAATCCCGGCCATGGCAATGAATTTTTCATGTTGACTATCTATCAAAAACCTTAGCCTATATACAGCTAGTGTGGAGAAATGATTCATTTCCATCAATTAACTAAAATAATAAGAGTTAAATGATGAAGCCTGGGACTTAAGTACTTACGATAGTAAGTCGCCACAAACGGTGTATCTCGGATGGGAGAGCCCCTAGTGGTCTACTGGGGAAATATGAGTCAAATGGAGAATTTAATGTCAGGACAGCACGTTGGCCATGGTAGCTCAAAAGTTAAGAGCAACTGGACGAAAACCAGGAGATCCGTGGTTCAAATCCCGGCCATGGCATTGAATTTTAATGTTGACTATCTACCTCTGCTTTGTTTACATATTGCACATACTACACGACAAAGTGTTAAGGTGCAATGAGCTTCAATGATGAGCATCCACATGTTATCTTGTTTACTAGAAGAGTTAAATATTAGTAACCTGGCATACAGTAACTCATAGAACACAAATAAAGCACTTGGGAGCTCTATGTGTGATATCAAATATAAGCCAATTATCAAAAGCAAATATAAATTACCATTGCAGCCGCCTGTTTTAATGCTTGACACAAAGAGATTTTGATTCTTTCTCCTTTCTCCCATTATTATTTCTTGCACTGTGATGTATGACACGTTGCTGTCCAGAAGACATGATTGCACCTGAATAGAGTGTAAAGTCTGTCTAGACAACGGGAGTAAAGTTGCCTCACAAAGGAAACGGATCCTACCGCCCACTAATGACCGTCATAAATCTATCTCGACACTTCAGAAATGGAACACTGTCATTCAGGACCAATAGCAACCCTGATTTTCTGGAAATGACAGTTGCATGTTTACTCCACGTGGCGTCTCAGTTGCCAAAGTTCCAACTTCCAGTTGATCTGTTTCATTACGTGCAGAAATGCGTTGTTTTCACAATGTGGGGACCATGGGAGGGAAATGCAGTGTTAAATGCAAATGAAGTAGTAGATAACTTTCAGTCAAGTGTAAATAATCAAAGTGAAGACAAATAGTGTGAATGAATTGGAAAGTGTTGCTGGGCCGAGTTATGTTACTGGAGCTTGTTTTGAACACATATAAATATGTGGTGAAAAATAATCTTGGTAAGGGGTCATGCAATGAACCTGATAAATTCAGGGTATTCACAGAAATACAGTAAGAAATATTGTGACAAAGGGAATAGCAAAGATGCCAATCAAGTGTGAAAACGAAAGGAAACGTTTCTCTAAAGTTTCAATGTCACATGCGATTTAATTTGCCGAGAAATTTATAGATTCCATGCAAAAGGCAGAGCGCCCATCTTAGATGAATTGGTTGCACATTTGCTAAAAATTTGTGATTTTCCTTATGGGCACTGCACTTTGCACGGTCTCCTAAAGGAGCTGGGTTTCAAATACTGCACTTTGAATAAGATAAGGGTTATTATGGAATATAGTAGAATTGTAGCTTGGCTATATATTTGTCAAAACTAAGGAAGTTTCGCAGAAATGGACATAAGATAATTTAAATTTATTGGAAGTCGATTAATGACACTAAACAACACTTACTTTTAAATTTTCCCAGAACTAGTTTCAGAGGCCTTCCCTCTATCATCAGCCGGACATCGACTCAAAATGTTCCGGGAAAATTTAAAAGTAAGTGTTGTTTAGTGTCATTAATCGACTTCCAATACATTTAATTTATACAACAACACTGTTTACAACACTTCCATGAAAGGATTTATAAGATAATTTATTTCAATGAAACCTCGTACGATACCCATGATGTATCGAGAAAGGTGGTAACCTTGCAGAAAGGACTGGCAGATGGAGGGCCGAGGTTGTAAGGGTTTATCAAAAGAGGCAGCCGAACTGCACAAGCATTAACTAAACAGACTTTACATGCACTGACTTGCCATGTATTGCGATAGGCTTGCATGAACAACTCTGTTTCACACATTTTCTGACACACTTCCACACTTTGCCATGTAGTGTGTGCCTTTTTTATGTTCCTTATATAAATATAATGTTTATGTATATATGCAACTAAATTGTACATTTCCTTGACGTGTTCAATGTTCAGAGGACTTTATGGCAACTAGTGAACTTACTCAATCCATTTAGGCAATAAATGATCATAGATCTTCTACGATCATACATTTTCTTTACTTTAGGGGTCACTTCCATCGCCTCCAAATGTTAAAGCATTGTAAACATGTACTTGGATATAATTACATATATTAGTAATCAATCATTTATATCAGGAACATTTCCTAAAGCACTAAACCAAGTAATAGACTTATACATAAGAAAAAAAATTCAAAACCAGCATTAGAAAATTATAGACCTATAACATTGTGCTCGAGTTTTTAAAAAATAATAGAAGGACTATTTCTAGATCAGTTACAGGGATTTTGTAGGGAATATAAAATAATTTCAGACTATCAATTCGGTTTTCAAAAAAAGAAATCAACTGTACAGGCAATATGTAAAGGAAATGACATAATTACAAATGCATTAAACAGAAAAGAATATATAGTGGCAATTTTTCTTGATCTGACAAAAGCTTTCGATTGCGTAAACGTAAATCAACTAATTACCAAAATAGAAAATTATGGGATAAGGGGCATACCATTAGATTGGCTGAAATCATATCTTCAGGACAGGGAGCAGTGTGATGAAATAATACATAATTCAAATGATAAATTGGACAAAATTAGATCTTTATTTAAGAAAATAACTTACGGTGTACCCCAAGGCTCGAAACTTGGGCCCTACTTATTCCTTATATATGTATAAACAGTATATTCAAAACAGTAGTAGAAGCAGGGCGATTGGCCATTGGATATGCTGATGACACTACAATCATAGTGAAAGGAAAAACGGAAAGTGAAGTACAAAATAAATCCAAGCAAAACAGAATGGATACAAATCACCTTAAACAAAGAAACCCAATTACATATGCAATTAACATTAGATAATAAAAAAATACAAGAAGTAACAAAAACAAACTTCCTTGGACTAGTAATAGATAAACTAAATTGGAAACAACACATGGAAAAAAAAAAGTAATGGGACTAAATATTTTAAAACAGACAGCACAACAAATGGATAGAGAAACTCTGATACAAATTTACTATGCAGTCATACACTCTCATTTATGCTATGGTGTGGTATTATGGGGAAATGCACAGAAAAAAGCAATGATAAGAATATTAAGACTCCAGAAATATGCCATCAGAATAATTTGTAAACTAAAAAAGACGGATTCGTGTAGAAATGTTTATAAAACATTAAATGTATTAACATTTACTGCATTGTATACATATGAGTGCATTAAATACGTAACAAAAAATTGTAGCAACCAAAATAAAAACATGTACATACATACACATAACACAAGAACAAAACATAATTATTTCTTAAACAGATTAAGAGGAACATTAAGTAACAAAAATATAGAAAATAAATCTAAAGAATTGTACAATCATTTACAGAATCAAATAAAACAGATAACACTTTTTTTTTTTTCGAGTGGAGGAAAAATCCATTTATGGATTTCGACTGTGTTGGAGGGCACAGTGTGGTATGTGGGCTTCACCTCAAGGGTACTACTCAACAAACAACCTCCAACGGATTGGGAAGGAGAAATGTGCTGCGGTACCGCCTAAAGCACCCGCGCATTCCAGGAGATGATCTTAGCTGTCTCGCAGTGCAATTCAGCAGAGTGGATTTCTGATGCAGGGATACAGACTTGACATGAAGCCCAGCCTGATCCACTGCCTATTTTGGGTGGTATTTGGTAGGATTCCAGGTGTTATTTGTTGGGAAGTTCACGGTAATTTATCACGCCGTAGCGCTGTGTGTAGGTGTTTTATTGTCACTGCAAGTAATACTTGCAAGCATGTCAGTGATTGTCTATTATACCTTACTACTATCCTGCTAAACATAAACATAAATCTAGTTTGCATTATCAGCATTTGCCTTTAATGGTCAGTTGTAATATCTGCCTTCAGCAACGTTAAGTTGTGTGAAAAACCTTCTCTTAGTCCATGTATCTGTTTGGTCAATATTTTACAGTGCGCACTCGGCGGGTGGCGTATTGTAGGTCCGAGCCTGTGCCACTCACGGGGGACCCTCTTTCCCCGGGGCTGCCTTGGCCAATGATTGGCTCAAGAACTTGAGGGCTGTGGGAGGTGTGTGTGTGTGTGTGTGTGTGTGTGTGTGTGTGTGTGTGTGTGTGTGTGTGTGTGTGTGTGTGTGTGTTGGTGTACGTATTTATCTCCGATCAGCGACGTAAAGCATCTGGAACGTTAACTAGGTTTTCTAGATATTGTTGTAGGTCTACATCTGGCTCCCTGAGATTAATTGTTCTTTCAAAAATAGACAGTGGCCTTGCGTGTTTATCGTGTGTTGTGTCATATTCCCCTAGTGCTGGTATTAGTTGATTGTGGTTTAGGTTCTTCTTCTTGAGTAGGTTTAAGCTGAGCCTTTTGATGAATTGCTCGATGGAATGCATTTTTAACTCCTCGTGGAGTTGGTATGCCGGTGCGAGTGGTGGTAGTCTGGTAATAATCCGAAGCATTCTATTTTGCATTGTTTGCAATCTTTTAATGTGCGTTTTGGCTGCATGTCCCCATACGGGGGCAGCGTAAGTTAGGATGGGTCTAATAAGTGTTTTTCCCATCTCTAGTTTTAGTGAGCTGTTTGTATTAATAATTGGGTATAGTTTATTTAATTGGGCATTTGCTTTTACTCTTACTGTGTTAATATGCTGTTTCCACGTAAGGCCCTGATCCATTGTTACACCTAAGTAGGTGATTGTGTCCTTCCATTCGATTTCCTCGTTCCGGAATGTTAGTGGCATTAGCCCATGCTTGTTGTGGCAGTGCTTGATTCGTTCGGTAAATATTATTGCTTGACTTTTTTGGGCGTTAACTTTTATGCGCCATTTGGTGAGCCATGGCTCTAGGTTACTCAATGCATTACGTAGCCTTTTGGATATTATTCTGGGTGCGGTCGATTATGTTGCTAGTGCTGTGTCGTCAGCGTATAAGTATCTATCTACTCTCACTGTTTCTGGGATGTCATTGATGTATAAACAGATAACAGAAGAAAAATTTAAACTTAAAGCAATTAAAAAGTACCTCGTAGAAAACCCAATCTACTCTATAGATGAGTATAAAAGGTTAAATAAAGCTTAAGTAGTACATGTACCCTCTGCTTATTTTATTATTTTTATATTGTGTACACATTGTATTTGTTAAACCTGTTGACGTATCCTATGTATTTTGGATCATATGGATGAAATAAAAATGAAATGAAATGAACTAGCATGGTGCCAGGTCCGATCACTGCACTCTTAACATCTCCCCTACTGGCGACTATGTCATGACATCAGATTTCTCATCCTGTCCATGTGGTTGAGCAAAGAGAGGGAGAGAATAATTTGTACATGAAAAGAACATTAATTTATTTATACTTTAAAGGGAACAAACTCACAACCATGAACTAGCATGCATGATCCCTGGAGCACAGCACAACTCTCTTCCAATTATATTATGTGAACAATAAGAACAGTCAAATAATGACTTAATTAAATTGATTTAAATACCCATTGTACAAATATGCAATATACATATGTAAGTGCATGCTATTATTGATGTACATTGTTGTGAATTTATTACCTGTAAAATACATTAACACAAATATAAATTTGCCATTATCAATGCAGTGCTAAGCTCTGGGAACTACATTAGTTCAGAACAGTGAAAGCATATATACCTGGTCCCTTTGCAAGGTACTCATTTCTTAATTTTCAAGTACTTTTTTGTTGTTGTAATTTTACGTCCTCCAACGTTAAGTCATATTGGACGATGAATGGAATGGGCGAAATGATGCTCAAATGAGCCTTGGGTCCATAGAGCTTAGTTACCCGACATTTGTCTTTCAGGATAAGGGAAAACCCTGGAAAAAACCTTATCCAGGTAACTCACCCTGACCGAGATTTGAACTCGGGACCTCTTGAACCACGCTACCGAGGTGGGCAATTTCTAAGTACTTGCATACACTTAACACATGGATATTGCATATTATTTCTTGTATGTGTATTTATATCAACTGAATTATATCATTGACTATTCTCATGGTTCACATAATATGATCAAAGAGAAGTTTTGCTGTGGTCTAGATACCATGGTGGTTCATGACTGATGTAAATTTGTGCCCTTTAAAATAAAAATAAATTAACATGTCTCCTTTCATGAGCAAATTATCCTCTACTCCCTTGCTTAAGCACATGGATAGAAAGGATTGGACGGGGGGAGAGGTCTGACACAACAGTTACTATAATAAGAGGGGGACTTGTTTTCCGGTCTGGGAACTCTACTAGTCCAAATTTCACACCTCATTTCAGTTAAAATCATTATTTTTAAGCTTCAGGTTATCATTCAAAGTTATATCCATGTTAATGTTAAATTCTGCCATTTTAGGATCTACCCTAACAATCATGCAAACACCCCTTCCAGTGGATTATGGATTCTGATTATAGGTCTATTAAATTCTGGATTTGATTCTGTTAAAATGTTACCAATATATCTATGAAATAAATGGTCATGTTCCGTAAGTGTTCCGCCGTCATTTCGAAACTTTCAAGAGCTGCAATGAGCATATTGCACAAATAGAAGGTAGCGAAATATACTGAGGCCCCCAGATAGTTGTAGCTAGGATACTGAGAGCTCTAAGGTTAGCCAAGGGATGTCTTCGTATAAGTAGACATCACGTAACTATGTTTGCTGACGACACAAATGTTATAATAAAGGGGAATGAAAATGCAAAACATATAACCAGTAGAACTGAAACTTGGTTTGCTGAAAACAAATTGCTTATTAATACAAACAAATCTTCAGCAATATCATTTCGCCACAAACAAAATAATGTGAAACCTGACATCAAGTTGTATGATGCGCGTGTCTCTTATGTGACAGAAGCAAATTTTCTGGGAGTATGGGTAGAACAGCATTTAGACTGGGGAGCACTAAATAAATTCTACTTCTCGTTAAGAGTAATAAAAACGAGTTGAATGCAAGTAACATGAGAACCTTATATTTTGCATATGCAGAAA
This sequence comes from Mantis religiosa, assembly GCA_030765055.1. Taxonomy (NCBI): domain Eukaryota; kingdom Metazoa; phylum Arthropoda; class Insecta; order Mantodea; family Mantidae; genus Mantis; species Mantis religiosa. The sequence goes on along the minus strand of JAUKNK010000427.1, from coordinate 363,497 downwards.
GTCTAATGAGGTATGGAATTATATTCTGGGGGGATAGTAGAGACATTCACTTGGCTTTTAAAGTACAAAAAAAAAAAAAGAATTATTAGATGCCTAATGTCAGGAAAAAAATATGACTCCTGCAGGAACTTCTTTAAGGAATTGAAAATCTTGACTCTGCCCAGTCTGTATATATACTGTTTGCTATGTTATACAAAACAAAGTCTTGAAAATTTCACCACAAATAATCAAATACACCATCATACACCAGAGGTAAAACAGACTTAAGAACAATAACACATAGAACTACATTTTATTCCAAAGGAGTTAGATATTCGGCAGCCACTCTGTATAATAAACTACCGGCCAATCTGAAAAACATAAAATCCATGCAGTGTTTCAAGCTATCGTTGAAAAAATTTTTATTAAGTGATTCATATTATGATGTAAGTGAATTTCTAGATACACTGAAGCTGGCCATATAATTGTATATATTTGTGATAACATTTTAAATGCTGTAGCAGTAGAGCCATGCAACTGTATATAGATCTTATTAATTACACTTGATGTAATTTATTTTTTATACTTAATATTATTTGTATTGTTGTAAATATTTGTATTGACGTATCCAATGTGATTGTATTGACTTAACGGATGAATAAACTACTACTACTACTAGTACTACTAGAGAAGTGTATCACTAACGAAGCGATGGAAAAGCGTAGCCGAAACATCTATAAATGCCAGTGTAGTGTACACCCCAACGATCTGCTATTACTAACACAGCAGTAATATTCTATCCTGAAATTACTAACAAGTCTTCCTCAATCTTTAGCCACCATTAGCCATACGAAAGTGAAACCCCACCCCGCGGATTGACTCAAGTACATCCCACAAAAAAAACTTTACATCAAAACCTTATTTAAATTTGTAACTAAACGGATACTTAGAAGTTAAATAAAATCCGAGCAACAGAAAATAACACCGCCCAAACCTAAATTAAAAGTCGCTAAACCAAAATAAGTAGTATAACTAATTAAAAGATATGTATAATATTTAACAATTTTAAAAGCAAATTTCAATTCTTTAATTCACCTTTCTAGCTGCTCCTCAAACACCTCCACAATAATTGGCTGCAGTAGATGTGCACAGACCCATGTGTACCCTTATGCATATTGTGCCAATGTTAGGTTATGCCCGACTTTTTTGTGGGATCAAGTAATTTGGAAATTTCTAACATTTCTGCTCCAGGTCCAGCCAAGTGAAAACACAGAACATCTTTTCTTGTCATTAAATAAGTTTAGACGCTACTTCCAGCCTGTGCTAACCTGACGATTTGGATACTGAAAATCTGAAAATGACATTACGGTGAATACTTTGAGGTACAATGACTTTAAGTCACAGATTTCAGCGGTGTAAACACAGATCAATATAAACAAATTAATAATATGATGGAGAGGAAATCTAACAAGTTGTTACTGTTGGCAACACTGAGTTATTTTAAGACAATAATGGATAAAATAACGAAAATAGCAAAACACATTTTTAGCATTCTTATAAAACGTTTTCTGTGATATGCACATAAAATAATTCTTTATTATTCACCATAAGCATTAAGAAAGAGAAAATTACAAATAAAGTCATGCACTTGAATTAAATGGTTTGTATGAAAAATACAGCAACCATTAGAGGAATAGCATTTAACGATTTCTCTGGATATATAAATGCAGTTATTTATAAAATACGCGCTCCAGTCTGAATAAATTATAAAGATTTTTCATAAAAACGAAGCTTAATACGCTTAAACTTTCTCTTTTCATTCACATACTTTAAATATTTTGAAATGCTTATATTTTACCGTGCATTATTGTCATAGTATTGGTAGCCTGTTTAGTAACAGGTTTTTCTCTGATTGGTCGATTTATAAAGTTGTCGAGCAGAGGAAGAGCACGCTGGAAATTTAAAATAACAGGCGTCAAGAGTTTAATTGTAAACGCATGTCTTGTGTTCGTGATGTTATGACTGAAAGTGTTGATGCCTGATGATTTTAAATAATAAGTAGGATTTCTTGTATGTGAGAATTGCGAATGTAACGCTTGTATTCAGAAAATAAAACTCCATGCCAGATGAATACCGTTGCAACACAAACTGTCAGTTTACGAATTGGCTCAGTTAGAAACTGTAATAGCTAATCCTTTGCATTATTGCGTATCATTTGTTCTCAATCGTCTTTTGTTTTCTTTGTTATATTCATGACAATGAATATTAGTGTTACCATTGTTGGTCCCTTGAAATTGTGGAGCAAGTAGATAGAAAACGATTATTGGACACACGAAATAAGATCATAAGGTGAGTGATTTTTTTATATAATTAATTGTCTTATTTTTTAGTTGTGGGTAAACAATTTGAATATACTGTTTAAAAATTAGCTATGAATTTTTAGTAGCTATGTTTCTGACGATAGAAATTTATCGACTCATTTGTTATTACTTCTGATTTTTTGTTCAATAAAATTAGCAATTTTACCCAACAAATATGAATACATATATTCACTTACCAGTTGATTTCAATTTTTTATTCATCCAGTTTAATATATACATGTTGTGGATTCCTCCAGTATTTTAAACATTTAAATTGTGAGAGTTATCAATAGTAATAAAAAAATTATAATGTACATGTAGATTAAATTTATATATTGTTAAATACAAGTGAATACTTCAGTAATGCAAAAACTCATTATTTAAGTAATAACATTTTTCAATTAAAAATTGTTTGAGATGTTTTTTGAAGCGTGGAAAGGAATTTATATTTTTATTTCAATAAATTTAATGCCTCTATATTAGAAACTATTTTCAAACAATTTTTTGGCAGCAATTTAGGCAGCATTAATGGTCCGTTGTTGTCCTTGTTGTTCAAGGAAATCCATGAGGACACCTTTCGAGTCCCAGAACACTGTGGCCAAATTTGCATCCTTCATTAACCTCATGGCACCAATGTTTAACTCTGGACCATGAAAGGGTTGTTTCTCCAAACTGTGGGAGTAACCGATGGCGAATTTCAGCTGCACCAACACTTTCATTCAGCGCTGGGGCGGGTTTTCTCCGGGATCTCCGGTTTCCCCCGCCATCTCATTCCACCAGTGCTCCATCTTCATCTCATGTATCATCAGCGTCATCACCTGCGGTGCCATATGTAGTAAAAGCGGGCGTTAAACACTACACATTTCATTTCACATAACACTTTCATTGACAAGAAATTTGATTATTACTCGTTGCGCAACAGCTGGATGCACCTCTCTCTCAGACATCTCAGCAGTAACTGAGGTACAGAGCCAAACGAGTTCCCAAGGCCACTGTCCCGTTCCAGGGACCTCACTGCATGTGCTGTAAAAGCCTTTAACCCATACGGCACTCTGTGCGTGCGCAGTAAACAAAAGCCTGATAATATTTGATTGCCCCTTGTAAAGATAGCTCGTAGTTTCCCTTTGTAGGGCAAGAGCCTCTCCTACCTGCTGATAGAGTGAGCTCGACGCAACTTATATGGTGAGCTAATCCCCAATTTTCATATCATAATTCTTATGTTTTTGGTTCATAAGAGAACCAGTAGTAATAATAAATAAATTGGTAATTAAAATACAGACAATAAAGGCTAGGCGAAAGAAAAAACAAAATCAAAACAATGTGATGTCGTTTCGAACCTAGCCTTTGCATCACCATATTCCACCAGCTAACCCTCTCGACCAGTTGCACACATATTCCACCTTGCTCTTTGGGAAAGCATCTGCTTATTACCTTGCTAGTATTATATGCGTGAAAAGATGTCATTTGAAAGTAATGAGTCAGTAATTCAAACACAAACATCACTTAAATTATCCTTACTTGGGCATGTTTAGAGAATGGTTTGTCCCCATTGTCAGCAGTTATCCCACTGGTTGGATCCGTGGTTTCCTGAAGAGAGCTGGTTGTCTGTGGTGGCATCTGTTGTATGTGAGATGAAATTCCAAAGAGAGTTTTCAGACGGCAATTCGAAATTTAAAGTATACTGTTTGTTTTTTATAATTAGCAACTTTTCCCAAACATCGAGTTTGGCTGCATTACTGGCTGGCTTTAATAGTTTTATATTTGTTACAATTTCACGATTGGTAGACCAGAAATGGTGGGCTATTGCTGATTTTTCTATTTGTTTGTATTTCACACATCTCATATGTTCCTGTAATCTAATATGTAAACTTCTTTTGGTTTTTCCTATGTAGAAGTTATTGCAGTCTGAGCAGTTGATTTTGTATATACCTGATTTCTTGTTTTCAGGTACTGATTCATTCAGGTTGTTGTATAATAAGTTTTTTAAACTGAATTTATTTATTGGGGCTAGGGTGATGTACTTCTTAAATATCTTGTTGAATTTATGATGTACTCTGGGATGAAATGTGAATTTCCTGAACTGTATCTCGGTTTTTGATTCTGTTAATTTTGTGGTATCCAATATGTGTTTCTGTTTCTTGAATTTCCAAATTTTCTTTTCTATTAATTGTTTACTGTATCCATTAATTGCAGCTATGTTAATCATGTGGTTATATTCTTTGTTGTATCCATTCTGTTTCAATGGGATGTTGACTAGTCTATGTGCTAAGCTGTTCAAAACTGCATGTTTGTGGGGTGTATGGTTGCAGCTATCGTTCTTGATATAATTATCTGTTTGTGTTGGCTTCCTGTAGATGCCAAAAGATGTTATTTAATTCATGGATTATCTTCAGATCTAACAACATGGCGATATGACATTAAATTCATAATTCATCATTTCGGCTATGGCATTGACTTTTTCAGTCTGACTCTACGTTTCCACACTTTAGCCTACACACAGCCAGCGTGAAAGAACAATTAATTTCCATTAATTGACCTAATAGTGGTTAACTTTAAAGCCCGGGCCTTAAAGTACTTACATGTTGTAAGTTACCATTAATGTAGTTGTCTCATGTGTTTATGAGAACTCCTAAGTGGTTTACCAGGAAAAATACGAGTCAGTTGGAGAATTTAATGTCATGTTGGTACGTTGGCCATAGTAGCTCAATGGTTAGAGTGGCTGGACGGAGACCAGAAGATCCGTGGTTCAAATCCCAGCTATGGCATTGAATTTTTCAGTCTGACTCTGTGTTTCCAAATATTATATTATTATATTATATGTGAAATCTTACAAGTTGTTTTGCAGTTACTACTAGGCGCACCAGTACTAGGCCTGCTAAGCGATATATTTACTAACTTTGAAAAGCACATGTGCGCTCTTAAAAGATCACTTTACTGAATGCAGGGTCCAAAATGGAACTGCAGCATAGCACGTGTGTGCTTTTCTTCACTGACAGTTAATAATTCTTTTCTTTTTATTCAGACGCCTTATCTTTCCATATCTCCGAAACCAGATGTGCTACAAACATGGGATTTGGACAGTAATCCTCAGCAAAATAGCTCTGTAACACGGGAAAAACAAAATAATTCTTTAATTGGTATCTTAAGAGCGTGCAAAGAAATTAACAGTATGGTTCGGCAAAGCGAACCAGTATGCATGCTTAACTGTACAACATTGCACGCACCGCATTGGCTAGTAGTCATAGAACAGCCATGCCTAGCCCCGCCTTATGTTCATTCATATTTTGTAGCTATTTTAGTGATAATTCACCTTAGGAATAGGTGATTAACCAGTGTGACCAATGTGGCAACTTTTGTGTACGTTGCCATAGCAATGACCTTCCCCTGCTACCCTCCACATACCTTGCTTGTACCTTTCATTTTATTCATTTTAATGTTTTTATGGTTTTAACTTATTGTTATATATTTTGACATAATTGTGCATTTTATCTAGATTTTGCTGAAGATGTATGTCTTTTCAATATTATTTTATCCTGATTTTAACACCATTAGCTTTTTAAGGCCACTGATGACCTCACAGTTGAGCACTCTTAAACACAAATATCATCATCATCCCTTTATTGACAGCTGGCATGTATCTTCTTTTGGAAGTCACAAATTGTGTAATAAAATATGTTCAGGAGTCAAAGTATAAACTTGAAAGAAGCGTAGGGATAGTGAAGCACAAATTAGCACAAAAGTGAATCTAGAAGATATTGACACATTGCTTCACTCACACACACTTCACTACAGTGTGAGTGAAGCAATGTGTCAATATCTTCTCGATTCACTTTTGTGCCATGTTCAGGATTATTTAAAATGAAAAGAATTTCAAATGTAAAAAATATAGAACTTAAAAAGATAATTTATTACAGTCAAATCTACCCACACGTAACTTATGGAATAATAGTATGGGGTCGCAGTACAAAGAAAAATATAGAACGAATATTTAGACTACAAAAACTAGCAGTTAGATTAATTTTAGGTCTAAAATACAGGGAATCGTGCAAAGAAAGTTTTAAAGCATTAAATATACTCACGTTATACTCTCTGTACATATACGAAACAATAATTCCCTGTACATATACGAAACAATAATATACCTAAAAAATAAAAATTCCACCACAGAAACAAATCAACAAATTCATGACCATAACACACGAAGAAAAAATAATTACTATATACAGGCACATGCGTTACAACTATACACCGAGCTTTACAATAAATTACCTGAATATATTAAAAATATAAAAGTAATAAACCAATTTAAAAGGGAACTAAAGGAATTCTGCATAACATCTTTCTATTCGCTTGAGGAATATCTAAATAGAAAGTAATAATTATTGTTGTAGAATGGTGTATAAACTAAAATGTTACTATGTAACTATCATATGTAAAGTAACTACAGAGAAATGTATTATGATTATTATTATTATTATTATTATTATTATTATTATTATTATTATTATTATTATTATTATTATTATTATTATAATTATTAATGTGAATTATTATATAATAATGTAATATTGTATGTTTTTTTAATATGTAATATAAATTTAACTGACGTATCCAAAAAACATGTATTGTGTTATAAAAGGATGAAAATAAATAAATAAGCATACTTTGTGATAGCAAAATGTATTTGAAAGGCTGAGTGCAACAGTGTTCTAATGCTCTCCAATGTCGAGTTTGAGTTGACCCTGCCATATGTTGTCATTAACCCGGAACTACCTATTACAATTGAGGAGTGTTTTTTCAAAACTTGATAGATGCAAAATTTTGCGAAATTGAGTTATATATAGTATCGGCATAATTTTCACCTTCTGCATTATTCTGTGACGTCAGATTTTGCAAAATTTGATTCATGTCCTGCGTAGAAGTTAGGGAATATTAGCCGTTTTTTAAAAACTCGATAGATGCACTTGGCTCAATTAAAGCAAAAGTCGATAGATGCAGTTTTATGACTTTATGATCCAGCAACCTCAATTACAAGAAATGCATGTTGGCATTGACTGCCATCTCATTATTGCGATTCTTGGAATTCTCAATCATTCCTGCAAGCTGTGTACACTGCTGCAGTGTTGGCGATAACTCTGCAAACTCAGGTTGTACGGTTGGCTTTCACATTCATTTCTGAAAGTTTTGTTATACTTATATGGCATGTTTATTCTTAGTTGAGACACTGCACAGTAGTATGCACAATGGACAGGAGCTCAGATTGTGAAACTGTACCAGTCGTAGAATGCGTGGGAGGTAGGAATTGCAAAAACAAGGAAAGGAAATCAAAATGGAAGTCAAGGAAAGCTCATACTCCAGCAATTTCATGTTCACATGGTCTCGAGTGCATTCCATGAAATCCTAAAAGTAAAGGACATAAGCTCTGTGATGTAGCTGATTTGACTTATAATGATTCAAGTGGATTTCAGTATCATCTTTCCGTGCTCAATAAAATAGATCAAGATAAATTCCTTATGAAATATATAAGTAGTACATCTCCTAATCGGAGAGTGGTGAAGAAAGAAGCTGCAAATAGAAAGCAGACTGTTAGCATTAAATACAGTGTGAGAACTAATGTCGGCTGAGTATTACCAGTATCTGCTGCAAGCTTCCAAGGAATCACAGGGGTGTCAAAAGATAGATTATTTCTCCTGGCTAGAAAATTTTACTTATCTGGGAATGCGCCAAAGGAAACCAGAGGAGGTGACAGAACAGGAATATTACAGAAGGGCATTTCTGCTGCTGTAAAGCAAGACACAAAGAAGTACAGATGTAGAGAAAGCCATTATGGAAGAGCAAAATCAAGGAGAGGATATTTACCTCCTGAACTTAATATCAGAAAAATGTGGACCAACTTTTGAACGAAAGAAGATTAAGAAACTTACCAGTCTGTTCATTTTCCAAATATAAATACATATTTTACAACTTCTTCAATCTTTCATTCCATACACCACATACTGATACACGTCTCAGGTTCAAAGCCAGGAAGCATCAAAATCTAGCTCAATTTTTTGAAATTCCAGAAAAAGCTAAAGAATTTTATAAAGATGTACTAGAATATACTAATAAATGTTAAAGCTTACATATTCATATTGTTTGAAATTTCTTTATATGCATTCAATATGTTTGTTATATAAATAAAACAAAATATTATATTGTTATTATGAATGTTTCTAAGTTTATACCTAATAAAATAATCCTTATAAACATTAATATGTTGGTTATATTGTACGTTATGTATTATGAAAAGGTGAAAATAAATAAAAAATAATAAATATGTAAATAAAAAGTAACAAAAACAATAAACTACAAAAAATAAAAAAATTCTGTGTGAATTTCTCCCTCACGCAGAAAAGTTAATCAGCATCTATCAGCTTCTGAAAAAACTCTGCATTTTCAAACCTCAAATTTGCACTAGTTTAAGTATTCTATTTGTTTATTATCACATTAAATGAGACAGTTTTAAGAAGGAGAATTGAATGACTAATACGAGGGGGGGACCCAAAAGAAACCGGATTGTTCTCATAAAAACTTTATTGATGAACCTTTTTACAAAATTATTTGTCACCTTCAAAATACTCTCCATTACATGCAATACACTTGTCAAGTCTTTTTTCCCACTGTTGGAAGCATGCTTGGAACTCTTAAAGTTTGATATTGTCCAGTGCCCTTAGCGAAGTTGTTTTTACTGCCTCCACATCGTCATAACACTCCCCTTTTAGCATTTTTTTCATTCGTGGAAATAGGAAATAGTCGCACGGGGCTAGGGCCGGCAAATACGGAGTGTGGGGAATGACAGACCACCTCTGAGATACCAAATAGTGGGTCACTCGTAAGGCCGTGTGTGCTGGAGCGTTGTCGTGATGCAGACACCTGATCGCCAAGGTTCCAGGAATTTCCTCTTCACATCCTCCTGCAGACGCCTTAAAACATCCAAGTAAAAGTGCTGGTTAACAGTCTGGCCAGGGGGTATGAATTCACGATGCACAATTCCACGAACATCAAAAAAGACAATGATCATCATCTTCACATTTTTTTGGTGTGGGAGAGTTGGGAGTCCTCCACTGGCTTGACGCTTGCTTGGTTTCTGGGTCATACCTGTAACACCAACTCTCATCCCCTGTAATGACTTTGTTCAAGAAGTTTGGATCACGTGCAGTCTCTGTTTTCAAGTCCTGACACACATTCATGCGGATGCTTTTGTGCTCCTGTGTGAGAAGGCGCGGAACAAATTTAGCAGCAACACGTCTAATCCTCTCTCAAAATCCGCTGGCACAAGCTCCAACTGACTCCTGTAGCTGCTGAAATTTGGTCGATCGTTTGGCGATGATACTCTTTGATCTTTTGGTGGACCTTTTCAATGCTCTCCTCATTTTGTGATGTTGAAGGGCGTCCAGAACGAGCTTGGTCTTCAACACACATCTCACCAGGTTTAAGCGCCCAAACCACTCGAAAACCTGTGTGCGGCTTATAGCGTCCTCCTGGAGAGCTTCCAGATGCATTTGGTGTGTCTCCGTTGCAGTTTTTTAAGCAGGAAACAAAATTTCACATACACTCTTTGTTCTTTTAGAGTTGCCATAACGACTTTGCAGAGGTAACCCACCAACAGTCAGAGAAACACAATACCACACTTGCACGTTCAGCTTTGCACTGACGCTGTGTGCACAGCTGTTTCATGAAGGTCTCTACTAACCCCATCTAGCGTGAGAACCCTACACTACGTCTACAAGTGGCATTGCCCTCGGAGTCTGGTTCCTTTTGGATCCCCCCTTGTATATTTGCTATGCTAACCTATTAGTATTGCCAATAAATAGAAAAAACAGTTTTTCTCAGAAACGCATTTTGTGCATCTATCAATTTTTGAAAGAAAAACTCCTCAGTTGATATATTCTGAAAGAAATTTATTTTTTGCACATTGGCAGCAACTTGATTTCTTGCTCTCAAACCATAGTAACTGGCTGCTGTCAGCTTTGCAGTACAATATATCAACTTCTTAAAAATCTGGATTAATGTAAACAAAAGCAAAATTATGGTATTTAAGAAAGGCAACAAGTTAAGAAAAGTGGAGAAATGGTACTGGCAAGGAAGAGAAATTCAGGTGGGCAATACATTTAATTATCTAGGAGTACAATTAAGCAGTAACGGATGTTGGAAAGAGCAGAAGAGAATGGCAATGGCAAAAGGTAAAATTGCATTAAAAGCTATTAAAGCATGCCTAGATAAATTACCAGGAATGCAACAGCTGGAAAGAATTTACACAGCCGTAATAGAAGCAAAAATGCTGTATGGAGTAAAGAGATGGGGTTTGGAGGAGGGGGTGTAAATATGAATGTGATACAAAGAAATTTTTGCAAACAAGTTTTGGGCTTACTACGAGCTTCACCAAATGGAGTGGCGCAAGTAGATTTGGGAAGACTGGGAACTAGAGGGATAATGGTGGAAAGGGTGTTAAAATATTGGGCAAGAATTAGCAGTTTAGATGAACAGAATATTCTGTGTCAATGCTTGATAGTACAGGAAATTCTAAATCAGAAAGATTTGTGGCTAAATAAGATAAAGAAAATGATGTTTAAAATAAGGTTAGGTGTCATGTGGGAAAACGGAATTATTGCAAAGTGGATTTTGGAAAGAATGTAAGGTATTGAAAGGCAAGAAATGTTAGGAAGCTTCAACCTGAAAAGCTCACTGAAAATTTATAGAGAGATGAAAGTGATGTGGAACAGGGAAGAATACATTGATATTTGTGATAAAGCAGCAAGAGAAGGCTTTGCATGGGCCAGAACAGGGGTGGTGAAACTGAAGGGTTTGGGAAGAGGGAGAGATCTGGAGAAATGCTCATTGTGTCACCAAAGGAATAAAGAATGGCATTTGCTTTTAGAATGTGAAGAAACTAGGTTGCTTAGGGAGAAGATAGGTAAAAAAGAATGGGCAAGGCTACCAAAAGAAATTCAAGCAATTAAGTTAGTGAGTGTAAAAACTAGGAAGAATTTAATTGAAATTGGGAACTCTTTGGGCAAAGTAAGAGCCAAATGGTTGAGGAAGATGAAAATGATGAAGTATTTTAGATAAGTTGGCAATAGGGACCCATTAGCTTGATCTATTGGGCCCAAGGGTAACCAGCAACTCAGTGTAGTAATAAGTATGTAAATGTATAATAATTTGTAATTGAAATGGAAATAAACATTACTTAATATAATTTTGAGTCAAACTAATACTTAATGCTCCATTTATTGCTAGTATTTACCTAGAACATGTTTCGTTAGGATCTTCCTAACATCATCAGCTGTTGTCGACTAATGGACGTCAGTTCGGTGAACTCCTCGGAGGTGATAGGTGCGTCTCTGTATCTTGATGAACTTAAAATTTGGGTTTTCTACAAAGGTAGTGTCGAAATTAAACAATTTTCTTTCATGTTTCTTTATGAAGATTTTTTCCCACGTGGTTAAAGTAGCTGGACCTTGGACACTTTTTAATAAGTGAATTTCTCGTTCTATTTATTAAAAAGTGTCCAAGGTCCAACAGCATTAACCACATGGGAAAAAAATCTTCATAAAGAAATATGAAAGAAAATTGTTTAATTTCGACACTACCTTTGAAGAAAACCCAAATTTTAAGTTCATCAAGATACAGAGACGCACCTATCACCTCCGAGGAGTTCACCGAACCGACGCCCATTAGTCGACAACAGCTGATGATGTTAGGAAGATCCTAACGAAATGCGTTCTAGGTAAGTACTAGCAATAAGTGCAGCATTGAGTATTAGTTTGACTCAAAATTATATTAATTTTGTGCTTCATTGTATCATAGTCCTTACACAATGGAATAAACATTACTTACTTACTAAAAAAAAAAAACCTGGATAGACCACTCTTGCACTCAGCCTTTCATTTACATACCTAATCATCATTTGCTTTGTGATGGTTGAGTCCAATGTATTTTATTATTGTGTTCTAGATGGCTGAAGCAAGTAACAGTGATTCGAGGCAGCTTCTTTATGACAGTTGCTTAAGCCTTGCGCTGTCAAGTCCAAGCTCATTGCTAAGAGCAAGTTCAACTTCCACCACTCAATTTCCTTCCCCCTTGCCCAAGGAGAGTGGTTTTTTACCACTTCCAGTTTTGGAAGATTCAGCTTTTGAATTAAGTTGTGCAAATAGGATTCATGATAAAGTTATGGAAGATGCAGAGCATCAGGAAGCACTGCAGGAGGAAGCGGATACTGTGAGGAACAGTTTTATGTTTGCAGGCCCTAGCAGCATCTTCCAAATTGGATATCTTAACAATTGTATCTGGGGAGAAAGAGTAGACTTTTTGACATTGGTGAAAATAACAACTTTTCTGTTGTGCTGGATAAGATATTTCAATATCTTTCTGAAGAAGATCTAATCAATGTAATGCTGGTCTGCAGACGATGGTGGAGAATATGTAAGGCTGACACGATTACAAAAACGAATCTCAACATACTTGATGACTAGTGGCAGGAACAAGGAGGATACCAAAGTTTTTAATCAGCTATGTCATTAAACAATATTTATTGGTATCCCAAAGCCCTTTTAAATAGAACTATCAAGTGGGATAGCTCAGATAGTGAGCATTTACTTGGTCTTGCATTCAAATCCCATAGGCTGACCAATCTGACTTGTTGATTCCCCTTATTCGTCATGGTATCTGATGTAACATTCACATGATTTTCCCTGTTCACTCTACAACAAGCGTTCTTACATTGCTTCTTCTGTATACTATGTATTAATCAGGGTTAAGATTTGCAGAAATGACTTTTATTTCCTTGTACAGTTACTCCACGTTTGAATAAGACAGAGCTCCCAACAGCAGTCTTCCATATAGCTGGTGCTGTGGCTGAGTGGTGAAGATGGTAATAGTGATGACGGAGAGCATGTCGCATGCTTATGTTTACACTTAAGCCCTTCATTTATGGTCCTCTACCGCTTATGCCATTTTAGGTGTCGGGTGAGAGAGCCACAACTATGTATCAGAGAGAGAAATCCGGGGATGGGTGATCAGCCCGGTCCCCGGAATGAGAGTGAGGGAAGTAATGAACAGAATGAGAGCGAAGTGGATGAAAGGATTATAATGCAGCAATTAAGCACCTGCATGCAATAATGGGGTAAGTCACAAATCATCTAATTGAACTACAGTTGAAACATTTCAGAAGATAACATTTCAATAACAGTTCTCAATATTTTGAGACCTCACAGGTCTTTATCTGGCAACATTTGGGAAAGTATTTATTGATATATGAGGTACGTCCAGAAAGTAAATTCTGTTTGGTAATAAAATTAAATTGTGTACAGATACAGAAAAATTATTTATTGCACAAAATTCTACAACTCTTAAACTACTTTTTCACATAACTGCCGAAATGTTGTAGGTATTTGTCATGGCAAGGCACAAGTTTTTGTATACCTTCTTCATAGAAGCTTGCCGCCTGTTTCTTCAACCAGTTGGAAACATTTTCCTTTAGCTCTTCGTCATGATTGAAGTGTTGACCGCCAAGGAAAGATTTGAGATGCAAAAACAGATGAAAGTCGCTAGGAGTGAGGTCAGGGCTGTATGGGGAGTGGTCAAACACATTCCAGCCAAATCCCTGTTGGATGTTTTTTGTCGCATTTGCAGTGTGTGGTTGTGTGTTGTCGTGAAGAAACACAACACCTTTTGATAGTATTCCTTGGCGCTTATTCTGTATTGTGCAGCGCAATTTCCTAAGTGTCTCTCAATAAACATCTGCTTTCATTGTTTGACCACGCGGTAAGAAATCAATGAGTAAGATGCCTTTCCTGTCCCAGAGCACTGTGCACATCATTTTTTGAGGTGTCTAAGATCTGTTTTGGCTTAACCTTTGCTGGGGATGAGGTGTGCCTCCATTACATTGATTGACGCTTACTTTCAGGGGTGTCGTAAGAAACCCAAGTTTCATCTCCTGTGACTATCTGTGTCAGAAATTCTTCGCCGCCTTCATCATAACAGGTCAAAAACTGAAGTGCACTACCCATCTGTTTTGTTTTGAGTTGCTCAGTAAGAATCTTTGGCACCCAACGTGAGCAAAGTTTACAAAATTTCAGTTTTTTGGTAACAATTTCATGAACTATTGATTGTGAGATTTGGGGAAATATCCGTAGCGACAGCACTAATTGTAAACTTGCAGTTTTCCTGGATCTTGTCATTAATTTCGTGAACCAGTTCTTCTGTAACCAAAGATGGATGCCCACTTCGTTTTTCATCCTGCACTTCACTACGTCCTTCATTGAACTGTTGGACCCATCTTCTCACCATTGTATCACTCATCCCATTTTGTCCGTAAACATCGCAAATTTGCCGATAAATTTCAATTGGTTTTACTTTCCTAGCATTCAGAAAACGAATCACAGATCTGATTTCACAAGCGGCGGGATTTTCAATCAACACCGACATTCTAAACAAGCACAACAAAGTGTACATGGCTGACAGCGATCTCGCATTGGCGCACGTTTCTTCTCCTTGATACAGAGCGTCTACCGCACATGTGCAGAACTGTGATTGCAGCGCTGCAGTGGAGATAAATTGAAACAGAACTTACTTTCTGGACACCCTTTGCATTAATGGTACCTGAAATAAATTGTAAGATAAATAATAATAGTAAAAAATGACTTACCCCATTATTGCATGGAACGTTCAGAAAAATTTAACTGTGTTCGAAATACTGAAATCAAACATTGTAATTTCACTGCACTTTTAGATACACTTTGACTTTCACCACCAATTAGAAACAAGAAACCTATTTATAGGCATAAAGAATATTATAATGCAATCACCTGTTAATCTTGTATGTTTACTAGTCACATAAGCATGTCTCACTAGTCACTCTCATTTGAACTGCTGTCAGCTTATGATTGAAGTTTGGTTGCTTGTTGAAATAATTTGTTCATAAGCTTTTTACCTTCCTTTGGTAAGTAACAGGATAAGGATTTGGTGTCATCTAATTTGGCCTTCTTAATACCAATATTCTGTCACAACTGTATAGCTTGAAGCTTCTTATTAGGGCATATCTTGTATTTTTTTAATAATCCAATGTCACAATAATTTTCGTGAAGAACTTAAGTGCCATTGGGCTTGTAGGATATCATTCGAGCCTTGGAATGGTCAAATCCTTTACTCAGTAGCTTCAACTGATTATTCTGCCTTATTGCAATATCTAATCTAACACAATTCCCTTAAGGACAATGAAGGAAGTCTGCGTAGGATTTCTTATTATGTTGACGTAATCGCTAGGCATCTTGATGACTTCTGTTTTCTTAATCTTTTGTGAATATGTAGCAAAATTTCGATCACACTGGCAGTGTCTGTGCCTCAGAATAGGAAAAACTAGTCCGATGGTGATTCCCAACATCACAGAAATGTACAGGAAAAATCTAACCACAGTCTGATTCCTGTTTTGCCCCTGCCTGTAAGATTTGTCTGGTGTAGAAGCTCCTGTTGCAAAACATGAAACAAAAGAACAGATGCTATTGGCTCCTTTCTTGTATTCACCTTCCACGAAATGAAACATGTAAGAGGTTTTAGTTAATTGATGGAAATTAATCATTTTTTCATACTAGCCGTACATAGGCTAAGGTTTTTGATAGATATAGTCAACATGAAAAATTCAATGTCATGGCCGGGGTTTGAACCATGGATCTCCTAGTATCCATCCAGTCGCTCTTAACCTTTGAGCTACCATGGCCAACGTGCTGTCTTGACATTAAATTCTCCATTTGACTCATATATTTCCCCGGTAGACCACTAGGGGCTCTCGCATCCGAGATACACCGTTTGTGGCGACTTTCTATTGTAAGTACCTGAGTACCAGGCTTCATCATGGTAGCTCAAAGGTTAAGAGCGACTGGACAGAAACCAGGAGATCTGTGGTTCAAACCCCGGCCGTGGCATTGAATTTTTCATGTTGACTCTTATCAAAAACCTTAGCCTATATATGGCTAGTATGGAGAAATGATTAATTTCCATCAATTAACTAAAATAATAAGAGTTAAATGATGAAGCCTTCACATCCAGGTCAGGCACGAGTTGTGACTCCACAGAACATTGCAGCAGTTGAAGCCATAGTGAAGGAAAACTGCCAAGTGACATTGATGACATTGCAGCATGTTTACATATTGGTCATGGGTCAGCACACTACATTATGCATGATGTGCCCCAGTTTCACAAAGTGTCTGGAAGATGTGTACCACAGCAGCTGGCTCCCGAAATGAGAGTACCACGTGTTGATGCTTGTGAAGAACTTCTTCGGTGTTTTATACGGGAAGGTGATGGCTTTTTTGCAAGAATCGTTACTGGGGACGAAACCTGGGTTCACTTCCACCAACGGGAAACGAAGAAAGTGAGCAAGGAATGGCGCCAACCCTCATCACCAAAACCAAAGAAGTTGCAAACAGAACCATCAGCAGAGAAGGTTGTGCTGACTCTTTTGGGACGAAAAAGGCGTCATTTTGGAGCATTACATGCCTAGAGAGACCACTGTCACCAGTGCATCATATGCAGATCTCGTAAAAAATCAACTGCTGCCTGCAATCAAATCAAAGTGACGTGTATTGCTGTCAGCTAGCTCCTGTTCATATTCTGTTTTTGTTAGCAGAATGTTGATTAATCTGTGAACCAAACTATGGAATACTGCATATTGATGTTGTAATGGGTTAAATGGGTTGCATTTAATGTAATTGTCAACATGTGTTGCTTTTCTGTATATTCCAAATTGTAATCCTGTTGGTGTTCTTATGATATTCAAATCTAGAAAAGGTAGCCATTCATCCTGCTCTACTTCAGTGGTGAAAACTATGGATTTTTCTTGTAGGTTTAGCAACTTTATGGCGTACTTGGTTAGTCTTCTAGGAAGTATGCAAACACATTGTCGACATATGTGGAGAAAAGTATATACAAGGTTGACTCATTTGCCTAATTTTAGAAACAATGGTACTCCACTTTCTGAAATACTTCTTTTTATTCCATATCAAGTTTGGTGTTTGCATGATGTTTAATATGCAAAGATTTGTACCTTTTAGACAAAATGTCCTTGGATTTAACAGATGTAAAACGTATATTTCCAGTGAAATCTCAATGGAATGCAATACTACTAAAGGTAATGGTAGAAAAATTAATCATAGTATGTTGAAAGACTGAGTGCAGTTGCAGGTCCTGGCATAGAGTTTATATGAAAAGGATCCCTCGAAACTGGGACAGTGGGATGGCGAGAGGGTAGATAGGTTACAGTCCCATCCAGTTCCTCACATGAGCGGAGGAGAAACATCCTCTGATGAAGGAGAGCCACTACTAGGGTGCCAGAGTCCCCCTGCAAACATACCACAACAGCAGCGAGAGAATGCAGATGTCACTTTTGGGCAGCAAGATGATTTATCTGCCAGGTACAAACTTTATTGGTATCGACATTTAACTGTATAGTTTAACTATATAATTACTATTTATTGGCATCATTCATGTATGACTGCAGTGATGTCCAAATTATTTGAAAAGACTATTTTTTGTTGGTTTTTAACACTAAGTCACTTACATTTTTATTTTTTGTAGGACTAGTCACTCTCTGTAAATTCTAAATTTTACTTTTGTGTCGTTCCTAGTAGTATTTATGTCCAAGAAAGAGAGTTGTCCATTGATTTCCTTTTCTATTCTGAATTTGATAGCTTTTTCCTGCAGATTGTAGTTTTAATGTATCACCTAAATGTCTATTTGGAACTATTGCAAAGGTGTCAACAACATATCTGTACCAAATCTTGAAGATCCTTGGGAAAGCCATTTTTGTGTGTGTTTTCAATGAACTTGTAAATAAATTTGCCAAAAAAGATGAACGTAGATTGCCCATGTATAACTCTGATTTCTGTCAGTAGTATTTACCATTAAATTTTAGTTAACTGATGGAAATTAATCATTTCTTCACACTAGCCGTATATAGGCTAAGGTCTTTGATACATAGAGTCAACAAATGTTCAGTGAGGTCTACCCGAAAGTCTCCTAACACCCCGGCCTCTGTAACCCGGGAGCGATGGAAAACTGAAAAATTCAAAGCCATGGCCGGGATTTGAACCACGGATCTCCTGTAAACCCATTGAGCTACCATGGCCAACTTGCTATCACAACATTAAATTCTCCATTTCACTGGTATATTTCCCCGGTAAGAATGGAGAATTTAATGTTGTGACGGCAAGTTGGCCATGGTAGCTCAATGGTTTAGAGCGACTGGATGGAAACCAGGAGATCCATGGTTCAAATCCTGGCCATGGCATTGAATTTTTCATGTTGACTCTATCAAAGACCTTAGCCTTTATACGGCTAGTGTGAAGAAATGATTAATTTCCATCAATTAACTGAAATATTAAAAGTTAAATGATGAAGCCTGGGACTCAAGTACTTACGATAGTAAGTCACCACAAACGGTGTATCTCAAATGTGAGAGCCCCTAGTGGTCTGCCAGGGAAATATACGAGTCAAGTGGAGAATTTAATGTCATGACGGCACGTTGGCCATTTTAGCTCAATGGGTTAGAGCAACTGGACGGAAACCAGGAGATCCGTGGTTCAAATCCCGGCCATGGCATTGAATTTTTCATGTTGACTCTATCTATCTATAACTCTGTTCTTCAAAGTATAAACTTGAAAGAAGCGTAGGGACAGTGAAGCACAAATTAGCACAAAAGTGAATCGACCATATTTAAGTTATGGTTATAATTTAAATGACAATTAAGACCATATGACAATTTAAACCATTCACAGTGTGAGTAAAGCAATGTGTCAGTATCTTTTCGATTCACTTTTGTGCTAACTCTGTTCTTGTTTTTCCAGATGAAGATCAATTCCTATGCTGACAGTTTTGATTTCCTGTTATGTGCTTTAATAGTTCTAGTTCTGGATTAATGTTATGATTTTACTTTCAAAAATGAGTGGCAACTGTTGATATTTCTAGGTATTTGTGTTTTATACATCTAAAATGATTTTGTTTAATACTTTTGAAGATTTGTTGTAATCATGTTACATTAGTATTACATTTATTGTTGGCAGTAAAAAAGGGATGAGTGGCAGTGAAGCAAACCACCAACATGGCACATTGGACTCGAGCAACAGTGTGACCAAACTTCAGGTAGCTAAGAGTTCTAAGAGACTTTTTGTGAATAATGTGACCACCAATGGGTCAAACTGTCAGCAGAACAGTATGCAGTCAGAAGAGGGGGGACTATGAAGATACCTCTGATGGGGATAATGTGAGTGTTTGTTCTTAATTGCAAAGTTACTCTTTTCATAATAACAATCCTTAAAGTTTGACCTTAAGTTCAGTGATTACGTTTGGAATAAACTCTGGATCTTCCTCTAACATCAACTTTAACTGCATGTTACCTCCATTGCAGCGGTAGGTGATACTGAACATGTCCGAACTTGAAGTAATGAGTTGGTATTCAAACACAACATCACTTAAAATATCCTTACTTGAACAATTGTTTCGGAGACCGGCTCGTCCCCATCATCAGCAACTATCCAACTGGTTGGATCCGTGGTTTCTTGAAGTGAGCTGGTTGTTTTAGGTGACATCAAACAACCAGCTCACTTCAAGAAACCACGGATCCAACCAGTTGGATAGTTGCTGATGATGGGGACGAGCCGGTCTCCGAAACAATTGTTCAAGTAAGGATATTTTAAGTGATGTTGTGTTTGAATACCAACTCATTACTTCAATTGTTATATACATCACTGTTTCTAACCTTTTGCTTCAAATAATGTCCGAACTTGCTTGGTTCTCACAGGCAGGAACCAGGAGTACCAACAATGAAATTACTACGGCTTGTTTGTTTCACATTAAACTAACAGAATATAATGTGATTGAATTTTAGTGCGAAAAATTATGACCGTAAAAAAATTATGATCATTCTTTATTGAACAGCCCTTGTACGTGATGCAGAAAGTCTTCTTTTACTGCAGATGTTTTTCAATTTTGCTCAAAAAATTGAGTTTAGTCCTTGCATGAATGTGTGCATGTTGTTGCAGGACATCGGTGGACACTACAACCCCAAGTTTACCTGTACGCAATGCCCTCAAGTATTTACAAGTATGGGAGCACTTCCTTTCACTCGTTCATGGAGCATGACTCTGGTGCAGAAACAATAGATGAGGGATCGGCACAGTGCACTAGAAGTGTGGATTCTGGATTAATCATACCAAGTCATTTTCGCAAGTGGCCTAAGGCTTTGTGCTCTTATGAAGATGCCAGTTTGTTTGGGTCTGCCACAAAGAGGCCTACGTTTGAGCAACATGTCAAAACAAGCGGAGGATATCTGACTCTGATGTGTGGTGTGAACAATGATGAGCAGGCAAGAAATGAGTGTTGTGAAACAATTGCTCAAGGTGTTGTGGACAGTGAGAGAGTGCAAAACAGTCCCATATCAGGTGGAGAAAGTGCCAAATGTGATGTAAGTGCCAGTAGCAGACAGTATGCTGACAGTGATGCTGGCAATCCTTAGGCAAAACTGAACTGTGATCTCCAAGCAGCAGTGCAATCAGGCCAAGAGTCTTATCATAAGTTATGTAAATACTTTGTTTGCTTTTCAGTTATATATCACGTTTTACTCTTGAAACATATTCCTACGAGGGTGGGTCAAAAAGTAATGCCTCCTATTTTTTTTTTCTCTCTTTTAATTGCCAAGAAAATTGAATCCAATTTACATAGCTTGAAAACTACAACATTGACGATTAATTTGTCACTATTCAATATAATCTCCGTCCTTTTCCAATTTTGGTCCACCTTTTAACTAGGGCATGTATTCCAGTGTGGTAAAACACACGGACTTGCTTCCTAAGCCATTGACGCACGGAGGTTTTCACAGCCTCCTCATCTTCAAAATGAATCCCACGATGAGCTTCCTTTAGTGGCCCGAACAAATGGAAGTCTGATGGTGCCAGGTCAGGGCTGTATGGGGGGTGAGGTAAGACTTGCCATCCCAATTTCTCAATTTCTGCAGTGGTGTAACGGCTGCTGTGTGGTCTTGCATTGTCATGCAAAAGAAGAACATCCGCCATAGTTTTTGTTGGGCGAACTCGGCGAAGGCGTGCTTTCAGCTTTCTGAGAGTTCTGACGTATTGGACAGAATTTATTGTGCATCCCGGCTCCAGAAAATCAATCATAAGCACACCCTCTGCATCCCAAAACACTGTTGCCATAACTTCCCCTGCCGACCGCTAAGTTTTGAATTTTTTTCTCTTCGGTGGCGTGTGATGCCATTCCATTGACTGCCTCTTTGATTCAGGTTCAAAAATATGAACCCATGTTTCGTCTCCAGTAACAATTTTTTCCAGAAACTCCTCTCCCTCCAAATTGAAGCGCTGCAAGTGTTCGGAGGCTATTGTTTTCCTTGTTTCTTTGTTTTGGGCGGTTAACATTCTTGGTACCCAACGTGAGCAAACTTTTGAGTAACTCAGTTGTTGAATAATCGTCATCACACTGCCTTTACTGAAGGAGGTAATGCAACACAATTCACCTGTTGTTACCCAGTGATTACCACGAATGATGTCATCGACTTGCTGAATGTTGCATGGAGTCACTGCAGTCACCGGTCTGCCGCTTTGCTTTTCATCTCCCAATGGTGTTTGCCCTTCAGCTTCGTTACAGTGATGAACCCATCGTTTAACAGTGCTGACATCCACTGTTGCATCACCATACACATTTTTTAGCCTTTGGTGAATGCGAATTGGCATTTCACCTTCTGCAGTCAAAAATTCAATCACAGAACGCTGTCTAATACAAATGTTGATGTCAGCCATTTTGCAAGAGGATGCAGTGCTGCCACCTGTTGACTTAGGAAGTTACTACTGCAGGGGATTGGAGAAGAACATTTGAGGAAATGCGCCAAATTCAAAGTTTTCACATAACTTACTTATTTAAGGAGGAAAAAAAATAGGATGCATTACTTTTTGACCCACCCTCGTATATTGGCAATGGTGGTTTTTCTGTGAATTTACTACATTTAATGGAAATTAATTGTTCTTTCACACTGGCTGTGTGAAGGCTAAAGTATGGAAAGGTAGAGTCAGACTGAAAAATTCAATGCCATAGCCGGGATTTGAACCACGAATCTTCTGGCCTCCATCCAGCCTTTTAACCATTGAGCTACTATGGCCAATGTGCTGACATGATATTAAATTCTCCCGGTAAACCACTAGGAGTTCTCATAAACATCAGACAACTACCTTAATGGTGACTTACAAAGTGTAAGTACTTTAAGGCCCGTGTTTTATAGTTAACCACTATTAGGTCAATTAATGGAAATTAATTGTTGTTTCTCACTGGCCGTGTGAAGACTAAAGTATGGAAAGATAGAGTCAGGCTGAAAATTTCAAAGCCATAGCCATTAATTGTTTATGAGAACTCCTAAATGATTTACCGGGAAAAACACGAGTCAGTTGGAGAATTTACTGTCATTTTGGCACGTTGGTTAGAGTGGCTGGACGGAGACCAGAAGATCCGTGCTTGAAATCCCGGCTATGGCATTGAATTTTTCAGTCTGACTCTACCTTTCTTTATTACATTTGTTCACACACACATTCTCACCCTCATCCACACCTCTGGACCCTGGAAAGGATAGGGAATAATCTTGGCTAGAAGAAATTTTCTACTCCCCAGCCAGGAATTCAACCTGGGTCCACCTCACACAGCAGGTAGGTGCTCTACTCACTGAGTTACAGGGGTAGGCAATTTAACTCTGTGAGTTGGTTAAAATGCAAATCATTCCATTGTTATTTTAATGCATTCTTAGAGTAGGATAGGATAGAATTCTATGGAGGGGATTCAGCATGTCAATCAGATTGATCTTTTGTACCTATGCACCTTGTGGGGCATGCCCGGGAGAAAGGATGAGGCAAGGAGGGCAGCTGATCTCAAGGAGTCACGGCATGCAAATGGCAGGTTCCCTACCATTTATCAAAGTGAAACTCCCCGGCAGTCCAGTAAAACCGGCATGCCACCTACCATGGGCTGAAACAATCTACCAGGCTGGCTCGGAGACAGGAGGCTGCCATGCTGGAGCTTGGAAACGTCTGTTAGTCTGGTACAACCAGCCTGCCTCCTACTGCAGTTCTGAAATAGACCACTAGGCTTGCTCGTAGACCAGAGACTGTCCTATCAGAGCACGAAGGCATTTACGAGGAGCATATCATCCTGCCATGCAGCACTGTGATATAGTAGCTGCGTTCATTCCATCCCATGCGGCATCAAAGCTTTCACTTCTAACCACACCTCCTCACATGTAAGCAATTATAAGGGTCTTCCAACCTTAAACATATGGGGTGGTCCTTCTCAATACCTTCACCAAGTTAAAGCGCTGCTGCAATATTTTTCTTGTCCTTAGAACTGCCATACCTTTTATTAGCTTAGACTGTGCAAACGTGCTTCTTATATGTGTTAATTAAGCTTATATTTATAGAAGTTCCATAGTGTTTTACTTAGTGTAGTTAGTGTAGTTTTATACATTTATTAGTGTTTAATAGTTATTGGCGTTTAGCACTTGCGTAATTTAATTAAGATGTGGAGACCATGGGAATTGAACCTAACATGGATATGCTAACATGGATTTCCATTCATACTGGTAATATAATTCTTTAGTTTTTTTTTTTTTTTTTTTTTTTTTACTTTTGAAAATTTACTGCTTTGTTAAATCAACTGAAATTCACCACCTGCAGCTGCCATAGAATAAAGGAAAATGTTTTAGGATAAATCGGCTTATGATTGCAATAAACAAAGCTCTAACGTGCAATCTTTGCTTATCAATTATTATTAACTACCAGAATATGCAAAGTGCTTCATAAGTGCTCTTCATAATGAATGAAAATTGTTTAATTTTGACACTACCTTTGAAGAAAACTCAAATTTTAAGTTCATCAAGATACCGACAGAGAAGCACCCATCACCTTCGAGGAGTTCACCGAACCAACGTCCATTAGTCGACAACAGCTGATGATGTTAGGAAGATCCTAATGAAACGCGTTCTAGGTAAATACTAGCAATAAGTGGAGCATTGAGTATTAGTTCGACTCAAAATTATATAAAAAGATGTACATACTTATTTTAATTGCAGACAAAATGACTTTTTTCTGTGTTCATACAGGGGTACCTTTGGTAATAAAAATATAACTAATGCAGGTTCTAAATATTTTAATGTACTACCAACAGATCTAAAGGGATTAACTGATATAAAACTGTTTAAGAAAGGACTCAAGAAATATCTACTAACACACTGCTTTTACAATTCACAGGAATTTTTAAACAACAGTACTAATTAGTCTTAAACACATTAACGAATATGTAGTTATGTTACACATTTAAAGTGTCATTTTTGTTCTGAAATGGTTATAACTTGCATAAATTTAGAAGTATCCTACTTTTGCACTTTTCTTCTTTGTTAACTGTTTGTTTTGTTATCAATGATGCACAACAATTATTTGTATTCAATAATATGTACTGTATAACTTACACCTGGTTTTGTGTGCATCATTTTATATTCTTATTATCATCATAATTATTAATTACCATTTATTAATATTGATGTGTCTAGTACCACTAATTGTATCACTGTAATTACTTGTATCTTATCCATTATAATTGCTTCTGACGTGATCTTCAATAACACCAACTGTATATATTGTATGATTGAAATAAACTAATACTAATTGTTTCATTCTATTTTTATTTGCAAATATTATGAAATTACAGAAAGGAAAAAGTGTGTCAGAATAAATTGTTTTGTGTAAACCTTTTTACATTTCTTTTGTATGTAAAGAATCCTGTGTTTGTATATTGACACAGTATACATAGCTACAAAGTACAATGTAGTGATCAAGGAATTTTTCTTTTTCTTATTATAGGAGCTACAGTGCCCTGCTCAAAACAGAAATGCGATGCACAACTTCTCCAGCGCAGGTTTTGTCATGCAGCAGTCATCATCAGAAGCTTCTCAACAGCAGCAGGGCAAAGATAAATGAATTTTATTTAAACATTACATACTACGTGGGGTAAAAGTATTTTGATCTTTACTGTGCAATTATTAACTAGTTAAAACTGTGTTAAAAAATGCGACTCATCTAAAATTTAATAATATTAACTAGTTGTTCGTTTATAAATTACAGAATGAGCTTTCAGATGATACATTTATACACAACATCTGTTTAATAGCAGGGACCAGTGTTTTATCATTTTAGCCATAATCCCAAATACATTTTTATGCCATAGCTCAGGATTTACTTGCCCCTTTATATAGAGTCAAAAAATAGGAAGCAAATTATGAGATTGTGCTCAGAAAATAGGAAAAAATATACAAACATTTCTTTGAAAAGAGTCCACAGCACTGACATGTGGGAAAAAAGTAGCAGTTTTCTGTAATTTTGGTAGTTATACCAAAACAATCCTTATTTAAATATTCCATCCACTGATGCTTCTATTTTGCTGTATATGGAATCACAAACAAGTTAACTTTGAATTCAGCAACAATACTTAAGCTCCACTTACGTAATCTTCCCCATCATCAGTTATGGTGGTCCACTGGTGTTCATGTGGCTGGTTAATTGAATGTACTATGCCGCTCAACAGTCATAATATCAATGTTTGAAACTTTAGATATGATAGATCAATTTTACCTTCGAAATCTGTTTTTTCAAACTAGTTTCCAAATTACTCTTCGATTTTTTCCTGTGTGTATTTTAAGATAAATTGTTGGTAGTGAGCAAAGAGTAAAGTACAAAAGTGAATCAAGAAGATATTGACACATTGCTTCACTCACACAGTTTTTTCACAGGACATGTTTCAAGAGCTTTTGCTCTCATCATCAGCTGGTACTCGACTAGTGCAAATTGTAGTGGTTTCCTCTTTCTCCGTATCGTCAATAGATGGCATGATGTACTTGTCAAAGAATTAAGATTTTTTCCCATACAGAAAGGTCTATGGGGTGATTAACGTATTTTATTAAAGATGTTTCAATCTTTCGGATGATCAACTTTCCACTAAGC
Organism: Mantis religiosa; assembly: GCA_030765055.1. Classification (NCBI taxonomy): domain Eukaryota; kingdom Metazoa; phylum Arthropoda; class Insecta; order Mantodea; family Mantidae; genus Mantis; species Mantis religiosa. Next base: position 337,084 of record JAUKNK010000427.1, on the reverse strand, counting down.
AGAGAAGATTATCAAGAAGAATACCTACACATAAAAAAAGTAGCAATGTCCAACGGTTTCAACCCAAATTTAGTGGACAAAACAGTTAACAGACTCAACAAGGCTAAGAAAATAAAAGAAACCACCACCCTAGAACCTACAGGAGCAAAAGAAAAAAAAAATTTTAAAAATTTGCCTTCCATCCATCAGCCCATAATAAATGCCAAAAAATCTTCTCAACACACAGCATAATTCGTGCACCTCAAAATAGATTTAATATCAGAAATTTGTTAAACGGCCACCCCCAAAAATTCAATTATTACCAAAGAAAAACCAGGAATCTATGAGATCAAATGTGAAACTTGCCCTAAAATTTATATAGGAAAAACAAAAAGAAATATTAACATCAGAACTAAAGAACATATAAGAAACATTAAAAATGGTGAAACAGAAAAATCAGCAGTGGCTTTTGATTTTTGAATACCAGACATGACATCTACTTGGAAACATCTTTAATAAAATACGTTAATCACCCCATAGACCTTTCCGAATGGGAAAAAATCTTCATTAACAAAAATCGTCATAGAGTCATGAATTTTGAAACTTCACCACCGGACATCTTTGACAAGTACATCATGCCATCTATCGGCGATACGGAGAAAGAGGAAACCACTACAATTTGCACTAGTCGAGTTCCAGCTGATGATGAGAGCAAAAGCTCTCGAAACATGTCCTGTGAAAAAACAGTGTGAGTGAAGCAGTGTGTCACTATCTTCTCCATTCACTTTTGTGCTAAGTTGTGCTTCATTGTCTCTATGCTTCTTTCAATTTTATACTTTAAAAGAGTAAAGTCTTTGACTTTTTGAGTCACAGGCATTTTTTTTCAGTTTAACAGCCAAGAAAACCAAGGTTTTCTGAGCTTCATTATACTTTTGATTATCCATGGTGTGGGAGAGGATGGCTACCAGGGATAAAGCAAAACAGTGGTTAATTTAAAATGCAGAAGTTGTCATTCAACTCAGTATTTTACAGAATATTTCTTTGTTGGCATGATCTTTTTTGTAGCCATGTTTTTTGTTAAACAATATTGTAATGTTTTACCAAAAATAGCCATTTACACTTCCCAAGAACTTTGTCCAAATCTCACTTGTTTCTTCTGGCATAGCAGTTGAACAAAATATGAATGAAGCAGCCCTTCGTGCTTCCATTTCAGTCACTGAGGAGTTTAACACAGGACCTCTCTAATGTCTAGCAGCAGCAGCAGCAGCAGTAGTAGCTACACAATGGATGTCACAACCTCACTCGGAGAATAGCATTTAGTGTCACATCAAGAACAGAACTCACTAACTCACTCACTTAACTGCTGGAATTTCAAGACACTTCTTGGAATTCCAATGTGTAAGGACTATAATACAATGAAATACAAAGTTAATATATTTTGAGTCGAACTAATACTCAATGCTCCACTTATTGCTAGTATTTACCTAAAACACGTTTTGTAAGGATCTTCCTAACATCATCAGCTGTTGTCGACTAATAGATGTTGGTTTGCTGAACTCCTTGGAGGCGATAGGTGCGTCTCTGTTGGTAACTGTCTCTGTCGGTCTCTGTCTGTAGGTAACTCTGTGCATGATTATACAGATGTTGGCCGAAGTGATGGCACATGCGTTTGTATCGGCTATTGCTAGGCAGTGCTCAGTTGTCAGGCACACAGAAGGTGCACAGTTAGAATGGAAGCATATCTTAAAGGAATAGAAAATTCAAAACTGTGACTTAGGACTCTGTGGCATTGTACATTGGTCCAAGAGCTGTGGTATATACATTAACCGACTTCTGTATGATACTCTTTCACACTCAATGTCTACCAAACATATATAATGTAATCTGAAAGTTGATTCTGTCAGTTGGAGCTGTACTGATGTATATCAAAGGTAAAGTGATTTTGATATTACAATCCAAGCTTTCATTGGTTCTGTGGATTAAAATTTGGGCAGTTTCAGAAAGAAGGGTGAAGAAGCTTCATTCATTACTGGATAAATATAAATAAGAGAGGCAAAAGTGGCAGCTGGAATGGAAATAGCTAATAATTTTACTCAGTTGTTTTATGTCTCTACCCATTATCTTTTGTGCACTAAAATCTTGATTTGGAAGCTTCACTACATAAGCCTCCTCAGTCTAAAATGGGTATTTTATTTGGGAAAAAAAATGAAAATTTTACTATTTTAACATGCTATGTTTTGAGTATGCAAAGCCCAGGGTTCCTGATTGATCTAAGTTACAAATTCGCTCTAGATTTTTATAAACCAAAAAATGTTGGAAAAATTATTTATAAAATGACATAATAATTGGTTCTGGGTTGCAACCCTCATTTTTCTCAAGTTGACTTTACATGAAAGAAGGTTTGCTGTGGAATGAACAACAAAACAATAATAACAATAATAATAATGCTTGAAACAAGGCACAGATATTGGAAACTCAGGGACATATTCATAGTCAGACTTGGTTCGAATCAATTTACTACTTCCGGTGGACTAACGGTGGATCATCGATTTTGTTATTCATAAACCAGGATTAGCGATAGTCCGAGGACCAAACATGTTGATCCGGCTCAAATTTTGGTCCGCCTCTGACGGACAGATTAAAAGCGGACTATCTATGTTGACGATAATGAAGTTATGAATGTAGCTGTGGTGCGTAGAATTTGTGAAATAAGACAACGGAGGAAAACTTTTCTACCAAAAATAGAAATTATTGCGAAGTACGACGACCTAAACTTCAAAAGCAGATATAAGCTTAGTAAAGCGAACGCCAGAAAGCTGATAGAAATGATTCGTCCTAACCTGTACGTCAGGGACGATAACCGAGGCCCGAGTATCTCAATTGACACTCAAATCCTAACAGTGCTTCGGTATTATGCAAGTGAAGGATATCAAGACAACACTGCTGACCTGCATCAGTAAGCTGCATTATCAGCAAACTCGTTATAAATTTCCCTCCATGCCTCCTCCTTTCTCATATTTGTATTCTTCGACACGGATTTATTTTCTATAATATTCATTCTTTTTTGGACTAGAGAAAACATTGGTCTTCCTCTGACCAATCGATACCACACTTTTTCATATTATCCATATTCACAGCACACCAAACTTTGTTACCAAACCTCAAGCAGCAGCAGGTTCGTAAGAATGATTAAGAAACAGCTGTGAAACTAGCACAGCGATATATAAACACTGTGGTTTGTTTAGCACTCTATGGGACTCGCGCAAGTGCAGAAGAACTTTACTACGTCGTGTAACATTTGCTCTGTGCTGGTCCACGGCTTTACTTGTTCCGAGGCTTTTTGTTGTCTATGAATACCAAAAAGTTAGACCGCCTTTGGTCCGGACCAAGTTAGTCAGAAGATAGTCTAGACCAAAGTGATAACTATAAATAACGGCCCTCAGAGGGCTTTGATAGAACACATCCAGTAAAGTCAACCCACTACAAGAAAGCAAGCAGGGTCTGAGGAGCGTGAAAGTTTTGAACTGCTTATCTGCTCTGATAGTGGATCTGTGAGAGTGCACAGGAGTCACCCATACTGCCAGATGTAATGCTCGTTTCAGTAATTGCAGTGCTAGGTATTATGCATGGGTGAGTTATGTGACAGCACTATGTACTTTAGATAAACCTAGCATCCTTATCATATCCAGACAGTGAGCATAAACATCATGCGAACCACAAAAGTGATTACATTACACATTCCTCTACATTGCCTTCTTGTGTTGGGTGGACAGTACCTCTGCCTTGTCCCAAGCAACATAAATGACCCTCTCCCATGCAATAGAATTAGGGTTAGAAATTTCTTCTGAGCATCTGTTCAATTACAAAAAATAACCAAAAACTGAGCTTAATTTATTAACATTAGTAAATGGAAAATTATAAATTAATGAATACATGAAGTGCCTACTGCTATACAAATAGAAAAGGTAGGTATAGGAGTAATTACAAGACACAAGATATTTTAGAAAATTAATTGAAAATATATTTTTTTCATGTTGTTTGAAGAATCTAAAAGGAAAATTTAAGAATTTTTCTTGAAGTAGGTTTTCTTACAAAACTGTAGCCTAAATTTTGGAATTCTCAGATTAAAAACAATTCAATGCAAATGAAGAGAGGACTTCACAATCTTGCACTTATTAATGGGAACAGGAAAACCAGATCTCTTTTAATCCCTAGTTTGGGGAAATTCTTAGCTAATTCCCTCTGCCACTAGCATGTAATTAGTCTTCAGTAAGCGATGAAACACAAATAGAGCACTTGCGAGCAGTGTGTCTGATATGAAAGGTTAGCCAGTTAATTATTATATATGCAAATGTAAATTACCATTGCAGCCGCCCATTTGTCACATGACAAATTCCCTCTTTTTTCTCCATTCGCAATATTCAATCACATTATATATTACTTCTTGCATCTGTCAATGTATTAAAACATTATTGTCCAGAAGCCGTCAGAATGTTTTTGAATGGTCTGTAACAGTACTGACATGGGGTGTCATAAACCTGTCCAGGAAGGGTGTGGGTACCTTCTGCAATCCTTCTGCGTCTCAGGGCCCGGAGACTTTCTCTCCTGTGGAGGACAGTACTGACATGGGGTGTCATAAAGCTATCCAGGGAGGGTGTGTGAACCTTCTGCAATCCCCCTGCGTCTCAGGCCTCGGAGATTATCTCTCCTGTGGAGGACAATACTGACATGGGGTGTCATAAAGCTGTCCAGGGAGGGTGTGGGAACCTTCTGCAATCCCCTTGAGTCTCAGGCCCGGGAGACTTTCTCTCCTGTGGAGGACAGTAATTGCTTCTGAACAGAGTGTACACACACTATCTCGCTGTGGATGTATGTTAGGCTTGCACAAACATCTCTGTTGGTTAACATTCCTTCTGGTATGTCTCCATGCTTTGCCGTGTAGTACATTTACTGTTTTCACAACTTATCCATTCAAGGCTAATGAATGAAAGACCCAAGCAATATATTTTCTAAAATGTTACCCATGGTGAATCAATGTGATGTCGATTTAAAAGATATTTTTTGTGGAGAGTTTTATTTCAGCATTATACAAGAAGTTGAAATCCTGGTTAGGTTTAAACTATACATTTAATTTTACTTTGCATTATAAACTTTCATCTTCACTTTAACTTGACTGAAACTTGTCTACTGCTGTATTGTAAGACAGCAGATTGGGGAGGTATTTGAGGAATCGCTTAATGTTGATGTTATTTAGGTAATTGAAAGACCTCAGAGACTCAGAATTTTCATAAAAAGATCTCATCACTTTCAGATGCGGAATGATCATGAATTTTTAAACAGGTTGAGACTTACAAAACAGATTGAAACCAGATACAGAATGCATGCTAAAGTATAAACTATAAAATCATGTATTTTATTACTGGATTTGTATTAAAATAAAAATATATACTTGAAAAGTAAGCATAAACAAATAAGCTAGGGACCACAAAATGCAATTAATCCATGCATCATGTAAACATACTATCGCTAACACATTATTGATTCCAGGCGGCACGGGCAACGAGTTCAGAGATGGGCAGTGCAGTGCTCAGATTAAAGCTCGTTGAAACGGTGGGGGGAAGGAGACGGATTTCTAGAAATTGTACTTTGTGGGTTCGTAGAATTAAAAGTTCAGGTTACAAACACCAAAAATTGCTCTTTATTACCGTAGAAACATAATTACGTCACATACACATACAACTTACAAGGTCATCGACCACAAAAGAATTCACTTTTACAGCTGTTCACACGCATGCATGCAGTTACCAACTCACTCACTTTGGCGGGCAGCAGCTCCCTTTTTATAGATTACTCACTATCCGGAATTGTATTGTATTTATTTCATCCTTTGGAACATAATACATATGTTATAGGACACGTCAGTTCAAGATACAAAGATAAATATAATAAGACTAAAAACTGTAACAGATACAGGATCCAACAAAAGTCTAAAGTAGAAAAGGAAATAAAAACAAAATATATAAAGACCATAGTGAAATGCTATATAAAAGTAATTGTTCACAAATGTGGAGTTTACTCTATTTCATGATTTAGGAAATCCTCTACACTATAAAAGTTTCTCTCCATTAAGAAATTAAATAGAGCCTTTTTGAATTTTGGTTTGGACTCAATATTCTTTATAGTCTGTGGTAGTTTATTGAATAAATGTAAACTAGCATATGTGAAGCTACTTTCATACAATTTGGTTCTATGCGAATTGATAAATAGATTGTTCTTTCCGTTGTTTAAGTACTATGATACAATGAAGCACAAAATTAATACAATTTTGAGTCGAACTAATACTCAATGCTCCATTTATTGCTAGTATTTACCTAGAACGTGTTTCGTTAGGATCTTCCTAACATCATCAGCTTGAGCATTGAGTATTAGTTTGACTCAAAATTGTATTAAGATTGTTCTTTGCTCTAGTATCATGTGTATGAACTTCTGCATTTGTTTTGAATGAATTTAAGGTTTCTTTCATGTAGTTAAGTGTTTCATATACATACATGGCAAAACTTTAGCTTTAAGACTATTTAGATTGCAAAAAAGAGCAATACGTTTGATGGCAGGAATACAGAAAAGAGATACATGTACAAATGCATTTAAAAAACTAAACATTTTAACATTACCTTCATTATATATATGAATGTATCAAACTTACATTAAAAAGTTATGATCAAAACAAAAATAGTAACATCCACAAACATAACACCAGAACAAAAGATAATTATTTTAGAAACAGACCTACTGGTATCCTAAATAATAAATGCATAGAAAATAGCATCAAAGATTTGTATAACCACCTACCGGCTGAAATCAAACAGATAAGAAATGGGAAAACAAAACTAAAGGCTGTCAAAACTTATTTATTACAGAAAGTATTTTACTCCGTGGAAGAATATAAACAGATTAGGTAGAATATGCTATTTACACTTCTCAACTTTGTAAACATGTTTGTAAATAATATTGTATTAATTTTATATATATACAAATTGACGATCCATGTAAAAAGCTTTACAGTAGGAGATAAACATCAATCAATCAAAGACAAAATTTTAAATTTTCTAAAGTATGGTTTGCAACTAATTTTGCTTGTGACATCAGCCATAATCCGTATTACTTTCTTTTGCATCCTAAACACCTTAATGCTATTTTTTTAATTTCCCCAGAAGATTATCGCATATGTTAATAGACTATGAATGTATGCAAAACATACCACTCCAAGAATATGTTCACTTGACAAATGTTATTGACCTTACTAAGAAGCACATTTTACTAAGTCTGTTAGTGAGGCTATCAATATGCATTTCCCAACTTAAGTTCTCATCAGTAACAAACCCAGAAATTTGTTTATTTTAACATATTTTATCTCACGTTCTTATTAAGCTTACTATGGAAGCTAATTTCTGCTGTTTTCTCTTTGCTTAACAGTAAATATATTTCAATCTGCTGTCTATATGTAAATTCACATCATTTTCATTTGCCCCTGTTAAGAAAATACTCGTATCATCCGCAAAAAGTGTTATGCTCACATTCGCCATACTATTTACATTGATTCTCAAACAATCAAGATGGCGCTTGAAAAAAGACGAACTCTCTAGAAATCCATCTCCTTCCCCCATCGTTTCATCAAGCTTTTATCTCCGCACAGCACTGCCCGTCTCTTTGATCTTGTTGGCTGTGCCGCCTCGAATCAACAATGGGTTCGCCACAATACTGTAAATGGGTACATTTAATATGCAGTTAACTTTTTTTTTCAGATGCCAAAAATTTATTGCTCTTTATAACAAGTACAATAGTATACACAATTGAAAATTTGTTTAAGATCATAGTCCAGTTAAAAATAAATAAAGACAATCAATACAATTACAAGTAATAACAGTTAAGTGCTGAAATAATACATAAAGATGATTGTAATACAAATATCATTGAGAAATTCTTCCACATCATAGTAAGCTTTTGATTTAAGAAAATTAGTTAATATATTTTTAAACTTAGGTAATGGAGAAATATTTCCCAAATTTATTGGTAATTTATTGAATAATTTACTGGCAATATAATCAATCTTTCTTTCATATAATTTTAATCTATGTGATTGTGTTATCAAGTTCTGTTTTCCTCTAGTGTTGTAGTTATGAATAGCTGAATATTGAGGCAAAGACCTATTTCATATATACAATATGGATTTTAATATAAAGATACTGGGAAGGGTTAGTATTGAAAGAGTTTTGAATGCTTCCTTACAACGACTATACATTGGCAGATTGGCTATGTATCAGACGGCTCGTTTTTGTAATGTAAAGATTTGTTTGAGATTGGCTTTAGATTAACTTTAAAGAGAGTCGATTAAAGACACTAGACAACACTTACTTTTAAATTTTTCCGGAACATGTTTCTGAGGCTTTGCCTCTATCATCGGCCGACTCTCGACTGGTTCTCGTTGGTGTAGCTGACAATATTTTGTCACAGGTCTCCTCTGGTGGCGGTTCAAGGAACTTCCTGAACAAATCTTTCTGGGGGATGTCGAAATTGAATACTTTGTTCCTATTTTTTGAAATGAAGATTTGTTCCCATGTGGATAGTTCTTGTTTTCCTGATGTATGTTTTAGTAGTTTTGGTTCTGGATTTATGTTGTGGTTTTTTTTTTTCCCAAAAATGTGTGGCAACTGCTGATTTTTCTAATTGTTTATATTTTATGTTTCTAAAGTGTTCCTTTGCTCTTGTTTCTAAATTTCTTTTTGTTTTTCCAATATAAATTTGACTACAGTCATTGCATTCAATTTGATATATACCAGATTTTGTGTTAGATGGAATGGCATCTTTGATGTTTGAGCAAATTAGGTTTTTTAAGGAGAAATGGTTGACTGGTGCTAGTTGAATATTTTGTTTTTGAAGACTTTTTTGAATTTATCATAGGCCCATGGATGGTAAGTGAATTTTTTGAAAATCATATTAGTTTCTGTAGCTGAGAGAGTTGTGGTTTCCTTTAGTAGCTTCTTCTTTTTTGCTAAGCTCACTTTTTTGTCCACTAATGATTTGGGAAAGTTATTTTTTTGTGCTATTTCAATTATTTTGTTGTATTCTGTTTTGTATTCTTCTGCTGTGAGAGGGATGTTTACCAGTCTGTGTGCTAAACTATTGAAGATTGCCTGTTTGTGGGATCTTGGGTTGTAGCCATTAGCTTTTATGTAGTTGTCTGTCTGTGTTGGTTTTCTGTAAATGCCAAAGTTTAGTCTGTTTTTATTCCTCATTATTTTTAGATCCAAAAATGGTAAATGCTCATCTTTTTCTATTTCTACAGTGAATTTGATGCTTTTTTCTTGGATATTTAAAAGTTTTAGTGCATCACTGATGTGTTTTTTTGGTACTATTGCAAAGATGTCATCTACATATCGTTGCCAGAGTTTGAACATCCAAGGGAAACCTTTGTTAATAATAATAATAAGAATTTTATTGTCGTTCAGCTTTACAGCAATGGACAACGTCAGAAGATACAATACAAATTACAACAATATCATACAGAGTAAGTACAAAGTCAAGCTTAACAGCAATTGATGTCAAAAGATAACATAAATATTACAATACAATACAAATCTTTCTATTCTATTTTACAGAATATGAGAATAATACAAATTAGAAAATAATGTTCAGTGAATAAGTGACACTACTTACAATTCAGATGCATTTTCAAAAAATTCCTGTAAGGAGTAGAATGGGTTGATTAATAATCTGTCATAAAGCCTATGTTCAAAGCTGCTATTTGGCAGTCGAATTACATAATCTGGAAGTGCATTATACATTCTTATACCTAATATTTCAAAACTATTATGTGATTTTGCAAGCCTATGATAAGGTGTATCAATTTGGTTTGTATACCTAGTATTATATTTATGGATATCCTGTCTATAGTTGTAATCAGATAAATTCTTTTTTATATAAATTAGGACGGTATAGATGTATAAGTTTACTACTGTCATTATTCTTAATTTAATAAATAATGGCTTACAATGTGCGAATTTGTCTGTATCAGATATAATACGGATAATCTTCTTCTGTAATAATAGGATATTACTAACGTGGCTACTATTACCCCAAAGTAAGATACCATATAATATAATGCTATGAAAAAAAGCAAAGTAGATCTAATGTATGTATTCGGTACACAGCTTTTTAAGTTTTTGATGAGATATATGACTCTTGAGAGCCTCGCAGTGATGTAATTAATATGTGGTTCCCAGGAGAGTTTATTGTCAACTATTACACCCAAAAATTTGACTTCTTTAGTATCATTTGAACTTGTCAGGTCCCTTAAGCTAAATACAAGTTGTTGTGTTTTCTTTTCATTAAGCAAGAAGCCATTTGCCCTAAACCATATGTCTGCCTGCCTCAGGGTGTCCTTGGCAATTGTTTTAAGTTCTCTAACGTCTGAGCTGGTATTAAAGAAAGTAGTGTCATCTGCATATAATATTGTATGGGTATTTACAAAGGAGGGCAAGTCATTGATCATTAGTACAAAAAGTAGAGGTCCCAGAACAGAACCTTGTGGCACCCCCCACTTTATTTCTGTCATTTTCGATCTCTCACTATCGACACATACGACTTGATAGCGATTACTTAAGTACGACTGAAAAAGTTTCAAGGCTGTATCACCTATACCATAAAATTTAAGTTTATTTATAAGGTGTATATGATTCACACAATCAAATGCCTTACTCAAATCGCAAAAGGTGGCCTCAGCTATATTTTTGGATTCAAAAGCAGTGAGTATCTTTTTTACTAACGATACTATGGCATCTATTGTCGATTTGCCTTTTCTGAAACCAAACTGAAATCCACTTATAATGTTGGCTTCTTCTAAATAGGTACAAAGTTGAGCATACATAATCATTTCGATCACTTTTGAGATTATTGGAGTTAACTTTATTGGACGGTAGTTTGTTGGGCTGTTTTTATCTCCTTTTTTAAATATTGGGACAACTCTTGAGAATTTTAATTTATTGGGAAAATTTCCTTCTATAAGACATTTGTTAATACAGTACGTTAGTGGATACAGTACGCATTCTATTACTTGTTTAAGAAGATTATTAGATATATCATAGATGTCCACAGCATTAGATGTCTTTAGTTGTTTAACAGTATTTAATACAGTATCAGGGGTCACTTCCCAAAATTCAAAGTAACCTTGTCTGTACCTCTGCTCGCAATTTTCCATTAGTTCTTGTACTGATTCCTTGGTTTTTTTTTTATGTTTTGTGCGATATCTTCCACCGATTTTGTAAAAAAATCATTCAGTTCATTAGGAGTTAACTCTATGTCATTCCCATTGCCTCTTTTTGCTATTGAATTAATCAAAGTCCAAGCCTTCTTGCATTTATTACTAGAGGATTCAATGCTTTGAAGATTAAACTGTTTCTTAGCTTCATTTATGGCTTGTTTGTATTCCTTTCTAATCTCGAGATAGGATGACTTACACCTTTCAGATTTATTCCTCCTGTATAAACCTAAATACATTATTACTCTTGATTTCATGCTTGTAAGTTGAGGTGTATACCAATTATGCCTATCCTTATTAACAGCTTTTTGTCTATTAGCAATATTTTTGACTTTACATTTTCTTTGGGGAATACACATTTCAAAGATATTTAGAAACATGGTAAAAAATCTTTCAAATGCATCATTTGCAGTTAATAGGTTACAAAGATATGAGTTACACAACATATCATACCATTCGATTTCACTTAGCATTTTCATAAAGTATGAGATTTTGTCACTGTTTATAGGCCTAGTAACAACAATTTTAGATTTTATTTGCTTATTGTTAATTGTTTTTACATTTCTTATTTCAAGCCAGACAGAGTCATGGTCTGAAAAAGGAAAGATATTAGTATCACAAGTTACCAAATCCTGATTAATGTTAGTAAATATATTGTCCAAGCATGCTGTCAATCTGGTGGGCTTGTAGTTCATACAGCTAAAATTAAACTGCCGGAGGGTATTTTGAAAGTCAATTACAGTCTGTTTCTTTTCTCTAATATCAAAATGAGAGTTTATGTCCCCTCCGATTGCAATTCTGTAGAGTTTCCATTTAGACTCAGCAAAGAAATTCAATAAGTCCTCAAGCCTTTCAAGAAAGACCCTTGGGTCTCCTTTTGGAGATCTGTATAATGAGACAACTACTACTTTAAATTCCTGCATAATTATTCCAACAACTTCAAAATCAAGTTCAGCGCACCATATATTAAGATCAATCTGCTTACAGTATTTTGCCAGATTTTCCCTTACGTATAATGCAACCCCACCATGCGTATGAACTTCTCTGCTAAAACTGCTTACCAACTGATAATCTTCTAAGTTCTTATATATTAATTCATTGGCTTGACACCAATGCTCACTTATGCCTATAACATCATAGTTATTCTCTACTGCAAATTCATTAATAAGTAATAGTTTGTTACCTATGCCTTGAGTGTTAACATAACCTATTTTGAGATCACTTGTATTATTACCCAAACTACTCTTTCCTGACCTAAGTGAAATACTTTCCAGTTCATCTTGATTTAGATTTAGTTCTTCTGTTCTAAAAAAAGACCACTCTCTAGGCTATTATCTATTCTTTTCACTGTTGAACCATCCTCAGCCGCAGCTGCTTCTGTCACATATTCACTAGTTACTTCACTACATCCAAAGGGCAGAGGGATACTCTGCAGTGTCGTCTTCTTCTTTATTGCTTCTACTAGTTTGTTCACAAGCTGTCCCTTACCCTTTCTGTTGAGATGAAGTCCATGTTGTGTATGTAAGTCACGTCTGAAGTCCCTAACCTCTACTATACTAACATATTTAAATTTGTTCGCCACCTTCCTCATCATTTCGTTACTTTGCTTCACTGCCTTATTAACACACGAGTTAGGATCCAGGTCATACCTATTTGGCACATTTACCAATATCACATTTGTGTGGTTTAGGGGTGGTAGCACTCTTAAAAGGTTCTTTTTCAAATTCACCGCATTGTTACGGGCTACATCGTTGGCTCCACCCATAATTATCACATGGTCATTTGAGGTTAGGTCGGACGCGTATGCTTCAAGATTGTTCACGACTTCACTGATTGGGGCACCCGGTTTCACTAACCCTTCAACCCGTAGTTCTGATTGTGATTCTGCTAAAAGTCTACTAATGTCTCTGCCATGACTATCAGCAAACATTTTAACTTGAGCACTAATCTTCTCGTTGGCGTCCTTGTTTATGTGTCCTATTAAGCTAGAGTATTCACTTTGTTTTGCCGCTATCACGTCATCACTACTGTGATCAGCTAAGCACGAAAATCTGTTGTTAAGCATTATTTTGTTACTTTTGAGCTCCATTGCAACTGCTTTTGTCCATTTACGAGGTTTTTGCCAACATCCAACTTCATTGTTCTTCTCGGACTCAGTTTTCCTCTCGGACTCGGTTTTCTCTATCTTTCCTTTTATTTTCTTGTTTTCTTCAGATAGGCGTTTGATTTCTTCCCTGGCTTCCTTTAGTTCTTTTGTAACTATCTCAATTATGAGCTGCAGCGACATGATTTTCTCTTTTTCATTCGACGCAGTCATGTTTCCAGTTGCCGATTCTTCCGATGACGTTATTAACGTGTTCTCATTTCCAATCATGCTACCTTTATTTTCACTGGCGGCTTTCTTGCTGTAGTAACTATTAATATCAGTGTTCTTTACATTAAACGCCTCTTTAGCACTTCTTTTTCCAAAATTACGTAGCTTGGTTCTGTATTGACACTGACCATCCGCCATCTTGTAGTAGTCTTGTTGATCCTTATTTCTAATGCACTCATGTACAGATCGGCCAGGAAGGGTGATAGGGGGTTGCCCATTGCTAACCCTGAAGTTTGGTGATAATATTTTGTTTGAAACTGGAAGAAATTTTGTTCTATGCATAATTTGGTTAGTTCAATGTAGTCTGAAATTTCAGATGATGCCATTCCAAGTGATTTGAGCCATTTTTCTATCAACGGTGGGAGTTGATTAACTGGTATGCTGGGAAACAGTGATTTAACATCAAATGAGACTAATGTGTCCTCTTCTTTTAGTTCAGTATCCTTAATGTGTTCTATAAGTTCATAGGTGTTTTTGATGCTTAGGCTGTCGAATTTTGGAAATGAATTGAATTTGTTTGTTAGCCACTTTGCAAGTTTGTATGTTGGTGAATTTATACTGCTAACTATAGGTCTCATTGTTATGGATGGTTTGTGTATTTTGGGTAAGCCATAAAGTCTAGGTAAGGTTGGGCTATCCGGTTTAACTGCATATTTGTTTGGTATTATGCTTGATTTTGCTATCGTTTTTTCAAATGACTGTATGCAAGTTTTTAGAGGATTTTTGTTAATGATTTCATATTCATTGTCAGTTAGCATTTTTTCCATTTTTTCAATATAATCTGATTTTTCCATTATGACAATCTTGTTGCCTTTGTCTGCCTCTGTGGCTTTAGATGTTGATCCCCACAGCTCTATGCCATATGCAATAATTGAATGAATGAAAGCGAAATAGACTATCTTGGCAGTTTTAGCTGATACAAATTTTGATATATTACGTAGAACAAAAAGGGCTGATGATAATTTCTTTTCAATTTTATTAATATGTTCATTCCATGTTAGTTTATTGTCAACTGTTAAACCGAGAACATCCACATTATCGATAGGTAGAATCATATTATTGTCCAAGTATATATATCTGCCTGCGATGCCGTATGTAGTAAACGTGGGCGTTAAACACTACACATTTTTCACGTATATATGAGGCTCAAAATGAGTGGTTTTTTTCGCATTAACCATAATTTAGAGTTATTAAAATATTGAGTTATACTATTTACAATTTCATTCATTTGTATTTCTAGGTTATTAAGGTCTTTATTCATGTCATCAGCATAGAGATTTAAACTAACATCATTAGGAATTACATTAGCAATGTCATTTATGTACAAAATAAACAGTAGTGGTCCCAAAATGGAGCCCTGAGGAACTCCCGATACAATGTTTTTACTATGGGATGTAAAGATTCCCTGGATAGTAGCTGTACAAGCTTCTATGAACATTAAATGACTTTCGCCTGACCTTCTGTTGACCTATGAGATTATTCGCCATGGTTAACTTGAAGCAGATATAAAAACAAGGTGTAAAATATAAAAATACATTATATTTAGTATGCATAAATTTTTTATAATTTTTTTATGAACAAAATGCCAAGCAAATTGGCGAGTGTAGCTAAATTGCTACATGTTTTGTTACTGCAAACATTACTGTTCTTTGTGAATGTCATTATTTCAGAACACTAAGTTGGCAGGTCCACCAACAGCATTTAATTAAAACATAGCTTATGTTGGCCATCCTGCTGAAGCCATCAGTGCAATCTATCCTTTATTGGTCCAGTTGCCCTTTATACAAATGGAAATAATAATGGGTAGAGGAAATGATGTGACATTACTAAGTAACATACTTGCAGCTTCACTAAGGATCAGTGCAGGGTCTCTTTTATATAAAACACTGTCTCCTCTGTATAAGAACCTCTTAGAAACCAGTTTCTGTTCATGTATTTTGAAAAAGATTTGTTGTATTTCTCTTGTACATATATTTTGTTATTGTTTTGTCAAGAATGTTGCCAAAATAATGTTTAGCAGATAAGAAGAAAACACCTAATAGCTTCCATTATATCCTTACATACCTTCCTGCAGAAATTAGTAGTTGCCAAATATTTTACATCCCCTTCAAATGTAACAAAAAGAAGTGAAAAAAATTCAAAATAGAGTATGCATTGCTGTGTTCTAAAATTAAAAATTACCACCAAAATGGCTAATTGGAAACTACGTTTTCTATTTGTACAGAAAAACAAAATATATATATATTAAAAAAACTAAATAATCCATGTTGTTAAATGTAGGATTTTTTACATTTAAATGAGAGATTGCATTATTTCTGTAAATATGACCCATGTTTCCTAGTAGTACAGTTTTAAGATTATATATTATATATATATGCTATTTGAAACTATAAATATCATTATTTTGTAAATATGTATTACTGAGAGAAGTTTTTTGAGAAAATGTGGCACACAACAGTTGGCTTATAAACCACACAGAGAAAAAAAAAACTTTTACAGAAATGTGGAGCACTTTTCTTTCTTTTAAAACTCTTCCACATTTCTTTTTTTTTACATTCTGGCATAAAAATTGTTAAACTTTATGTAAAATATCTTTATAAGAATAAAAAAGAATTTGTGGAATGCTGATTTGAGGTGGGGAAAAAATTACTTTCAGTACCAAATGTTTTAGTTCCAAAAAAAGAAAAAAGTTCCAAAATAGAGTCAAATACATCCACAAGTATTTTATTGTTTGTGCATAACAGTAAAAATACTCTTTTCAATTATTTAAGTGACATATATATAAACTCAAGGGATACCACGGCAGATGCTCACAGGGTGAAGAATGACACCCCCGCCCTCTAATGACCAGGGAGTTACCGAGCTGTCCCGAAAGGGCGCCCAGCGCCTCCGTGGGGCTTTCCATAGGGCAAGACCTAAAGACTAACAAGGCCCCCCCCCCCCCATCTGGTCCTGTGGACTCAAGATGGTATGGAAGTGGATACGCCATTTACGCGCGCCAACTCCAAAATGGGAAGGCTACTGATATGACCTCGGTAGGGCCGCTTGGTGATCTAGCACACCTTCTACTAGCTATGCTGGCTAGTACGCGGGAATATTATGGCTTCCCTCAACCCCGTCCAGAGATGCACCTGATCTTCCACGGGTATCGGGAAACACTGCCCTCTCGAGTCCAACCCAATCTGAACAACTCCCAATCAGGGAGGAGCTCGAATGTTCAGCCCGAGGTTCCTCTAGTAACGCCAGAGGTACCACGAGTGCTAAGGGTTCGCAACGCCCGCATCACGGCAGCTGAAGGGGCGGATCCCCTCCCCTACGGGAATTTAACTGACAGGGATTCTTTAGTATTTAGTCATCATTCTTTTTGCCTAACGAATATTGCTCGAGTAGCTACAAAATAAGAATAAACATGGGTTGAGCCAATACGGTTATCATACTCTCTTGGTATGCCAGTTCCAGAGCTAGCGAGCAACAGAGATGGAAGATCTTTGTCTCAACCTAGCAAGTATCATATAGATGCTGAGATGTACAGTGATACAATGCTGACAGAGAAGTTCGCTTAATATTTCAGCATGTGTGTGAGAACATACACAATGATTATCACAGAAACTGAACCTTAAAACCTTGAACTGGAGAACAGTTCGCTTACGTAGCTATTGTTCATATGCACACAAAACAAAATGATTCAAATTAGATGCGTTCTATGAAATAAGATGTTTGCTACAGCGAAACAAAATAGTGACATTTCAACGATTTCTGAATATAGTTTCTAATTTAATGATGTCATATTTGTATACTGTCTGTAATGGACTTTAAACCAAGTTTTATTTCATTAAAATACTTAATAAATACGGAAGATATGAGTGTGTATTTATGAAGCATTTTTACACCATGAATCTCATGTACTAATGTTATGCATTTTGCGCAGAAATTTTAGTCTTACAGCAACAATATCGTCTCTTTCAAGCAGAAATTTACGACCATCATTGGTTCTCCTGTATTTGAACCCAAGAGATTTTAGAATATTATGCATAGAACATACAGAAGCCATATATTCTATTTTCTCCCCTCATTACATTGATCAGCCTTTTGGCAGTTGGATATTCACCCTTGTCATATAAATCATAAATTGTTCTACGTAAA
The DNA here is from genome assembly GCA_030765055.1 of Mantis religiosa. Lineage (NCBI taxonomy): Eukaryota > Metazoa > Arthropoda > Insecta > Mantodea > Mantidae > Mantis > Mantis religiosa. The sequence goes on along the minus strand of JAUKNK010000427.1, from coordinate 319,274 downwards.
ACATACTTTTGAAAATTGTCTAAGTTTTTAGCACATTTTTTTAGCTGCTCGATGTTTCCCTGGAGATCTAAATATGGAAACTTCTCCTAACTTGGTAAACTGCCTTCTTTAACAACGTTCGTCACAGAATGAGCACTCACGTGACAAGCTTGTAACATTAATTTTCGACTCAGAGCGAAATTTGTACTTTAGAAAATGTCTTTAATTTACATCTGTTTGAAAAATGAATACACCTTAACAAGAGTATTTGTAGCCTATTTATGTAAAATCTTATGAGTTGTTTCGCAGTTACAACTAGACGCACCAGTACTAGGCTTGCTAAGCGATATATTTACTAACTTTGAAAAGCTCGTGTGCGCTCTTAAAAGATCACCACTTTACTAAATGCAGGGCACAAAATGCAACTGCAGCATAGCACATGTGTGCTTTTCTTCACTGACCAGTTATTAATTCTTTTCTCTGTAGTCAGACACCTTATCTTTCCATATCTCTAAAACCAGATGTGCTACATACATGGGGTTTCGGCAGTAATCCTCAGAAAAAATAGCTCTGTAACATGGGAAAAACAAAATTATTCTTTAATTGGTATCTTTAGAGTGTGCAAAGAAATTAGCTGCATGCTTCGACAAAGCGAGCCAGTATGCGAGCTTAACTGTACAACGTTGCATGCATCACATTGGCTAGTAGCGATAGAACAGCCATGCCTAGCCCCGCCTTATGTTCATTCCTATTTTGTAGCAGGCGTAGGCAACAAGATCATACTCTTCTACCTTCATACATTCAGTCATACATATATGAATTTCTAATGTATGCAGAAAAACAAATGACACTGAAATGTTATATAATGGCATTGGTACAAAATTGTGTAGCAAATTTATGCTTCTGAAACTTATTGAACATAGGTTGCTGTAAGGATGGCATTATCTTCCCATGCAGTGTGGCAATATTTGTAGGTAGCTCATTCCTTGATCTCAAAGTGTTGTTGCAGAAGGACAAGTCATTCCCCTTAGTGTGTATTATTGCTCTACCTTGCTGCAGCATCCATTGTCATTGGAGCACTCAAGTTTCTGACATGATACCCTGGCCACCTTCAACCCGGAAGCGATGGATACTCCGGGGCTCTTTCCATAGGGCAATACCTGATTTCTTAAAAAGCCCCCCCATTGACAACAACATCAAGACAGGATGGAAGTGGATACACCACTTACTCGCGTCAAACCCGCAGGGGAGACTACCGAAAAACCTCGTTGGGGCCGCCTGGTGATCTAACACACCTTCTACTAGCTCTGCAGGCTAATACCCGGGACTTATGAGGCAACCCTCTACCCGGTCCGGGCACCGTAGCCTGGCTGGGGGTACCCAATTCCCCGTGGGTGTCGGGAACACACTGCCCCCGAGTCCAACCCAATCTGAACAACTCCCCGACAGGAGAGGCTCGGTGGTTCGGCCCAAAGTTCCTCTAGCAGCGTCAGAGGTACCACGAGTGCTAAGGGTCTGCAGCACCCACACCACTGCAGCTGAAGGGGACGGATCCCCTCCCCTACGGGATCACAAGGTAATAATTAGGTCTCTGGAGGGCTCTTAGTTAACTGTTTGCAGATTGTGTACATTGAGAATTACCAAATGATAACCCGAGCATTGTGCAGTGGTTTCTGTGTAATGACTAGACTTAGGACTTATAGGATTCAGGTTGTTGTGTGTGCATGCTGTGAGTATAGGAAGAGGGGCGTGGTTTAACTCCAGTAGTGAACAAGGTTGGCCGCCTTAGGGGTATACAAACATGCTAACAACCTGATTTAATAAAACAATATGTAAATTATGTCACCGTTTTCAGAATCATTCAGTAGAAGTAGATGTATAACAAAACACATATGAATAATAAAGTAAAATAAATTACTTTTGCAATACAAAATAAATGCTTCCTCTTCAATTATTCAACTTATTACAGTATATAAAAACATACATTTTAAACTTTTCGAAGGTGAATCTCCTCCTTCTGTCACTCAAGCAGTATTTGTAGTTTGAAAAAGTTCTCTCGACATCAGATGATGTAACAGGTGAAAACATAAAATACAGCAGATCACATTGCCTTGTAAGCGCTGTTTGCTTATGCGCCTGCAAATGTTCACCATTTTAAAATAGCCTGGGTTTTTATCAAGTACGGTTTTCATTTTCTTTTTTCTTTTATCCATGACAAGTCCAGCAGCTGTTAAGTCTATCTGTTGAGCTAGTTCTTCTATGAGCCCTGTGGCATGAGGCATTTTATTACCTCTCTTTTCTATCTGAACAATGGTTTTGGACAGGTCTGAAAAACTGTAAATCTTCGTGTAATTTGCTTGAAATGAGAGACTGAGCGACTTGTACTGTGGAACTATGCTCGTTATCTAACATACTAAGAATTTCAGTAACTATGTCGTACTGATCCGCATAATACATAGCGGATTTAGCCAGGTGCCCAGCGTGTTGTGATCTGCTAAGGAGGTAAAGGGATGTCAGTCGCCAGGAGCTTTCAAAAATATATTTTTTACGTTTGCAATGAACCTGTTTACATCACTGTAACTTCTGTGAATTTCCTCGGCTACACGATGGAGTCCGTGCGCCAAACAGGTCAAATGCAGCATGTTGGGATACATGTTCTGAAGCTCCTTGCCTGCTTTTATCATATAACTTGCAGCGTCGTGATGAAAACGAGTACATTATCTACATTTATTCCTTCTGGATACAACAGCGTCATGATTGTTTTAATATGTCTGCAATTATCACATGGTTCACCTTTTCACTAATTTCTGACATTAATAAAAATGTTTCTCCTGATTTGCCTGACAGTAGCGTTCCCAAGACGACATTTGTAACACACCTGCCAACAGCAACTTCGGTTTCATCAATTGAAATCCTCATTTTATTTTCGCCTATTCTTTTTCGTATTTGCGATATGACATCATTATAACATTGTGGTAATTCTCGATTAAGTAAAGTTGTTTGAGTAGGAGGATCTCGTTTAGTATACTTTTGTACAAAGTGCTTAAAATGTGTATTTTCTACTGTGTGCATCAGTATATTATCATCTTACACAAGTCCTGAAAAATTAGGACTGAGACAGTGAAGTTGCACTTGATAGTTCCTCGACCTCTGTTCTTGCTAAAATCCTTGCTTGATGGTTCTTAGTGTTGCAGTGCTGTCTCAGCCATTTGGGTTTAGTGCGCTTAATTTCTACATAGCATATCTTGCATTGATTATTTTCTCCCTTCTGTGTGAAAATATCACCTCTTGCTAACTCTTCGTCCATCGTGCGTTTACGTTCTTCTGACATTTATGTTCTTCACTATCAGTGAACAAATCACTGTTTCCAAACACTGCCACTCTGCCACTAATGGCAGCGCGTGTGTGTTTGTATGGCCCTGAGCGTTTTGATGCATGACGTAGTAGGTTGTATTATGTTGCGTATCATTTAACTGTGTGATCCTGCGGGGTTCCTTAACCCTTTCACCGATATGGACGTCATATGACATCCAAGTTAAAATGCCCCAAACCGATATGGACGTGTATAGATGTCCTGCGCATACATGTATTTAATGCTGATTTAATGCCAATTATTTTAATCTGTCTATTTTACAATAAATTTAAATTAGTTCTATAAGCAATGTAAACGTACCCTTAAAGTTATTAATTTTTAGATGAGTCGTATTTATTACACATCTGCTTCACTTTCGTACCTATTTTGAGGACATGTTTCGCAAATCATCGTTTGCATCTTCTGCTCTTATGTGACTAAAGCTTGATCCAGTGGTGTGGGTAATTCTGGAGTTGCTGCTGCCATCTGTTGATTTAGTGATGAACTTAAATGTGGGATTCTCTTCTGGCGGGATTTCAAAGTTCATTAGTTGGTTTTTATGTTTTTCTATGTATATTCTCTCCCATATGACGAGTTCACTATGTTTTTGTACGTATTTTAGTAATTCGGTGCTATCTTCAATTTCATGATTTTCAGACCAGAAATGAGCTGCTTTTGCAGACTTATCAATATTTTTGTATCTTAAGTGCCTGAAGTGTTCTTTCTTTCTAGTGCCTATGTTTCTTTTTGTCCTCCCTATGTAAATTTTTTCACAGTCTTTACACTTAATCTTGTAAATGCCTGACTTTTCCTCTGGTTTTATCTTATCAGTATTATTACTGTGAAGTAGGTTTTTAATGTTGTAATTGTTTTTTGGTGCCAATGTTATATTGTATTTCTTGAATATTTTTTGGAACTTTTTTGTGGCCCAGGGGTGGTAAGTAAATTTAGCAAATCTAATTCCTTGTTTTATTGGTGTGAGAGCTGTGATTTGTTTTAATCTCTTTTGAAGTTGGAATGATTTTAGTTTTTTATCTACAAGGTTTTTTCCATATCCATTTTTAATTGCAGTTTTTAAGATTTGATGGTATTCGTTTTGATATTCTTGCTGGCTGAGGGGTAGATTTACTAATCTGTGTGTGAGACTGTTGATGGTGGCATGTTTGTGTGGAATTGGGTTGAAACTATTTGCTTTGATGTAATTATCTGTGTGTGTTGCTTTTCTATGGATACCAAATTCTAGTTTTTCATTGCTTTTTGTGATTTTAAGGTCCATTGCAATACAATGGATACAAAAATATTGATAAGTCCGCAATAGCAGCTCATTTCTGGTCTGAAAATCATGAAATTGAAGATAGCACCGAATTACTAAAATACGTACAAAAACATAGTGAACTCGTCATATGGGAGAGAATATACATAGAAAAACATAAAAACCAACTAACGAACTTTGAAATCCCGCCAGAAGAGAATCCCACATTTAAGTTCATCACTAAATCAACAGATGGCAGCAGCAACTCCAGAATTACCCATACCACTGGATCAAGCTTTAGTCGCATAAGAGCAGAAGATGCAAACGATGATTTGCGAAACATGTCCTCAAAATAGGTACGAAAGTGAAGCAGATGTGTAATAAATACGACTCATCTAAAAATTAATAATTATTTCGCTTCACTGTGGTGTTCCAATACAGTTAAATCTCGATGTACCCTTAAAGGTTTCTTTTTGAATTGTACACCTCTGAAGCTGATGACAGCCATCTTGCATAGCTTGAGGAATTTATTGATGTATTTGATGGAATGTCATTTGGATTTTGGTGGAGGAAAAAATGTGTTTTGTTTTTAGTGCCAAATAAGTTTTAACAGTGTACAAACTAATGCGATATTAGCTTTAAGCAATTAATTAAAATATAAAGAAATGTTTTATGGTAGTTGTCATTCATCTGTTGAAATGCAAATCACTGAGAAGTTGATTGCTTGTATCACTTTGTAAAGATACAGGCAACAAGGTACTGTGATATGTTTTGAATATTAATAATATAATAAAATAAAATAATAAATTAATAATAATCTAAAAATGTGGAGCGCTTCTTTTATTTTGAGAAGTTTTCCGAGGTTATGTTCAAACACTAAAGATAAAAAAATATGTTGAGTTGTTGACATTATCATTGATCCGAAGTGAGAAAAAGCTAGATGGTGATTTTTACAAATGTAAACCTTGTTAATAGTACAAAGATTTGTTAATACCTTTTATTTTTGTGACAATTCTCATTTTTAACATAGAAGTGTTATAGCTGCATATAATCTGGCACTGGAACATGTTTCGAAGAGAATGTAATACCTACCTTTGTGTGTTAAATTATGATAATGTAGAGAATGGAATTGTTGTGTGTATGTGTTGTGGATATTTAAGCTTGTGTTCTTTAAATAAAGTTAGGTGTAAATGTTAACCCTTAACTGACAAAATGCAAGCTAGATGCACAAATTAATTCCTTTATCATTATGACAGGTTGCACATACATGAATTAGTGAACTAAAATGGCTTAATATGTTGTTGATTATATAAAGACATTGCAAAGTTAGAATTTTTCTATTTTCATACTTTGCTTCTAAATGAGTTACATATAAGTTATGTATATATTTTCTTCAGGATGAAATAGAAATTACTAGGTTTTGGAGGAGCACACTATGTACAAGGAACAAAAAGTTTCTAGTATTTGGAAATAAGCCACAAATAATTTCATGAAATATGAGCTGAATCTTTCCTGGCGGCATATATGTTCTAGACGTTCTCGTGCTTCGAGCCAGGTAAGAAGACGCTGTGACATTGAAGTTTTTGGAGCGTGCATCTCTCCTATCTTCAGGATGCTGAATGACTTTAGGGATGGGGGCGACCCATATATATACCGCTCACCGAGGTAAATGACGCGGACCAATCATTGAGCAGGCTCGCGATGGTGTAATTTGGCGGACCTCTCAGAAAACACTGCTGCTCTGGTCGCTGCTCAGTAAGCCAAATCTGTGTTTCCTGAGTCTTTCTTTTTCAAGTTTTAATGCAGGATTCCATGCAGCATGAAACTGTAGCCCAGCATCTCGGTTAAGATTGACTCTCTCTGCTGAGATAGCCAAGGCCTCCTTAACTCTGCGCTCCCAGTAGCCACTGCATTTTGCCACAATAGTGATGAGACCGAAGCTAGCCCTATAGTCCTGCTGGAAGCAATGTTCTGCCATCCTAGACTTTTCAGGTTGCAACAGTCTGATGCTTCTATCGTGTTCTTTAATTCTGGTAGCTGTTGTCCTGCCTGTTTGTCCGATGTACAGCACTCCACATTCACATGGAATGCTAAAGGCATTCAGCATCCTGAAGATGGGAGAGATGCTCGCTCCCAAAACGTCGATGTCACAACATCTTCTTACCTGGCTCGAAGCCCGAGAACGTCTAGAACAAATACCTTCATTTCCACAACTTTTCCTTAAGAATATTTCCTTCCTCAGTGATACACTTCTACCAATGTGTGTAAAATGTATAGAAACAAACATTTCTGGAAACCATCTTTTGAAATAATTTCAGACACTCTTGTTGTATTTGCAGCAACATCTTCAGTGCTTGCAAATCGTCACCCTTTGAAATGGTGTTTGTGAAATGGAAAGAAGAAAACTTATGGCTTGTAGGCTCAGGAGAATAATGGAAGATGTTCCAAAACTGTCACATGATACCTGGTAAAGTAATTTGGTACTATTATATGTTTCAAATGGGAAGAGTTCTCACCTGTAACCAATCAGATGCGTTAGAGCCTTCACCGTTGCCACCTCGCTATCCCCACTCTTTTTATATTTCCCTCTCTCTCTCACACACCTGCGAGTGTTTGTGGCGCTAAATGTAAGGAAATGCAAACTGAATTTTCCAAAGGTTTATTACAATGCAGTTGTTGAAATCACAATTGCAACATGAATATTCGTATATTACGCAAATGGTTTAAATATTTAGTTTAAAGTTAATTATAGTTTATGAATTATTTATTTTTCTAATCCAACGAAAATACCAGCAGTGCATCCGTATAGCTATGAATGTTACTTACGTTAAGAGATAATTCGTCATTGTCATTGTCTTCAACGTCTGAGTACTGCAAATTTATGATGATACTTTAGTTAAATGATGAAAATTAATCATTTCTTCACACTAGCCGTATATAGGCTAAGGACAGAAACCAGGAGATCCATGGTTCAAATCCCGGCCATGGCATTGAATTTTTCATGTTGAATCTATCTATATTAAGATGATACGTTCCAAAATCTTGTTACGTGCTATTTCTTTCCAAAAGTCTTCTTGTAGTTTTTTATCTGATATCTCATGCAGTTTTCCCAGTCTTGTGTTCCTTGTCAATTTCTTCGTGAATAAGTCGTTCAACGTCAGTCATTTTAAAAATATTATTTCTGTTTGCAACATAATTTGGGCCCACATTAACTCTATTAGATTGTTCTAGCAGTAGTAAGGGAGGAAAGGTGGATCGCATCTCTTTGATCCAGCTGATACACTTTTTCATGGAAGAGTAACTGAATAATGCTGCTTTAAACTCTAGAGTAAATAGAGATTACGAACAAATCATAAAGAAAGATATAATGTGACTAGATACGTTCTGCCAGACTAGCAAGAAGTGTATTGTTTCCTCTCATCGAATTTAACAAACACCTTGGCTTATTCAAAGTACATATTTCTTTTACCACATCATGTCAAATGTTTACGTTTCAGTTCTGAGTAATTTCAAATATACGTACATGCATACATGCCAACCAATAATGATATTCATTACAGTGCTTACGTCGCAATGCATTGTTATAATATAGTGGTATCTACTTTATTTATTTGTATTAGAAAAACTATTTGGGCTAAACATATGGGGTGTTTAACAATTATGTTAAATACATTACTCTCTCCTTCCTCATGGATCAGTTCTTGCAAAATCTGAATTTTTGTCTTAGCCCGAATAGTATTTATTAGAGATTGATTAGGTTGGTGCTCGTCACACACCACTTAGGGGGAATGCAATACGACAACACCGCAAGACTCCGATTTGTTGCTCACCTAGCAGTGCTCAAGGACAAACTCCTTCCCCTTTGAAACTCATAACAGGACTGAATGTCCAGCTTACTGTTGTGCAGAAGTTGCCAATTTTGTGCCCATTGTTTCAGATGCTTCATTTTCACTGCATCCCTGAGCTGACAAAAGATGTCTATGTACATTTCTCTGTTTACGGTGCAACATTCTGGAACAAATTCTTGGTGGATATGCCCCTGAGCATCAAGGAAAACCTCCAGCATAACTTTCCTTCTCATCTGTTCTGAGGAAATTTTTATTTCCATGGAGACATTTTGATTTTCCACTCCCTTGACGGTTCATACAAATAATACCAAGATTGATCTGCAGCATTTATGTTCTTAGAAAAAATGCCATCTTGATCAGCCATATGAATTAAGCCTCCACAAGAATGATTAATCTTTCTTAATGTTCAGCTGTAACATTTTTGTGTCAGTAATTAATACCAATTGTGACTTTGTGGGTTTGTAGAATTAAAAGTCCAATTTTTCAGAAATTCAAAATGTTCTTTATTTCCATAGAAATATACTTTTGTCAACCCTTACAGTAGCAGAATTACGTCACATACACAATTACAATCTTCCGAGGTCGCCGTCTGCAAACAAAAGCGTTCATTTTACAAAACATGCTGCAGGCACACGATAACAGTTCCGATTCTCGACTCCCTCATTACGATGTCCCTTGGCAAGTCGCGGGTTCCTTAAATACCTCTACTCATATTACTAGACATTTTTGGAATATTCTGTAACAAACAGGAAATCGAAACTTCCAGTCAGCTAATCTGTCTCTTTATCTGTTTTGGCAAGCTTTTATCTCTGCGCTATCTTTATCTGTCCCTTTGTGTGCACAAGCCGCGCTATCGCAATAATAGCTTTGTGACACTATTCAAGGTTTTTGAACACTGTAAGAAAACTGCAAACTCTGTACAGTTCTCACTGGTGATCCCTAATGGCAAATCACACTCGCTGAATGTTTGCTTCAGCTGCAGTAGAAGGCCAACTGGAGTGCTGGTTGTCTTCGATAGTCATACAGCCTTTAGAAAATTGTTATACCATGCAGAGAGCGGGATTTGTTTGATTGCTTTGCAATACATGCTTTAAATATAATTTTACACCCCTCATACGTTTAAGGCACACCTGGATATGAATTTCAAGTACTGTCGGCCAATAAATCAAGCTACAAACTATCAGAAACAACACTTGAGCAGCCTTATACTCGATAACATTGCAAACACACAAGTTGATATTCTTTCTTCTCAGTTACTACCTGTCAATCAATGGTACCTTTACCTTTTTCTTTACTTTTTTTAAATTTATGTCCTCCAACGTCAGGTAATATTGGGCGATGAATGAAATGATGATCAAAAGACCCCAGAGTCCATAGAACTTAGAGATACCCAACCTTCATTTTCAGGATAAGGGAACACTCCTGAAAAATATCCTTAACCAGATAAATCACCCTGACAGAGATTCGAACTACGCTGCATCGAGGTCTACCCGAAAGTCCAAAGACTCCGGCCTTTATCAGCCCGGGAAGGATGGAAAACTCCAGGGACAATACATTGAGTCTAAAAAGCCCCCCCCCCCATCGACAACAACGTCGAGACGGGTGGAAGTGGATAGATCACTTACGCGCGTCAACCCCGCAGGGAAGACTACCGAATAACCTCGGTGGGGCCACCTAGTGATTTAACACACCTACTAGCTCTGCAGGCTAGTACCCGGGACCTTTTAGGCAACCCTCTGCCCCCTCCGAGCGGCCGAAGCCTGGCTGGAGGTACCCGATCTCCCGCGTGTAACGGGAACACACTACCCCCTCGAGTCCAATGCAACCCGAACAACTCCCATTCAGGAGGGGCTTGAATGTTCGGCCCGAGGTTCCTCTGGTAACGTCAGAGGTACCACGAGTGCTAGGGGTCCACAGCGCTCGCACCACAGCAGCTGAAGGGGATGGATTCCCTCCCCTACAGACGGATTCGAACTAAAAAAAAAATCTCAATACACCACACCGGCACCTTGCAAAACTATAGTGGGGCATATATTCAAATTTTCTATTTATTTGCAAAATATACATAATATACATGAATATATAATATACATAACTTTTTCAGATTAGTTACAAAAACAAAACTGAAAGAAAAAAAAAACAATAACAAAACAAAAAATATCTAATATCTAAGAAATTCTATCTACTCAGAAAAGCTAAAATAATATTAAATACTATTCTGGTATCCAGCAAAAAATTTAGAACTGGTAAAACAAAACAGCTCAATTTCTTAACTAAAATAAACAAAAATAACAATTTCTAAACATTTCTACTTTAAAACCAAAAACAAGAGAAAAATATTTAACTATATCCTAACAAAATCTAACATACATTAAATACCAAAATTCTACAAAACATCTTTACCTACTTACTTAATTACTAACTCAAAACAACAAAATAATATGTCATCAAAAGAAAAACTATATCACTGGTATCTGGCGATACAACTGTAGATATTTCCCAGTTATTCTAATAATTCTTTTTAATTTACATTTAAAATATTGGTAACCAGTATTTTTTTCTTTTATGAATATTTATTCAAATAAGTTTATTTAAATACTTTCAAAGTTTAAACAGACAATTCATTCACGGATTCGAACTCGGCACCTCGTGAACATGAGGCAGACACCTACCACCTTCGCTGGAGACGCGAGTGACAAATCGTCTGAAAATAATAGAGTTCCTTGCCACCACAACTACTTGTCAATAACAGCCCTAGGTATGCAAATTCAACCAAAGTAATGGAACCTTAAGATCGTGTAAATATTTTGGTTTAGTCTGCATTTTTTGCAGTGGGCAGAACATTTCTAGAGCGACAATAATTTCATCTGATGCGCACAGTAACTATATCAATTGACTGTTGGGAAAGTAAGTTATATTTTATATAGAAATTGCTTGACATAATCTGACATTCAAATGAGCAAACATTCTTTACAAATTCCAACAGACGACATCCAGAAAATGTTAAAATTGACTGAAACTTCATCTCATAGGACGCTTGTGATGGCAACATCTAACGATCTACAAATTCTTAGAAATGTATTGATATGGAGACTGGTCTCCAGATACATGACTACAACTTGATCTTAGACGAAGTGAATAGTTGGGGCAATATGCAAAAAATCCCAACGCAAAAAGGCGAACAATCACAAGAGGAAACATCAGTAACATTTGAGATACGACGGTTCAGCGGAGGAGTGATAAGGAAGCACAGACTTAGAAATGGGCAAAGTAGTTTTCAATCACAAAGTACCAATAATATTCGAGTCAGGAGAAACTAGCAGAGAAAGCGCTGGGGCTAGACGAGAGGGGGAGGGGAGGGGTGTTTCAAAACATCGCAAGGTGAATGGTAAACCATGCAAACAGACCATTCGTTCAGCTTCATCAAAGCTCATTTAGATACTACTCACGCTTCTAGTTGAATACGTGGTTTACACTGAGGAAAACAAGTTGAGCCAATCCGCACACCTTCCAGATCCTTACTCTCGCCATATCTGCGTACTTTTGTTCTTGACAGAAGAAAACTGCTACGAGGTCACACCTTGCTCAATTGGGGATGACTGATTTAATAAGAGTAAATTCAAATTTTTTATGCACAATGGATGCCTGTAAAGACTAAAGTAAGTTCGAACGTCCCAGTGGGTGGGATGGCTCAGATGTTAAGTCTGTGGCCTGCATTCGGGAGACCCGGCTTCGATTCCCGTGGCGGACCTACATGAACCTGGCTTTTTTGGTATTTTCCTGGGTAGCCAGGCGAAAGCTGGGTAGGTTTATTACATCCCCCGAATCTCCTGTTCCTCCATTATCATTACACATCATCTCTCTTCTGATGGAATCAGGCTAGAAGTGTCGGCGCTGCATGACAGAATGATATGATCCTGGTAAATACTTTCTCCTTCGGTAGGACGGCCTCCCCTCTTAGGGCCAGCCTGGTGGGCCTTTCAGGACCACGGTGAGTGGGATGCCGGTTGTACTGGCCTGCCGGGGAGTTTTCAACTTGTCGATTGTAGGGACCCTGCTCTCTTTACTGCGGCTGACCCCTGTCACCTCTCGCCTCATCCTTCCTCCCGGGAGAGTTACAAGGAGACTTTGTTGAAAAATAAAATAAAAAATCTGAAAAAATTCTTGTATCTTTATTAGGTCGGAAAATTTTCAGACCAACTTCGTATATCTGTTTTCATAATAGATTTAGTATGTAAAGCGAATTTAGATGCAAAGATTACATCAATATTATTGATAATGATGGTCAAATGTGTGGTTTTGGAAGAGACCGGCATGTTGGTTAGAGAAGATGCTGAAAATGTTGTAAGAACTTTAAACCTCCGTTGTGAAAATAAAATTCCAAAAACAAAATTGTTGTATGTGGGAAACCGACATACATGTGACAATGACGTTGTTAAAACCTTTGTTTGTCGTGGAAAATGGCTTTCACAGCTGCAGCCTGTGGTGGTAAATATTTGTGTTCCAGTAAACAAGAAAATTATCACAGATATTGGTATGTTGAAGAAACATTTTGGAAGCATTTTTCAACAAAATAATCACATGACATTTTATATGAATGCACTAATTTCCTAACCTCTGGAGTGATTGAGAAAGTGGCAAAAGATTACTGTGCGAATGGATAGGTCGTTAATCCTTGTGATGAACGCGTGGTACGATATCTATAAAAACGAAATGAAGTTAAATACAAATGAAACCGCAGGTTTGTAAACCGAAATTATGATGAGCTATTACTGTGTGTTTTTACAGATGATATATGTAAAGCTATGGCCTAATCACGTACTTCTTGGCAAAGCGTTGGGGCGTACCGGAAACCATGTGAAATATCGGAGTTGTTTACGCAAACCTATCGCTGATACATGGCAAGTCAGCGTATGTACACTTTGTTCAAATGTAATCATGTCGGTAAGTTTGAGAAATCATATATAACGTGATTGAATATTGCGACAAGGAGAAAGATGGGGAAATCAAAATTCCTTTGTGTCAAATGACAAAAAGAGCGCTTGCAATCGTAATTTACATTTGTGTATATAATAATTCATTTGCTAACCATTCATATCAGACATACAGCTCCCAAGTACTCGATGTGTGTTTCATCACTTACTGTACTCCAAGTTACTAATATTTTGCTCTTCTAGTAAACAACATAACAAGCGAATGCAGCCATCTGTCTCTGAAGGTCAATAGACCTCAACCCTTTACCATGTTGTACCTACATAAAATCATTTTAAGTGTATGTAGTGCATTTTGATACGTTATTTTAAAGCTTTTTGGCATTCTTTTAACTCTTGGGCGTTTGCCATAAGACTGAGACGCTTAACAAGAGAACGGCATTATAAGATGAAGTATAAGACCTGCAATAAAAATAAATTAGTTGACGAAATAATGGATGATAATGTTGACGAAGCAGGGTTATTGGCTGCAAGTGCGATGTTTGAAAACAACGCTTTAGATGCGATCGAAGCGACGTTGCGGCGATCATGATGAAACAGGATTATGGTGCTGGAAAGATGGTGATCTCGGAGTCTGCATCGATCATATGGAAAGGGATTATGCTCACCTGATGTCGTCCCGCGTTGTGACTGAGGTCGTGGTTATCTGCTGCCCCCCTGGATGGTGACTATAAAGCCACGAGCTGCTAATTCTTCTCGATCTAATCTTTGGTTCCGATCTCGCACTCAGATGTATCGATGTGTATAAAAAGATTTCCGGATCTACTTCAGTCTGAGCTATGAGAACTTATGGTTGCGAGTAAAAAGGATAAATTTTCTAAATAAACTTGAAAACCAATAAATTATTTTTACTTTAAAAATATCAAGATGATCAATTTAATTAGTATTATTTATACCTCCCTCTGGGAGTTTTTCGGATTGGGTTGGTCTCGAGGGGGCACTGGTTCCCGATACCTATGGGAATCGGGTACGACTGCGAACGGGTTTGAGGGAAGCCATTAATATTCCCGGGTACTAGCCTGCAGAGCTAGTAGAAGGTGTGCTAGATTGCCAGGCGGCCCCACCGAGATTACATCGGTAGCCTTCCCATTTTGGTGTTGACGCGCGTAAGTGGCGTATCCACTTCCATCCCGTCTTGTGTCCTTTGACCAGATGGGGGGGGGCTTGTTAGTAAACCAGGTCTTGCCCTATGGAAAGCTCCACGGAGGACGCCGAGCGTCCTTTGGGACAGCTCGGATACTCCCTGGTTTAAAGAGGCCCGGGTCTTGGTCCTACGGGTCCAGGACTGATGGGAGTAGACCCTCTGGACTCAGCTGTATTATTTATACAAATTTTCGTATAAAACTTAACAATAATACTGTATACCTTGATTACAATTAACAGAAAACTAATATTAACTTTTTTTACAATATTTCGTCGCGGCACTGAATTTACTTATTTTCGCCATAAAGTTCTTCCATCAAAAGGGGCTTTCCTTTCTCGCTGTTTTACCAAAATTATTGATTTTTCATTGTTTCGTTGCCATCACTACCAATCAAACTTAATTTTTACTGGTTCATATCACACATTACATAATCTCATTTTGAAAACTACCAATCATACAACATTCACATCATATCACTTACAGCCTACCTCGGTAACGTAGATGGTAGCATGTCTGCCTCACGCTCAAGAGGTTCCGAGTTTGAATCTCTGTCAGGGTGAGTTACCTAGATAAGGTTTTATCCAGGGTTTTCGCTTATCCTGATAGACGAATGTCAGGTAACTCTAAGCTTCATGGACCCCGGTCTCATTTGAGCATCATTTAACCAATTTCATTCATCGTCCGATATGACTTAACGTTGGAGGACGTAAATTACAAAAAAAAAGTACCACTTACATGTTGGGTCATCTCATGACCTACTGAATTTTAACAATTTCCTTTCTTATTCATTTCAACATGTCCATATCGATCTTTTAAACCAAATATGTAAACATTTTTCAACTCTCGGGGACTAAACGAAAACAACCGTTACATTGATGATGATGATGATGATGATGATGATGATGATGATGATGATGATGATGGCCAATTAAGAAGCCTTCGCATCTAATGACACGCGTACCATAGGCTCAATATCCCTGAAATGAGTGAAATGACGCTTCCCCAGAAGTGAGCTGTGCAATGCTCCTATTGGATGTCAGATACCGGAAAAAAAGATATTTCGACACAGTGGCTATTGCGCAGGGTAGTCAGGAGGTCGGTGCCGGGCATCGGAACCGTGAAAAGCATAAATGGCACGCAGGCGACATCCTCCAATGTTAAGTCATGATTTAAGATGAATGAATTGGATGAAGTTTTCCCACGTGACATCTTTCTCTTTGACATTCACCGCATCCGTCCTCTTATTTTCCACGATATCCTTACACTTCGTCACCAGTTCAATTAACAATTCTTTCTCCATTGATGAGAAATCTGTCTCACGGCTTTTATTTACGATTTTCTTCCCCCGCCATTTTACAGCTGTGTGCAGACGAAAATGAAAACAAAAGTGCATCGCAGTACGTTCAGTCGAGGGTCCATAGTTTCTTGACGTTCATCCTTCAGGATAAGGGAAAAAGCCTTAGCCTGATAACTCACTCTGACCAAAATTTGAACTCTGGTCCTCTTGAACGTGAAGCAGACGCGATACAATCTACGCTACAGAGGCGGGCATTGCGAGTTTTAACAACCTCTAAGTTGGTATAAGTGTTATTAAGTTTACATACTTGCATGTTGGTTAGTTCAGGTTGGTTCCTGAGCAAGTTTTCGCGACGTTCACGATTTAAGTTATTCCTTTCGGAACACCCACATGGTTCAACACATGGTGGCTTGAAGAAAGGGCGCCGTCCCCTAGTAAATTCCCGTGGTTACGGATAGCCGTTTAGACTCCTTTAGCATTCGAATGGTAGTGACGTCAAACTTTCTTACTTCCTACTAACTTCCTCAGAGGATTGCATTTCTCAACTGTCCTTTAAAGTTTTTTGAATCTGATTTGCTATCTCAAATGTATGTTCTGAAACCGCCACTAGTTTTATTTATCTCTCAAATAATATTTCTGGGAAGCTCTGAATGAAACCTAACTCCGAATTATACGCGCCATATAGCATTATCAGATATTTCTTAGGAAAAAATTACAAATTTTCCCCGCATCCCTTAAGCAGAGTTTTTAAAATAGCAATCCCACTCTTTTGATAAAAGTTAAAGGTAGAAATATACTTCTAATTGTATATGTGCATCTGATTCTCTATTGTTGTCATCCTTGACTTAAAAGATATCACACACGATTTAGTGATTACCGATATATTAGTGCACTTGTACATTAAAAAGTTTTAGAACTCAGCTTAACAATTCAGCAGATTTAATGCTCGGAATTAAACACCAAGCCATTAGCTACATAGACTTTCCATTGTTGTAGCACGATAGCACAACTTTCCTTTGGTGCAATGAAATGGCAAAAATAAGTAGGAGAAATCACATTTTTAAATTACTACGTGACGTTTTTATGTTAAACTTGCTGGCTTATTCTAGGATAACGGTCTAATCTTAAATCTTGAATGACAATTTAGTTTCACTGAACCACCACAGCATATAAATTAATGTAAATCATTCGGAATACTTTTGTATTGTTTTTACCCCATAGAACAGAGGAAGACAGCTTTGAGTGTTGTGACGTATTTCAGCCGGGAGCAAGGACTGCAGTCGAGGCTAACTAAAGAAACAGGCTATGGTGCGTTTGAATCAGCTGATAACAGCAGTCCTAACCTGTACAGTATAGGCTTTGAACTGTATGTCGTTCGTGTGGTCTGTGTGATATTACGTTTGTTTTACTTTTTTAACTAGTGAAATTAATAATATTTGTGGTTCAGGTTAGTGAAAAAGTGTTATATTATCATGTAGTTAACACATATTCCAGTTTGTTCGTAAATTTTATGTATTTAGTAGTGTTTTCAAGTAGGCTGTAAGTTAACCTCTGGGAACGTTCTAACGGCTTCGATGCCATATTGCATCTTCTCATTTGAATCTAGATTGAAGCATTTATTTTAGTAAATTCTGCTTATTCTTTTATTATACGTGTGATATTAGATAGTTCTATCTTTGTTTAAACGTACAGAAAAATTATCTCCATTATTAAACAAAATAATAACTTCTGTGTTCAACCACATGGTGGATACAAGTTAATGTTACTATTACTATTATTTTCCTTTTTAGGTACTCAGAGTTGTAAAAGATGCCTTGACGTTGTAGTGTCTTTGGGTGTAGATCAAATTATGACACAGAAAGTGAAAAAACTACAACATTTTCACTACCAAAAGACGAAAATCTTCGTAAGATCTGGCTACGGCATATTCCGATGGATTTTTCAAAATTAAAAAATCCTTTTGTGTGCATAAAGCATTTTGAGGAGTCGTGTGTTATAAGAATAGACAGGATTTCTACTTCAAAGGGAGAGTTGATAGAATATGAAAGAAAAATCCCTAAACTCACAGAAAATGCTGTACCAACAATATTTCCTAATACACCCTCTTACTGTTCTAAAACGATTCCCAAAATAAAACGTCCTGCTGATAAAGAAGACAAAAATTTGGTCCAGGCATTTCGAGACAGTATTCAATCAAATAAACAGCATGTGGAAAGGGATTTAATAAATAATGTAGATAGCATTATTTCTTTTGTAGATATAAGAAAATTCAATTCCAGTAAGGCTAATTGGACAGTAATTAAGGACGAGGGAACAATTTATATTTGTTTAATGGGTATAAACAATGGCACACCTTGTGTCATTTCTTTTATAACAGTCAAAGATGATTTAACTTATACTGTTGTATTAGACAACGTTTGCATCAATGCTTCTAGTACTAATAATGTGAAAAAATTGAATTCATTAAATGTTTTGGATAGTATTATGACACAAATTGAAAATGGTGAAATATTACCCACAGTTAGAGATAAAATAGAATCTGCTATCCAGCTGCTACAGTCTCTACCATACCATGATGAGAATGAGCATATGAAGTTTATTGTAGAGCAATTAAATCTGTCACAGACTCCAAAGAATAACAGGCGTTATGGCAACAAATGCATGATTCTTGCTTCCACTCTGTATGTCCATTCATCATCTGCCTACAATGCACTAAGAAAATGCGATATGTTGATTTTGCCACACCCACGTACACTGCAGAAACTAATTTCATTCTATGAATTGTCCTTGGAAAGTAGTTCTTACTTGGAAAACAGATTTAAACATTTAAAAAGTCATGAACACTTAGTATCTCTCGTGATGGATGAAATATATATTCAGCCACAACTGTCATTTAAAGGAGGTGCTATTTATGGCAGTAGTGCAACTGATCCTCAGAAATGTGCAAAAACTGCTCAAGTCTTCATGATATCCTCACTACTTTCTAAATATGTTGATGTCGTTTCCATTATACCAGTTATCAATTTAACAAGTGAACAGCTGAAGACATACATTATAGAAGTTCTGGGTATGTTGGAAAGAATTGGTTTTACAGTTATTAGTTTAATTGCAGACAATAATATTGTGAACAGAAAAGCATATGAACTTATGACCCCAAATAAAATTTTGCAGCCTAGCATTACTCACCCAGTAGACTCATCAAGAAGGCTTTTCTTTATATTTGACACCGTCCACATTTGAAAATGTATCAGAAATAATTGGGAGACCAAAAGAAATGCAAGACCTTATATTTTCCTGATTTCAATCATCACTCCAATATACTTTCAGCTCAATACAGGCACTTAGAGTTGATGTATGAAAAAGAAAAGAAAAACCTAGTTAAGTATGGGCACACACTTTCCACCAAAGTGTTATATCCATCGTCAATTCAGAAGCAGAATGTGAGCTTGGCATTGAAAATTTTCAATGACAATAACATTGTGGCCTTGAAACATGTCACAAAAGATCTTGGTGTTTCTGAAAATATTGATGAGACTGCAAATTTCTTAAATATCATTGTTAACTGGTGGAAAATAGTTAATGTTAACAGTGTGTTCGAAGGGAAACGATTCAATGATCCATACAGAGAGGCCATTAAAAGCCAAAGAGATATGCAATTTGAATTTCTAAGTAAACTGTGTCATTGGCTAAAAATTTGGAGGGTGTCTGTTCCATCAGTAAATGCTTTAACTCCGCAGACATTTCAGTCCTTGATTACTACGCTGGAATCTTTCCTGGAAATCATTCCATATCTATTTGAGAAATACAACATAGATTACATTTTGCTAAGCAAATTTCAGAGTGATAATTTGGAGGGTCGTTTTGGATCATACAGACAGCTAAGTGGTGCAAATTACTATATAACTTACTTACAGGTATTGGAAAATGAGAGGAAATTAAGATTTAAAAATACTGTGTTGTTTGTTGCTCATAATGGTAGTGTAAATTTGAAAGAACTGTTACCTACCCAACAAAATTATGATAATGATATTGACCTGAATGGTTTTTCTGATATTTTGGATGAAGAGTTTGAAATGCAAGTAATTCCTAATGATACAGTGCCAATACTGACATATTTGGGGGGATTTGCATCTAGACAAGTGCTACGTAAATCTAAGTGTAATATATGCAGTTCATGGCTCCAATTAAATAAACAAGTGGAAGTGGATTCTTCATATGACTTTGTAAAGGACTTGGACAGAGGAAAATTAACATTACCCACAGACAAAGTGGTATTCACTGTTGGTTTGGCATGGCATACAATGTCATTATTAGCAAGAGACTCTCAAAATTTCTTAACCTCTGGGAAACAGCTCTCTGTAGTTCAGAAAATTTGTAAAATTAAACTTCTGAGATCAGATGTACACAATACTGGTACTGAATGTAAATGTTTACATAAGAAGAACCTATTTGAGAAACTGGATAGTGTTGCTCTTTGTGTTAACAAAATATTGATTAGTAATTTTGTGAAAATGACCAATGAGAAATCTTGTGATTCAGACACTACAAGAAAAGTGAAAAAACTGAAAACATAAATTTTGGCATTATTTGTGATGATAAGACTTGTTCCATAAACTGTTTTGATGGATTACATTACATTCTGTACTTTGTATATACTCAGTGTATATATCAGTATTAAACCTGTGGATTTATCACTAATATCTGTAAAAATAATTATGCTAAAGTATGGAGTTTGACAGAATACAAGGATCACCTCATTCGTTTGGTACGTATAAATATCTCCATATAGTGGTGTAATTGCATATAACTCTCATTTGTTTATTTCATTACCTCACCTTTTTTTTCTAGGTATTATCCTAACATTTTACATTCATAGTTCCTGATTCCATAAACAATTATTTTGGCATTATTTGTGATCATAAGACTTCTTCCATAAACTGTTTTGATGGATTACATTACATTCAGTACTTTGTATATACTCAGTGTATATATCAGTATTAAACCTGTGGATTTATCACTAATATCTGTAAAAATAATTATGCTAAAGTATGGAGTTTGACAGAATACAAGGATCACCTCATTCGTTTGGTACGTATAAATATCTTCATATAGTGGTGTAATTGCATATAACTCTCATTTGTTTATTTCATTACCTCACCTTTTTTTTCTAGGTATTATCCTAACATTTTACATTCATAGTTCCTGATTCGATAAACAATTATTTTGGCATTATTTGTGATCATAAGACTTCTTCCATAAACTGTTTTGATGGATTACATTACATTCTGTACTTTGTATATACTCAGTGTATATATCAGTGTTAAACCTGTGGATTTATCACTAACATCTGTAAAAATAATTATGCTAAAGTATGGAGTTTGACAGAATACAAGGATCACCTCATACGTTTGGTACGTATAAATATCTCCATATAGTGGTGTAATTGCATGTAACTCTCATTTGTTTATTTAATTACCTCACCTTTTTTTCTAGGTATTATCCTAACATTTTACATTCATAGTTCCTGATTCGATAAACAATTAAACTGAAATTATTGTGCGAGAAATATAAGTAATTTTTTTAGGAAAAAGGCATTCAAAATGTCTTCTGAAAACTTTATTTGAAGGTTAGCGATATACTGTATCTTATCATTTATACATTATTTCTTTATTCTTTAAAGTATTATGTTTATAGATCTAAAAAGTATAATAACATAAGTGGTATATATTATAAATACGTAAGTAATTATAAGAAACGTAATATAGCTTAGTAGTACGAGCATACCAAAAATCAGTTCCGAGACATAAAATCCCTTCTAATATAATATTGCTTGTATAATTATGTTAATTAAAGTATAATTGTCTAGAATGATGAACATATGTGAAATACTGTTTATTCATAATCATTCAGTTCACTAACAAAACAATGTAACTTCTGCGCTATGCTGTCCACTCTCTCAGACTGCCTGTGTGACGTCACACGAAAGTTTTCCTGTCGCGCCGAAGCCTATCTCTTTCGTTAGCCTCGACTGCAGTACTGTGACGTCAGGCAAGAGCCGTGTAGCGCCAAGTTGCCTACATAAATGAGGCAGTGAGTACAGAATCTGAGGGCTCAGTCAGTCTAGCGCACTCGATGACAACTATGTAGCTGCCACGTACTTAATGTAGCTGTTAAATTTACAATGTGACGATTTATTGAAGGATAAATATACACACAATAAAGACTTGGCTAATTTTTACAAGAATGTCCCCCAAACCAAGTTTCCGAGGTTGTATTCACCTGCCGCACTGACATTGTGTATGTTTGGCTCAACATATGTGTGCTAACAATTTTTTTTCTGTTATGAAATTAGCTAAGTTCAAAACCCGAAGTACCTTGTCGGATCACAATCTAACATGCAGCCTTCGATTACAAATTTCCCAGACATTCTGTCTAGTTTATTAGCTAGTTTATTAGCTAGTTTATTAGCTATTTTAGTGTCATTTGTAGTTTTATTATTATAAATAAATAGTATTTTTACTGTCGTTATATATGAATCTGCGTGCTTTTTGTGGATATTTTCTATAGTTCGAAGAAAAACCTATCCAGATAACTCAGCCTGGCCTAGATTTGAACTTGGGACCTCTTGAACCTGAGGCAGACATGCTACCATCTACGCTACCGAGGCGGGCATGTAGTATATGGGTTTGGAGGAATTTAGTAACTGACATCAAAATTAATCGTGAACGCTATTTGTAGGTAATTTATTGATACTCCTCACTTAGTTTTTGTTATTGAGGGACTAGTTTTAGTGGCTATTGCCTCCATTTTGAACGGAAAACGAACAGCGCCATATTCAGCTCATTCACATATCAGTGAAGAACATTTAATAAATTTTATAAAGAAGTTAATGAAACAACTTATAATATTGGCAGCTACTAATGGATACTGAATTTTTGAAATTGCTTAATTCAAATGAAAAGATGAAATGCCATCGGTTAACCGATCCGGAATCTACAAAATAACAAGTATATGTATATAAAAAGTAATTATATAACAAGAGCAACAACGTTGTCCAGGTATGGTAGCAGGCCACACCCCCAACACAGACCAACGCTTCTGAATCCCTCGACTAGCCTTCAGTCTCCCGACATGCATTCTCCTTCACCCAACCACCCGCTATAAATCTGTCTTCCATCCGTCGGCTGACGGCGCTCAGTATCACAACGCAACGACGGCCGTTACTCCTTTTCCGACTGGTCTTCGCTGTCCAGTATAGCGCACACTCGTTCTTGACGTCGGGGTGGCCGTCACCTTGGCCGCCTCCATCCTCAATACTATCATTAGGTGCTGACGTACCTCAGTGTCTTGTACCCCATCAGCGAATGTGTAGGCAGCCTCTCGGGATACTAACTCTGGTGGGAGGTCGACTTGGGCTTTACTAACCAGCTGCTCAATTGCCAGAGCGAACTCCTGCAGCGTCTCTCGTGACTGCTGAGACCAGCGCTGCGGCTAAGCGGTGATTTTCACGGCGGGTTTCCAGGGCTTCCCAAATGTCCATGGGCGCCGCCGTTCTCTGGACCACGTTAAGGACTTCTTCGGCCCGTCCCTAGAGGCTGGCTATTACCTGTGCAACCCCCTCCTCCAGTGACCACTGGTTGTGCTAGGCCACTGTGTTGAACTGGTTGCGGAAGCCTTCCAAAATTGTCACGTCGGCCTATTCAGCAGCTTTAACGCGCGCAGATCTGTCGCATCCTGGCGCGTCGGTCTTTAAACCTTTCATGTTCATGCCGACGATGTCCTCTACAATAGCGTTTACGAACTTGTTGCTCCTGTCGGAGTTTCACTCCAGGTCGTTAACACGGTTTGCCAGATCTTCGACGCCCTCGTTCACTTAACCCATTCCCTTGTCTAGCTCCATGACGTCCTCCTTCACTGTTCTTCAAACTTTGCCGCGAGGGCCTCCTTCGCCGCTTTCATTTTAATTCAGTCGTCTTCGCGGTCATTGTCATGGCCAAGTTGTTTGGAGCGTCTGTCTTCGTAGCGAGGGTGTCATTTGCCGTTTTCATTTCATTCAGTTCCGAGGCCAGGTTACTTGCCGTTTCCGTCTTCGTTGGTAATTCGGCCTTTATTTCTTCCATTTTCTCGGCGAGGTTGCCGTTAGCCGTCTTCATTTCTGATGCCAGGCTTGTAACTTTGTGAGCTCGTATATTTAAAAGTCCAACTTGCGGAAATTCTAATATTCTCTTTATTTCCGTAGAAATACACTTGTCGCCTCTGACAACAGCACAGTGACGTAACATAAATATATTCTTCCAAGATCGCTGACCACAAACAAAAGCGTTGACTTTCAAAGCACAGTGTAGGCACACGATACTTAGTTCCATTTACTCTCATTTCTAATCCGTTTACGACTGTCCCTTGGCGAGTCACGGCTTCCTTAAGTACCTCTAGTGATATTACTAGACATTTCTGGAATATTCTGTAACAAATAAGAAATCGAATCTTCCGGACACCTGTCTCTTTATCTGTTTCGGCAAACTTTTATCTCAGCATTCCATAGCTGTCCCTTATCTTTCCTCGCCGAACCTTTTGTGCACGTTGCCGCCAGTCGCGACACTTGTATTATTCTTGTGCGTACAAGATTGACGAATCCATGAGTACTGAATACTCTTACGGCGAATAAAACTTACTTCCACAGATTAATACCAGATTCTCAACTCCGTGGTGGGGATTGAGGAGGCATAGGGCGCTCCTGAACCTTTCGATGCCAGATAAGCGGACCAACCAACATGTCGTCAGTAATGCAGTGAGCTATTTCGACCGAGTAATGGGACATGCGCCTCCGCCACCCTTTCCTGCTGCTGATTTAATCCAGCATCTTTCGATGCCTAATCTAGTGCACTGAATAATTTACGGCGCAATATATTAATCACATATTAGCATAATACGCGCTAAATATGCCTAGTAAATGTCCGTAATTTATTCATCAGAGTGCGAGATGTGACTTCGAAAGAAGTTGGCCGATTAAATTCGGAAAAAGGGGCTCACAAGCTACCTCCAAACTTAATGTTTTTCCTGTTGCTACTGTCACCCGAACGTCAGAACTCCCTTTAGAACTGGCCAGCAGGAGGGTCAGACGTGAAGTATTCAGGGCCACGCCCACCATTAATCTTAGTCACTGAGTGGATAATTAGGGAAGTGCCACGTCGCTGGCCGGCTCTTCCCCCTTCCACTGCCCTCTGGAGCCTTCGCGGTGATCCAGTGAAACCAGAGACTTCTAGAAAACAGTGATATTCGTATAAAAAGGGCTGCAATGAGTGAGGACAGTTAGTTCTTGGTGAGCTGTGAGGAGCGCCCTGTGAGGGGACGGACTGCGTACGTGCGTCGGAGGAATTTACGTAATTGCGAGTGCAAGTGGAACTGTAACGGACGAACTGGTGAATCGTAATTGTGTGCATTACGTAATTCTGTGTAATTGGCAAGTGTTCAACTGTAAGTCGGTGGAAATAAAGAACATTTTTGAGTGGTGCAATTGGACTTTTCATTTCACGAACCAACAAAGTCACACTGGTGTCAGGAAGCGGGACGGCAACATCACCGAACATTAAAACCATGGACGCGGTATTGGAAAATATTTTGGAGAAGATGATGGAAATGAAGGCCGAACTGACCTCGGAAATGAAAGCAGCAAATGACAACCTGGCTGCGAAAACAGCAGCGGCAAATAACAACCTGGCCGCGGAACTAACAGCAAAGACGGAGGCGGTAAATAACAACCTGGCCGCAAAGCTGGAAGAAATGAAGACGGCTAACGGTAACCTCACGGAGAAAATGGAAGAAATGAAGGTTGCGAACGAGGCCCTCGCCGCCAAATTTGAGGAACAGTTGGCCGGCGTGAAAGAGGACGTCACGGGGCTCGGCAAGCGGATCGGCCAAGTGGACGAACGCGTCGGAGACCTGGCAAACCGCGTTAATGAGCTGGAAGGAAAGGCCGACAGCAGCGTCAAGTCCCTGAACGCCATGGTGGAGGACGTCGTCGGCAGGAGTTTGAAGGATTTGAAGGCCGACGCACCGGGACGCGACACAACATCGGCGCGCGTAAAACCTCCGAAATATGATGGCGCGTCAACGTTTGAGGTCTTCCGCCGCCAATACGATGCAGTGTCCAAGCACAACAAATGGTCACCAGAGGAGGAGGCCACACAGTTAATAGCCAGCCTCCAGGGACGGGCCGCGGAAGTCCTAAATGCGGTGCAGACAACGGCGGCGCCCAAGGACATCTGGGAGGCCCTGGAGAATCGCTTCGGAAACCACCGCTTAGCCGCAGCGTACCGCAGCCAGCTAGAGGCAAGGTCACAACAGCCAGGGGAGACGCTGCAGGAGTTCGCCATGGCAGTAGAACTGGCTAGCAAGGCCCTAGTCGACCTCCCACCAGAGTTCGTATCCCGGGAAGCTGCCTACACATTCGTGAACGGGGTACAAGATACGGAGATTCGTCAACGCCTAATCCTCGGTGATTATAAAACCATCCACGAGGTGCTGATAGCAGCATTAAAGATGGAGGCGGCCAAATTAACAGCTATCCCGACGTCGAGAACGAGGAGTGTCCGCTACACCGGAGACAGAAGACCAGCCGAGGTACGCCGGAGAACACCTAGTGGCCTGTGTTGGGGGTGTGGACAGCCCGGGCACCTCCAGAGAGACTGCCCACACCAGGAAGAGCAGCCGGAAAAACGAGTAAGGGCCGTCGTGGAGAGGGGCACGTCGGCGCCATCACCACCATCCCCTCGAGTGACACTTCGCGCCGTCAGCCGGCGGATGGATGAAAGCCTCATCGCGGACGGCTGGGAAAGAGGAAAGCCGTGCCGCGTGCTGTGGGACACTGGGGTGGCCGTGACCATCATCAGACCTGACGTGGCGAAGGGTTTCCCGACGAGGAAGCCATGCCGACCATACCAGCTTGTGACGGCATCGGGCGACACCTTGCCTGTGGCGAAGGAGGCGCTGCTAAAGTTGACCTTGGGACGCAGTGTCGTACGTCTGTGGGTGTTCGTCGCGAAGGTGGCTGAGGAGGTGATTCTGGGACTGGATGCCCTCAGGAGCCACGGGGCCACGGTCGACTTCGGCAGGAAGGTCCTGCGGCTCAACGGAGAACAGGTTATACTCCGTCAACCCGAAGAGCGCCCCGCGAGGAGCGAGGTGGTGGAGACGGCGCGACTGGAAGGCAGGGAGAACCAGGAACATGATGCTGGACCAGTAGACGCCTGTACACGGACTGTGTGTAGCCAGGGCATTGCTGCGGTGCTGAGAGGAGGTGCCAGTGAGACTGCTAAATCCAACGGACACCGATCACCACGTCCAGGCCGGGACGGAGTTGGGAGGAACGTGCGAGCCCGTAGAGAGCGTAACAGCAATCGACAATACACAGGAGCCGGTGACAACGCAACACCTGGGGCCCCAGCTAGAAGGCTTACTGGAGAGGGCGGCCGACCACCTGACCGCAGAACTGGAGAAATTTCGGCAACTGCTGAGGTGATACCGGCGCGTCTTGAGCCAAGGCGACAGTGACTACAGCCGCACGGACAAAGTGCTTCACCGCATCGACACCGGGGACGCCCGGCCTATTCGGCAACCACATAGACGCGTTCCGCTGGTTAAGCAAGGGGCGGTACGAGACATGCTGGAGGACATGAGATCCAGGGGAGTGATTGAAGAGTCGGCCAGCCCTTGGTGTTCCCCTGTAGTCTTGGTGACAAAGAAGAATGGCGAGCTGCGCTTCTGCGTAGACTACAGGAAGTTGAACGCTGTCACCCGGAAGGACTGTTTCCCCTTACCACGGATTGACGACACCCTGGACACGCTAGCTAGTGCACAGTGGTTCTCGACCCTGGACCTGAAGTCGGCTACTGGCAGGTAGCTCTAGACCCAAGAGACAAGGACAAGACCGCATTCTCGATGGGCCAAGGGCTCTGGCAGTTCACGGTTATGCCCTTTGGAATCTGCAACGCACCAGCTACCTTCCAACGCCTCATGGAGTCAGCGATGAGAGGACTGACTTACGATACCTGCCTGCTATACCTGGACATCATCATCGTCGGGAAGACTTTTGATTGTCACCTCGAGAATCTGAGTAAGGTGCTAAAGAGACTGCAGGCGACCAACTTGAAGCTGAACGCGAAGAAGTGCCAGCTTTTCCGCAAGGAAGTGAACTACTTGGGTCACATGGTCTCAGCAACCGGGGTTGCCACAGACCCGGAAAAGACACAGGCTGTGAGAGATTGGCCTCGCCCAAAGGATAAGAAAGAGTTGCGCAGTTTCCTGGGGCTGTGCAGTTATTACCGCCGCTTCATAAAGGCGTTCTCTAACATCGCCAAACCCCTCACCCGCCTGACAGAGGAACACCGGCATTATATGTGGACGGAGGACGCCGAAAACGCTTTCCAGCAACTAAAGGAAACCCTGTGCAGTGCTCCAATTAAGTTCTATGTACCCAGGACTCATTTCAACATCATTTCTTCCATTGCTCGATATGACTTAACACTGGAGATTTTCTCTTATCCTGAAGGATAAATGGTATTTAACCCTTAAGCTCCATGTACATAGGACTCATTTGAACGTTATTTTATATATCGTCCGATATGACTTGGCGTTGTAGGTTTTTCCGTTTTCGGAATATTATGTCTGGTATCCCTAAGCTCTATCTACCATAGGCTCATTGGAACATCATCTCATGCATTGTTCCATATGGCTTAACGATGGAAGTTTTCCCTTATCCTTAAATATGAATGTCACGTAACGGTAAGCCCTGTGTACCATGGACTCGTTTGATCATCACTTCATTCATCGACCGATATTACTTAACTTTGTGGGTTTTCCCTTATACTGAACGATAAATATATGATAACTATAAGCTCTTTGAACCCTGGAGTTATTTGCGCATCACTTCATTCGGCGTCCAATATGACTTAACGTTCAATGTTTTCTGTTATTCAAAACGATAAATGTCTTGTAAGTCTAAATTCTATGTACCCTGGACTCATATGAACATCATTCTTTCATCGTCCGATGTCACTTTATGGTGACCTTCCGTTATCCTAAAAGGGGAATGTCAGGTAACTCTAAGCTCTCAGTATCCTTAAAACTCTTGCACATCATTTGATTCATCGTTTGATAACTTAGCATTTGAGGCTTTCCCTTATTCTAAAGGATAAATGTTTGTTAACTTCAAGCTCTATGAAACTAGTACTCATTTGACATCATTTCATTTATCGTCATTTATGGTCATTTAATATATCGACCGTATATTAAGTAATGTTCAAATGAGTTCTATGTATGTACATGTAGCTTAAGAGTTAAAAAACCTTTAACCTTCAGGATAAGAGAAAATCTCCAGTGTTAAGTCATATTGAACAATGAAAGAAATGATGTTAAAATGAGTCCTGGGTACATAGAACTTAAAATTCCTAGAGATTCATCTTTCAGGATAAGGTAAAACGTCCAACGTTAAGTGATATGGGACGATGGATGAAATGATGTTCAAATGAGTACAGGGTACATGGACCTTAGAGTTACCACACCTTCATCTTTAAGGATAAGGGAAAACGTCTAACGTTAAGTCATATCGAACAATGAATGAAAAGATGTACCAATGAATCCAGGTACATAGAGCTTAGATTTACCAGACATTATCTTTCACGATAAGGGAAAACCTCCAACGTTAAATCATATTGGACGATGAATGAAATGATGTTCATGTGGATACACGCCCGCCTCGGTAGCGTGGTGGTAGTATGTCTGCCTCACGTTCAAGAGGTCCCGAGTTCGAATCTCGGTCAGGGTGAGTTACCTAGATAAGGTTTTTTTTCCGGGGGTTTCCCTTATCCTGAAAGGCGAATGTCGGGTAACTCTAAGCTCTATGGACCCTGGGCTCGTTTGAGCATCATTTCACCCATTTCATTCATCCTCCGATATGACTTAACGTTGGAGGACGTAAATTACAAAAAAAATATATATATATCGTCCGGTATATTTTAACCTTGGGGACTTTCCCTTATACTGAAAGATCGATGCTTTTTAATTCTAAGCTCTATATGCCCTGGACTCATTTGAACATAATTTTATTTATCGTCCAATATGATTTAACTTTGGAGGTTTTCCCTTATGCTGAAAGACATGTCTAGTAACGCCCTAACCTGGCTATTGAGCTTTGAGAACCTGGAAGGCCAGACAGCACGTTGGGTCCAGAGGCTGCAGGAGTACGACTTCACCTCGGAACATCGTAGAGGGAAAAGCCACGGTAACACAGACGCTATGTCCCGAAGACCCTGTCCAGAAGAGTGCGGCCAGTGCACAAGAGTGGAAGAGGAGCGTGCTGCAGCAGTGCGAGTAGTCAGGGCAGTGCCTGCGGACGGCTGGGATAGTGCATTCCTGAGGCGGGAGCAGCTGGCGGACGCCGACTTGGGGCCACTCTTGAGGGAAGTGGAGGCAGGGACAAGACCAACCTGGGAGAACATCGCACCGAGGAGCGCCACATACAAGTCGTACTGGGCACAATGGGACTCGTGGAAGGTCAGAGAGGGCGTGCTGTTCCAGGTATGGGAATCACCCGATGGGAAGACGCAGAGAGAACAGTTGGTACTTCCCCGGAGTGAGGTCCCGGTAGTCTTGGAGGAAGTGCACGCCAGTACTTTAGAACACCTGGGAGCAAACCGAACGATTGACAAACTACGGCAGCGCTACTACTGGCTGAGGCTCCGAGCAGACGCTGAGAGATGGTGCCGTCAGTGTCACGTGTGCGCGGCGAGTCGTGGCGCCAAGACTAGGAGCCAGGGTCGAATGCAGCAGTACAACTTCGGAGCACCATTCGAACGGATCGCCGTTGAAATTGCTGGACCGTTCCCATTGTCCGACTGAGGCAACAAGTACCTGATGGTGGTCGTGGACTACTTCACCAAGTGGCCGGAGGTGTATGCCATCCCGAACCAAGAGGCAAAGACAATCACAGTCTGCCTCGTGGAGCAAGTGTTCTGCCGCTTTGGGGTGCCGTTGGAGCTCCACAGCGACCAGAGCACCAATTTTGAGTCCAACCTGATGAAGGAGGCACTAGCAAGACTTGGGGTTAACAAGACCCGCACAACACCTCTACATCCCCAGTCGGATGGCATGGTAGAAAGGTACGATACATCAAGACCTTAGAGGAACACCTGAGGAAAGTCATGGCCAGCCATCAGCGAGACTGGGACGTTAAGGTGCCACTGTTCTTGTTGGCCTATCGCTCGTCTACACACGACACAACTGGGATGATGCCAGCCAGCTTAATGTTCGGCCGAGAGTTACGCCTCCCTTGTGACCTGGCTTTTGGAAGCCCTCCGGAGGCGAAACAGCCAGCGACCGAGTATGTGGAGAACCTGGTGGACCACCTTCACGACACGCATGAGGTGGCTCCCCAGAACATCCAGAAGGCAAGCGACTGCATGAAGACTCGATACGACAGGCAAGCCAACAGCCAAGGGTTCCAGCAAGGTGACCTGGTCTGGTTGTACCGCCCTACCCGGACCAAGGGACGCTGCCCGAAGCTCCAGCAGCCATGGCAAGGATCGTACCGGGTGATGAAGAGGATTAACGACATGGTCTACCGCATCCAGAAGGTGCCCCGAGGAAAGATGTTGGT
Organism: Mantis religiosa; assembly: GCA_030765055.1. Classification (NCBI taxonomy): domain Eukaryota; kingdom Metazoa; phylum Arthropoda; class Insecta; order Mantodea; family Mantidae; genus Mantis; species Mantis religiosa. The sequence goes on along the minus strand of JAUKNK010000427.1, from coordinate 287,759 downwards.
GGTAGACCTGGATCGCCTGGCCCGCTACGGTGGTGCTGTTCGGGACGACAAGCTTTGAGGAGGGAGCAGTGTCACCTAATTATTGGAAGGCCCAACCAGCTAGCGGCTTGGAGGGCGACAGGCCGCATTTGGCCCACGCCTACCCATTTATCTTGTAGCTCTAACAAGGCGGAAGTTTGGAAAAACTGGAAGACTGTGTACGTGTATCAGAGGAGTTGTACGTAATTGTGAGTGTAGAGTGGACCTGTGACAGACGAACTGGCAAATTGTAATTGTGTGCGCTACGTAATTCTGTGTAATCATTAAGTGTTCCAACTGTAATTCGGTGGAAATAAAGAACATTTTGAGTTTGTGCAATTGGACTTTTAATTTCACGAACCCCCAAATGAAATGTGTAGTGTTTAACGACCGCTTTTACTACATACGGCACCGCAGGCGGTAACACTGGTGATACATGCGATGAAGATGGAGCACCGGTGGAATGAGATGGCGGGGGAAACCGGAGGTCCCGGAGAAAACCCACCCCAACGCCGTGTTGTCCACCACAAATCTCACTTTGCGGTCGTCTGGGATCGAACCCGGGCCGCCTTGGTGAGAGCCAAGCGGTCTAACCACTGAGCCACGGTGTGGCCCGAACCCCCAAAGTCACTATATATATATGTATATGTGTGTGTGTGTGTGTCTGTGTAATGTCATTAAGCCATAATTCTTTAATCAGTAACATGTATGTCTCTCTATTATTTACTTTTCTTATTATCCCCTAACATTTTTTGTGTATAATTTAAAGACTTATCTAATACTTCCCCATAATGTTATCCCATAAAGGGGTAAAATTCATAAAGACATAATAAACTTGTTTCAGCATTTTATCACCCATGGATTTTCTTACCTGCCTCATTATGTATGCCAGTGTCGATTTTTTGTTATATAATTTATATATGGTTTACAATTAGGTGTTTATCTATTATTCCTAAAAATGTCTCTACGGTATTTTTGCTCTGTCTCATTCCAATTTATACTATTTTAACAACATTTTTCAATTCTAAGTTTATCCAGACTGTCTTTTGGGTATTTAATATTATGTCCAAATTTAAATATTTGTTTTTACTTCTTCCATTAACTTATTTGCTCTTTTTTCTATACAAGCTTTTTTTAATACATTTACATCCTTCTACATTGTCATATTGGAGGATGAATAAAATGGGTCAAATGTTGCCTAAATGCTGCAGGGTCCATAGAGCTTAAGAGTTACCCAACATTTGTCTTTCAGGTTAAGGGAAAACCCTGGCAAAAACCTTCATCCAGGTAATTCACCCTAGCAACGGGGCATCTTGAACATGAAGCAGACATCTACGCTACCGAGGAGGGCACATACATGAGCTGCTGTTTGACCCCACATAACCAATAGCTATACACATTTCCATTTTTTTGCACAAACTTGAAAATATGACAGACATACATAAGAAAGAAAAATGGGAAGTTTTGGAGAACTCAATGTATAACCTTTTGGAATTCTGACTTTATTTTTCTATAACATTAACACTATTTCTGTGATTGATTTTCACAGACTGCATCATGTTTTTTAAGTATGAATTAATCCTGTTTTGTGGCATCCTGCAAATTCCATATATTAAATTTTGCAATTATTTCTAAGCCAACACAGTCAAAAGTTTTAGTTAAATCTTATAGCATAATTTATTGCATTTATTGTAGATATCTTTGTCTCGAATCAAAATTGCCATTTTGACACTATGTTCAATTTTATGAAATAGTTAAAAATTGCTTTAAAAACACGCCTTCCATTATTTTCAATATACGAGAGCTGATCAGCAAAGACTGAGACTCATTTTCTCCTGTAACTTCTGTGACAGTTTCGTATCCATAACATAAATATCTCAAAAGAGCAGTTTTTTATGTATAGTATGAGTAGGCAGCAGCACTCTCGTATTGGTAGGTTGGTAGTAATGCTCTATTTTGTAGACCCTATGTGTATTTTGCATACCAGACAATGATGATGCTAGAGTGCAATGAAATTGTGTTTTCGTTTAAATCATACAGCCACCAAAAGTTATGAAAAGCTGAAGCAAGTGTACAGTAAAGATGCACTACCTCGTGCAGGAGTGTTTAGGTGGTTCAAGGACTTCAAAGAAGGTCGAAGGTGGGCCTGGTATTTCGGCTTCTGATGTGACTGAAGTCAACATCAACACAGCTGCTGCGATTCTCCAAGAGGATCGGTATATAACATTACGTAACCTCAGTGAAGTGTTGAGAATTTCATGTGGCAGTGTGTTTACAATTATGCACGACCATCTCCATATGACCCGAGTTTGTGCTTGTTGGGTGCCACATCTGTTGACTCCCGAACTAAAGGCTGTGCGAATGGAGACAAGCCATGAGGTGCTGCATCTCTTTGTTGATGGACGGGATGCATTTTTAAATCGATTATCACCGATGATGAGTCATGGCTGCATCATTATGATCCTGAAGGAAAACAAGCCAGCACAGAGTGGAAATCGCCAGGTTCTAAAACACCAAAAAAGGCAAAATTTGTTCTATCTGCTGCTGAAGTGATGGTAATCACATTTTTTGACTGTAATGGAATGATTTACCAGCATGCAGTTCCCCCTCACACTACTGTTACAGCAGCATACTGGACGTCAGTATTGCTACACTGAGGAAGCATATTGCAAAGAAATGACCAGAGCTTTCTCGGACTGGGTGATGACTTCATCATGACAATGCACAGCCTCGTGTCGCATGCAGTTCCTTCTCATACTACTGTTACAGCAGCATACTACATGTCAGTATTGCTACACTGAGGAAGCAAATTGCAAAGAAATGACCAGAACTTTCTCGGACTGGGTGACGACTTCATCATGACAATGCACAGCCTCATGTCGCATGCAGTTCCTTCTCACACTACTGTTACAGCAGCATACTACACGTCAGTATTGGCTACACTGAGGAAGCACATTGCAAAGAAATGACCAGAGCTTTCTGGGACTGGGTGGTGACCTCATCATGACAATGCATGGCCTCACGTCACATGCAGTTCCCCCTTACACTACTGTTACAGCAGCATACTACACATCAGTATTGGCTACACTGAGGAAGCACATAGCAAAGAAATGACCAGAGCTTTCTTGGATTTGGTGACGACTTCATTATGACAATTCACGACCTCACAGCACATGCAGTTCCCCCTCACACTACTGTTATAGCAGCATACTACACATCAGTATTGGCTACATTGAGGAAGCACATAGCAAAGAAACGACCAGAGCTTTCCCGGACTGGGTGGCGACTTCATCATGACAATGCACGGCCTCACGTCACATACAGTTCCTCCTGACACTACTGTTACAGCAGCATACTACACGTCAGTATTGCCTACACTGAGGAAGCACATAGCAAAGAAACGACCAGAGCTTTCTCGGACTGAGTAGCGACTTCATCATGACAATGCATGGCCTCACATCGCAAATCAAGTCATGCAGTTTCTGGCTCGATTCAACATTACTTGTGTACCACATCCACCTTATAGCCCTGATCTTGCACCCTGTGCCTTTGTTTATTCCCATCACTAAAGGCAAAGCTTAGGGGTATTCGATTTGAGAACTCTGAAGCAGTGCTCAAGAAAAGTGAGGCGATTCTCAAGGACCTGACAAAGAATGGTCTGCAGCAAGTGTTCAAGGACTGGCAGAGATGCTATAAAAAGTGCATTGAAGTAGGAGGGGACTACTTTGAAAAAGATCATGTAAACATTGAATTACAGTAATAAACATCTGTGAAAATTATTATTCTCAGTATTTGTTGATCAGCCCTCGTAGTTGCTTCCTTTTGTTTAAATAATGGCCTTACAGTGACTTTCTTTAATATATCTTGAAACACTTTTTGAGTTAATGATGCATTTGTAAAATGTATTAGCAGGTTAGCAATCCCATTTTTAAAATCTTTTATAACTTTATTTGAAATTTTAGTGAAACCTGCAGACATTTTAGCTTAAGCCTATCAGTTTCTTTGCTCTGTTTTCTCTATAATTCCCATTGATTTTATCTCATTTTTTGGTAATACTTGGTTGCTGTTATATTGCCCATTTACCTTTATTTGACTTATAATATTTATGTAAGGATCATTAAATTACTTACTTATCCCATACAGATTTTCTATCTTCTTGTCATTTTCTCTAATTTTAATGTCTTTCACTTATATAACTTTTCTTTTCTTGCATATTGTATTTGTCAGATTCCACATTTTTATCATCTGAGAGTAATGAATATCTCATTTTGTGCAAGAAAATGTAAGAAAGCTTCATTCTGTTTTTAAAAATTATCCGTTCGTCTTTAGAGTAACTTTATGTTTTATCATCATATAAATGTTGTATCATTATTTTAATAAATGCAGATTGACTGATAATGGTGAAAACCAAAAGATGTATTTTCTCTGCTTAAATATGTATTTTGATTATAAAGTTAATAAAATATTACACAGATATGATTAACTTACATTAATGGTGTTAAATGTATGTTTTCATTTATAACCCATCCACTTCCTTTCATTCTTACCCTTTTACTTTGATGCGCTATATTTGAAAGTGTATTTTGCGGCTACATAAATTAACAAAATAAATAGAAGTGGATGTTGTAGATATTTGAAAATAATGACAAATTTTAAATTTTAAATACAAATCTATACCTTCCACTAGAAAAATTTGAATGAAAGCAAAATATTTGTTAGATTCATGAAATAGCTTTTCTGAGTCCACTGCCCTCGAGAAAGTGTTCCTTCTTCTACAGATATCCTTTACATCAAATGACAGATGACTGCTATTAGATCTTCCTGATTGCAAAACCAAGGAGAAATTGCCATAGCAACTAACAGATGCCTTTTGATCAATCTGAACTTAGTGGGATCTCTTTAACCCTTTTTTTCCTTGTAATTTACATCCTCCAATGTTAGGTCATATCAGACGATGAATGGAATGGTTGAAATGATGCTCAAATCAGTCCGGGGTCCATGGAGCTTAGAGTTACCTGACATTCGTCTTACAAGATAAGGGAAAACTACGGGATAAACCTTATCCAGGTAACTCACCCTGACCGAGATTCGAACTCGGGACCTCTTGAACATGAGACAGACATGCTACCACCACGCTACCAAGGCGGGCTCTTTAACCCTTTTGGTTCCATCATCCATTATAATGGACATCAGCTTTTTTTCCTATTTGTAATGGTTTTAACTGTTGTTGCTGCTATATTTTTGTTATACTGTAGCTAAAAGCTATGTACTTTGGATATGTTCACTCAATTCTAACCTATGGCATTCCAGTATGGGGCATGTCCACAAATCTTTATGTCATCTTTAAATTACAAAATAAAATACTAAAAATAATTAAGCAAGTACCTATAAGAATGCCTAGTAGGATAGTATTTAAGGAATTAAATATTTTACCTCTCCCTTCCATATATATTCTGGAAACATTATGCTTCATCTATAAAAATAGAAATATCTTCAAAACAAATAACATGTATCACACACACAACACCAGATCATTAAATCACATACATACCACATTCTGTCGCAGTAGCATTACTCACCATGGGACTAGCCTATACAATGCATTACCTGAACATTTCAAAGATCAGGTCTATAGCAAATTTAAATCTTCATTAACAAAAGCACTCTTAAAACATGTACCTTTAAACATCCAGGAATTTAAAGACATAAATTTGTAATAACTTTGTAAATATTACTTCTTGTATCAGCTACTTCATACTGTACATACTGTTGTATATAGTATTATGTTATATAGTTATGTAGTATTACTGACGAAGACATGATTTATGTATAAATCACAAGGCGAATAAAGTATCTTATCTTTTCTAATTAAACATATGCATTTGAGATGTTCTGATTTGTAATTTTTTTTCACAATTTACATTGTACTGTTTTATAAGAAGCAAAATCCATGCAGTCAAACGATACGCTGTCAGCATCCAAGCATTCCATCAAACTGATTATTTTACTTTGGTCCTCCCACATCTTTACAACAGACACACTTGACTGCAGTTGCCGAGACATGAACACACAACCACTGGCTTTGAGTGCATGGCTAGTACACTGTGTGTTGCTGTAACGATCATGGCTGTTCAAGTCAGTTGCTTGAAGGTATCTTAGACGCCCTCGTGTAACCCGATTTCCAATTAGAGGAAGACTGGAATAAGTAGCAAAACAATTTGTGTCTGAAAGGTTCAAACATGAGTAGCGATTCGGGGAAAATCCCAAAACAACCGACGGTTTGGCCACAGGAATCGAGCCTGCGATCTTCCGAATAGAGGCCACGACGCTACCGCATGAGTTGTCCTACTTGGTAAACCATCTACTAATTTTAGTTAATTGTTGGAAATTAATCATTTCTTCATACTAGCCGTATATAGGCTAAGGTTTTTGATAGTTACAGATGAAAAATTCAATGCTATGGCCGGTATTTGAATCACAGATCTCCTGGTTTTTGTCCAGTCGCTGTAACCCATCGAGCTACCATGGCCAACTTGCAGTCATGACATTAAATTGCTTATTTGACCCGCATATTTGCCCGGTAAACCACTAGGGGCTCTCGCATTTGAGACACACCGTTTGTGGCAACTTACTATCGTAAGTACTTGAGTCCCAGGCTTCATCATTTAACTCTTATTATTTTAGTTAACTGATGGAAATTAATCATTTCTTCATACTAGCAGTATATAGGCTGAGATTTTTGATAGAGTCACACATGAAAAATTCAATGCAATGGCTGGGATTTGAACCACGGATCTCCTGGTTTCCGTCCAGTCGCTCTAACCCATTGAGCTAATGAAATGAAATGATATGTATAGTGTTTAACGCCCACTTTTACTACATACGACACCGCAGGCGGTCACACTGATGGTACATGAGATTAAGATGGAGCGCCGGTGGAATGAGGTGGTGGGGGAAACTGGAGGTCCCGGAGAAAACCCGCCCCAGCGCCGTGTTGTCCACTACAAATCTCACTTTGCGGTCGCCTGGGATCGAACCAGGGCCACCTTAGTGAGAACCAAGTGGTCTAACCATTGAGCCACTGCGCGGCCCCCATTGAGCTACCGCGGCCAACTTGCAGTCATGACATTAAATTCTTTATTTGACCCGCATATTTGCCCGGTAAAACACTAGAGGCTCTCGCATTCGAGATACACCATTTGTGGCGACTTACTATCCTAAGTACTGTCGCCAGGCCATTGCTGATCAAGGCGGCAAGGCATTCAAAGGGATGCGCAGTGCAGTGTGTAGATGAAAGCTCGCCTAAACGGCTGGGGGGGAGGAGACGGATTTCATGTGAGTTCGGCTTTGTTCTAGCTGGGTCTCAATTGTTTGAGAAATTTCTGGAATGTTAGTAATATATAAAAAGGCAGCCCGTCCGCCAAAGAGGAGTTAGTCGGTAATTGAACGCGTGCCGGTAAACAGCTGTGTTTGTTGACCTTGTATGTTGTATTGTGTATGTGTACGAAGCGCATTTCTACGTAAATAAAATGCAATTTTTTGTGCTTGTAACTTGGACTTTTGATTTCATGAACCCACAAAGTCACAGTACTGAGTCCCAGGCTTCATCATTTAACTCTTATTATTTTATTTAATGTCATGACGCCAAGTTGACCATGGTAGCTCAATGGGTTAGAGCGATTGGACAAAAACCAGGAGATCCGTGGTTCAAATGTCGGCCATGACATTGAATTTTTCATCTTGAGTCTATCAAAAGTCTACTAATTTCCTGAGAGAGTCAGTGAGAGAGAATGAGAGAGATGAAGAGTGTAGGAGAAAGAAACACGTTTCCCCATTTTCTTCCAGGCGAGTGTTTAAACTTTTGATGCACATAATAAAATATTCCATAAACATGTCTTCATTTTGGTTCATACGTGTTCTTTTAAATACAATCCATAAGTTTCAACGCATTTTGCATCTACGTCGCATTTTGTTGTGTTCTTTTCTTATTGTTAGTGAATTTCGCACCGAAATGTATCTTATTAATTATATGTATCTTATATAATTAACGATTCTCACAATAGTGGCATACCTCTTTCAGTAGACAGCCATCAACCTTTATCCTTCACATAAAAATGAAGTTACTTTAGATGATAAAGTTCTACAAGCTTTACAAAGGTTGTTGAATAATTTCTGAATATATGAGTTCAGAATTTCGAACTAGGTCTTACGTGGATCTTAGCGCAGAAGATATATGGAGAAGGCTATAGCTAGATTTTTCAATTTGCAACTCTCATACTGAAGGACTAAACAGACCAGAAGTTAATGCTGAAGTCAGTGACCTTCTTAGGGACCAGCTTGACCATACCAGCTAATCTCTCGTGAAAGGACCGCATTTCCCACGCTAGATGGAGTAATGTGGGCTGACGACGATGATGATATATAGTGTGAGTGTGTGGTGTTTTAGGGCCCGTCGACTACAAGGTCATTTGGGCCCGAAGTCAACACTAAAACCTAAAAGCTACACAAATTAAGCTAAAAAGTAAAATAAAATAAAAACACTCGATTATTAAAAGTACATAAAAGACCCATCCCAAGACATAACTTAAAATCTCTAAAATTAACAAATATAAAATGCAAGTTAGACTTGTTTATTAAAACCGATTTGGGCAACAAACCGCAGTGCTTTAACCACGGCCACTGGGTCGTCCCCTAAAACACCCAGCAAGTTAGTCCCCAAGCCTACTGACTGGCAAACGCGGGCGTACTGCAGGCACTCGAGTAACACATGCCGCACAGTGAGGCGTACTGCACATGGAGCACACACTGGGGCCGGTTCCCCTCTTAACAAATGACCATGAGTCGCTCGTGTGTGCCCCATTCTCAGCCGGGTGAGTTATCACCTCGGCTCGCCGGTTATCCCTGCAGGAAGTTAGCCAGGGTTGTACGCTCTCCTTTATTGCCCGGAGTTGTGTGCCTTCCAAAGCTGTCCAGGAGTGCTGCCAAGCAGATAGGAGTTGGCGACGGAAAAAACCTTGCACATCCTGGTATGGCACCGTAGTTGTTAAACTCCAGGGCAAACAGCAAGCGGACTTAGCAGCCGCGTCCGCCTCCTCGTTCCCGGAAATCCCCACATGACCTGGGGTCCAAGTAAAAACAAAATTGTATCCGCGACTGAGCATTTGCGAGATCTGGGTCTGTATTTTTAAAACAAGGGTGTGAGCGGCAGTGTGCTGTTGCAAGGCCTGAAGAGCACTTAGAGTCAGTGCAGACAATAAAAGAGCCAGGAGCTAACTTGCAAATAAAAAGGAGCAAATAGAAGGTGGCATACAGCTCTGCGGAGAAAACTGAAGTGGAGTCCAGAAGGCGAAATTTATGAGCCTCACCGTTAATGAAGAACGCGCAACCCGTAGTGCTACCTAACTGAGAACCGTCTGTAAAGACCGGAACATAGTTAGGGTAACGGCCCAGTAGTTTAGCAAAAAGTTGTTGGAACACCGAATGTGGAGTAGCGAGTCTAGAGTTGCTTGAAAGAGCGAGATCGAACCGCGCACGATTGAGCTGCCATGCAGGATAAGGGCAGATGGACGACCTCTCCACGCGAGGCATTCGGAGGCCATGCGAATGTAGGAGATCCCGAAATCTTATTCCCATGGGGCGTGTCCGAGAACCAGGGCGCATATAACGGTGGACTAAATCTGGACACAGAAATGGTTTAAAACAAGGATGATTGGGATAACTTGCCAACTTCGAGACGTACGAGCAGAGTAACTGCGAGCGACGAATATGGAGTGGAGGTTCGCCTGAGTCTGCATACAGGCAGTTGACTCGACTGGTGTGGAAAGCTCCTGAGGCAAGGCGGATGCCAGCATGATGCACGGTGTCTAAAAGGCGAAGTTTAGCGGCGGTCGCTGCGCCATAAATAAAACTGCCATAGTCCAGCTTGGACCGAACCAGAGAGCGGTAGAGCCTCAACATTAACGAGCGATCGCCCCCCCCCCCCAAGATGCTCCAGATAATACCTTCAGCACCCGCAGAGAACGATCGCAAGAGGCTCGAAGGTGACGAATGTGATGCTCCCAGTTGAGTTGTCTGTCCAAGTAGAGGCCCAAGAACTTCAGGTGCGAGACAAATGGCAGGAGTGTGCCGTTCAAATGAAGATCAGGAGGCGAGTGATACCTCGTAGGCGGTGAAAGTGGATACACTGTGTCTTAGCAGCTGAAAAGCGGAAGCCGTTTTGAAGCGCCCAAGCTGCTAGCTGGGTGATGGTCAGCTGCAGTTGGCGCTCAATGTGAACTATGTTGGCTGACCTATAATAAACTGCGAAGTCGTCAACATACAGTGATGATGGAATTCCGCTTCGAACGGCACTAGTGATGCCGTAGATAGCTACGGCAAAAAGGTCGACGCTCAAAATCGACCCTTGAGGTACGCCGTTCTCCTGTATCCGCTCCCGGGATATCGTGTTTCCTATGCGGACACGAAACCGGAGAAGTTTTAGAAAGTTGCATAGGAATTCGGGTAGATGACCACGCATACCGTAACCATGTAGGTTACGGAGTATGCCGTACCGCCAAGTGGTGTCATAGGCCTTCTCCAGGTCGAGGAACACGCCCACGGCGTGCTGTTTCAGTAGAAAGGCATCGGAAATATACCCCTCAAGGCGTGTTAGATTATCGACACTTGAGCGATGACGACGAAAACCGCATTGCAAGTTGGACAGATGGTTATGTTTTTCTAGCCACCAATTTAACCGAGCGTTTATCATTCGCTCAAAGGCCTTACAGATGACACTCGTCAGGCAAATGGGGCTGTAGCTAGATGGAAGGGTACGATCCTTCCCGGGACGAGGGATTGCAATGACAATACCCTCTCGCCAGGAGGAGGGGAAAACCAGCTCATGCCAAATGCGGTTATAGATGTTTAAGAGGAAACATAGCGCCTCAGATGGAAGTATATATATATATATATATATATATATATATATATATATATATATATAACGGCGCTCAACTACGGCGATCATCAGCGCCCTTTAAAAAACTAGTCATGGCAGAAGCCAGATATAAAACTTTCTAAAAACTATACAATGTAACAAAACCTATTAAAAATACACGTACATAAAAAACATCAATCAAAACCTACTAAAAATTTCGTGCACTAAATCCTAAACTCTAAACTAGACAAGAATCTAAAAACCTCCACGGGTTTCCACGCACGGCCTACACGTGGGTGGGCCTGTTGACCGTCTCCCTCAACCACGAAGAGGAGCCCACACGAGGGAGACTGTTGACTCGGGACCCCGGGTGCGCCAAACCCTTACCTATCGAAGTAGGCCCCTGGGCTGACGAATGATTTAGTGATCATACATCTTTATGGATGGTAGGGAACCTTCCCATGCAAAACCCAACCGCATGTCCCTGCTATTTAGCATACACTATGCAAGAATTTTTGGATGAGCAGTGAATAAGCAGTTTGCAAGTAAGTGAAATATACGAGGTATGTCCAGAAAGTAAGTTCTGTTTGGTAATAAAATTATATTGTGTACAGATGCAGAAAAATTATTTATTGCACAAAATTCTACAACTCTTAAACTACTTTTCCACATAACTCCTAAAATTTTGCCGGCATTTGTCATAGCGAGGCACACGTTTTTGGATACCTTCTTCATAGAAGTTTGCCGCCTGTATCTTCAACCAGTTGGAAACATTTTCTTTCAGCTCTTCATCATTGTTGAAGTGTTAACCGCCAAGGAAAGATTTGAGGTGCAAAAACAGATGAAAGTCGCTAGGAGCTAGGTCAGGGCTGTACGGGGGGTGGTCAAACACTTCACAGCCAAATCCCTGTAGGATATTTTCATCGCATTTGCAGGTGTGGTCGTGCGTTGTCATGCAGAAACACAACACCTTTTGACATCGCAAATTTGCCGAAAAATTTCAATTGGTTTCACTTTCCTAGCATTCAGAAAACGAATCACAGATCTGATTTCACAAGCGGCGGGATTTTCAATCAACGCCGACATTGTAAACAAGCACAACAAAGTGTACGTAGCTGACAGCGATCTCACAATGGCGCACCTTTTTTCTCCTTGATACAGAGCGTCTACCGCGCATGTGCAGAACTGCGATCGCAGCGCTGCAGCGGAGATAAGTTGAATCAGAACTTACTCTGGACGCCCCTTGAACTTCATTGTTTGTATATCGAGATTTAACTGTATTGGAACACCACAGTGAAGCGAAAAATTATTAAATTTTAGATGAGTCGCATTTCTTACACATCTGCTTCACTTTCGTACCTATTTTGAGGACATGTTTCGCAAATCTTCGTTTGCATCTACGGCTCTTGTGCGACTGACGCTAGATCCAGCGGTGTGGGTAATTCTGGGGTTGTTGCTGCCATCTGTTGATTTAGTGATGAACTGAAATGTGGGATTCTCTTCTAGCGGGATTTCAAAGTTCATTAGTTGGTTTTTATGTTTTTCTATGTATATCCTTTCCCATATGACGAGTTCACTATGTTTTTGTACCTATTTTAGTAATTCTGTGTTATCTTCAATTTCATGATTTTCAGACCAGAAATGAGCTGCTATTGCGGACTTATCAATATTTTTGTATCTTAAGTGCCTGAAGTGTTCTTTCTTTCTAGTGCCTATGTTCCTTTATAAACAAATTTCAGGACTAGCTATGGGAAGCCCGCTATCACCATTTTTGGCCAATCTATACATGAGCTTTTTCGAAACACATATTACTAAAGCCTTCCCTCATATGTTTAAAACATGGTACAGATACGTAGATGACATCTTTGCAATAGTGCCCTACAAACTAATAGATGATGCTTTGAAACTACTCAACCTGCAAGAACCCAGCATACAATTCACAGTAGAAACTGAAGAGGACTGTACTCTACCTTTTTTAGACCTTAAAATCAAAAAAGGCAATGAAAAACTAGAATTTGGCATTCATAGAAAAGCAACACACACAGATAATTACATCAAAGCAAATAGTTTCAACCCAATTCCACACAAACATGCAAACCATCAACAGTCTGACACACAGATTAGTAAATCTACCTCTCAGCCAGCAAGAATATCAAAAAGAATACCATCAAATCTTAAAAACTGCAATTAAAAATGGATATGGAAAAAACCTTGTAGATAAAAAACTAAAATTATTCAAACTTCAAAAGAAATTAAAACAGATCACAGCTCTCACACCAATAAAACAAGAAACTAGATTTGCTAAATTTACTTACCACCCCTGGGCCACAAAAAAGTTCCAAAAAATATTCAAGAAACACAATATAACATTGGCACCAAAAAACAATTACAACATTAACAACCTACTTCACAGTAATAATACTGATAAGATAAAACCAGAGGAAAAGTCAGGCATTTACAAAATTAAGTGTAAAGACTGTGAAAAAATTTACATAGGGAGGACAAAAAGGAACATAGGCACTAGAAAGAAAGAACACTTCAGGCACTTAAGATACAAAAATATTGATAAGTCCGCAATAGCAGCTCATTTCTGGTCTGAAAATCATGAAATTGAAGATAACACAGAATTACTAAAATACGTACAAAAACATAGTGAACTCGTCATATGGGAGAGGATATACAAGAAAAACATATAAACCAACTAATGAACTTTGAAATCCCGCTAGAAGAGAATCCCACATTTCAGTTCATCACTAAATCAACAGATGGCAGCAACAACCCCAGAATTACCCACACCGCTGGATCTAGCGTCAGTCGCACAAGAGCCGTAGATGCAAACGAAGATTTGCGAAACATGTCCTCAAAATAGGTACGAAAGTGAAGCAGATGTGTAAGAAATGTGACTCATCTAAAATTTAATAATTCATTGTTTGTGTTTATTGCTTGATAGCGATGGAACTTTCTTTATCATATGCAACAATTAAAGTTATTTATTTTGTTAGCTGTACTGTGAATTGTCAGAATTATATATGAGAGGCAAAGAGCAATTCTCGTTTTGTCATGATTTCATGGTTTTCAGTCAATATTTTAAAAAACTGACAGCTCAATTTTATTTATTTATTTATTTATTTGTACTTCCATAACTTACAATCTCAGTTACAAGTTTTACAATTCTAATCTAGGTACAAATTTGTGCTTTGCTTATATTACGGGCTGATAGTTGTGTTGGCTCCCTGGCCGTTTACCTCTATCCTAGCCTTTATACGACCTTGACCTAATGTTCTGATTTTGTCTTCCATTTCTCTATCTCTTACTTCCTTGCCCTTCTCAACGATTTCTCTTTGATTTTGTCAGTAAATTTCCCCACCTCCCTTATTCTTTTCTCTCGTTTCAACGTAAGCATTTTTATTGTTACTACGTAAGCTCCTTTATTATCATTAACAATTAATTTCCAATATTTTACCAATCTAAAAGACTCTTTGTTCATCAGATGGCACCAGGGCGCAGAAGGAGGTGGTCAGAAGAAGCAATGAGAGAAGCACTAAAGGCCGTCAAGGAGAAAAAAATGGGAATTTTAAAAGCTTCCAAATGGTATGGCGTACCTCACTCCACACTAGAGAAGTATGTAAACCACAAACAGAAAGATATTGACAGTTTATTGACTACAAAAATCGGAAAAGAGTGCGCACTTGGTGAGAAGTACGAAACTGAACTGGCTGCATACTGTAGGGTTATGGAAGATCGCTATTTTGGACTTAGAAAGATATTAGACGAATGGCATTCCAGCTAGCTTTGATCAAAAATGTAAAGCATCCGTTTGATTCGAGTAGCGGTATGGCTGGAAAAAGAAGGTCTCAGGGATTTTATGAAATGGCACTCTCAACTGGCTTATCGCACTCCACAAAAGTATCCAAAATTAGGCACCATTATTGCAAACTAATTGAAATGCTCTTTAATGGTTTTCATTATGTCTTATGTGAACTTACTTTATAGGACATTTTTTGACTAAGGGACTGTGGGTTAATATGAATAAAAAACGTTGTCACAGAATTTAGTGTCTAATGATGTATTCTAACACATAGAACACTCCAAAATAAAATTGGTATCCAAAATATGGCGCCCTTACCCTCATGCTAATGCCTAAACGTGCAAATGAAATTTCGTTCACTGGTGCCTTACGTTCTTTAACGTTTAATTACAGCATTTCTAATTTGGACACTCCCACCATTTGTACAATTACATATTGGTACTTTTAACTGTTGCAGGGTTTATGTCGAATCGTATTGATGGATGACGAATTATGCCCCTCGTTGAGGTGACCATTTGGAACAGGGTTGAAGTGGTTTGGGTAGATTCCCAACGTCAATGGGTGATGGAGTAATTATATCCCTCGATGTGGCGACATTTTGGTGGATGGAATAGATGGTTCTTGAAGTCCCAGCTTACCTCGGCGTGACTTCAGTCGGTTGAGCAAGATATCTTCTTTTACAGGGGTGGTACGGCGGAAGGAAATTTTACGTAAAATGAGTAATCATTTTTCTCTGTATTAAATAATGTAGAAACTTTTATTTCCTTACTTCAATCAACACCAGTTCGAACAAAATGTATGATACAACATTTATAACACTATTCTTACACAAGATTCACTTGATGTGACGCGTTTATATCTGGATGCGTGCAAGAATCAAAAGTTTTATACGGTTGATCACTACCGTGTATAATAATTAAATTGTGTGTCTTCTAGCGATGATATTTAATGTAAAGATTATCTAGTTATACTCGATGATTGTTATGAGAATAGACTTATATTCTTCCGCACACAACGGCGTTTAAAAAGAGAATTTTACATCCGTTCACGGTGACTGTTAGGAGAAGAATAACCAGTTCATCTTCTTCTACACATTAGCATTTCGCTAATAGTTCGACCCCCCTAGAGGAATATTGAATATCCTCCATGGCAACGTAAAATCTTTTATATCTGATTGGTCCACGTTTTACGATATACGCGTCACACCAATCCCAAATAAGTTTGTTATTCAACACTTTTGTGACGTCATTTCCACTTACATAGCTTCTCTGTGCATGACTCACTCTACTTAACCTCACATAATACAATATTTGAAACTCTTTGGGGACAACATAAAATAACTGTTTCAGATGCCCCTCTTCCGAATATATGGAAAATTAACTTAAATCTTCCAATAATATTGTTCCATATATTCTAAAGAATGCCCCAATAATTAAACATTATTACAACAATGAACAATTAATACAATTTAAAATAACAATATAAAATCAGAAATTATTCGAACACAATAATAATAAACAAAACATTTTTCAGTAATTCATAAACATATTATTTTATTTTTTTATTTTTTTTTTTTTATTTGTTCTGGTGAGTGTCAAGGCTTTTGAATGGTTTTAAAAGTGTTTTGTGATATTTTCCTATTATTTTATTATCATCGTCTCTTAATTCGTACGTATGATCCCCAAATTTTCTTACTATTTTATATGGACCTTTATATAACAAATTCATTCTCCAATAGGATTTGATTTTAGAACTGGAGATATTAAATGTCTTTACTAGAACTTTATCATTTATTTCAGGATTCCATTTCGCTCCTTTTCTTTGTATCTTTGATAATCTTTTCTCTGCTTTTTCTTTTATTCTTCGAAATGCTTCAGCACACTTTTCTTCTTCATTCAATTCCATTTCATCTACTTTTAAGGTTGTCGGTGCTTTTATTACTAGAGGTTCAGGTTGTAGTCCAGTCATTAATTCGATTGGTGAAAATTTGGTAGTAGAGTTTGGGGTATTGTTAATGATTTTCTCGATAATATGGCAGTATTTGTACCAGCCTCGGTGGTTAGAATGACACAGAATTCTGAAATACAAGCCTAAATCACGCATCACTCTCTCGCAAGGATTTCCTTGGGGAAAATATGCTGAAGAGTAATACATCTTAATATTATTGTTCTTCATCTCTGAAGTAAACAATTTACTCCGGTGAACCGTTGCGTTGTCTGATAATATTGCCTTTATTGACCCATACTTTGGTATCCAATCTTTTAAAATTTTATTTACGCACGTTCTGCTTTTGATATTTTGTACAGGATAAATTTTTACGAATTTAGAAAAAATATCAAACATTACAAAAATGTATTTGCAATTGTGTTGACTAGCTGGCATTTCTCCATGAGCATCAATAGCAACTAGTTCGTTCTTTCTATCCCTGATGATAGTTTGAGGTTCAAAATCATATCTGACGTTTATTGGTTTAGCTTTCTGACACAATTCACATGTTGAAATTAATTTCCTAACCTTCTTGTCAATATGTTTAATGTACAATTGTTCTTTTATAGTCATAGCAGTTTTTTCACATCCTGAATGTGCTAAATTTTGATGAAAAGAATTTATTACATTTTCTTCCAAACTACTCGGAACTATCACTTTCCATTTTCGTATTACATCCCCATGTAATTTGTAAAGAATACCATTTTTCTTTGCTATGTTACAATTTATATTTTCTCCAATTTCTGGAACTTGTTGTAGCAATAAAGACAATTTTGGATCATTTTGTTGGGTTTCCGAAATATTCTTAAACTTTTGGGTTAGGTTTCTATTCCATTTAAAATTTAATTCGAACAATTTAATCTCATGATGTGGATGTGATAACGTTTCTGGGATTTCCCCTTCCAATCTTAGTCTTGATAATAAATCACTAAATATGTTTTCTTTTCCTGGAATGTGCCTAATCTCAATATCATACGAAGTAATTTCATGAATATAACGAGATATTTTTGAGCTAGTTAATTTACATTTCTTTATAAATGATAAACTAAAGTGATCTGTATACACAATAACTTTGGTATTGTATACATATTGCCGAAATTTTTGTAAAGCAAAATATATAGCTCCAATTTCCAATTCGGTTATGCAAGCATTAGCTTCTATTTTGTGCAATGCTCTGGAAGCAGTAGCAATTACGTGATTATTTCCAGATACATCAATCTGCGTTAGTACAGCTGCATAAGCTTGAATGCTAGCATCAGAATATATATTGAATGGTTGATTTTGAATGGGTCTTTCCAAAAGAATGGCATTTTTAAATAATTCTTTCACGTTTTGAAAAGCCTGTTGATGTTCTTCAGTCCATTTCCAAATTGAATTTTCCTTAAGAAGTTCCCTCAAAGGACTAAGCTCTTTGGCATAATTTATAACGAACCTACTCTCATATTGTAGTATTCCCATAAATCTTCTTAATTGCTTGATGTTCTTTGGTGGAGGGATAGCTTCAATCGATTTGATTCTTTCTGGATTCGGTGTCATGCCTTTTTCAGATATAATATAACCTAGAAATTCAATCTCTTTGGCAATAAATTGCGATTTATCCAGATTTATTGTCATACCACTTTCAGAAAATTTTGTAAATATATAATTTAGATGTGATATATGGTCGTCGAAATTTTGATCAAAAATAAGAAAATCATCAATATATTGTAGAGCGAAATTTTCTATGGTATCTCCGAAAATATTATGTAACGCTCGAAGTAATGCACTTCCGCTAGTGGATAATCCAAAACCACATGTTTTGAATTGGTATATTTTTCCTCCAAAATTGAATCCTGTGTATTTTCGAACAGATTCATCTAGTGGTATCTGCCAATACGATGAAACCAAATCTAATTTTGAAAAATATTTTCCACGTCCTAATTTTGATAATACCTCATCAACTCCAAGAGGTCTGAAGTGATCGGGTTGTGTTAGTGAGTTTATCTTTCTTGCGTCAATCGTCATACGCAGTGTTCCGTTCGATTTATGTACCCAACACAAAGGATGTAGGTAAGGCGAATTAGAAATCTCTATAATTCCATTTTCTAGCATATCGTTTATTACTTCAGATGCTTGTTGTCTAATAGCGATAGGCACAGATCTACTTTTATGAGTATAAGGAGCAATGTCGTTCACCTTAAATGTATGTATGTACTTATTACACAATCCAGGTTTTGTACTAAAAACGTTCCTGTTCTTTAGTATACATAACCTCAACTGTTCTCTTTGCGCGTGATTTAAATTGTATGTTTTCCCTAACTTTTCTTTCAAAGTTCTTTGGAATATCATTTCTTCCTCTTCTTGTTTTCGCTCGGTGTCGGTATTTAATGTGTTTATTTGGCAACAATGATCTCCAAGGTCAAACGTCTCATTTTCTTTATTATTTAAAAGTAAATTTTCTTTACCACTATCATCTTCTTCATTATTAATTATATCTTCTTCGTATAATATTATATTTTCTACAAAAAACCTATCATTATTTATACTATCCTTCTCATCCTCTTTTAATATAATTTCTTCTAACAAATTTATTTTTATTACTTCATTATCTCCTTTGACCTTCATTTCATGTTTTTCGAAATCTATCACACTTTGCCAACCATACAATACATCATTGCCAATAATAATATCACGAGCTAAGTTTGGTATTACCAATACGATAAAATTGAAATTCCAATCATCTATTCGTGCAAGAATTAACGCTTGATATTTAACTTTATCTTTCTTTTTCCCAATAGCTGTGCTACAGTATACATTACACACGTTTAAATATTCAATCCTAAACTTGGATAGCAATTCCTTGAATAAGTTCTCACTTATTACTGATGAACTAGCTCCTGTGTCTATCAATACTTTATATTCGCTATCGCCTATACGAAGGTTAATCTGAGGTGGATTTACTAATTCCCGATCTTTACTTCTGGAGAGAGTGAGCTTATCTTCTGGTAAATTTTGAATTTTGATTTTGCCCTGTGTCATTTCTACCGAACCACTTTCCAAGGCACAAAATGATTTGGTACTCAGTTTTCCGCATTAGTGCGGTCGGTAGTTACACTAGCAGTTGGGTTGGTACTATCGTTATTTATTTCTCTTTCTATTCCCTGAGTCTGTGTCCTTTCTAGGTTATTGTCCGCCCTTTCAAACCTAGGACCCCCAAAATCTCTTAATGAAGAGTTTTCAATGCTAGTTCCTCTTCCTCTACTTTGATAACCTGTTCTTAGGTTATTTCCCCTGTAAAACCTCAGTTGATTCACCTGATTACTCCTCACATTTCCCACAGGTTGGTTATTATTATAATTCCTCCTAGGAGTATTTGGAATTCTCCTTCCTATACCTAGCACTACCGATTCATATGTCTTTCTGGGGTTGTACTCTCTTCGTTCATAGTTGTCTCTTGAACGTGCCCCTCCCCAATTTTGGTTAAAACTATTTTGGTTTTGGTTAGTATGGTTGTGATTTTCCCCGAATGTTGGTCTTACTTCCTGTCTATTTACTTGCTTTTCTTCTATATGAGTCTTGTCAGGATCAACTTGACTATGAGTAGAATCAGAATTAAGGTTATGAGCCTCAAATTCTGATAATAACTCAATCATATCAGTAAAGTCGACGGGCTTAGCCACAATTAGGTGGTTTCTAATGTGTGGTGGATAATGTCGTATTAGCATATTCACGATCTCGGTCTCTGACATATCTGGATTCACAAGTTTGCTTTTGTTAGCAAGTTTTAGGAAATATTCAGTCATGGACACACCCTTCCTGAACTCGAATTTACCAGTGGCCAGTTCGACTTTAATTCTTCTCTGTCTTTCTGGACCCCAGAACCTATTTATAAACACGTTCCTAAACATACTATACGTTTCATGTGATGCTAATGTTAACCTCAGCCATTCTAAAGCATTTTTCTTCAAACACCTTTTAACAATCATCATCCTAAATTCATTTGGAATCTTTTTAATTTTAAAATATTCTTCTAATTCCTTTAGAAATATTTTGGGATTGTCTCCCGATTCTTCTTCGAAAGTAGGTGGACTTATGTCATGCAACAAATAATTTGTACAATTTGTGTTACCTTGACTGTGTAACTGTGTATGTGTGTGCATGTTTTGTATTTGTCTATTACCATTTACTTCACAATCAGGTGACAAAGATTCTGTATCGTCACTCTCCAAATAATTCTCTAAGTTTTGTACAATATTACCTGAATTACCAGGTAAGTCAATACATGTAATATTCTTAGATTTTATTACCCTCTGGTTCTCAGAAATTTTGCTTGCCTGTAATGCAATCACAACTTGATTCAGCTTGCTAATATTTTCTTTCTCTCTCTCAAAACTTTCCTGTGCCAAATCTATTCTTGTAATCATTTCACTATTCAACTTACTGACTTCATCATATTTAACTTTTAGTTCATCTTGTTGTGTTTGCACCTCAGTAGCAATTAGTTTAACATCATTTCTGATACTATTTACCTCTCTTACAAAATTATTCTGTATTTCAATATTTTCCTCATGGTATTTCCGTGAATTATCTAATAAGACTACATCTATTTCTTGTCTTATTCTATTCTCTAATTCCCCTATTTCTATTTTTTGTTTTTCTACAAATTCTACTTGTTGTTGCTTAAGGATTTCTGACTCCTTAGCCAATTCACTTCTTATATCTTTTACTACATTTTCCTGACTTATTTTCATTTCCTGAAACATCTCTTTTAACCTAGACATTTCTCCATCATGAGATTCTATTTTCTGTTTTAAAGATTTTATGCCTTCTCTACACTCTTCTCTTCCCTTCTCAATTTCATTTCTTAGGTTACCTAAACCTTGATCTATCCTAGCTTCTAATTTCTCTGAACTTTGATCTACTTTAGCATTTAAATTATCCATTTTAACATCAAAATTACTCATCATTTTCTCTAACCTGTCTATTATCATTTCATTATCTTTACTCTGCATAATTTCTGTTCTACTTGTTCCTGCATCATCACTAATCATTCCTTCCACTACTTCCCTGACTTCTTGTATTTCTGCTCTCTTATCACTAACTAGTCTTTCCACTCCTTCCCCAACATTTTTATTCTTATTGTCTGTTAATTTTTTACCTTCCATTTTAGGTAATATCTTTCCCTTTCTTAATAACATAAAAATGAAAATTATAATTTTGTCACTTTTTCTATTAATTATCTATTAAGATTTTTCCGTACTCACTTTTCTTCTTTCTTCTTTCTTGATTCGAAGTTACCTGTCCATTAAACTATTTATTCTCCTGTGGTGTAATCCTCCTTCTGCCTATTCGAGTCCCCGTTCGGGCGCCATTTGGCGCAGGGTTTTAAGTCGAATCGTATTGATGGATGACGAATTATGCCCCTCGTTGAGGTGACCATTTGGAACAGGGTTGAAGTGGTTTGGGTAGATTCCCAACGTCAATGGGTGATGGAGTAATTATATCCCTCGATGTGGCGACATTTTGGTGGATGGAATAGATGGTTCTTGAAGTCCCAGCTTACCTCGGCGTGACTTCAGTCGGTTGAGCAAGATATCTTCTTTTACAGGGGTGGTACGGCGGAAGGAAATTTTACGTAAAATGAGTAATCATTTTTCTCTGTATTAAATAATGTAGAAACTTTTATTTCCTTACTTCAATCAACACCAGTTCGAACAAAATGTATGATACAACATTTATAACACTATTCTTACACAAGATTCACTTGATGTGACGCGTTTATATCTGGATGCGTGCAAGAATCAAAAGTTTTATACGGTTGATCACTACCGTGTATAATAATTAAATTGTGTGTCTTCTAGCGATGATATTTAATGTAAAGATTATCTAGTTATACTCGATGATTGTTATGAGAATAGACTTATATTCTTCCGCACACAACGGCGTTTAAAAAGAGAATTTTACATCCGTTCACGGTGACTGTTAGGAGAAGAATAACCAGTTCATCTTCTTCTACACATTAGCATTTCGCTAATAGTTCGACCCCCCTAGAGGAATATTGAATATCCTCCATGGCAACGTAAAATCTTTTATATCTGATTGGTCCACGTTTTACGATATACGCGTCACACCAATCCCAAATAAGTTTGTTATTCAACACTTTTGTGACGTCATTTCCACTTACATAGCTTCTCTGTGCATGACTCACTCTACTTAACCTCACATAATACAATATTTGAAACTCTTTGGGGACAACATAAAATAACTGTTTCATAACTGTGACTATCCTATTTTACTTTGCAGCTTTGTGTCGTCACAAGCACACACGCACACGCATTTACGCACGTAGTTATTCAGTCAGCCGCAAGTAACAGGTGCATCATTCCACTGCCTGACAGGTCACGCGACCTGGCTGCGAAACTGTGCAACGCCATCTGCCTGCGGGATAATCTGCGCCCTCTAGCTCAATTCAATTGTAGCGGCGTCTGCCTCCGAGCTTACACCTCATATGTCTTTTGTGGAGGGGGATGAGGCGAGATTTCTCTTTGTGCTATAAGTTTCTCAGGTGACGTATTTCTAGTAATATACTGATCAGTAGATAAATCCTCTGAGAGCTGTTCTAAACCTTCAACTCCCCCTATCTCGTTTTCTGGGAAAAAAATCAACTCCCCCCATTCTCCCACCCAAACAGCCGATCTTCCATCTTCTAGCTCTTCATCTCTTTCTTCTCCGGAGCAGGCGATGCAGTCACTGGAAGAAAAGAGTTATACGTTAATCGATATTCAGTTGTCAGATTTATGTGTCACATTTTCATGGTCCCGTCAGGGTTAATATGTTAAAGAGACCTCAAATTGGCTGAGGCTTGAGGGAGAATTTAAGATCAGGGGTCGTGATTTACTGATGGACACCAGAAGGGGCCAAGGAAATGGCAAGAAATTGCGAATCCTAATAAGTAAAGGAGGAAGAAGCGAAGGGAACGCTCCAGATATGAAGTTAGCTTTAATTTTCGCCTAGCAAGACAGATTTTCTGAGTGGCAGACTCAAACTTGAAATATTAATGTGACAAATCTTCATTCCTTGTTATCCTTACTACTGTTTGCGATATTTGAAAATAGCAAACCTGGTAGAAAGCACTACAAATGTTTTCAGGTACAATTAGAACTAGTTTCAAAATTTTAAACAGATGCGCATAAATGGCGAATAGAAGACTTTTTAATTTGCGTTCTGCAATGTTAAGAGGTGAAATGATGCTCAAATGAGTCTGGGGTCCATGGAGCTTAGAGTTACCCGACATTCATTTTTCAGGATAAGGGAAATCCGCAGAAAATACCTTATCCCTGTAATTCACCCTGACCAAGATTCAAACTCGGGACCTCGTGAACGTAAGACAGATATGCTACCACCTACGCTACCGAGGCCTTCGTGAGTAGAATAGAAAATATGTTATTTGGTGCATCCTTTGTTAGTTGTTCTCCTTCCATACTTGCAGAAACAGATGTAACTAAATGTTAAACTAAATGTTACTAACCACTGAGCCATGGCGCGGCCAACTGCGGAAGGTGAAATGCGAATTCGCATTCACGAAAGGCTAAAAAATGTTTATGGTGATGCAACAGTGGATGTCAGCACTGTTAAAGACGATCGGTTCGTCGCTGTAACAAAGCTGAAGGGCAAACACCGTTGGCAGATGAAAAGCAAAGCGGCAGGCCGGTCACTGCAATGACCCCATGCAACATTCAGCGAGTCTATGACATCATTCGTGGTGATCACCGGGTAACAACAGGTGAATTGTGTCATATTACCTCC
Organism: Mantis religiosa; assembly: GCA_030765055.1. NCBI lineage: Eukaryota > Metazoa > Arthropoda > Insecta > Mantodea > Mantidae > Mantis > Mantis religiosa. The sequence goes on along the minus strand of JAUKNK010000427.1, from coordinate 263,247 downwards.
CTCAGTAAAGGCAGTGTGATTACGATTATTCAACAACTGGGTTACTCAAACGTTTGTTCATGTCGGGTATCAAGAATGTTAACCGCCCAAAACAAAGAAACAAGGAAAGCAATAGCCTCCGAACACTTGTAGCGTTTCGATTTGGTAGGAGAGGAGTTTCTGGAAAAAATTGTTATTGGAGACAAAACGGGGTTCATTTTTTTTTTAACCTGAATCAAAGTGGCAGTCAATGGAATGGCATCACACGTCACCGAAGAAAAACAAATTTAAAACTCAGCGGTCGGCAGGGAAAGTTATGAGGACAGTGTTTTAGGATGCAGAGGGTGTGCTTATGATTGATTTTTTGTAGCAGGGATGCACAATACATTCTGTCCAATACCTCAGAACTCTCAAAAAGCTGAAAGAACGTCTTCGCCGAGTTCGCCCAACAAAAGCTATGGCGGATGTTCTTCTTTTGAATGACAATGCAAGACCAGACACCAGCCGCTACATCACTGCAGAAATTGAGAAATTGGGATGCCAAGTCTTACAGCCCTGACCTGGCACTATCAGACTTCCATCTGTTTGGGCCACTAAAGGAAGCTCATCGTGGGATTCATTTTGAAGATGAGGAGGCTGTGAAAACGTCCGTGCGTGAATGGCTTAGGAAGCATGACCATGTGTTTTACCACACTGGAATACATGCCCTAGTTAAAAGGTTGACCAAAACTGTGGAAAAAGATGGACATTATATTGAATAGTGACAAATTAATCGTCAATGTTGTAGTTTTCAAGCCATGTAAATTGGATTCAATTTTCTTGGCAATTAAAAGAGAAAACCCTCCCACCCTCGTATTTAGTGATAGGGAATGGCAATTTCCTCCAAAATTAAAAGGAAGATCTATATTTAAATTGATTGAAAACTACTATCCTAAAGGATACATATTTGGTGTTAAGTATAATTAAAAATAATTTTAAACTGCAATTTTAAAATACTTAAATCCCAGGCTTCATCATTTAACTCTTATTATTTCAAGTTAATTGATGAAAATGAATCATTTCTTCACAGTAGCCATATATAGACTAAGGTTTTGGATAGATAAGTCAACCTGAAAAATTCAATGCCAAGGCCGGGATTTGAACCACGAATCTTCTGGTTTCCATTCAGTCGCTCTTACCCTTTAAGCTACTATGGCCAATGTGCCATCCTCACATTAAATTCTCCAATTGACTCATATATAGTTTCCCGGTAAACCACTATGGGCTCTTGTATCTTGTATAGAATCTTGTATCCTATCTCGGATAGGAGAGCCCATAGTGGTTTACCATTAAAATATACGAGGGGGGACCCAAAAGAAACCGGTTTGTTGTCATAAAAACTTTATTGATGAACCTTTTTACAAAATTACTTCAGTCACCTTCAAAATACTCTCCATTACATGCGATGCACTTTTCAAGTCTCTTTTCCCACTGTTGGAAGCATGTTTAGAACTCTTCAAGTTTGATATTGTCCAGTGCTCTTTGCGAAGCTGTTTTTACCGCCTCCACATCGTCATCACGCTCCCCTTTTAGCGGTTTTTTCATTAATGGAAATAGGAAAAAGTCGCACGTGCCTAGGTGCAGCAAATATAGTGTGTGGGGAACGACGGATCACCTCTGAGATGCCAAATAGTGGGTCACTCGTAAAGCCGTGTGTGCTGGAGCGTTGTTGTGATGCAGAAACCAGTCACCTGATCGCCAAAGTTATGGGCGTTTCCTCCTCACATCCTCTCGCAGACACCTTAAAACATCCAAGTAAAAGTGCTGGTTAACAATCTGGCCAGGGGATACGAATTCCCGATGCACAATGTCATGAACATCTGAAAAGACAATCATCATCGTCTTCACATTTGACCTCACTTGCCTTGCATTTTTTGGTCTGGGAGAGTTGGAAGTCCTCCACTTGCTTGACGCTTTCTTGGTTTCTGGGTCATACCCGTAACACCAACTCTCATCCCCTGTAATGACTTTGTTCAAGAAGTTTGGATCACGTGCAATCTCTGTTTTCAAGTCCTGACACACATTCATGTGGATGATTTTGTGCTCCTGTGTGAGAAGGTGCGAAACAAATTTAGCAGCAACACGTCTAATGTGCAAATCCTCCCTCAAAATCCGCTGGCACAAGCTCCAACTGATTCCTGTTGCTGCTGAAATTTGGTCGATTGTTTGGCAACGATCCTCATTGACGTTTTGATGGACCTTTTCAATGTTCTCCTCATTTCGCAATGTTGAAGGGCGTCCAGAATGAGCTTGGTCTTCAACACACATCTCACCACGTTTAAAGCGCCCAAACCACTCAAAAACCTGTGTGCGGCTCATAGCGTCCTCCTGGAAAGCTTTCTGAAGCATTTGGTGTGTCTCCGTTACAGCTTTTTAAAGCAGGAAACAAAATTTGACACACACTCTTTGTTCTTTTAAAATTGCCATAACGACTTCGCAGAGGTAACCCGCCATCAGTCAGAGAAACTCAATATCACACTTGAACGTTCAGCTGTATACTGACGCCGTCTTGCACAGCTGTTTCATGAAGGTCTCTACGAACACCATCTAGCGTGAGAACCCTGCACTACATCTACATGTGGCAGCGCCGTTGAGTCTGGTTTCTTTGGGCTCCCCCCTCGTATATGAGTCAATTGGGGAATTTAATGTCAGGTCGGTACATTGGCCATGGTAGCTCAAAGGGTACGAGCGACTGGACGGAAACCAGGAGATTTGTGGTTAAAATCCCAGCCATGGCATTGAATTTTTCAGGTTGACTCTATCTAACCGAGAAGATTTATTTACAAAAGTAGAAGGTGTTGGAATGTTTATGAATAGGCTATAAGTGAACTGACCCCCGTGTAATAAATCACTACAGACAGGGTATCAGAGCTGTGTCTAAACCCCCTTGCACCTTATTCCCCTGGGACTTTCATTGCTGTGGCAAACTGTACTTTGGCATATGGAAGCATTTTAGTGCATCCATTTACAGATTTAAATTTTTCTAAACTGTTCATAATTTCCATGCAACATTTTGCAATATTAATAAGCAGATATAAAAATCTGCATAATTTTAGATCCTTAAATGAATAAAACCATGCCTTGTAAATTTCAAAAGAATCTCTTAGGAGCTGTGTTACAAAAACGTTTTATAGGTGTGAAAATTCTGAGAAAAATGAAAGCAAGAGAAACAGCATTCACATTATAAAACAACGTAACCCTATTACAATAATTGTCTCGAAGCTTAAGTTTCATCAGATCTTTAAAGATGGTACTACCATTACATCAATTGCAGCCTTTAGTGCACTAAAGACTATTATGTGTTTCAAATGGGAAGAGTTCTTTCCTGTAGCGAATCAGATGCGTTAGAGCCTTCACCGTTGCCACCTCATTATCTCCACTCTTTTTATATTTCCTTCTCTCTCGCACACTTACGAGTGTTCTTGGCGCTAACGCAAACTGAATTTTCCAAAGTTTTATAATAATGCAGTTGTTGAAATCACAATTGCAACATGAATATTCGTATATTACGCAAATGGTTTAAATATTTAGTTTAAAATTAATTGTAGTTTATGAATTACTTATTTTTCTAATCCAACGAAAATACCAGCGGTGCATCCATATAGCTGTGAATGTTACTTACGTTAAGAGATAATTCGTCATTGTCATTGTCTTCAACATCTGAATACTGCAAATTTATGATGATATGTTCCAAAATCTTGTTACGTGCTATTTCTTTCCAAAAGTCGTCTTCTTGTAGTTTATATGATGTCTCATGCAGTTTCCCCAGTCTTGTTGGGTTCCTTGTTAATTTCTTCGTGAATAAGTCATTCAACGTCAGTCAGTTTAAAAATATTATTTCTGTTTGCAACATAATTTGAACCCACATTAACACAATTGGATTGTTCTAGCAGTAGTAAGGGGGAAGGTGGATGGATCTTTTTCTTTGTAATTTACGTCCTCCAACGTTAAGTCATATCGGACGATGAATGAAATGGGTGAAATGGTGCTCAAATGAGGCCGGGGTTCAAGGAGCTTAGAGCTACCCGACATTCGCCTTTCGGGATAAAGGAAAACCCCAGAAAAACCTTATCCAGGTTTCTCACCCTAACTGAGATTCAAACTCGGGACCTCTTGAACGTGAGGCAGACAGGCTAGCATCTACGCTACCAAGGTGGGCGATGTGGATCGTGTCTCATTCATCCAGCTGATACACGTTTAATAGAAGAGTACCTGAATAATGCTGCTTTGAACTCTCTAGAGTAAATAGAGATAACAAACCATTCATAAACAATGATACAGTGTGACCAGACACCTTCTGCCAGACTAGCAAGAAGTGTATCGTTTCCTCTCATTGAATTTAACAAACACCTTGGCTTATTCAAAGTACACATTTCTTTTATCATGTCATGTCAAATGTTTACGTTTCAGTTCTGAGTAATTTCAAATATATGTTCACGCATACATGCCAACCAATAATGATATTTATTACAGTGCTTACGTCGCAATGCATTGTTATAATATAATGGAGAACTTAATGTCAGAATGGCATGTTGGCCATGGTAGCTCAAAGGTTAAGAGCGACTGGACGGAAACCAGGAGATCCGTGGTTCAAATCCCAGCCATGGCATTGAATTTTTCATGTTGACTCTATTTATCAAAAACCTTAGCCTATATATGGCTAGTGTGGAGAAATGATTAATTTCCATCAATTAACTAAAATAATGGTCTACTTTATTTATTTGTATTAGGAAAACTATTTGAGCTAGAAATATGGGGTTTTTACGGTTATGTTACATTACTCTCTCCTTCCTCATGGATCAATTTTGCCAAAATCTGAATTTTTGTCTTAGCGTGAATAGTATTTATTTAAGACTGATTAGTTTGGCGCTTGTCACACACCACATAGGGGGGAATGCAATACGACAACACCGCTGGACTCCGATTGGTTGCTCACCTAGTAGCGCTCAAGGACAAACACCTTCCCATTTGACACACATAATAAATATTTTTTCACATGAAATCAAAACCATTGATATACGATTCAGGCATAACTCTTGAGAAACTTTCAAAACTAGGCATTCAAGATAACATGTTAAATTGCATCACTCAATTTCTTTCTTAACGTTTCTGTGCTACAAAATACAATGACAGTACATCCAAATTCCGACAAATAAAACTGGGCCTACCACAAGATGCAGCACTGAGTACAACCTTGTTCAACATCTACATCAATGATCATCCCGCGGCTGTATCAAACATAGAAATAAAGACAGCTCTTTTTGCAGATGACATTATCATATGGACATCTAACCCACAAATAGAGAAATCCAAAACATCGATGGAAAAGGCTCTGATACTATTGGAAAAGTGGACTGACAACAATTTGATGAAAATAAATACTGATAAAACAACATTCCAAATATTTAGCTTAAAAAAGAAAATCCCTAAACTAAATATGCAGTTCAAGAAAACAAACCTGAAAAAAACATATGAAACAAAATATCTAGGAACAATTTGTGATTCAAAATAATCCTGGAGACATCATATTGAAACAGTAGTAAACAAATCAACAACAAAAATTTTAATTCTGAAACGATTAGCTGGAGTCAAGTGGGGCAGTAACAGGGAGACACTGAACATCACATACAAAACATTCATCAAGCCAATACTTCTTTATAATGCACAGGTAATCACCTAGAAGCATGCCAAATTCAGGCCCTGCGACTAATAGCCAGTGCAGCAAAATCAACTCCAATCACGGCAATGCAAGCCTTAACTCAGAATTATCCAATACATCTAACTTTAGAGGAGCAGGCAATAATACCACATGAAAAAAATGTTGCGGTTAAAAACAAAATGGGAGAAAAGATTACTACAACCAATCAAGATAAAAACACAAACAAGTTTCCTACACAAAGTTACAGAATTGAAAACAGATCTGAATCTTCCTAATTCTAAAGAAATCATCTTAATCAAAGAAAACCCACTGACTTTTGAACCAATTAATATTCAGTTAGATTTAGAACAAATAGTTACAAAATCTGAAACTTCCAAACCTGTACTAAAAGCACTAGCGTTAGAAACTGTGAACAATAGATACCCACCTGAAGAATGGTTACATATCTACATAGATGGATCTAACTTGGACAACAACTCAGGAGCAGGAATTAAGTGTGCACTGTTCTCATTCTATCAACCAGCAGGATACCACACAACAAATTTTGATGCAGAAGTAACGGCTATTCATATTTCACTCCAACACCTTCTATACACAATAGATAAATTCAAAAATGCTGTCATACTTTCTGATTCTAAAGCAGCGTTATATGCAATAAGCTCATATAAAATGAGATCAATCCAAATTAAAGAATGTCACAAAATGATCCAACAATTTCAAAAACTACAAAAAAGAATTATATTACAGTGGATACCTGCACATTGTGGAATTGCTGGAAATGAATCAGCTGATTTTCTTGCCAAAAAAGGTGCAAATTTGATTCAGAACAAATGTAAGAACTTACCCTTTACATCCATAAAAAGATTAATTAAAAACAAACAAAACCAATCAATTTCTAGCAAAGCCAAAGATAAAAAATGGAACATTTCAATTGAAAATCCAAAAATTATCGCAGAAATCCCACGTAAAGCTGCAGTAGCAAATTTTAGATTACCTACGGAACATGATTATTTGGTCAAACACTTACACAGAATAGGAATTTATACAAGTCCAAACTGTCCTCTGTGCAACAAAGAAGAGGAAATGACTGAAGAACATCTTCTAACATGTGAAGTCCTACCTGCCGGACCCACTACACAGAAATATTGGAGAGCAAGAGAGCTAATGGCTTCATTGCCAAAGCATAGCATTTGACAACAAAGAGGAAATGACTGAAGAACATCTTCTAACCTGTGAAGCCCTACCTGCCGGACCCGCTACACAGAAATATTGGAGAGCAATCATTGCCAAAGCCTAGCATTTTACAACAAAGACAAGGAAATGACTAAAGAACATCTTCTAACCTGTGAAGCCCTACCTGCCGAACCCACTACACAGAAATATTGGAGAGCAATCATTGCCAAAGCCTAGCATTTGACAACAAAGAAGAGGAAATGACTGAAGAACATCTTCTAACCTGTGAAGCCCTACCTGCCGGACCCACTACACAGAAATATTGGAGAGCAATCATTGCCAAAGCCTAGCATTTGACAACAAAGAAGAGGAAATGACTGAAGAACATCTTCTAACCTGTGAAGTCCTACCTGCCGGACCCACTACACAGAAATATTGGAGAGCAAGAGAGCTAATGGCTTCATTGCCAAAGCCTAGCATTTGACAACAAAGAAGAGGAAATGACTGAAGAACATCTTTTAACCTGTGAAGACCTACCTGCCGGATCCACTACACAGAAATAATGGAGAGCAAGAGAGCTAATGGCTTCATAGCCAAAGCCTAGCATTTGACAACAAAGAAGAGGAAATGACTGAAGAACATCTTCTAACCTGTGAAGCCCTACCTGCCGGACCCACTACACAGAAATATTGGAGAGCAAGAGAGCTAATGGCTTCATTGCCAAAGCCTAGCATTTGACAACAAAGAAGAGGAAATGACTGAAGAACATCTTCTAACCTGTGAAGCCCTACCTGCCAGATCCACTACACAGAAATATTGGAGAGCAAGAGAGCTAATGGATTCATTGTCAAAGCCTAGCATTTGAAAGCAACAACTTCTTTCTCTCTCAAAGAAATCGGACACACCTCATCTTTAACTATCCTGAAAACAATAATGGATGTTTCTAAATTGGTAATAATTTTATTCTAAACGCGGCTCTTGACTTCTTAGAATTTATAGATTGACCAGATTCACCCAATTTAACAGTTTGTAATTTGTATATTTCCAATTACTAGGGAATCTATCTTAATTGTTCTGCAAATGGCAGCAGTGCGAATGTCAAAATAATGAGTAATTTAACCTAAGTTACTTTAAATGTTAGACATTCACTCTTGGGAAAAGATATTCTTAAAGAAATATGAAGGAAAACTGTTCAATTTCAACATCATCTTTCAAGAGAACCCAAGCTTCAGGCATCAAGATACCAACCCCTATCAAATTCCTCCAAGGAATTCACCAAATCAAAATTCAATGGTCGACATTAGCTGATGATGTAAGGAAGGTCTTAACAAAACTTGTTCTAGGTAAACACTAGCAATATATGGAGAATCAAGTACTTTTGACTCAAAATTATATTAATTTTGTGCTTCATTGTGCCAAAGTCCTTACTTATAAGAATGGAAACTTGTTTATCTGTGCTATACATACTAGGATACATTTTATTACAATATAATTTTACTGAGCATTTACTACTCATAATTCAAACCACTTAATTATATTAATCCTCTATTTACAAGCAATGTATTGTCATGAGACCATTCGTAAGTGAACGCCGAGAGAGAGAGAGAGCAATAGAGGGAGAAAGAGAAAGATGGTCTGGACGATTCTCACTCCACTGCAAGGGTCCGTGAGGTTTCATGTGACGTCGTCAGGTGTCGAGAAACGTCGAGAACAGCTGCTCATATATAAATAGGAGTACAAAACCCTAACTACCAAACAATGCTATGAAAAACTGCACATCAATAGCACTTTCCATTTCAGAAATATTGGCGGCGCAAGTTTTACGTGATTCACCCTATATAAACAAACCCTAAACTAAACTAAACCACACCTAGACAAAAGAATAGCACAGCTACTTAATATTTTAGTTAATTGATGGAAATTAATCATTTCTTCACACTAGCCGTATATAGGTTAAGGTTTTTGATACAGTCAACATGAAAAATTCAATACCATGGCCAGGATTTGAACCACGGATCTCCTGGTTTCCGTCCAGTTGCTCTAACCCATTGAGCGTGCCATGGCATTGAATTTTTCATGTTGACTCTTATCAAAAACCTTAGCCCATATATGGCTAGTGTAAAGAAATTATTAATTTCCATCAATTAACTAAAATAAAAAGAGTTAAATGTCGAAGCCTGGGACTCAAGTACTTACGATAGTAAGTGGCCACAAACAGTGTATCTCGAATGCGAGAGCCCCTAGTGGTCTACCAGGAAAATATATGAGTCAAATGGAGAATTTAATGTCAGGACGGAAAGTTGGCCATGGTAGCTCAATGGGTTAGAGCAACTGCACAGAAACCAGAAGATCCGTGGTTCAAATCCTGGCCATGGCATTGAATTTTTCATGTTGACTCTAGCTATCAAAGACCTTAGCCTATACACGGCTAGTGTGGAGAAATGATTAATTTCCATCAATTAACTAAACTAAAAAGAGTTAAATGATGAAGCCTGGGACTCAAGTACTTACGATAGTAAGTCGCCACAAACAGTGTATCTCGAATGCAAGAGCCCCTAGTGGTCTACCAAGAAAATATATGAGTCAAATGGAGAATTTAATGTCAGGACAGAACGTTGGCCATGATAGCTCAATGGGTTAGAGCGACTGGACAGAAACCAGGAGATCTGTGGTTCAAATCCCGGCCATGGCATTGGATATTTCGTGTAAACTCTATCTATATACTCCATGATCTTGGCACCAGGGGTGGCAGGTGAAAGTCAGTCCTTCACACACATATTTGTTCTCTACACTGGCCAGACGCTAACTAAATCATAGACAAGGAAAACTAGCCAAGCCATGCTATATCACATGACCAACTGAAGCTTCTCGCAACATACTGTTGTGATAAAGTAAATAACTCACATGTCAAGAAGCTTCAGTTCGACTGGCATTGTTGGATGAATGATAACTAATTCAATCTGGATTATGATTCCCACTAAACAGTTAAACAATACCTCCCCCCCCCCCGTAATTGCAAACTAATACCAATAATGTAGGTGCGAAGGCTTCCACGGCCTGTGTCAATGTGGATATCTTGAGCTTCCAGAGAAGGCTGCATCGTTGTTTGGCTTGCTGCCGACATTTCCCCCATCATGATGTGGCCTTCCTCAGGGCATAAGTGCGCTGACAGTCTGTTCCTGCCTGCTTATATACCTGGCAGAGGGGTGCGGGTGTTCCCTGCCCCTGACCGTTGATTGGGCGATGGTTGGCCAATGGTGGGACTTCCTGCGACTAGGCTCTTCCAGGTGTCATGAAGCTGTTTGCCACTGTCTGGATTCATGATATCTTTTTCTTTAAATATTTCTATGCTCTCGCGTACCAGCCTATGGGTAAAATTGCTGCAAGTTGCTATTAGCTCTGTGGAGTCGAAATCTATGTGGTGGCGGTTAATTATGGCGTGTTTGGCTATGGCAGACTTTTCTGGTTGGTTTAGCTAGAGGCTTCGGATGTGTTCTTTCTTGCGTGTTGTTATTGATCTTCTGGTCTGGCTGATGTATTTTTTCCCCGCAGTCACACGTGATTCTGTAGATACCTGGGTTGAGAAGGGGGTCACTGCTGTCTTTGATTGATCAGAGGAATGACTTGGGTTTTTTGTTGGGTTTGTAGCTGGTTTTTATGTTGTAGTTTCTGAGTATTTGTGAAATTCTGTCTGATACACTTCGAATGTACGGAATGCTGGTCCATTTTTGTGGTTCTTGGTCATCCTGTTCGGCGTCAGTATTTGGGTTGTGTTTGGTGTGGTTATGTATTCTTTTTATTTCTTTATAAGAATAACCATTTGCCCGGAGGGTTTTATACAGGTGTTTTAGTTCATTGTCAAGTAACTCCGGATTACAAATGTGCTCTGCTCTGTGGAAGAGCGCCTTTATCATTCCTCTTTTTATCGAGGGGGGTGATGCGAGGTTGCATGTATGTACCAATAATAATGACTTCCATCTGCCACAATATGTCAAATACAGGGATTTCTAGTAAGTCACCATTGTAAAAAATTATGGCATAAAACCTTAATATACCCAGTCTGATTTTTAAAAGAAGATACATGACAGCTGTCAAGCAAGGCACGTGAAGGTAAGAGGGGAAGGTCATTGCTATGGAAATGTAAACAAAGTTTGCCAGATTGGTTACACTATTTTTTATTTTATGATTTACATTCTCCAATGTTATGTCATATCGAATGATGAATGAAATGGGTGAAATGATGCTCAAATCAGTCCAGGGTCCTTAGAGCTTAGAGTTATCATCTTTCAGGATAAGGGAAAACCCAAGAAAAAACTTATCAAGGTAATTCACCCTAACCAAGATTCAAACTCGGGACCTCTTGAACGTGAGACAGACATGCTACCATCTACGCTACCGAGGCGGGCATTGGTTACTCTGGTGAATCACGTACTCCTCAGGTTAGTTATCACTATTGTGTGCGGATAACAGCATTTGCTTGAGTGTTCAGTTGCATTGTGTATTGTTAGCCTACTTTGTGAAAACACAGTTAAAATATGTTGTTATGGAAGCAAGACGTAGTGGCGGTAGGATTAGAGGTAGACCGAGAATTCATGGCCCAAGGCAAAGATCAGCTTACGGTCGGGATGTTACACTGCATATCAAGCTAGAGAATTTCTGTTCTCTTAGGGAATTCTTTGAACAGGAAGACAGGAGTTTGCTTCTTGCAGTATATTGTGATACTAATGTGGTAGGCACTTTATATGGAACGAGGAAAGGTTTGAAAAAACGAGGCGCCTGCGCCAAGTTTTTCTTTCTATTTCAGACATTCTGTTAAGTGCTTACCATATATATTCATATTGCATACTATTTTTTGCACTATGTATATTTATATAAATTTGAATTTTAGTAGTTGAGATATTAACTAAAATATTAATAAATATAATTGATGATAAATGTTAGATTTTAGAACAGGTATCGCCTATATGTGTTGCTATAGAGAAATACTTACTGCATTGTGCAGAAATGTCAACTTACGATGCACAGCAACAATAACGTTAAGTATGGAATATTAGTTACATAGTGCAACAATTGTTTAATAGAACTCACACATGTGAAGACACTACAATGCAGTGAATGTGTGAACAACTTATTTTTGTTCTTAAAGCAGGCTAATGCAGATTAACTGTGTATATTTTTGTTGAGGTGAGATAGCTGGAACCCTTGTTTATATTCCGAGTGTGAGAGGATAAAGAAAGGGGATCTGATAGAGTCCACATGGAAAATTCAATGCCATGGCCAGGTTTTGAACCACGGATCTCCTGCTTTCCATCCAGTCGCTCTTACCCATTGAGGTACCATGGCCAACTGCCGTCATGACATTAAATTTTCCTTTTGACTCGTATATTTCCCTGGTAAACCACAGTCGCTGGATTGACTATTATGGTATATTTTTGTTGAGGTGAGATAGCTGGAACCCTTGTTTATATTCCGAGTGTTGAGAGGATAAAGAAAGGGGATCTGATAGAGTCCATATGGAAAATTTAATGCCATGGCCAGGATTTGAACCACGGATCTCCTGCTTTCCATCCAGTTGCTCTTACCCATTGAGGTACCATGGCCAACTGCCGTCATAACATTAAACTCTCCATTTGACTTGTATATTTCCCTGGTATACCACAGTCGCTGGATGGAAACCAGGAGCAACAGAGCGATTGGAGGAAAACCAGAAGATCTGTGGTTCAAATCCTGGTCATGACATTGAATTTTTCAATGTTAACTCTATCTATCAAAAACCGTAGTCTATATACGGCTAGTATGAAGAAATGATTATTTCCATCAATTAACTAAAATAATAAGGCAGCTAGAGGAGCTACCACCTGTTCGTCTAGCTGGAGAGAAAGTACATTGGCAATCATATGTACGATATCTAGGCATTTTGCTTGATGTAAAACTGACCTGGAACGACCACATAACCTACACAGCCAACAAGGTCAGCAAATGTATGGGTAAGTTATACCCATTATACAATCGACTCTCGGTGATGGTCCATATCCAATAAATTGCTCCTCTATAAACAAGTGCTCCGACCAGCCATCACTTATGCCTGTGCCATTTGGGGTATAGCAGCTAAAACTCACCTACACCGCCTTGAAGTCCTACAGTCTCGATTCCTCCGTATTGCCACGGATTCCCCATGGTACATCTCTAATCTTGTAATCCGTCGTGACCTACACATTCCTACCCTAACAGACTACCTATATATCCACACCCTCTCACTACCATTCTATCAAAACCTCTCCCATAACTTCAACTCCCTTATACGCGGTCTAGGTGAGTATGACATCGATCCCGGCAAAAAATACAAAAGACCAAGACTTGTTTTAGGCAAATGAAAACACTGCATTATCAGTGCACAATTTATATATATAAAATTAAAAGAAAGAAAAAAAACCATCAAAACAAATCTCTACCGTCATTTGCCCTAACTCGTAAAATATTCTACTGCCAGTAGAGAACTCAGCCCTGATCTGGCTAGAGACTGAAAGGCTGGCCTCCGGACTTTCAAGTGTCCAATCGCAGGTGTCCTGTACAAATACATGAAACTGCTGACCTAACATTTACTCGCTGAATCAGGTCCCCTGAACATAAGCCTCTGGTTTTCCTGAGCAGCTTGCTGTCATTTCTTCCTGAGCTTTTCTTCTTTTACCCTAATCCACTTTTCTCTTTACCTATATAAGAATTCTCCTGTACATCTATTTTTCTTTTCACTCATCCCCGTTAACATGCATAACACCACTACCTCTTTGCTCACACTGTCCCGTTTCTTAATCAATATTTTTCTCCTTAAATTTGTTAGCTCCTTACATTCTGGCCACACCGTGGCTCAGTGGTTAGACCGCTTGGCTCTCACCAAGGCGGCCCGGGTTCGATCTCAGGCGACCGCAAAGTGAGATTTGTAGTGGATAACATGGCGCTGGGGTTTTCTCCGGGATCTCCGGTTTCCCCCGCCATCTCATTCCACCGGTGCTCCATCTTCATCTCATGTGTCATCGCCTGCGATGCCGTATGTAGTAAAAGCGGGCGTTAAACACTACACATTTCATTTCATTTTTCCTTACATTCTATAAGATAATGAACAGTGCTCTCTTCATCTCCACAAAATTCAAATATTCCTACCTCATTACTTCAACACTTTTAAGTATAATATTCATACTCTCATGTATGCTATACCTTCTCTTCCAATTTTGCCACATTGAACTATATATTTTTCTCTACCACATTCTGTCTTTAATTGCTTATAAAATTTAATAGATTTATTTTCTTCTATACTTTGCCATATCTCCTGTCTATCTATGTCTTGTATCCTGTTTCTCACTTCCTTCCGAAAACCGCTATGATTTGACCCCTTTGCTCTCCATAAACCTCCCATGCCTATCTGCGATACCATTCTTTCCAATTCCGATCACCAACTATTTGTGTTCTTAATGCTTTTCTGTTCCTTCAAGCACAGATTCAATAATTGCCCTTTAATATAATTATACCAGAATTTCAGTATTCTCTCTATTATAGCCCGCCTCGGTAGTGTGGTGGTAGCAAGTCTGCCTCACGTTCAAAAGGTCCCGAGTTCGAATCTTGGTCAGGGTGAGTTACCTGCTTAAGGTTTTTCCCGGGTTTTCCCTTATCCTGAAGGACGAATGTCGGGTAACTCTAAGCTCTATGGCCCTGGGCTCATTTGAGTATCATTTCACCCATCGTCTGATATGACTTAACGTTGGTGGACGTAAATTAAAAAAAAAAGAATAAATAAATAAAATAATAATTGGGACTAGATTTATGTAGTTAATTGACTGGGATGGCTAAGGCAGTTTTGTCTGTGGTCCGCATTCGGGAGGTCCTGGTTCGATTCCCGTGGCCGACCTACCTGACCTATGGGTTTTTTCGGGGGGTTTCCTGGGTCACTAGGCAAATGCTGGGTAGGTTAATCACATCCCCCGAATTTCCTCCTCCTCCTCCTTCTTCTTCTTCCTCTTCTTCTTCTTCTTCTTCTTCTTCTTCTTCTTCTTCTTCTTCTTCTTCTTCTTCTTCTTCTTCCAATCCAATCGCAGGTGTTTTAAAATAATAAGAGTTAAATGATGAAGCCTGGGACTCAAGTACTTACGACAGTAAGTCGCCACAAACGGTGTGCTTTGAATGCGAGAGCCCCTAGGGTTTACCGGGGAAATATACGAGTCAAATGGAGAATTTAGTGTCATGATGGCAAGTTGGCCATGGTAGCGCAATGGGTAAGAGTGACTGGACAGAAACCAGGAGATCCGTGGTTCAAGTCCCGGCCATGGCATTGAATTTTTCATGTTGACTATCAAAAACCTTAGCCTATATACGGCTAGCATGAAGAAATGATATTTTCCATCGATTAACTACAATAAAAAGGGGATCTGTGTTACTTCCTATCTGCTGCTGGGCAACATTGCAGCACCTACGTGGAGAAACAGATGACCTTCACGTATCTTCTTTTTAAAAATCAGTTTTGCAAATCCTGTTGACCTTTGCTCATCCCGCAACTCATATCTATAACCAATGGGTGCACATCTTGACCAGCATTGTGGGGAAATGGACAAGCCTGTTAATGATTTTAAAAGAAAGTTGATAATTTTAATCCTTTTAAAACTGCTGAAGAGCAAAAATCATTTTATTCTGTACAAGATTATTTGAACGACAACTATCCTGATAACACTTAAGTAGCTCCGAGTAGTATCTATTAACCCTTTCACCGATATGGACATCATATGACGTCCAAGTTAAAATGCCCCAAACCGATATGGACGTGTATAGACGTCCTGCGCATACATGCATTTAATGCTCATTTAACGCCAACTATTTTAATCTTCCTATTTTACAATAAATTTAGATTAGTTCTATAAGGGATGTAAACGTACCCTTAAAGGTTTCTTTTTGAATTGTACACCTCCAAACCTGGATAAACACCCAAGGGCACATCTGCAGATTCACACCAAATAATACTGGTTTCCTTGCAAACTTCTTTTTTGCAACACACTAGACATTTTCGAAATGGTTGCGACTTTTTTGGTTGTGGGTGGTATCCTTTTAGGAAAGTTTGCTCTCAAGTATGAAAGGTGGTGATGTGAATTTCTTACCCCTAGTATAAGGAGACCTCTGAGTATTATAATACTCAATTAGGTTACGAGCTATTTATACGCACAAGTACAGGTAGGTAAATGTCTTGCATGAATTTACAGCTCTGAAAATTACTAAACAACTGTGCATGGTTACATGCAGTGGTATAAAAATACTTTTTTTATGATTTAACTATTTTTCGTAAAGAGGAATAGCTAGTAATAGCTGATCCACATCACTCATATTTGACCTGCCATTTCCTCCAACAATGGAGTAGCTAACATGCCATCTGTAGACCAATACATGTCACTGCTACCTATATCCTAAACATCTCCTTCATAATCGCACAACAAATCTTTCAGATTTTCTACAGTAATATCAGAAGCCCGTACACATCATATGCAAGCTAATTTATTTGCTACATTACGGGGATAAGCCATGGTTAACATTGAAATTTAACAATTTCAAACGTGCCATTCATTTAGCTCTTGATAACTATAAGAAATCACTCTGAACCCAGAGAGAGTATAAATAACTAAAATACTGAGCGAAAACAGCTGCATAGGCTACCAGAAACTTTGTAATAACAGATCTGTAATAACAGATGCCGACAGAGATTTTTCTTTCCAGTGCGTGTGTGTAACGCAACATATACTCGTATGATTATCGCTTGGTATAGCATAAATAAACTAAAAGCTAAAACCTTAAACCAGAGAAGTCACTTGCGTAGCTATACATACATACATACATACATACATTCGTTCATATACACACAGAACAAAATGATTCAAATATTAGGTGCGTTTGGCACAAAGAATGGCTTTTGTTACAGTGAAATAAAGTAGTGAAATTTCGACGATTTATTAATGTAGTCTCTACTTTATTGTTGCTGTAAATTTATACTGCCTTTAATGGGTTTAAAACCTGTTTTTGTTTCGTTTAAATAGCTTAATAAATACAAAAGATATGGAACTGTAATTATGATGCATTTTTACAGCATTTAATAATTTAAATGTCTTGTTCTGTTTATTGGGTATCTGTTTCCGGCCCCTGAAGGGTTTAAATGGCCATCGGTGAAGCGATTAAAAAGTATGTCAAACAGTGTGAGAAAGATACTACTGAAGTATCCGAGCTATCCGCGAGCTGGCTAATGTGAGTTCTATTGACACACTTAAATTAGTATATTATGCATACTTTAACTCTTATTATGGAATACGGAGTATTATTTTGGGGTAACTCAGTAGAAAGTAAAAAAATATTTCTTATGCAAAAGAGGGTTATAAGAATCATTACTAACACCCACACCAGATGCTCCTGTAAAGATCTTTTTTACAAGATTGAAGATATTAATGCTTCCTTGCATGTATATATTGTCGATCCTAAAATTCTTTGTATGCAATCGTGCCTTATTTGCAACAAATAATGTAATTCACAAAATAAACACTAGACAAAAGTATAATATCCATTGTCCCAGTGCTAAACTTTCTTGCTTCCAGAAAGGTGTGCATTATGAAACTATCAAAATATTTGGCGCACTTCCTAATGTCCTTAAAGAAAATGTTGATAATTTTGGTGCTTTTAAAAAAGCTGTTAGAGAGTACCTTTGCTCAAAATCTTTTTATTCTGTACAAGATTATCTGAATGACAAATTATCCTGATAATGCTTCTGTAGCTCTATAAGTAGTATCTAACTATTCCAATGACAAATCATTACTTATAAATATTTGATGAAAGTTGAAAGTTTATTTTTAATGTATATGTATTTAATAAATAACAAGAATGGTATCCATTGCATAAAGGTTGAGATGTACTGGCATAAGCCAAGTGAAAGCTGGTTTAAAAAGTGTTTCATTCTGTATCATATATAATTATCCCTGCTTTGTTTTCCATATTGTTGTTCATATTGCCTGTATACTGTAATATGTGTCTTATGTTAACTTTTGTACATATATATGCTATTAAACTTTATACCTCTGGACATGTTCAATGTTCACAGCCTTTTCTGGCTACAAGTGAACCTACTGAACGCAAATCAATCTAATCTACAAATTAGTATCTAAGCTGCTTTAATTACAAATCATAACCAATTACATTTTATGCCTGCTTGAAAGCTATTTAAATGAAGTGCACTGAAATACTGACAACAGATGCTATACACTGCAAATCAAATATAGCAAAATGTTGAGCCGTACAGGCTGTAAAAGTGCAGTGAAAATTTAAAACAAAACTCAAGTATTGCAATTGCCAAATTGTAATAAGTCTTATAATTGCATTGAAGTACTTGATTTTGTTTCTGTGCATAATTACAAAGTCCTGCACTGTGGCATAGTGGACTTTGTTCCCTGCAATGGAATTCAGCCGGGATCGATCCTACTGCTTTGGGGAGAGGGGAGGGGGTTGCAGTTTTTAAATCCCAAGTATAGGACTGCTGCCCACTCAGCATTGTGAGGAAACTGAGGAGTTATGCTAAGCGAACCCTGTTCTAGAAAGCCGGGGGTGCCAAGATGCTGACCACAACTCTTCCCGTATCAGATGGATTATCGACCACCTCTACCTTGTGTATGTGGGCGTGAGGCCAGTAGTCGAGTTGGCAGGCTCAGGCCCACTTTCGCATGTTACGTCATGGGTTCACTTTACTTTTACATAATTACCTTTGCTTTATTTTAGGTTAATTGATGGAAATTAATCATTTCTCCACACTAGCTGTATATAGGCCAAGGTTTTCAACATGAAACATTCAATGCCATGGCCAGGATTTGAACCACAGATCTCCTGGTTTCCGTCCAGTTGCTCTTAACCTTTGAGCTACCATGACCAACATGCTGTCCTGACATTAAATTCTCCATTTGACTCATATTTCCCTAGAAGACCACTAGGGGCTCTCGCATCTGAGATATACCATTTGTGGCGACTTACTATCGTAAGTACTTGAGTCCCAGGCTTCATCATTTAACTCTTATTATTTTAGTTAATTGATGGAAATTAATCATTTCTCCACACTAGCCGTGTATGAAATAGAAGTCAAATTGAGAATTTAATGTCAGGTTGGCACATTGGCCATGGTAGCTCAAAGGTTAAGAGCGACTGGACGGAAGCCAGGAGATCTGTAGTTCAAATCCCGGCCATGGCAATGAATTTTTCATGTTGACTATCTATCAAAAACCTTAGCCTATATACAGCTAGTGTGGAGAAATGATTCATTTCCATCAATTAACTAAAATAATAAGAGTTAAATGATGAAGCCTGGGACTTAAGTACTTACGATAGTAAGTCGCTACAAACGGTGTATCTCGGATGGGAGAGCCCCTAGTGGTCTACTGGGGAAATATGAGTCAAATGGAGAATTTAATGTCAGGACAGCACGTTGGCCATGGTAGCTCAAAAGTTAAGAGCGACTGGACGAAAACCAGGAGATCCGTGGTTCAAATCCCGGCCATGGCATTGAATTTTTCATGTTGACTATCTACCTCTGCTTTGTTTACATATTGCACATACTACACGACAAAGTGTTAAGGTGTAATGAGCTTCAATGATGAGCATCCAAATGTTATCTTGTTTACTAGAAGAGTTAAATATTAGTAACCTGGCATACAGTAACTCATAGAACACAAATAAAGCACTTGGGAGCTCTATGTGTGATATCAAATATAAGCCAATTATCAAAACCAAATGTAAATTACCATTGCAGCCGCCTGTTTTAATGCTTGACACAAAGAGATTTTGATTCTTTCTCCTTTCTCCCATTATTATTTCTTGCACTGTGATGTATGACACGTTGCTGTCCAGAAGACATGATTGCACCTGAATAGAGTGTAAAGTCTGTCTAGACAACTGGAGTAAAGTTGCCTCACAAAGGAAACGGATCCTACCGCCCACTAATGACCGTCATAAATCTATCTCGACACTTCAGAAATGGAACACTGTCATTCAGGACCAATAGCAACCCTGATTTTCTGGAAATGACAGTTGCATGTTTACTCCACGTGGCGTCTCAGTTGCCAAAGTTCCAACTTCCAGTTGATCTGTTTCATTACGTGCAGAAATGCGTTGTTTTCACAATGTGGGGACCATGGGAGGGAAATGCAGTGTTAAATGCAAATGAAGTAGTAGATAACTTTCAGTCAAGTGTAAATAATCAAAGTGAAGACAAATAGTGTGAATGAATTGGAAAGTGTTGCTGGGCCGAGTTATGTTACTGGAGCTTGTTTTGAACACATATAAATATGTGGTGAAAAATAATCTTGGTAAGGGGTCATGCAATGAACCTGATAAATTCTGGGTATTCACAGAAATACAGTAAGAAATATTGTGACAAAGGGAATACCAAAGATGCCGATCAAGTGTGAAAACGAAAGGAAACGTTTCTCTAAAGTTTCAATGTCACATGCGATTTAATTTGCCGAGAAATTTATAGATTCCATGCAAAAGGCAGAGCGCCCATCTTAGATGAATTGGTTGCATATTTGCTAGAAATTTGTGATTTTCCTTATGGGCACTGCACTTTGCGCGGTCTCCTAAAAGAGCTGGGTTTCAAATACCGCACTTTGAATAAGATAAGGGTTATTATGGAATATAGTAAAATTGTAGCTTGGCTATATATTTGTCAAAACTAAGGAAGTTTCGCAGAAATGGACATAAGATAATTTAAATTTATTGGAAGTCGATTAATGACACTAAACAACACTTTTAAATTTTCCCTGAACTAGTTTCAGAGGCCTTCCCTCTATCATCAGCCGGACATCGACTCAAAATGTTCCGGGAAAATTTAAAAGTAAGTGTTGTTTAGTGTCATTAATCGACTTCCAATACATTTAATTTATACAACAACACTGTTTACAACACTTCCATGAAAGGATTTATAAGATAATTTATTTCAATGAAACCTCGTACGATACCCATGATGTATCGAGAAAGGTGGTAACCTTGCAGAAAGGACTGGCAGATGGAGGGCCGAGGTTGTAAGGGTTTATCAAAAGAGGCAGCCGAACTGCACAAGCATTAACTAAACAGACTTTACATGCACTGACTTGCCATGTATTGCGATAGGCTTGCATGAACAACTCTGTTTCACACATTTTCTGACACACTTCCACACTTTGCCATGTAGTGTGTGCCTTTTTTATGTTCCTTATATAAATATAATGTTTATGTATATATGCAACTAAATTGTACATTTCCTTGACGTGTTCAATGTTCAGAGGACTTTATGGCAACTAGTGAACTTACTCAATCCATTTTGGCAATAAATGATCATAGATCTTCTACGATCATACATTTTCTTTACTTTAGGGGTCACTTCCATCGCCTCCAAATGTTAAAGCATTGTAAACA
The DNA here is from genome assembly GCA_030765055.1 of Mantis religiosa. NCBI lineage: Eukaryota > Metazoa > Arthropoda > Insecta > Mantodea > Mantidae > Mantis > Mantis religiosa. Next base: position 241,949 of record JAUKNK010000427.1, on the reverse strand, counting down.
TGTACTTGGATATAATTACATATATTAGTAATCAATCATTTATATCAGGAACATTTCCTAAAGCACTAAACCAAGTAATAGACCGATACATAAGAAAAAATATTCAAAACCAGCATTAGAAAATTATAGACCTATAACATTGTGCTCGAGTTTTTAAAAAATAATAGAAGGACTATTTCTAGATCAGTTACAGGGATTTTGTAGGGAATATAAAATAATTTCAGACTATCAATTCGGTTTTCAAAAAAAGAAATCAACTGTACAGGCAATATGTAAAGGAAATGACATAATTACAAATGCATTAAACAGAAAAGAATAGATAGTGGCAATTTTTCTTGATCTGACAAAAGCTTTCGATTGCGTAAATGTAAATCAACTAATTACCAAAATAGAAAATTATGGGATAAGGGGCATACCATTAGATTGGCTGAAATCATATCTTCAGGACAGGGAGCAGTGTGAGGAAATAATACATAATTCAAATGATAAATTGGACAAAATTAGATCTTCATTTAAGAAAATAACTTACGGTGTACCCCAAGGCTCGAAACTTGGGCCCTACTTATTCCTTATATATGTATAAACAGTATATTCAAAACAGTAGTAGAAGCAGGGCGATTGGCCATTGGATATGCTGATGACACTACAATCATAGTGAAAGGAAAAACGGAAAGTGAAGTACAAAATAAATCCAAGCAAAACAGAATGGATGCAAATCACCTTAAACAAAGAAACCCAATTACATATGCAATTAACATTAGATAATAAAAAAATACAAGAAGTAACAAAAACAAACTTCCTTGGACTAGTAATAGATAACAAAATAAATTGGAAACAACACATGGAAAAAAAAAAGTAATGGGACTAAATATTTTAAAACAGACAGCACAACAAATGGATAGAGAAACTCTGATACGAATTTACTATGCAGTCATACACTCTCATTTATGCTATGGTGTGGTATTATGGGGAAATGCACAGAAAAAAGCAATGATACGAATATTAAGACTCCAGAAATATGCCATCAGAATAATTTGTAAACTAAAAAAGACGGATTCGTGTAGAAATGTTTATAAAACATTAAATGTATTAACATTTACAGCATTGTATATATATGAGTGCATTAAATACGTAACAAAAAATTGTAGCAACCAAAATAAAAACATGTACATACATACACATAACACAAGAACAAAACATAATTATTTCTTAAACAGATTAAGAGGAACATTAAGTAACAAAAATATAGAAAATAAATCTAAAGAATTGTACAATCATTTACAGAATCAAATAAAACAGATAACATTTTTTTTTTTTTTTTCGAGTGGAGGAAAAATCCATTTATGGATTTCGACTGTGTTGGAGGGCACAGTGTGGAATGTGGGCTTCACCTCAAGGGTACTACTCAACAAAAAACCTCCACCGGATTGGGAAGGAGAAATGTGCTGCGGTACCGCCTAAAGCACCCGCGCATTCCAGGAGATGATCTTAGCTGTCTCGCAGTGCAATTCAGCAGAGTGGATTTCTGATGCAGGGATACAGACTTGACATGAAGCCCAGCCTGATCCACTGCTTATTTTGGGTGGTATTTGGTAGGATTCCAGGTGTTATTTGTTGGGAAGTTCACGGTAATTTATCACGCCGTAGCGCTGTGTCTTAAGTTTAGGTGTTTTATTGTCACTGCAAGTAATACTTGCAAGCATGTCAGTGATTGTCTATTATACCTTACTACTATCTTGCTAAACATAAACATAAATCTAGTTTGCATTATCAGCATTTGCCTTTAATGGTCAGTTGTAATATCTGCCTTCAGCAACGTTAAGTTGTGTGAAAAACCTTCTCTTAGTCCATGTATCTGTTTGGTCAATATTTTACAGTGCGCACTCGGCGGGTGGCCTACCTATTCAATTGTAGGTCCGAGCCTGTGCCACTCACGGGGAACCCTCTTTCCCCGGGGCTGCCTTGGCCAATGATTGGCTCAAGAACTTGAGGGCTGTGGGAGGTGTATGTGTGTGTGTGTGTGTGTGTGTGTGTGTGTGTGTGTGTGTGTGTGTGTGTTGGTGTACGTATTTATCTCCGATCAGCGACGTAAAGCATCTAGAACGTTAACTAGGTTTTCTAGATATTGTTGTAGGTCTACATCTGGCTCCCTGAGATTAACTGTTCTTTTAAAAATAGACAGTGGCCTTGCGTGTTTATCGTGTGTTGTGTCATATTCCCCTAGAGCTGGTATTAGTTGATTGTGGTTTAGGTTCTTCTTCTTGAGTAGTTTAAGCTGAGCCTTTTGATGAATTGCTCGATGGAATGCAGTTTTAACTCCTCGTGGAGTTGGTATGCCGGTGCGAGTGGTGGTAGTCTGGTAGTAATCCGAAGCATTCTATTTTGCATTATTTGCAATCTTTTAATGTGCGTTTTGGCTGCATGTCCCCTTACGGGGGCAGCGTAAGTTAGGATGGGTCTAATAAGTGTTTTTCCCATCTCTAGTTTTAGTGAGCTGTTTGTATTAATAATTGGGTATAGTTTATTTAATTGGGCATTTGCTTTTACTCTTACTGTGTTAATATGCTGTTTCCACGTAAGGCCCTGATCCATTGTTACACCTAAGTAGGTGATTGTGTCCTTCCATTCGATTTCCTCGTTCCGGAATGTTAGTGGAATTAGCCCATGCTTGTTGTGGCAGTGCTTGATTCGTTCGGTAAATATTATTGCTTGACTTTTTTGGGCGTTAACTTTTATGCGCCATTTGGTGAGCCATGGCTCTAGGTTACTCAATGCATTACGTAGCCTTTTGGATATTATTCTGGGTGCGGTCGATTATGTTGCTAGTGCTGTGTCGTCAGCGTATAAGTATCTATCTACTCTCACTGTTTCTGGGATGTCATTGATGTATAAACAGATAACAGAAGAAAAATTTAAACTTAAAGCAATTAAAAAGTACCTCGTAGAAAACCCAGTCTACTCTATAGATGAGTATAAAAGGTTAAATAAAGCTTAAGTAGTATATGTACCCTCTGCTTATTTTATTATTTTTATATTGTGTACACATTGTATTTGTTAAACCTGTTGACGTATCCTATGTATTTTGGATCATATGGATGAAATAAAAATGAAATGAAATGAACTAGCATGGTGCCAGGTCCGATCACTGCACTCTTAACATCTCCCCTACTGGCGACTATGTCATGACATCAGATTTCTCATCCTGTCCATGTGGTTGAGCAAAGAGAGGGGAGAGAATAATTTGTACATGAAAAGAACATTAGTTTATTTATACTTTAAAGGGAACAAACTCACAACCATGAACTAGCATGCATGATCCCTGGAGCACAGCACAACTCCCTTCCAATTATATTATGTGAACAATAAGAACAGTCAAATAATGACTTAATTAAATTGATTTAAATACCCATTGTACAAATACGCAATATACATATGTAAGTGCATGCTATTATTGATGTACATTGTTGTGAATTTATTACCTGTAAAATACATTAACACAAATATAAATTTGCCTTTATCAATGCAGTGCTAAGCTCTGGGAACTACATTAGTTCAGAACAGTGAAAGCATATATACCTGGTCCTTTTGCAAGGTACTCATTTCTTAATTTTCAAGTACTTTTTTGTTGTTGTAATTTTACGTCCTCCAACGTTAAGTCATATTGGACGATGAATGGAATGGGCGAAATGATGCTCAAATGAACCTTGGGTCCATAGAGCTTAGTTACCCGACATTCGTCTTTCAGGATAAGGGAAAACCCTGGAAAAAACCTTATCCAGGTAACTCACCCTGACCGAGGTTTGAACTCGGGACCTCTTGAACCACGCTACCGAGGCGGGCAATTTCTAAGTACTTGCATACACTTAACACATGGATATTGCATATTATTTCTTGTATGTGTATTTATATCAACTGAATTATATCATTGACTATTCTCATGGTTCACATATTATGATCAAAGGGAAGTTTTGCTGTGGTCTAGATACCATGGTGGTTCATGACTGATGTAAATTTGTGCCCTTTAAAATAAAAATAAATTAACATGTCTCCTTTCATGAGCAAATTATCCTCTACTCCCTTGCTTAAGCACATGGATAGAAAGGATTGGACGGGGGGAGAGGTCTGACACAACAGTTACTATAATAAGAGGGGGACTTGTTTTCCGGTCTGGGAACTCTACTAGTCCAAATTTCACACCTCATTTCAGTTAAAATCATTATTTTCAAGCTTCAGGTTATCATTCAAAGTTATATCCATGTTAATGTTAAATTCTGCCATTTTAGGATCTACCCTAACAATCATGCAAACACCCCTTCCAGTGGATTATGGATTCTGATTATAGGTCTATTAAATTCTGGATTTGATTCTGTTAAAATGTTACCAATATATCTATGAAATAAATGGTTATGTTCCTTAAGTGTTCCGCCGTCATTTCGAAACTTTCAAGAGCTGCAATGAGCATATTGCATAAATAGAAAGTAGCGAAATATACTGAGGCCCCCAGATAGTTGTAGCTAGGATACTGAGAGCTCTAAGGTTAGCCGAGGGATGTCTTCGTATAAGTAGACATCACGTAACTATGTTTGCTGACGACACAAATGTTATAATAAAGGGGAATGAAAATGCAAAACATATAACCAGTAGAACTGAAACTTGGTTTGCTGAAAACAAATTGCTTATTAATACAAACAAATCTTCAGCATTATCATTTCGCCACAAACAAAATAATAATGTGAAACCTGACATCAAGTTGTATGATGCGTGTGTCTCTTATGTGACAGAAGCAAATTTTCTGGGAGTATGGGTAGAACAGCATTTAGACTGGGGAGCACATGTAAAGAATCTAATAATAAAGTTAAATAAATTCTACTTCTCGTTAAGAGTAATAAAAACGAGTTGAATGCAAGTAACATGAGAACCTTATATTTTGCATATGCAGAAAGTCTAATGAGGCATGGAATTATATTCTGGGGGGATAGTAGAGACATTCACTTGGTTTTTAAAGTACAAAAAAAAAAAAAAAAAAAAAAAATTGTTAGATGCCTAATGTCAGGAAAAAAATATGACTCCTGCAGGAACTTCTTTAAGGAATTGAAAATCTTGACTCTACCCAGTCTGTATATATACTGTTTGCTATGTTATACAAAACAAAGTCTTGAAAATTTCACCACAAATAATCAAATACACCATCATACACCAGAGGTAAAACAGACTTAAGAACAATAACACACAGAACTACATTTTATTCCAAAGGAGTTAGATATTCAGCAGCCACTCTGTATAATAAACTACCGGCCAATCTGAAAAGCATAAAATCCATGCAGTGTTTCAAGCTATCGTTGAAAAAAATTTTATTAAGTGATTCATATTATGACGTAAGTGAATTTCTAGATACACTGAAGCTGGCCATATAATTGTATATATTTGTGATAACATTTTAAATGCTGTAGCAGTAGAGCCATGCAACTGTATATAGATCTTATTAATTACACTTGATGTAATTTATTTTTTATACTTTATACTATTTGTATTGTTGTAAATATTTGTATTGACTTAACGGATGAATAAACTACTACTACTACTACTTCTACTACTACTAGAGAAGTGTATCAGTAACGAAGTGATGGAAAAGCGTAGCCGAAACATCTATAAATGCCAGTGTAGTGTACACCCCAACGATCTGCTATTACTAACACAGCAGTAATATTCTATCCTGAAATTACTAACAAGTCTTCCTCAATCTTTAGCCACCATTAGCCATACGAAAGTGAAACCCCACCCTGCGGATTGACTCAAGTACATCCCACAAAAAAAAAAAAAACTATACATCAAAACCTTATTTAAATTTGTAACTAAACGGATACTTAGAAGTTAAATAAAATCCGAGCAACAGAAAATAACACCGCCCAAACCTAAATTAAAAGTCGCTAAACCAAAATAAGTAGTATAACTAATTAAAAGATATGTATAATATTTAACAATTTTAAAAGCAAATTTCAATTCTCTAATTCACCTTTCTAGCTGCTCCTCAAACACCTCCACAATAATTGGCTGCACTAGATGTGCACAGACCCATGTGTACCCTTATGCATATTGTGCCAATGTTAGGTTATGCCCGACTTTTTTGTGGGATCAAGTAATTTGGAAATTTCTAACAACATTTCTGCTCCAGGTCCAGCCAAGTGAAAACACAGAACATCTTTTCTTGTCATTAAATAAGTTTAGACGCTACTTCCAACCTGTGCCAACCTGACGATTTGGATACTGAAAATCTGAAAATGACATTACGGTGAATACTTTGAGGCACAATGACTTTAAGTCACAGATTTCAGCGGTGTAAACACAGATTAATGTAAACAAATTCATAATATGATGGAGAGGAAATCTAACAAGTTGTTACTGTTGGCAACACTGAGTTATTTTAAGACAATAATGGATAAAATAACGAAAATAGCAAAACACATTTTTAACATACTTATAAAATGTTTTCTGTGATATGCACATAAAATAATTCTTTATTATTCACCATAAGCATTAAGAAAGAGAAAATTACAAATAAAGTCATGTACTTGAGTTACATGGTTTGTATGAAAAATACAGCAGCCATTAGAGGAATAGCATTTAACGATTTCTCTGGATATATAAATGCAGTTATTTATAAAATACGCGCTCCAGTCTGAATAAATTATAAAGATTTTTCATAAAAACGAAGCTTAATACGCTTAAACTTTCTCTTTTCATTCTCATACTTTAAATATTTTGAAATGCTTATATGTTACCGTGCATTATTGTCATAGTATTATAGCCTGTTTAGTAACAGGTTTTTCTCTGATTGGTCGATTTATAAAGTTGTCGAGCAGAGGAAGAGCACGCTGGAAATTTAAAATAACAGGCGTCAAGAGTTTAATTGTAAACGCATGTCTTGTGTTCGTCATGTTATGACTGAAAGTGTTGATGCCTGATGATCTCACTCTGACCGAAATTTGAACTCTGGTCCTCTTGAACGTGAAGCAGACGCGCTACCATCTACGCTATAGAGGCGGGCATTGCGAGTTTTAACAACCTCTAAGTTGGTCTAAGTGTTATTAAGTTTACATACTTGCATGTTGGTTAGTTCAGGTTGGTTCCTGAGCAAGTTTTCGCGACGCTCATGATTTAAGTTATTCCTTTCGGAACACCCACATGGTTCAACACATGGTGGCTTGAAGAAAGGGCGCCGTCCCCTAGTAGATTCCCGTTGTTACGGATAGCCGTTTAGACTCCTTTAGCATTCGAATGGGAGTGACGTCAAACTTTCTTACTTCCTACTAACTTCCTCAGAGGATTGCATTTCTCAACTGTCCTTTAAAGTTTTTTGGATCTGATTTGCTATCTCAAATGTATGTTCTAAAACCGCCACTAGTTTTATTTATCGCTCAAATAATATTTCTGGGAAGCTCTGAATGAAACCTAACTCTGAATTATACGCGCCATATAGCATTATCAGATATTTCTTAGGAAAAAATTACAAATTTTCCCCGCATCCCTTAAGCAGAGTTTTTAAAATAGCAATCCCACTCTTTTGATAAAAGTTAAAGGTAGAAATATACTTCTAATTGTATATGTGCATCTGATTCTCTACTGTTGTCATCCTTGACTTAAAAGATATCACACACGATTCAGTGATTACCGATATATTAGTGCACTTGTACATTAAAAAGTTTTAGAACTCAGCTTAACAATTCAGCAGATTCAATGCTCGAAATTAAACACCAAGCCATTAGCTACATATACTTTCCATTGTTGTAGCACGATAGCACAACTTTCCTTTGGTGCAATGAAATGGCAAAAATAAGTAGGAGAAATCACATTTTTAAATTACTACGTGACGTTTTTATGTTAAACTTGCTGGCTTATTCTAGGCTAACGATCTAATCTTAAATCTTGAATGACAATTTAATTTCACTAAACCACCACAGCATATAAATTAATGTAAATCATTCGGAATATTTTTGTATTGTTTTTAACCCTTAGAACAGAGGAAGACAGCTTTGAGAGTTGTGACGTATTTCAGCCGGGAGCGAGGACTGCAGTACTGTGACGTCAGGCAAGAGCCGTGTAGCGCCAAGTTGCCTACATAAATGAAGCAGTGAGTACAGAATCTGAGGGCTCAGTCAGTCTAGCGCACTCGATGACAACTATGTAGCTGCCACGTACTTAATGTAGCTGTTAAATTTACAATGTGACGATTTATTGAAGGATAAATATACACACAATAAAGACTTGGCTAATTTTTACAAGAATGTCCCCCAAACCAAGTTTCCGAGGTTGTATTCACCTGCCGCACTGACATTGTGTATGTTTGGCTCAACATATGTGTGCTAACAATTTTTTTTTCTGTTATGAAATTAGCTAAGTTCAAAATCCGAAGTACCTTGTCGGATCACAATCTAACATGCAGCCTTCGATTACAAATTTCCCAGACATTCTGTCTAGACATTGCTGAACTACTTAGTTAAAGAAAAACGAAACAAAAAGTGTCGGAAAATGTCCACGTAATTTTGTTCTGAATGGATCTTCTCTAATTTGCAGAGAAAATTACTTTGTTTTATTTTATTTACTTTATAGCATGCCTGACCTTCAAATAAATGAGTTGAAGTTTTATATATTTTCTCATAGCACAGAGGCAAAATGTAATAGTTTATAAACTGTGACCAATTGTGTAATTAAAGCAGTCAGCATTAATATAAAAATACCCAAGATGTAAGTTGTACGTAGTATTCATACCCGATACATTTCCTATCTTTCCTACGCTGTCGCAACTACAACACATAAAACTATTGCCTTCCTCTTGGGCAGCAGAAATGAGCGCGGTGACGTGACACTCTAACCTACCTTTTGTTCGGGGGCATATTTGGCGGTTAGAGCTGACGGAGCTTACGTTACACCGCCACTGCCTGTCTTCTCCTGCCTTAGAACTACAATTTCTTAATACCCTATAATACTGTCACCGATGACATTGCTATGTTGCAGCCGCCGCAAAGCCAGAGCTGTGTGCGTGGGCGGGAAAGAAAGGGAGAACGGCGTGGAGATGATGATGATGATGATTGATGATGATAATGATGATGATCTGTATAAGGGCGCTCAACTACGGCGGTCATCAGCGCCATTACAAAAACAAGTCATGGCAAAAGCCAGATATAAAAATTTCCAAAAACTACATAAGTATAAATAAAACTATTAAAATTGCACACACACATATATTTAGAAAAAAATAAAAGAAGAAGAAAACGAAATATCAATCAAAACCTACAAAAATTTTCCTTCACTGAATCCAAAAGTTTAATCTAGAAAAGAACCTAAATACCTTCCCCACTACTGCGCTATCGTCTGCAAAGCTGGCCGGCAGCTGCAGAGACGTCCTGAGGTCTGCTAGGGAAAACACTCTAGCAGCACGTGTCGTACAGACAACGCTTCGGTGCAAAACGGACACAGTGGAGCAGGCTCCTTTTTAAAAAGAAAACTATGAGTAAAAAAGCAGTGCCCAATACGTAACCGAGCCAAACTCACTTCCTCGCGACGAGATGACCGACAGGAGGTAACCCAGGGAATCGGAAGTTCTTTGACATATCTAAGTTTATTATTGCGGAGAGCGGACCACTCTTCCTGCCAGCAGGTTTGCACAGCTCTCCGCAATACGGCCCTAAAATCTTCCGATGTCACAGATGGTACTCGAACCCTGGGCTTCATGGTAGCCGTCTTGGCTGCCAAATCCGCCAATTCATTCCCCCGTAAGCCTACGTGACCAGGTATCCATGCACACACCACGTTAACGCCAGAAGCGTGTAAAACGTGGAGGGCATCCTGTATACGCTGCACAATAGGGTGGTAGTTATACAGCTGCCGTAGGCTTTGAAGTGCACTGAGGGAATCACTCAGGATTAAGCAGTCCCCTAACTTTCGTCGACGTACGTGTAAAATGGCCCGGTATATTGCATAAAGCTCTGCAGTAAAATGGAAGTGCTAGTGTGGAATCCGAATGTATACGGTTCGGTTCCACACACGTAAGCACAACCAACAACATTTGAGTTCTTGGAGCCATCAGTATAAATTACAAAATGGTCCTGATATCGCGATAAAAATTCTAAAAAACATGTGCGGATACTAGACATGGTAGATTTATCATATTTAGTCAAGCCCAGATCAACGTGGGACGCTCTGCACAACCAGGAGGGTATGTCCTCTCCCCCCTAGGATACATCTTGGGCATTTCAGTATCAAGATGTCTAAAGAGCTCCTGGAAACGAAAACCAGGTGGCTTTGGTTTAATAGAAGTGTTCCTATAACGCACGTCCATGAAGGTATTAAAGAACGGCGTAAACGTTGGATGTGTGGGCATGAAATTAAGTCCACAGCCATAATTTTCTAATAACATATTGCGCCTGTACTGCAGATGAGATTCTGCAGACTCAGCATACAGGCTTATAACTCGGCTCGTTGGAAATGCCCAAACTGCTATACGTATGCCACATTTATGGACTGTGTCTAATCTCTTCAGCACAGATGGTCGTGCTGAGCCATAAACGATACTACCATAATCTAATTTGGAACGGATGAGTGCGCGATAAAGTCGCAATAACACTGTACGACCCGCTCCCCACGATTTTCTACTTAGTACCCGCAAGATATTTAAAGATCGGTCACATCGTGCTTTCAGTTGTGCTATATGCGACGACCAACTAAGTTTTCTATCAAATATCAATCCAAGGAACCTCGTCTCATCTGCAAAAGGTAGTAGATCAGTTCCTAGCCGGAGCCTTGGAGGTTGTCGACTCTGCTGACGCCAGAAGTTAACATAGATGGTTTTCTCAGCGGAGAATCGGAAGCCGTTTTTTAAACTCCAACCCTCAAGGTTGTCCAAAGTGGCCTGTAGACGGCGCTCTAAAAAAGAAGTGTGCTGAGATGTACAGTAGACGGCAAAGTCGTCTACAAATAGGCATGACGAGACCTCCGGAGGTACACATTTCGAGATAGAATTAAACGCAATAGCAAACAACGTAATACTTAGTACCGATCCCTGTGGTACACCGTTCTCTTGATCAAAAAGGTTCAAAAAATCGAGCCAATGCTTGCTCGGAATACGTGGTCTTTCAAGAATTCCTGCAGGAAGAGTGGTAGGCGTCCACGTATATTCCAGGTGTGCAGAGTAGGTAGCAACCCTGCCCGCCGACACGTATCATAAGCCCTTTCGAGGTCAAAAAATATTCCGACTGTTTGACAGTTTTTAAGTAATCCGTTCATAATCTGTGTCGACATGGACACAAGATGATCCACATTTGAATGGCGTCGTCGAAAACCGCCCTGGATGTTATTCAGTAGGTTGTGCGTTTCCAGCCACCATACCAACCGCCCATTTATCATGCGTTCCATCACCTTGCAGACGCAACTGGTGAGGTAAATAGGACGGTAGCTAGAAGGCAGGTGACGGTCCTTGCCAGCTTTCAAGATAGGTACAATGGTGGCTTCTCGCCACTTGTCCGGAAACGTGGCATCAACCCAAACACGGTTATAGACCTCGAGCAGGAATGCCTTAGCTTCAGGTGAGAGATGTAACATTTGAACGTGGATTCCGTCCGATCCTGGTGCTGTCAGTCGCGATGATGAAAGAGCGTGTTCTAACTCTGCCAAGGTGAAGAGGCGGTTATAATCTTCAAGGTTTCTGGAACTGAACTCGAAACCTTGAGATTCAACCTGAGTCTTAATTGAGATAAACTCAGGAGCATAATTACTGGAGCTAGATACCTGAGCGAAAGCATAGCCGAAGGTGTTAGCCACGACAAACGGATCAACATTAACTCCTGCAGGTGTTTTCAGACCAGCGAATTGCAAGTGGGTTGATTTTCAAACCACGCGTCGTAACCTATCCCATACTACAGATGAAGGTGTACATCTGTTAAAAGATGATACAAAGTTCCTCCGTGAGATCTTTTTGCTATCCTTAAGTATTTGCCTAGACTTTGCACGCGCTTTCTTTTACTCACGGTAGGGTGTCGTTGGAATACCCTCAGAGCACGTCTACGAGCACGAATAGCATTCCGGCAGTCGTTGGTCCACCATGGGACAGGAAATCGACCGGGTTTGGTAGCCGAACGTGGAGTAGACTGTTCTGCAGCGGAAAGAATTTTCTCTGTGAGATGATCAACCAAATCATTCACAGAATCGTGCTCGTTGTAATCAAAGACTGCCAACTGGGTGTAAAGGTTGCAGTTGGCACGATCAAAGCGCCATCTAGGGATACGTGAGGGAGACACATCTTGTGCTAAGAGACTAACAAGACATGGGAAGTTGTCGCTGGAATGTAAATCAGAGATGACATTGCACTGTAATGAAACTGCTAACTGGGATGATAACACACTGCCAAATCGATGTGCGAGTAGGTGTTAAAGGCGTCTGAAAGGAACGTTGGCTCTCCGGTATTCAGGAGAACCAAGTTATTGCTCTCCAAGAATTTTGCAATGAGGTTGCCTCTCGAACATGCCCGAGTTGAGCCCCAAAGTGGGTGATGGGCATTAAAGTCTCCAACTATTAGAAATGGTGTTGAAAGTTGGGAAATCAGATCTTCAAGGTCAATTAACGAGAGGTCATCTGATGGCGGTACATATACATTGCAAATGCAAAATTCGATTGATGGCAGCTTAATCCTTACAGCTACAGATTGTATATCAGATTGTAGCTGTAACGGATCTACAAATATGTCATCATAGTGCCCCCGTGAGCTGGAATGCCCTCTTCTGTTTCAATATCACACCTCAATGGTGTGTAGCGTCTGATTTTAAACTTGTCTTGCAGTCGTAGCTTAGTCTCTTGTAAGCATACCAACAAGGGGTTATGCTTACTGAGCAAAAGTTCCAGTTCTGGTCGATGTGCTCTTAAAGCCCGTATGTTCCATTGGAGGATAGCCATTGGAACTATGGAGATAGGATGTAAAAGCTGGTCTACATTAAGACGACTTTAACGGTGGCCGAATCAGTTTACGCTTTTTCTTCGGTGTAGGGCTAACAACTTTTTCGTCCGGTTTATCCTGGCGCTTTTTTGTTGCCGTTCTTGCAATGTGGTCGGTATCCTCTTGGTCCATCTCTTCGGCGGAGGAGGCCCCTTTCCCTAAACAGAACTTTGGTTCGACGGCTTCAAATTTATTGGAGACAGAGATTGACGAAGATGACAGTCGTCGATCCGAATCATCACCAGAAAGCTCTTCAGAAGAAGAGCTTCGGGATGTCCTAGAGGCTTCCTTCTTTTTGAGGATACGGGTCGAATCTTTAAGGAAATCTGTCCTCTGGTAACTGGTCTTAAATACTTTAGGTGGTGGATCGTATATTATAGGCTTGTCATATTTAGATGTAGAAGTCGACGGTTTGGCTTGGGACGGGGCTGAGGTTTTAGTTTCCTTCGTCCGTTTAGGCGATGTATTTGCCGACGCTGGTGATGGATTTGTGGACTTCGATACTTGTGTCGGGACAAGAACTCTATCTGAGATGGTAGCCTCACCTGCAGCGCAGGTTTGCGTTACACTTTCTTTTCTAGGAACGGGTTTAGCTAAGACATAGCTACAAGTTCCGGACCTAGGGACGGAGGGCAGGCGAGTACGCAGGAGCTTCCGGGCGTCCGAGAAGGATACCTTCTCCTTAACCCGGATTTCCTGTATTGCCTTTTCTTCCACAAAACGTGGACAGTCTTAGGAACAATATGGATGCCCCCCGGCACAATTTATATATTTAATGGGCGAGGAGCACTCACCATCGTGTAATGCCACACCACAGTTGACGCATGCTGGAGATCCGTTACACAGTTGACTAGTGTGATCATAACGCTGGCACTTATAGCACCGCAGGGGGTTTGGTATATAGGGCATAACCTCAATACTCTCGTATCCTGCCTTAACCTTTGAGGAAGATCTACCCTATCAAAAGTAAGGAACAGGATACGAGTAGGCAACAATTTCCCACGTTCTCTGCGCTGCACTCGGTAGTCACAAATAACTCCCTGGTCTTTCAGGTTCCCCTGAATCTCCTCTTTGGACATACCGTCCAAGGCACGGGTGGTTACCACCCCGCCCGAGGAGTTCAGGGTCTTATGTATCGTAACGGTAATAGGGTAACTCCCTAGCATGCTTGCCTTCAATAACGATGCTGCCTGGGAGTTAGAATGCGCCTCAACCAGGAGCGTGCCGTTTCGCGATCGTATAAAAGATTTGACCGGACCAGCAATTTTGTCTAATCCCCTCTGGATGGTAAAAGGGTTAACTGTCGTAAACTTTTGGCCTTCTTCAGTTTGACTGACTACCAAGTAGCAAGGACCACAAGACCCGACTACTTCTGTCCTTTGCTACCACAATTTTTTGAATTGTTTTTAGAGTAAGGTTTACCATAATAGTTGGTGTAAAATTCATCCCCCAGTGCTCCCCACCCACCACGGAGTCCTACAAGGGCTCATCCCACTGGGATGACAGGGCTACACAAGGGATTTAGCCAGCTCACCGTCCCACTCACCCTGGAGGTCGGTACAATACCTAGTCCTGGCCGATTGATTAGGGGTGGGTTAGTCCCTAACCTCCAGTTTAGGCGAAGCAGAAGCCAAAGTAGTGAATTAGAAATGCGCACCCTGCCCGAATTCAGAAAAGCACTGTTACGAGCAAAGATACGCATCCCTCAACCACCAGGACAAACCTTTCCATCGACACGGGTCTCCACGCACGGCCTACACGTGGGTGGGCCTGTTGACCGTCTCCCTCAGCCACGAAGAGGAGCTCACATGAGGGAGACTGTTGGATCGGGACCCCGGGTGCGCCAAACCCGTACCTACCGAAGTAGGTCCCTGGGGGGAACGGCGTGGAGAGCTGGACAGTTCTTGAAAGAGAGAAAGAAACAGAGAGAGAAGTCTGGCATTTTCCGCATTTCTGATGCCGTCGCGATTGTTAACGAATGGTCTACAGCATTCTAGAACAATGACTGGGAGGTATAAATAGCAGCAGTATGAGAAGCGGTTAGATGTTGCGTTGTAATTGTGTGAGTTGTGTGTTGGTGGACATTTGAACTGTACCAAAGTGATTCTTTTGTCTGTTTACATGTGGCGGAGCAACGAAACGACCTTGAAGACTGCTAAAATAAGCCCTGAAGCTTTCCTGGCGACGAATACGCCCAATATCAGGATCATCCACAAGCCACCTCCGAAGGTTAAACATCTGCTGAGACCAGTGAAAAACAAACTACACTTCCAAGTTACGGGAGTGTACCGCATTCCCTGTGAATGTGGGACACCGTATATAGGACAAACCGGAAGGACCATCGCTATTAGAATAAACAAACATGAACGGAGAATTCGTTTAATGCAAGTTGAGAAGTCTGGACTGGCAGAGCATTGTTTTGATAACGACAAAAACCAACGTTCGGAGGACCACTGTCTTGGCAAAATGCAACAGTTACTAGGAGCGGATAATTAATCAGGCTTTGGCCATTTCCTTCTAGAGGAGCACGCTTAATCGTGATGCTGTATTTCAGTTCAGCTCCTCTTGGAAACCGGCCATAAAGTGGAAATCCGTCGATTTAAGAAACACAGATCAATACAGCTTGATAATTAAGTTAAGTAGTTACGTTTCTTTGACCCAATTAATTTTCTATACTCACGTCATCTCCTGCCCTGGCATTTAATCTACTGAAACACTCTTTTGTTCAGTAATGCAAAGTTTGATAGTGTTTTGTCTTTGTTTATATTTTTGTTATAGTCAGTGATTCATTTGGGGTTATAACATTTAATAAATATCCTGATGATGGGAGGGATGTACCCTCCCGAAACGTCAATTTCAAGTCGTCTTTTCACCTGGCTTGCTTCCCGATAACAACTTGAGCACCTTGAAAACTGCTGTTTGTCAATATCACGTCTTTTTGCTGCTTCAAGGGTTGTACAAGGTTTCTGTTTATTGCAATAAAGAGTGTTTTTAAATGTCTGCTAACAAAACTTTTGATTCTACGCAATCCAAGAAGTCTCAATATACTTACGTTATATTAAAAGCACAGACTCTCAGTATTCACGGAAATATTGGCACTATCTTCTTAAGATGGTGCAAAAAATTTAAAAAAATAAGGATTCCTCTCAAAACTAGACCGAGGGGATGACTCAGGCCCCTTCTTCTGTGGCCCGCATTCGTGAGGTCTAGGTTCGATTCCCGTGGCCAGCCTACCTGAAACATGGATTCTTTTAGGGGTTTTCCCTGGTCCTCAGGCGAATGATGGATGGGAAAATTGCATTCCCCGAGTTTCCCATCTCTCTATTTTATCTGCATTATCATTTCGCAGCATCCCTCATCTGGTGGTCTGTTTCAGGGTAGAAGTATCAACGAGGGTCTCTGCTCTGCATGGCAGGATAATATGTTCCTAGTAAACACTACCTATTAGGATGGTTTTCGGTCTCCGGTCCAACCTAGTGGACCGTTTCCGGACCACGGTGGGTGGGATACTGGCCTGTCGGGGGCTTTCCAACGGCTAAATAGTAGAGACCTGCTCTCTGCACTGTCGTGACTCCTTGGTTTGGCCACCCTCCATCTCCTCTCGCCTTATCCTTCCTCCCGGGGATGCCAACTTGGGGCATAAGTACAATAGATCAAAATTGGACGCAGTGCCGAATCTCCTCCGTACCGTAATACTAGGGTCACTCAAATAAAAACCTTGAACTTGTAATAACAAATCGAAATTTCGCGCCGTTATCCTCTAAGTTGGTAAGCGTGCTACAAACAGCGTGCAGAATGGCCTGTAGGTGGAAGCTTGGTGCAGATGCACACATACCATCGCAGTATCAGTATAAAAATGGCCGCCCCACTTGCTACTTGCACCAGGGAAGTATAGCGTTCCCTTATTCGGAGTTTGCATAGTAAAGGTGTGAGACTTATTGAAATTCATCGACGAATGAAGGTTATGTACGGTGATGCATGTTTGTCACAGCAGCAAGTCTACGAATGGAGTAGGAAGTTCGCAAATGGTGTGACTTCAGTGGAAGATGTTCCACGTCCAGGTCCGGCACAACGAGTTGTCATTCCACAGAACATTGCAGCAGTTGAAGCCCTAGTGAAGGAAAACCGCCGAGAGACAATGAATGACATTGCAGGATGTTCACAGATTAGTCATGTGTCAACACATCACATTGTGCATGATAAGCTCATGTTTCACAAAGTGTCTGTAAAAGGAGTGCCACGGCAGCTGACTCCTAAAATGAGAACGACGTGTTGATGATGGTGAAGAACTTCTTCGGCGCTCTGAACGAGAAGGTGATGGCTTCCTAGTAAGAATCGTTACCGGGGTCGAAACCTGGGTCCACTTCCACCAACCGGAAACGAAGATAGCGAGCGAGGAATGGCGCCATCCCTCATCACCAAAACCAAAGAAGTTTGGAACAGAACCATCAGCAGGGAAAGTTACGCTGACTCTCTTTTGGGACGAAAAAGGCGTAATTTTGGAGCATTACATGGATATAGGCACCTTGTCACCAGTGCATCATAACAGATCTCCTAAAAATCATCTGCGGCCTGCTATCAAATCAAAGTGACGTGAATGGCTGTCAGCAGGTGTTCTTGAGCAACATGACAATGCAAGGCCCCACACTTCCCGTACAACAGTTGCAAGAATCACAGACCTGCATTTTGAGTGTCTTCCTCATCCACCATACTCACCAGACCGTGCCCCAAGTGATTTCAATATGTTTGGACCACTCAAAGACGCAATGGGTGGAAAGAAGTTCCGTTCCGGTGAAGAGGTATGTCACGCGGTGCATGAGTGCTTGCGCGGAATATCAAAACTATTTTTACTAAAGGTATTTATGCACTTTGTAGGCGCTGGAGGACTTGCACTGAGCGTGAGGGTGATTATGTTGAAAAGTGATACAGCTTATTTGAACCTTTTTGATGTAAAAGTAATAAATGATTTATTACAGTAGGTGCAACAATAAAAGGTAAAACAAAATGAAAGGTGAAAAATAGATTTTCTTTAATTTCATCTATGTATTAAGACTTTAAGTTAAATTACCATGGACTTCAATATTATCCAATTAATCAATTTATATTATGATCAATAGTGGCAATTGTTATCTTATTAACATGATTTGGTGCTCGTCCAGCTGAAGACCCTTATATTTTAACAGGTAAATTCAATGATGACCATATGTTGTACGAGAAAGAACTTATCTTGTACCACCTCTGTACAATAAATAATACGAGGGCTGTTCAATAAACAATGATCATAATTTTTACGGTCATAATTTTTCGCACTAAAATTCAATCTTATTATATTCCGTTAGCTTACTGTGAAAGAAACACGCTTTAGTAGGTTCATTGTTGGTACTCCTGGTTCCAGCCTGTGAGAACCAGGCAAGTTCAGACATGTTCAGTATCGCCTACCGCTGCAATGGAGGTAACATGCAGTTAAATTTGAAGTTAGAGGAAGATCCGGAGTTTCTATCAAACGTAATCACTGCTGATGAAACTTGTCTACATCATTTTGATCCTGAGAGCTAAGAGCAAAGCTCAGTGTAGAAATATTCTTCATCACCAACCCCTCCAAAAGCAAAAGTGGTTGCTTCTGCTGGGAAAGTTATGGTCATCTCATTCTTTGATATTCATGGAATGGTTGATCAGCATGTTGTACCTGCACACACATCAGTAACTGGTCAATACTACAGGGATATCCTGAAAATATTGCAAGTTCATATCAGGCGCAAAAGACCACATTTCGTGAAGCAGGCTCGATGCTGCACCACGATAATACGCGCCCGCATATTACCAATGTTGTTGCTGAATATCTTGCAAAAATCAACGTGACGTACATCCCTCATCCTCCACTTAGTCCGGATTTAGTCCCATGTGACCTTTTTCTATTCCCTAACTTGAAGAAACGCCTTCGTGGGAGGCATTATCCATCATCAGAAGCAGTGGTGAAGGCTGCGGAAGCGATTTTGAAGGATCTCTCAAAAATGGTTTCCAGCATGTCTTTGAAGACTGGCAGAAACGCTGGGACAAGTACATCGCATTCAAGGGAGACTATTTTGAGAAGGACCATCAAAATTATGAGGATAAGTAAACGTATATTGTAAAAAAAAGTTGTGATCATTGTCTACTGAATAACCCTCGTATTTAATATTTAAGGTTTTTATTTGACTCACCCTTGTACAATCCATTTCCATTACAGCTACCCCTTTTATCGAAGATGTTTCGAAAGTTATTACGGCAACGATTTTACCTAAAATCTCTTGAAATATTCTAGGAGCAATCTGTGAAGGGTTCTTCATTTGGTATCTTTTTTTGGTAATTTTGTAAAAGAGATAAGAAACAGACAAAAACTTACTGCACAACAATTGTAATCTCTTTAAAACACTTATGTATATCCAAACACTTTTTCTGTGACATCATCCATATTTGAAATATCCCTTATTATTGTCCGAGATTATTTGTGGTATTTGGTCATATTTTTCAGTGCTATCGCTATCCAAATTGCACTCCTGATATTATGGAAACTGTCAAAGAATCTGCTTTGCGTGTCCCGCCCCAAGTGCCTATCAAAAATGTGTAAAGAGACTATTTCTGCAAAGGTTTACTTCGATTAAGATGAGGTACGTAGAACGTAAGCTTTCGTAGGAACATTTTGCTGCAGCACAAGGTATATGTATAGGCACAGTAAACTTTTTTAGCTGCTCTCTGTTACAGTAGCCAATTAATATTATAAAGATTTCACAATTTTCACATTTAGAACACCAGTTCACAGGTTAAATGAAATGAAGGGAAGTGGAGGATGCCCTACGTGCATACCCCAAACCAGTAAGGTGAATACTGTGGTCTTGGTAATCAATCCATAACCTTCTAGAAATACTTCATCAGCTGTTAATTTTAAAATATTATATTGGGTGAGTGACTTTTAGACTTTATGTTGGCGCAATCTTGTTTCTGTATTTCTTTTTTATACTTTGGTAATGATGTTCATTGCAACGTAGAAAAGAAAATGCAGTAAGGGTTACTAAAACATTTTGGCACTTCACTATGGGTATTTTCAGGGAACGAAGGGGACACCTAAGACCTTCAACAAACGATTCTTTTGTGCTTACCATCCCCGAGGAATGGATAAGGTGAAGGAGCCACAGGAGGTTATATACCACATGAACACTGACCTACATGGTAGCGCAGAAGTCCCTAAGAATCCGAAGCTTAATGATTCGCGCATAGCGGCGGAATGCACAGAGATCGCTTCCCTTTGATGGTACCGGGGAAAACTCGACCCATATGAGGTGGCTCAGAGAAGGTTGCCATCTGGCAGAGACAAGAAATTTACTATAAGCAAGCATTTGTACCGTTTGCCCGATACCGCGTAACCCCAAGCTTCCCTGAAACAGGAAATGATAGAAACTGAGGCAAAGGAAACAGGGCGTCCGAGGTGCCTGACTCCAAGAATGGAACCCACGATCTCCCGAATGCTAGCCTCTCAGACCACAGATCCATCTCACTATTTTAAAAGAAGATACGCGAAGGTCATATGTTTCTACACGTGGGGTGCTGCAATGTTGCCCATCAACAAATAGGAAGTAACGCAGATCCGCTTTCTTTACCCCCTCAACACTCGAAACATAAACAAGGGTTCGAATTATCTCCCCTCAACAAAAACATACACAGTTAATCTGTATTAGCCTGCTTTAAGAACAAAAATAAGTTGCTTACACATTCACTGTGTTGTAGCGTCTTCACATGTGTGAGTTCTTTTAAGTAACTTTTACGCTATGTAACTAATATTCCATACTTACCGTTATTGCTGCTATGCATCGTAAGTTGACATTCCCGCAAAGTGCGGTAAGTATTTCTCCATAGCAGCACATATAGGCAATGCATGTTCTAAAGCCTAACATTAATCCTCAATTTTATTTATTAATATTTCAGCTAATATCTTAACTACTAAAATGCAGATTTAATTAAATACACGCAGTGCAACAAAATAGTATGCAATACACATGCGGTAAGCACATAATGGAATCTAGGAAATAGAAAAAACTCAGCGAAAGCGCCTCGTTTATTCAAACCTTTTCTCGTTCCGGATACATATCATTGCAATATACAATTATTAACGACTTTGTCAATTGCCATGTTCATATCAAAGCCGCCGATATGCTGGAATTTTGACCCACAGGAATTCTTTTACATATTAGCATATCTGCTGACATGGGGCTATTACTTTTGGTTGAAAGGAATAAGCGGTACATTGATAAAGAGGAAACCCTGGTCTTTCTGTTTAGAGCATTCCCTAAGAGAACAGACAAATTCTCTAGTTTGACTATGCATTGTAACACCCCGACCGTAAACTGATCTTTGCTTTGGGCAATGAATCCTCGGTCTACCTCTAATCCTACTGCCAGTACGTCTTGCTTCCATAACAGCGTATTTTAAATATGAAAGGTGTTTTCATAGGCTTTCCATTAATTGTATCTAATAGTGGTCGGAACTATAAAGCCCGGGCCTTAAAGTACTTACAGCATAGTAAGTCGCCATTAAGGTAGTTGTCTCATGTATTTATGAGAACTTCTAATGGTTTACCAGAAAAAACACGAGTCAGTTGGAGAATTTAATGTCATGTTGGCACGTTGGCCACAAGAGCTCCAATGGTTAGAGCGGCTGGACGGAGACCAGACGGAGACCAGCTGTTTGTTATTGTCATCTACCTTGGTAGATTGTGTTGTGGATGTGACGTAATGTTGTTACATGAGAATTGAACAGTGTATTTCTACGGAAATAAAGAACATTTGGAATATCTGCAACTCGGACTTATAATTCTACGAACCCACAAAGTCACAGTATGATTTCAGCAAGGCTAAATTGGTTCTTAGGAAGTAATAACATATTATACAACTGCTCAAACAGGATTCAGACAACCCTTATCTACTAAAGAAGATACAGTTCAACTATCCCAGGATGTCAAAGAACCTTTCAACAAAAATCAAGATACGCTATCAGTTTTCATTGATTTTGAAAACGCGTACGTTCAGAACTAGGCATTCAAGAAAACAAGTTAAATTGGATCACTCAATTTCTCTCTCAACGTTTCTGCGCTACAAAATATAATGATAATACATCCCAATTCCGACAAATAAAAATGGGACTACTACAAGGTGCAGCACTGAGTACGACCTTGTTCAACATCTACATCAATGATCTTCCCTCGGCTGTATCAAGCACAGAAATAAAGACAGCTCTTTTTGCAGATGACATGATCATGTGGACATCTTCCCCAAAAATAGAGAAATCCAAAACTTCAATGGAAAAGGCTCTGATACCATTGGAAAAGTGGACTGACAACAATTCGATGATAATAAATACTGATGAAACAACATTTCAAATATTTAGCTTAAAAAAGAAAATTCCTGAACTAAATCTGTAGTAAACAAATCGACAAAAAAATTCCAATTTTGAAAAGATTAGCTGGAGTCAAGTGGCGCAGTAATCGGGAGACCTGAACACCACATACAAGACATTCATCAAGCCCATACTTCTTTATAATGCAGAGGTAATAATTACAGCAAACAGATCTAACATATATCACCTAGAAGTATGCCAAAATCAGGCCCTGCGACTAATAACCGGTGCAGCAAAATCAACTCCAATCACGGCAATGCAAGCCTTAACTCGGAACTATCCAATACATCTAACTTTAGAGGAGCAGTCACTAATTCAACATGACAAAAAATTGCAGTTAAAAACAACAAAATCGGAGAAAAGATTACTACAACCAATCAAGATGAAAACACAAATAAGTTTCCTATACAAAGTTACGGAATTAAAAACGGATCCAAATCCTCCTAATTCTAAAGAAAACATTTTAATCAAAGAAAATCTACTGACTTTTGAACCAATTAATATTCCATTAGGTTTAGAACATATAGTTACAAAATCTGAAACTTCCAAAGCACTAGCATTAGAAACTGTGAACAATAGATACCCACCCGAAGAATGCTTACATATCTACACAGATGGATCAAACTTGGACAACAACTCAGGCGCAGGAATTAAGTGTGCACTGTTCGCATTCTATCAACCAGCAGGATACCACACAAAAATTTTGATGCAGAAGTAACGGCTATTCATATTTCACCCCAACACCTTCTATACAGAGTAGATACATTTAGAAATGCTGCCATTCTTTCTGATTCTAAAGCAGCATTATATGGAATAAGTTCATATAAAATGAGGTCAATCCAAATTAAAGAATGTCACAAAATGATCCAAAAACTTCAAAAACTACAGAAAAGAATTATATTACAGTGGAAACCTGCACATTGTGGAATAATTGCTGGAAATAAATCAGCTGATTTTCTTGCCAATAAGGTGCAAATTTATTTCAGAACAAACGCAAAACCTTGCCCTTTACATCCATAAAAAGATTAATTAAAACCAAATTTAAAAACAAACAAAACCAATCAATTTCTAACATAACCAAAGATAACAAATGGAACATTTTAGCTAAAAATCCAGAAATTATTCCAGAAATCCCACGTAAAGCTGCAGTAGCAAAATTTAGATTACTTACGGAACATGATTAGTTGGCAAAACACCTACACAGAATAGTAATTTATACAAGTCCAAAGAGTCTTCTGTGCAACAAAGAAATTTTGGGCCGGGAGGAAATGACTCCAATTTTGCTTTCACATGTTGGCACTTCCAGCAGTAATAAAACGGTACCTTGAATGCAGTGTTTTTGCGTGGGTTGCAGCATTACGAAAAAGTAGTCTTCAGAATAATTACAGAGGTAATTACATAATATTACTAACTTTAGTTACACTTGCTTTTGACCCTCTTGGGTGTGATGTTTGGTTATCTGTAGAATAGCAGCCATGAGTATGGCTGTTGCTAACATGCATTACTGAACTGCCAACTACTCTATATCAAAATATGTCCAATCCTGACATATTCAATATAGCTAATATTGGGTAATAGTGCAGATAAAGTCGTAGGGATATCCTGGCTCCGACGTCATAGCTTGGCAACTTCCAGAGCATGCTACCGCGGAAAATACCAACATTACGCAAGCAAACCAGCGACGTTGTAATACGCGACGTAAAGATCAGCGGATCATTGCCAGACTTATTATTATCAGTATTATATACTATTATATTCCTATTATTATTATTATCATCGTAATTATTTGAAAACTTAAAAAACTTTTGGAATAGTCAAAATGTAAGCAAACCAGTGAAACTGTAACACCCAACCACCAGGGGTGGTAAGTAAGTTTAGCAAATCTAATTTCTTGTTTTATTGGTGTGAGAGCTGTGATCTGTTTTAATCTCTTTTGAAGTTTGAATGATTTTAGTTTTTTATCTACAAGGTTTTTTCCATATCCTCTGGGCCACAAGAAAGTTCCAAAAAATATTCAAGAAATACAATATAACATTGACACCAAAAAACAATTACAACATTAAAAACCTACTTCACAGTAATAATACTGATAAGATAAAACCAGAGCAAAAGTCAGGCATTTACAAGATTAAGTGTAAAGACTGTGAAAAAATTTACATAGGGAGGACAAAAAGAAACAGACACTAGAAAGAAAGAACACTTCAGGCACTTAAGATACAAAAATATTGATAAGACCGCAATAGCAGCTCATTTCTGGTCTGAAAATCATGAAATTGAAGATAGCACAGAATTACTAAAATACGTACAAAAACATAGTGAACTCGTCATATGGGAGAGGATATACATAGAAAAACATAAACACCAACTAATGAACTTTGAAATCCCGCTAGAAGAGAATCCCACATTTCAGTTCATCACTAAATCAACAGATGGCAGCAACAACCCCATAATTACCCACACCGTTGGATCTAGCTTCAGTCGCACAAGAGCCGTAGATGCAAACGAAGATTTGCGAAACATGTCCTCAAAATAGGTACGAAAGTGAAGCAGATGTGTAAAAAATACGACTCATCTAAAATTTAATAACTTTTCGCTTCACTGTGGTGTTCCAATACAGTTAAATCTCGATATTCTTACAGATGTTTATTCCGCTATCTACCTTCTGTGGGAAATTGCAGCAATTATCTTATTGTTATTTTTCTTATGGATACAATGGGAACACATGTTTTAAGTAACATTCAGTTCTTTAAAAGGCTGGTCGCTATGTAATGCTTTTGAAATTCTCTTCTCTTTCCATGGAGGCCCAAATGACCTTGTTGTCGACGGGCCCTAAAACACCACACACACACTCTTTCCATGGTTAGGAGTTAAACGAATAAAGAACAACTTCCCATTTGAGAAAAGCATTAGTATTGGAAAATTCAGACAAATAACAAAGAATATTTAGGAAATGCTTCACCTTCCTCCCGACCCTCAAAACATGTATTTGACATAAATTGAGCTTTAATGAGCTCTATCTTTTTTGTGAAGTAAGATTTTGTGTATCTCTTGTGCTTTAACAGTTATGCAAAGGTCATCCAGCATGATGAAGAAGAAATTATTAAGACATTACAAGAAAATGCAAGATATTTTTCATTTGCCATGAAAATATCTTCAATAAATGGAAAACAATTGAAAATCATTTGAAAATCATTAGAGCATTTTACAAGAAAACAAGCACTTTTGAAACAGATTTTCATTAAAAGGGTAATTTGGTAAGCGAGGACTGTTATTTGTAAATCTAGTGACAGATCCTTGGAATATGCTGAACTTAAATATGTACCAATTTCAGTATTTTAAACGAGCTTTCATTTCTGAGTTAAACTGCTCAGATAAAGCATTCACACGCCTTGAACGTGCATGAAAACGCACGTGTGCGCACACGCACACACACGCACACACACATTCATCACATGTCACAGCTTCAACATGTCTCTTCAATGCTTGTTTGTCTCTTTAGCACGCACCTCTCTGACGTACACACAAGTTTACCTCTTACACCGAACTGCATGCCGACTCTGAACGCAAATTCAATATTTGCTTGTGAACTGCTCCTCTGCAGTTACCAATTGTGACTTTGTGGGTTCGTAGAATTAAAAGTCTAGTTTGCAGCAATTCAAAATGCTCTTTATTTCCAGGAAAAAGACGTTTTGTACAGCCCTGACAGTAGCAGGATGACGTAACATAAACCAACATAGTCTCTCGTGGCTTCGCCACTGAACAAACAAAAGAAATTACTTCGGTACACTTCCAATGGCTACATGCACAATAAACAGCTCACTAGCGACTCCGCTGAACGCTGATTCCTCACCACGGAGCTTGGAAAATACAGCCGACACACTTCTTTACACTGCTTTGTCAACGCACACAACTCATCTGAGTAATTCTATGACTCGTATTGGGTTCTTGTAATTGACGTCGTCAAACGCTAAGTTCCAATGGGTGATGAATGAAATTAACGAAATTATGTTTAAACAAGTCCATGGTAAATAGAGCTCAGAGTTACCTGACACTGATCTTTCAGGTTAAGGGAAAACTGATAACGTTAAGTCATATCAAACACTGAATGAAATGATGTTCAAGTGAGTACAGCGAACATAGAGCTTAGAGTTACCAAACATTCATCTTTCAGGATAAGGGAAAACTTCCAACATTAAGTCATATTTGACGATAAATGAAATGAAGTTCAAATGAGTATAGGGAACATAGAGCTTAGAGTTACCAAATATTCATCTTTCAAGATAAGGAAAAAACTCCAAATTAAGTCATATCGGACAATGAATGAAATGATGTTCAAATGACTACAGGGAACATAGAATTTAGAGTTACCAAACATTCATCATTCAGGATCTACAACCTTAATGCCCGATTTCACCAACAAATGTTAAGGCTTAACACGAGTTAAGCAATAGTTAAAACAAAAATTGCATTTCACCAACAAGTGTTAGCGTAACACTTGTGTTAAATCTCATGTTAAACTAACAAGCCGAATTTCTAATGTTAAGTCCTTAACAATTGTAAATAGTCAAGATGGCGAGCATGAACTCAGCTGTTGATGTCGATTTGCTATATTTAAGACCGTCTAAATGGCATTCATAATAGAGTACGGTTTATGAGAAGAAATGATTTTGTGGAACTATCCGAAGAAAATTGTTTTACGGAGGTATAGACTGTCGAAACATGTTGCTATGAAGGTTACTGCGGAAGTACAAGAGAGGTTAGAACATGCATTGAAGGGAATATGGCGATTTTGCCTTTGCTTCAAGTATCAATAACCTTGCGATTTTATAATTCACTGAATTATGTGAATAATACATTGTCCACCTCCCGTCTTGAAACGTTCAAGTCACTTGTCCTCCTTCGCACCTCGTTTTAAATTTACGTAATAATGAGTTAGAATATACATCGAAAGGAATATGCCGATCTCGCCTTTGCTTCAAGTATTAGTAAACTTGTGATTTTATAATTCACTGAATTATGTGGATAATACACTGTCCACCTACTGTCTTGAAACGTTCAAGTCACTTGTCCTCCTTCGCACCTCGTTTTAAATTTACGTAATAATGAGTTAGAATATACATCGAAAGGAATATGCCGATCTCGCCTTTGCTTCAAGTATTAATAACTTTGCGATTTTATAATTCACTGAATTATGTGGATAATACATTGTTCACCTCCCGTCTTGAAACTTAAGGCACTTGTTGTTCGCACCTCGTTTTAAATTTACGTAATACTGACAAGTTATTTGGTGCTTGTAGTAGTGACACATGCATTTGAATTAAATTCGTTTCCAATATTTTCCCCGCGACATCTTTCTCTTTTACATTCACTGCATCCATCCTCTTATTTTCCACAATATCCTTACACTTCGTCACCATTTCAAATAACAATTCTTTCTCTGTCGATGAGAAATTTGTCTCACGGCTTTATGATTTTGTTCATCCGCCATATGTGCAGACGAAAATAAAACAAAAGCGCATCGGAGTACGTTCAGAAAATCATCCATAGCCTTCTATGGCTGTGATATTTACAAGTTTCTTGGCGTTGACAAAGGTTTGTTAACATTTTCAGACAACAGGATGGTGAAATGCAAGAAATTTAACATTAGTTTTAACGCTGTGTCAATTGTTACGTTACATTTGTTAACATCTTTTTAACATCTGTTGGTGAAATCGGGCATAGGTCATAACGGACGATGTATGAAATTATATTCCAACGAGTCCATAGTACCTAGAGCTTAGAGTTACTAAACATTTATCTTTCAGGATAAGGGAAAATCGCCAAAGTTAAGTCATATCGGACAATGAATTGAAATAATGTTCATATGAGTACAGGGTGCATAGAGCTTAGGGTTGCCAGACATTGATCTTTCAGAATAAGCCATATCGAAGGATGAATGAAATGATGTTCAGATGAGTTCACGGTACATGCAGCTTAGAGTTACCTGATATGTACCTTTTAGAATTAGGGAAAACGTCCAACGTTAAGTCATATCGCACAGTGAATGAAATGATTTTCCAATGAGGCCAGGGTACATCGAGCTTAGAGATACCGCACGTTCATCTTTCAGAATAAGGGAAAACCTCCAGCCCGCCTCGGTAGCCTGATGGTAGCATGTTCAAGAGGTCCCGAGTTCATATCTCGGTGAGGGTGAGTTACCTGGATAAGGTTTTTATCCCGGGTTTTCCCTTATCCTGAAAGACGAATGTCGGGTAACTGTGGACCCCGGGCTCATTTGAGCATCATTTCACCCATTCCATTCGTCGTCCGATATGACTTAACATTGGAGGATGTAAACTACAAAAAAAAAAAAAGGAAAAAAAAAAAACTCCAACGTAGAGTCATATTCAACGATGTATGAAATGATGTTCAAATGAGTACAGGATACCTAGATCATACAGTTACAAAAAATTTATCTTCCAGGATAACGGAAACTTTCAAAACCACGATGAAGGAAATGATGTTCAAATGAGTCCATGGTATATAGAACCTCGAGCTACCAGAACTTTATTTTCAATATAAGGGAAAACATCCAACGTCAAGTCATATCGGACGATGAATGAACTGATGTTCAAAGAGTCCAGGGTACATAGAACTTAGATTTACCACACATTCATCTTTCAGGATAAGAGAAAACCTACAATTTTAAGTTATAACAGACGACGAATGAAATGATATTCCAATGAGTCCATGATACCTAGAGCTTACAATTACTAGACATTTGTCTTTCAGGATAAGGCAAAACCTCCAAAGTTAAATCATATTGCACGATGAATGAAATGATGTTCAAATTAGTCAAAGGGCACATAGAAATGCGTAGTGTTTAACTCCCGCTTTTACTACATATGGCACCACAGGTGATGACACTGATGATACATGAGATGAAGATGGAGCACCGGTGGAATGAAAATGGTGGGGGAAACTGGAGGTCCCGGAGAAAACCCGCCCCAGCGTCGTGTTGTCCACCACAAATCTCACTTTACGGTCACCTGGGATCGAACCCGGGCCGCCTTGGTGAGAGCCAAGCGGTCTAACCACTGATCCATGGCGTGGCCAGGGCACATAGAGCTTAGAATTACAAAGCATTCATCTTTCAGCATAAGGGAAAGACCCCAAGGTTAAACTATACCGGACGATGAATGAAGTGATGTTTAAACAAGTCCATGGCTCACAGGGCTTACCGTTACGTTGCATTCATCTTCAAGTATAAGGGAAAACTTCCATCGTTAAGTCATATATAACAATGCATGCGATGATGTTCCAATGAGTCCAGGGTACGTAGAGCTTAGAGATACCAATCATATTATTCAGAAAACGGAAAAACCTCCAACGCCAAGTCATATTGGACGATATATTAAGTAATGTTCAAATGAGTTCTATGTATGTACATGTAGCTTAAGAGTTAAAAAACCTTAAACCTTCAGGATAAGAGAAAATCTTCAGTGTTAAGTCATATCGAACAATGAAAGAAATGATGTTAAAATGAGTCCTGGGTACATAGAACTTAAAATTCCCAGAGAGTGATCTTTCAGGATAAGGTAAAACCTCCAACGTTAAGTGATATGGGACGATGGATGAAATGATGTTCAAATGAGTACAGGGTAAATGCACCTTAGAGTTACCACACCTTCATCTTTAAGGATAAGGTAAAACCTCCAACGTTAAGTGATATGGGACGATGAATGAAATGATGTTCATATGGATACACGCCCACCTCGGTAGCGTGGTGGTAGCATGTCTGCCTCACGTTCAAGAGGTTCCGAGTTGAAATCTCGGTCAGGGTGAATTACCTGGATAAGTTTTTTCCGGGGTTTTCCCTTATCCTGGAAGATGAATGTTGTGTAACTCTAAGCTCTAAGGACCCTGGGCTCATTTGAGCATCATTTCACCCATTCCATTCATCGTCCGTTAT
Source organism: Mantis religiosa (assembly GCA_030765055.1). Classification (NCBI taxonomy): domain Eukaryota; kingdom Metazoa; phylum Arthropoda; class Insecta; order Mantodea; family Mantidae; genus Mantis; species Mantis religiosa. The sequence continues at coordinate 211,590 of JAUKNK010000427.1, read as the reverse complement.
GACTTAGCGTTGGAGGATGTAAAATTACAAAAAAAAAAAATGGATACAGATACCAAACCACGATAACTTATAAACAGTCTGTGTTTTTCGCACGTGACTTTCTCTACTGCAGTACAAACCTTTCTTACAAACGCTTATTCTTCTATTTCGTGTTAATCAAGCTGAACATTTCTATGACTAATTTTGCTAAATAGTTCCTTATAGATACTGCGAGAAAAGGAAAATACAGCAGGCTTAAGGACAGTCAAATCTTTAAAGAGTTGGATGTCTTTTGTTTCTATTAAACAACCATTTTTGTTAAGCACATTCCAAGATATACTTAAATTTATATACCAAGTTACATAAAGGTCTACAAATCAGACAAAATATAAAAGTCACATCGGTTTTATTTCGAGTTAGACATGTGGAACAAAGCTCAGAGCGGCGTTGGAAATGTTTTCAATATCATCAAATATAAGTAAAGAAGTAATCGTGGCGCAGCATCCACAAGAACAAGCGCTACACCATTGGAACTCTGGACACCAAACCTTTTGATGTGAGCAAGAGAGTTGCTATACATCATCACCGATTGCTAAGGATAAGTTTCGGCTACAGAAGGGCGATGAATGTCCGATTTCTCTACGAATACGACCTTCTGATGAAGTGTTTCTACTTCTGGATCAACCCTCCGCTGTTCTTCATACCATCTTTGTATCCAAAAGTTGAACCAGTTTGTATGAAGCTTATCATCGTGTCTGTAGTCAGCTCTTCACAGTAATTCTTCTGGGAAATTCCGCCTGCTTCAAGAGATCATCTTTTGAAATTATTACAGAGGTGCTGTGACCTTTCACGTCCAAGAGAAATGTATATTTATGAGTTGTAGTAATGATGCTGTCTTGTACAAAATATTTTTACTGAGATTTACCTTTCTTTTGAATTGAAATAAATATTTGAAAAATAATTTATCTTATTGGTAACTGTTTGTAGATATAAGGGAATATGTGAGCATTGTAGGAAGAGTTTACTGAGATTTACCTTTCTTTCACATTTAAAGAAATATATGAAAAAAATATCTTCTTGCTAATTGTCTTGTAGATTTAAGGGGAATCTGGGAATACTGTAGGAAATGGCTACTGAGATTTTACACGGTAAATGGCCAAAAGTATAAAAATTAAATGTTCACATTAAAAGGTAGCTCATTATTTGAGGTACACGTTTATTTTTCTTGTGCGGCCATGTTTGAATAGCATGGGAATCTATTAATGTTCCTTTAATAGGTCACGCCCTCATTAGAGACAACATTATAATAATAATAATAATAATAATAATAATAATAATAATAATAATAATAATAATAATAATAATAATAATAATAATAATAATAATTCACTTGTTATGAAACGAATACAATATTCATTAACTCTTTCACAGATATGGACGTCATATGACGTCCAAGTTAAAATGCCCCAAACCGATATGGACGTGTATAGACGTCCTGCGCATACATGCATTTAATGCTCATTTAATGCCAATTATTTTAATCTTGCTATTTTACAATAAATTTAAATTAGTTCTATAAGGAATGTAAATGTGTCCTTAAAGGTTTCTTTTTGAATTGTAACCTACAAAACTAGCTAAACAACCAAGGGCACATCTGCAGATTGACACCAAATAATATTGGTTTCCTTGTGATGTCATGGTGAACTTCCTACCCCCTAGTATAAAGAGGCCTCTGAGTATTATAATACTCAATTAGGTTACAAGCTCTTTATACGTGCAAGTACAGGTAGATGAATGTGTTGCATGAATTTACAGTTCTGAAAATTACTAAACAACTGTGCATAGTTACATCCAGTGGTATAAAAATACTTTTTTTTTACCATTTAACTGTTTTCCGTAAAGAGGGATAGCTAGTAATAGCTGATCTGCATCACCCATATTTGACCCGCCATTTCCCCCAAACAATAGAGTAGCTAACATGTCATTTGTAGACCAGCACACGTCACTGCTACGTATGTCCTAAAGATCTCCTTCATAATCGTACAACAAATCTTCCAGATTTTTTACAGTAATATCAGAAGCCTGTACACATCATATGCAAGCTAATTTATTTGCTATGTTACCAGGATAAGCCATGGTTAACATTGAAATTTAACAATTTCAAATGTGCCATTCATTTAGCTCTTGATAGCTATAAGAAATCACTCTGAACTCAAAGAGATTATAAATAACTAAAATACAGAGCGAAAACAGCTGCATAAGGTTACTAGAAACCTTGGTTGAGAAACACTGTAATAACAGATGCTGACAGAGAGTTTTCTTTCCAGTGTGTGAGTGTGTAACACAATATATTCTCGTATGATTATCGCTTGGTATAGCATAAATAAACTAAACTTGAACCGGAGAAGTCGCTTGCGTAGCTATACATACATACATTGGCTCGTATACACACAAAACAAAATGATTCAAATATTAGGCGCGTTCGGCACAAAGAATGGCTTTTGCTACAGTGAAACAAAGCAGTGAAATGTCAACAATTTATTAATGTAGTCTCTACTTTATTGTTACTGTGGATTTATACTGCCTTTAATGAGTTTTAAACCAGTTTTTGTTTTGTTTAAATAACTTAATAAATACAGAAGATACGGAATTGTATTTGTGATGCATTTTTACAGCATTTAACAATTTAAATGTCCTGTTCTGTTTATTGGGTATCCGTTTCCGGCCCCTGAAGGGTTTAAATGGCCATCGGCGAAGCGGTTAATTCCATCGTCCGGTATGGCTTCCTTAGAGGACGTAAATTAAAAAAAAATAACACCAACAAACCAAGCGGCCCTCTAGCGTCCCGAAAGAAAGTTTTGCATTAGGTTTCTGTATATTAGATGATAACAGTGAAGCACACACTTAGGAGGATATAGAACATTATTGCCTTCAGAAACATTCTTGTTGCCCAGCTCGGAATGAACCTGGGTTCCCTCACATAGCAGATAGAAACCCTACAGGGTAAACACCCGACGGTTTTAGGTATTTTAAATGAGTAGCGTTCCTAATTAAGTTAGAAATTAAGCTAACCAAGAAGTATAGAGGAAACTGGTCGTTCCTCCGCGATTTAGGGGTAGCATGCTATCCTCTGGTTTCCGAGGTCACGATTTCAAACCCGGCAGGTGGCGATATATTTTTTTAAACGTAAAATTCCTTTGGAAGGGAAGTAAAGCCGGTGGTCCGTGCCATACATTTACAGCACGTGAAAGAACTCCAAGTCCGATAAATAGTCTTCTTAGCAAAATTAAGTGGTTTTTCACGTCCAAAGTAGAATGGTACGCTGAGACGAGCATCTTTTAATAAAACTCAATTTAAGGGGAAACCTGACCTCCGATTATGAAGAGCTGCGGCTGATATCACATAACAAAGTGCGCAATTAAACAGTTTCCGCATTTCAAATCTCCCGGTGCAGAACGGCATGATGGGAAACTTGCTCTAGCATTGGATTGATTCACTGAGACTGGCTCACTTACACCTGATATAGACTGTCAAAAGATATCAGGAACATGCATTTATTAAGCATATCGTAAGAGCCCCCCTCAGTAGTGTAGATGGTGACATGTCTTCCTCACGTTCAAGAGGTCCCAAGTTCGAATCTCGGTCAGGGCAAGTTACCTGGATAAGGTTTTTCTGGGGTTTTCCCTTATCCAGAAAGACGAATGTCGGGTAATTCTAAGCTCCATGGACCCCGGACTCATTTGAGCATCATTTCACCCATTCCATTCTTCGTCCGATATGACAATGTTGGAGGACGTAAATTACAAAAAAAAAAAAAAAAAAAAAAAATAAATAAAATAAAGTTTCGTAAGAAATAAATGTTAATTGTTGAAGAAGCAACACTACTTGTCTTCCGTTATTGAAACATAAGAATAAAATATTGAATTTTTGTAAAGAGCTCTTATGCAGTAAGAGCTCATAATTAAACCTTCAGTACTGAACGAAAGCCTGTGCATGAATTATTGCTGTAGTGACTTTCACCAACATTTCAAAGTTTTTACATTTGTAATTGGGAGGAAATCTGGGATTTTAAATTATGGCTTGATGCATTTACTCACTGGGATTTTAGAAAGTTTTGCTTGATGCATTTATTCACTAGGTTTTTAACAATGTGTTGTGGAAATGACAACTATTATCTGTTCAGGCGAAATTACCAAATCGTGACAGGACATTCAAGTGAAATAAGCTCTACCGATGCTGCATAGATTCCCACATCTCCCACCACACAATGCTGCATATGTTCACACTACCTTCAAATATACACGCTAGATGACACTGGGGAGCTCGTACATTTCAGGCTGCCAACTTATATATTAGGTGGTTTGACCACAGTGTTGCATATTAAATTTTTAAGAATAATATACATTTAATTTAACATTTGATATAATACATCAGTTTACTACGTATGATGTGCTTTCCATAATATCTAGCATCCCCAAAGAATGTTTTTCTTTAGGTTTTTATATATTAGATCATACAGTTTGGAGAACAGAGAACACTCTTGTCTTGAGAGACATTCTGATTCCCCAGCTTGGAATGAACCTGGGTTCCCTCGCATAGCAGATAGAAACCCTACACAGTAAACGCCCATCGGTTTTATGTATTCTAAATGAGTAGCGTTCCTAATTAAGTTAGAAATAAAGCTAACCAAGAAGTCAAGAGGAAACAGGTCGTTCCTCCGTAGTTTAGGGGTAGCATGCTATCCTCTGGTTTCCGAGGTCACGAGTTCAAACCCGGCAGGTGGCGATGTATTTTTTCGAACGTAAAATTCCTTCGGAAGGGAAGCAGAGCCGGTGGTCCGTGCCATACATTTACAGCACGTGAAAGAACTCCAAGTCCGATAAATAGGCTTCTTAGCAAAATTAAGTGGTTTTACATGCCCAAAGTAGAATGGTACGCTGAGATGAGCATCTATTAATAAAACTCAATTTAAGGGGAAACCTGACCTCTGATTATGAAGATCTGCGGCTGATATCACATAACAAATTGCTCAATAAAACAGTTTCCACATTTCAAATCTCCCGGTGCGGGACGGCAAGATGGGAAACTTGCTCTAGCATTGGATTGATTCACAGAGACCGGCTTGCTTACCCCTGATATAGACTGTCAAAAGATAGCGGCAGCATGCATTTATTAAAAATATCCTAAGAAATAAATACCAGTTGTTCAAGAAGCTACACTACTTGTGTTTCTTTACCGAAACATAAGAATAATGCATATACTGGCACTGTCTGCTCATGGCTTTTTGGTAGACTTACGTGTTATAAATAAAATTTAAGAGATGCGAGACCCTCATGGCGCCAAGTCATCAGTCATGAATATATCTGATTCCTCGCGCTTTCCAAATTATAATTTATTTTTACATTTAAAAACATAGAATTTTTGTAGAGAGCTCTTATGCACAGAAGAGCTCTTAATTAAACCTTCAGTACTCGACGAAAGCCTCTACATGAATTATTGCTGTAGTGACTTTCCACCACTATTTCGAACAACCTTTTACATTTGTTATTGGGAGGAAATCTGGGATTTTAAATTATGCCATGATGCATTTACTCACAGTGATTTTATAAATCTTTGCTTTATGCATTTATTCACTAGGTTTTTACCAATGTGCTGCAAAAATGACAATTATTATCTGTTCAGATGAAATTTACAAATCGGGACTGGACATTCAAGTTAAATATGAACTATCAATGAGTCATTGATTAGCACATCTCCCACCCCACAGCGCTGCATATGTTCACAGTACCTTAAAATGCACGCGCTAGATGACACTTGGGAGCTCGTACATTTCAGGCTGCCAACTTATATAAGTTAGACCACAGTGTTGTATATTAAATTTTTAACACTGTGGGCTCCTAGAATTTAAAGTCCAAGTTGCAGAAATTCAAAATGCTCTTTATTTCCGTAGAAACACACTGTTTGTACACCCTTGGCAGCAAGATGACGTAACATAAACCAGCATAATCTCATCACTTCTTCTTTTCACCTCATCACTTAAATGTTGCAATAAGCTTGCATAGTAGTCAACAGTGTTACTTTTACCCTCTTCCAACTAATGAATAAAAATAATTCCCTGTGCATCCCAGAAAACACTCGCTATGACCTTGTTAGTTGACAAAATTGACTTTGCCTCTTTTGGAGTTGGTTTACCTGGGGCATTTCAGTGTTTTGACTGTGATTTACTTTTTGGAGTGTACTGATGTATCCAAGTTTCATCCATGGTAATAGGCTGTCTCAAAAATTCACTGGGATTTTTATGTTAGAGCTCCAAATTCTTAACAGAATTAGTTTTTCTTTGCAGCTTTTGATTAGGTGTCAACAAACGCTGCTTCCATCTTGCACTGACTTTGTAAAAGCCAAAAGCATTACTTAAAATATTCCCTACATATCCTTTTGATATGTTTGCAGCCTCTATCTTAGACAAACTTTAATCTGCAATGTTGCAGCACTATTTTTTCTATGATCTCTGGAGTTGTGACTTCCACAGGGCATCCAGAGCAAGGCTCATTACTAGTGCTCATATGTCCTATTTTAAACTCTGCAACTCTGCTTTTCTTTATTGTACATGAAGAGGCAGAGTCTTTCAGTGTGATGTCCATTTCCTCCTTGATTTTTCTAGGTGTTAAGTCTTTCAAATGGAAGTATTTAATCACTGCTTGTTTTTCCAAATCCTCCATTTTCCTTAAACCTCTGCACTTGTCATGTGTAAAATGTTGTCATTCAAAAACTATACAAGATATTCACCTGAAGTTATGGATACAAGCTAGTCTAGAGTTAAACTATATGCGTTATCCATCAAACTCGCCCAGTGGCGCCATCTCTGTGTGAGGTCTGGAACGTATCACCTGACCCACGTATACAGAGAACTTAGATTACAGTTAAACTATATGTGACAACTTAGTTTGAGGCACACTGCTATGCCTTAGAAACAATTACTCATTAGTTAGTTTGAATGAAGTTATTCTGTGCTATTCTTGATCAGCCAAATGCTCATTTCTTTGTGACTAACATAACAATAGAAGCGTGCATTGATGTTATTACTATGAGGCATATGAACTGAAACATACTTATAGCAACTTTTACCAAAATTGACAGGAAATGTGTAGCTCCAATGAAATATTGGTGAACTTTTCAATGTGTCAAATATGCTAAAATATGCACCTCTTTTGTTTTAACAGAAACCTACATGAGATTTGTAAAGGAGTTTTAACAAATTCAACACATTATGCTTGTAGAATCTCAAATTGGCTAAAATTACAAGTTTACAGATTTGTTTGGTTCCACATAGTCATTGTAGATAATGGTTAGTGCCAGTCAATGTATAGTGACTGTTATATGCACAGGTGCATGTGCCAGCCTATGTATTGTGTATGTGGGTTTGTAGAATTAAAAGCCTTGTGTGCCGAAATTTAAAATGCTCTTTATTTCAGTAGAAAGATTTTTGCACACTCCTTGCAGGCTCTAAAAATGATATGTCATACACAAACGCAGTCTCTCGTTGCTTCACCACACGTAAAGAAACAATAGAATTCACCTGTGGCACACTTCAAAGCTCTGCCACAGAGCTGCACACACAATCAACAGCTCTCAACTAGCAACTTTCCACCAACTGACTAGCCACGGCTCTTTTATATCACCACTCATTGTTCTAGAACCCATTGGATCACTTGAAAGCTGCCGAAGCTTCATGGCTTTTCACGATGCAGCGAGAATTTCCAGACTATATCAGTCTCTCTCTCTCTCTCTGCAAGTGTTCAGCTCTCGCTCGGCTTGGCTACTATCTGTCTCTTTCCTGCCAACTGGCTTGTCGTTCCATTTCCTTCTAGGACTCCTCTTGAAGTACCGGCCTGCACTTCCTCCAAAACTTCTGGTACCTTACTCCGGGGAAGTACCAACTACTCTCTCTGCGTCTTCCCATCGGGTGGAAGTGCTCCTCTCGCCGAGTGCTGCAGTAGTTCTTCTCTGCCTTGGACGGTGTCTTACTGTAGTAGGCTATCACCCGCTCGTGGCTGTCCTGCACTTGGAATAGGATGCCTCCAATGCTATGGTCGCTGGCATCTGTGTCCACAATGAATTTGCCGCTTGGTTTGGGAATCCCAATATAGAAGCTCTGCACAGTGTCTTCTTCAGCTCCTGGAAAGAGCCTTCAGCATCCTCCGTCCAGATAAAAGGCCGGCGATCATCTGTCAGGCCAATCTCTCACGGCCTTGTCTTCTCCGGGTCTGTGGCCTCTCCGATTGGTGAGACTATGAGGCCCAAGTAGTTGACTTCCTTGCGGAAGATCTGGCACTTTGCATTCAGCTTCAGGTTGGTCGACTACAGTCTCTGTAGCACCTTGATCAGGTTGTCGAGATGGTCTTTGAAGTTTTTGCTATGATGATGTCGTCTAGGCATAGCAGGCAGGTGTCAGAAGTCAATCCTCTCATCACTGGCTCCATGAGGTGTTGGAAGGTAGCTGGTGCATTGCAAAGACCAAAGGCCATAACTATGAACTGCCAAAGCCCTTGGCCTGTCGAGAATACGGTCTTCTCCTTGTCTCTTGGGTCTAAAGCCACCTACCAGAAACCCGATTTTAGGTCCAGGGTCGAGAAACACTGCGCACCACAAAGCATGTCCAGGTTGTTTTCAATCCGGGGTAAGGGGAAGCACCGACTTACTGGCTGACTGACTGACTGACCGACTGGTGACATATGAGTGTAAGCAATCAGTTTTCCTAAATAATAAACACTTGTTTCTTCTGCCTCTCTCCAAGCGCTTAACCATCTAGCTATGTCCCCTTCATAAGTTTGTTCAGTTTATATTTGTTGAGGTTAGGAAATCATAATCCATTGGCATCTGTGACTGTGGCATGACATAACCAGTTTATTATTTTGCACAGGAACAAATTAAAGAAAAACAGTCAAGAAACACACTTGAAAAGTAAGTGTATTTGATAGCATTACTGAGTATTATCAATATGACTTTTCTAGTAAACTTAGTATAATTTCAAGGACAAGAAAAACTTGTCATAATTCTTATATCTAAATGGGGTCCCTCTGCTTTTGCCATACCAGTTTGAGATGGAAGTCAAAATAAATACCTTACATTTGTTAAAGTTCAAAATATTCATAAAGAGATATGCAATACTCCAAATACAGGGTGTCTTTAAAGTCACTATCCATTTCAATGAAGAAAGACAGTGATTGAAAAATCAGTATTATTTTGAAGTGTTACACATATTCTAGTGCCCTTCTACATGACCGCCATCTAGCTCAAAACGCATATGCCATCTTTCAGTAGTGGAACGAAATGTAGACTATAACATGTCAACCATAATTTGACCTGCTGCTTCCCTGATACGATTCCGTAACTCAGGCAGACCATTTACTTTGCTAGTGTACGCTTTACATTTGATATACCCCATGCAAAAAAGTCTAAAAGAGTAAGGTCTGGTGAACGGCATGCCCACAGCCGAGGTGAATCTCTGCCTATCCATCTCCCTGGAAAGGTTCTGTTCAGGTAATCATGGACAATGCTTGCAAAATGTGGAGGTGCACCATGTTGCTGAAACACAACTGTATCCAGTATGCCATCCTCTTGAAAGTGCGGTTCTAAGGAACAGGTCATAACACATTGCCCGACGACAGGCGAAATCCTCGTTCTTAAGATGGTGCAGAACGTGAATGTGATATGGATGTTTTCATAGAGTGAAACGAAGAATTTTCCACACTGTGTTGCGAGGGACGTTCAATTCCCTACTTAGGCATCGAATTGATGCCTTTGGACTCCTATCACTGGTAATTTGAACCTGCTGCACTGTTTCTGCCTAGACATGTGTCCGCTCCGGCGTCTTTATATGACAATCCGCATACCCGTAAAAAACAATTGCAACCCGTTCTTATGTGCTAAATATCTTGCACTAAGATACCAGTATCTGAAAAGGAAAGAAACAAAATATTGCGTTTTCATTGGAATGGATAGTGACTTAAGAGACATCCTGTATTATGATTACTAAGTAGATTAGAACTACTGGGAGTGTACTATGTAGTTAAGAAAAAGAAAAAGTAGACTGCTGTAAATATGCATCATAAGGTCTGAAGCTCAACCTCCGAGATTCTACGGTCTACCTAAGATCCATAAAACGAATGTGCCACTATGGCCCATCGTCAGCGGCATCGGGTCCCCCACCTACACCGTCGCTAAATTTTTGGCAAACTTATTGCAACCTCATATTGGCTCCACAGACACTTACATCAAGGATTCGCACCATTTCATCCAGAAATTACAGACCATCACTCTGCAGCCTCAAGACATCCTCGTCAGCTTTGATGTCGTTTCTCTCTTCACCATGGTCCCTATAAGTGATGCCGTCTCCAACCTGAGAAGTTTGTTTCCTGACGATATACTGGCACTATTTCACCATGTGCTCACCACCACTTACTTTCAGTGGAAACAGGAGTACTTTGAACAAATTGACGGAGTCGCCATGGGCAGCCCACTCAGCCCAGTAATTTCCAATTTGTTCATGGAGTCCTTCGAGGCCCAGCTCTGAGCTCTGCTGTTCACAAACCGTCAATATGGTACCGCTATGTGAATGTCACGTTTGTTGTATGGAGTCATGGTGAATCTACTCTTGATGGGTTCCTTCAGCATCTCAACAGCATCAATCCACGTATTCAGTTCACTATGGAGAAAGAAAAAGAGGGACAACTAGCATTTTTAGACGTTCTGGTCAGTAGAAAACCAAATGGGACACTTGGACACAAGGTATACCGCAAACCGACCCATACAGACAGATATCTAAACAAAAACTCTAACCATCACCCAAAACAGAAACGTGCTATCATAAAAACCCTCACGGACCGTGCTACCCGCATCTGTGAACCCGGTTTATTACAACAGGAACTCCGTCACCTCAAACAGACCTTACGTTCCAACGGCTACACAGCACATTAAGTCCTCAGAGCTACGCGACCACGTAAATCTCGCCCTGCCTTCTGCGATAACAATCCGCATGAATACAAAGACATTGCATTCCTGCCATATTTTAAGAATGTGACGGACAGAATTGAAAGCCTGCTCAAAAGCTTCAAGGTTAGAACTATTTTCAAGCCCACAAGACAGATTAATTCTTTATTATGCTCATCCAAAGACCCCAGGGACCCTCTCACTTCAGCCGTCGTCTACTGTATTCCTTATTCCTGCGGTGCTGTATACGTCGGTACCACCACTCAATGCAGTTTTGACACCCGGCTTTCAGAACACAAGCGCAACTGCCGTCTGGGACAATCGGACAAGTCCGCGGTCGCTGAACATGCCATTTGGGCCGATGGCGAACATATTATCCAGTATGAGGAGACGAAGGTGCTTTCTTCTACACCGTACTACCACGCCAGACTACAACGCGAAGCTATCGAAATCTATAAACACCCCAATAATTTGAACAGAAAGGGAGAGGCTCTTAAACTGAACAACATCTGGCATCCGATACTGGAACGGCTAAAACAGAACCTAAAGTAGAATAATCACGCGAACAAATTAGCTATCAATACAGGAAAACCCCACTCACCGAGGACACACCCCCTGCTCCAGCCGAACCAATCAAGTACGTCCAACCAGGATATAAATACACCTCCAGCGAGCGTCTCAGTTGTGCCTGAACCTTCACCTAGAAGACTGAGACCACGCCACTGATGATGTTCACTGCAGGGTTGGACAAAACGTATGGACAGCTTAACTCCATCAGACTATGGCTCCAAAGCTCGGAAGAAACTTCTTATGTTAATTCTGACTCCGGCCGTGAAAGCTTCCGAACACAAATTAAATAGTGTTTTGATGCAGCTTGAGAGTCTAAATTTCCTACTGTTAGATTAGCAATGAAATGGTCTGTAGCATTTCATCTCATCGACAGAAATCCATATAGGTGATTTGCCTTTGTCAGTCCTGATATTTTCTGATATTATTAAATTGTAGATGAGTCGTATTTATTACACATTAACTTCACTTACATACCTATATTGAGGACATGTTTCGCAAACCATCGTTCGCATCGTCGGCTCTTATGCGACTAAAGCTTGATCCAGTGGTGTGGGTAGTTGTGGAGTTGCTGTTGCCATCTGTTGATTTTGTGATGAATTTAAATGTGGAGTTGTCTTCTGGTGGGATTTCAAAGTTCATTAGATGGTTGCGGACTTTTCAATATTTTTGTATCTTAAGTGCCTAAAATATTCTTTCTTTCTAGTGCCTATGTTTCTTTTTGTCCTCCTTATGTAAATTTTTTCAGTCTTTACACTTAATCTTGTAAATGCCTGACTTTCTTCTGAAAGAACATTCTTTCTTTCTTTCTTTCTTTCTTTCTTTCTTTCTTTCTTTCTTTCTTTCTTTCTTTCTTTCTTTCTTTCTTTCTTTCTTTCTTTCTTTCTTTCTTTCTTTCTTTCTTTCTTTCTTTCTTTCTAGTGCCTATGTTTCTTTTTGTCCTCCTTATGTAATTTTTTTCACAGTCTTTACACTTAATCTTGTAAATGCCTGACTTTTCTTCTGAAATAACATTTTAGGCACTTAAGATACAAAAATATTGATAAGTCCGCAATAGCAGCTTATTTCTGGTCTGAAAATCATGAAATTGAAGATAGCACCAAATTACTAAAATACGTACAAACACATAGTGAACTCGTCATATGGGAGAGAATATACATAGAAAAACATAAAAACCAACTAATGAACTTCGAAATCCCACCAGAAGATAACCCCACATTTAAATTCATCAAAAAATAAACAGATGGCAGCAGCAAGTAGAGAACTACGCACACCACTGGATCAAGCTTTAGTCGCATAAGAGCCGACGATGCAAATGATAGTTTGCGAAACATGTCCTTAATATAGGGACGTAAGTGAAGCCGATGTGTAATAAATACGACTCATCTATAATTTAATAATTATTTTGTTTCACTGTGGTGTTCCAATACAGTTAAATTTCAATATATTTTCTGAAATGTCAACATAACAAGAATCCAAGTAATTCTTCCTGAGAGTGGATTTGTAAATATTGCAGTTGCAGTATTTTTGTAAGAAATGCTTTGATTCAGGTACCTGAAGTTTGACCCAGGCGATGTTCCCTACACCAAATGCCATCACAGTTCTTTGTAAAACTCATTATTAGATGAGGTAGACAGCTTCTGTAACTGTGTAAGTAGTACCTGTTTGTGCGATGAACTACACTGTTTATTCCTAATATGTAGATTGATTTTTGTTTTTTTTAATTTACGTCTTCCAACGTCAAGTCATATTGGACGATGAATGAAATCTCAAATGAACCCGGGGTACATAGAGCTTAGAGTTACCCGACATTCATCTTTTTTAGGATAAGGGAAATTTCCAGAGAAAAACTTATCCTGGTAACTGCCCTGATTGAGTTTTGAACTCGGGACTGCGTGAACGCGAGGCTGACATGCTACCATCTACGCTACCGAGGCGGGCATAGATTGATTCGTAAATGCTGTTTAGTTCAAGATTTCATTGTACACCCCCTATGTTTGTCACAAGTTTGGCATAGGACTGTTTTACCATCAGTGATTAAAGCACTATCAACAGAAATCTATGTTTTCAGTTTTGATGATAAAGAAGACAAAACCGGCGGTGCCATGATTAACTTGCATGCAACTGACTTAAAAATTCTGAAGCTTTTCCTTTCTTTTTCTCAAGTTTAAAACTAGACAGTGTTGTCCACATTGAACACATGCCCTTCAGCTTTCAATGTTTTTAATAAGCAACAATCATCATGGTAGTTAGCACTTGTTCTAGGTATTTAATGCGGCGAAGAAGCAAAGCGAGCCCTTGATAAGCATCATAGCAAGGCAGCAATAACAACAATTGATTAAGGCTTCAAGGGTGATCAGCCACGTCAAATTTAAAAAGATTGAACTTTCGGCCGTTTTACACTCTATGGCCTTCATCAGGAACTAAATTTGATGTGGCTAATCACCTGTGAAGCCTTAATCAATAACTCTCGCTGCGAAAGCTTGAAGTCTTACAATAACGACAATGTATAGGACTAACGACAACTGATGATAAACCACAATAGTATAACTTGCAATATTCCTTCCCTTTCTTGCTATTTAACGATAATGAATGAAAAGATTAACATGTGTAATAAATGTGCAAAAATATTGAAATATGTATAATTATATATTATGGTACCAAATATGTGTTATAAGCAAAAATATGTAATTGAAAACTTCGGGATAAGGGTCCTATCAGTGTAATTCATCGACATTTTAGCATTTCCTATGACTATATATATACAGGACAAGATTATATAATTACATAAAATATGGACTCTAATGATGAATAACTAAGGCCACGACTTACATAATACCAACATAACCTTACTAGAGACGACAGTGCGGATTGAATGAAGTACAACATAACATCGTTGATAAGCTATGCTTTACGCAACATAGAAAACAGGCTTAGTTAAAAACTACTGATGATATATTCTTCTGACAATAACTGAAACATGCCCATGCTATAATTATGATCCGAAGAAAATCGTTCTAACAAGATTTTTGAAACCCATTGAGGACAAAAAGGCCAGGACAGTTACTAATTATTCTAACCTCTACCAGAACTTCGGATCCAGACCATTCAGCCAAAATTTATACCATTTTCTTCCTAATTTACAGCAATATGTAATTATGCGGTTAATTGGATTATTTCACGGCCTTGTAAATCACGTAGGTACAGCCTGCGAGAAAGATACGTAACACAAAGAGTTGTACTTACATGAATTGTGAGCCTAGATTTACCATCTATCATTAAACAAGCTTCTACTAGCAGAAATAGCAGTGCAAGGATTAAAGGATACCTACAGTCCTACAGGTTCTTGTATATTTACAGGTATGATATTTGTTCATTCGTTGGATAACAGGGGTGAGCCAAGCTCAGGGATTTGTACATGTCACACTTTATGGTGTAATAGCACATTTATCATATTAGAAATTAGTTTCTTATTTGCTATCGAAAGGGCATTTGCAGCTGCAGTATCCTACATATGGGTGTTAAGCTCCTCCACTGTGTACTGTTCTTTGAAAGTTCATTTGCTATAAGGCGGGTGCGTCGGTTGCAGGATTCCGAAGTGATATCATTTACACCGAAGCACTTTCTAAGGTAAAACATAGGTACTAGAAAGAAAGAACACTTCAGGCACTTAAGATACAAAAATATTGCTAAGTCCGCAATAGCAGCTCATTTCGGGTCTGAAAATCATGAAATTGAAGATAGCACCGAATTACTAAAATACGTACAAAAACATAGTGAACTCGTCATATGGGTGAGAATATACATAGAAAAACATAAAAACCAACTAATGAACTTTGAAATCCCACCAGAAGAGAATCCCACATTTAAGTGCATCACTAAATCAACAGATGGCAGCAGCAACTCCAGAATTAACCACACCACTGGATCAAGCTTTAGTCGCATAAGAGCCGAAGATGCAAACGATGATTTGCGAAACATTTCCTCAAAATAGGTACGAAAGTGAAGGAGATGTGTAATAAATACGACTCATCTATAAATTAATAATTATTTCACTTCACTGTGGTGTTCCAATTTAGTTAAATCTCGATACTTTCTAAGGTAGCCTTTTAATGCTACAACCTTCATTTTTGCACACAATTTTTTATTTTATTATATGTTTTTTCTTATTGCTTAGACAAGTAACTAGAATTACATTAGAGAGAGCATAGTGGTGTGGCAGTTGCGAATTCCGAGTGTTTCCAGGTTAATATTATGTTTGAAGAAATGCTTGGACAAACTAACAACTATGTGGTCACTATTGACGTCACAGAACCCTACAAATCTTTCTTCAACCCGTCCCTCAGGTGTGACGTAACTATTAGTTGAGATTTATTTGATACATCAGTGGTGTTACTATGATTACTGATATAAAAGTTGTCTCACTTCATTGTTTATTTCATTAATTAAAATACAGAAATGTACTCAGTAAGGTCATTCTGAATGTCATTTGACGTTCCTGGAAACAGACACAGTCCGAAGATGTTCCTCTAACTTATCAGTTTAAGCAGTTAGGTGTAAGAATTCGACATAGATACACCTGTTATCCAAATTTTTGGACTCGTCGCTCGTTCTTGCTGAGCTAACTAGCAAACAGCACTTATTAATCCCCCATTATATACCTATTTCTTTTCACATCTTCATCATGCTTTTCAACTGATTTCTTAAACACAAATGTCAGTTCTGGTTTTTCCAAACCATAAGAACATTACAATGGAAGCCACATGAGTTTTTTAATTATCATGATGAACCCCCAAGATTCGAAAACTATCCATGCTGCTGAAGCCATCTGTTGTCCACACATTATTTCATTAGACAAAAGCAGACATGGCCAACAAAATATTTTCATTAATTTGTCACAACCACTTAGCCAAGAAAACTTGTTATACCAAGAGATACTGAAATGTGTTTGAAAATGCCCGTGTGATTTAGTTCTTAAATGTTTAAGAGCCCGAGTTGAAATTATGTGATATTTTCACCAAAGAAACTCAAACTCAAGGATTGATTTAAAACATTTTTGATCATAAATATTAAAAGCAGAAGCATTATGAACAGTGAAGTATTCTTCATATTTGAGTTTGATTAATGAGTCACTATGTTTACACTCAAAGTTCACTTGTTGTATAATTGAAACGTTTTCAAGATCATTCGATCTCATCCTCAGCTGTTTGGTGACTAAATGAACATTCCTCTTCTTCCACTACTATGGAATCTTCCACTACTACGAATCTTCAAAAGAATAAACTTAAAACTAGCACCCCAAAACAAATTCAGTCTGAGGAACCTGCTAAATAAACCACTAAAAAATTCAACCCCCAACAATTTGAAATCAGGAATTTATCAGATTAATTGTGAAACCTGTGAAAAAAGCTGCATAGGAAAAACTAAGAGAAACTTGTTAACCAGGCAAAAAGAACACCAGAGGAACATTAAGTTGAAACATACAGAAAAATCTGCAGTTTCACACCACTTTTGGACAGAAAACCACAACATTGGCCACAACATTAAACTGTTAAAATCTTTAAGTACACCCATAGAATTGGATATTTGGGAAAAAATATTCATAAACAAAAACCATGATAAAGTTATAAATTTTGAAATCCCGGCATTAAATGAAGTATTAAAACTTAGTGCCCCTAACACCAGATGGCAGAGTGATTGGAGCTTCGTAGTAGTGGAAGAAGAGGAATGTTCATTTAGTCACCAAACAGCTGAGGATGAGATCGAATGATCTTGAAAATGTTTCAATTATACATCAACAAGTAAGTGTAGTTTGAGTGTAAACATAGTGACTCATAAATCAAACTCAAATATGAAGAATACTTCACTGTTAATAATGCTTCTGCTTTTAATATTTATCTTTGATCATATCATCACAGTCACTTTCAGCTGCAAATTTTAATGCCATTCTTCTTATTGTACTTTTAGCATGAAATCATTCTCCATGTTATTGTTATACGTGAAGAATTAACACTGAATCTTTTTAACATTTTTGAAACTAAGAAAGATAAATTGGCAAACACATATGCTGAATACATGAACATTAAATTATGCACATTATTAATCTTCCACATGCTGTTCAATCTGACAGCCCACATGTAATTGTACTTCACTGAATTCTTGGCATTTTTAATAACTCCACATCACACTGCAGAATTATAAAATTCTGAATAGGATTTATTCTCATAGTTCACTGTCACCTGGAGGTCTGTTTTGATTAATTCTATTGAGCAGTTGCTTCCCGTGTCAGTCCACTTACTTTTCATGAATGAAAAGATTTGCTCTACAAAAGCATTTGAACCAGGGATGCTAAATAAAAGTCCTTCCACTTTGGGAATATTTTGCACAGAGTTGTCATGACCAGGTAATGACAAAAAGAATGTAAACAAGTCACCATCTTCGTTCACAGTGCTGCAGAGATAATCTTGATAACTGCCGAACTCCTCGTACAGGTATCAATGGAAATATGTTCTCTGAGATGGAACACTTCTGTGCCTTTTTAAAATCTTTGAACTCAGTCCCTTCCTATAAGGGATGCATAGGGATTGTCATTTGTCACATCATGTGTTTCCTGTAGGTACTGAAGCATATTACTATAAAAGCTATTGAGGTAGTGGAATAGACAATCCATTAATGAGTTCTTTTGTCTTGCTACCAAAAAAGGTCTTTGATTCTCTACTGAATTTTACAACTGAGAAGTTTAATTTGTTTGTATGACTCTAGTATAGTTAAGTTTGACTATTCCAGTATTTTAATACCATTTGCAGCTGACTTCCAACATTGCTTAGAAAATTAAAGTGTATTTTAGGCCGTACAGCTTTAGATAATTTTGAACAGTCTGGACTGTTACTGACATAACTTTTAATTGCTTCCGAATTCTGGAGCAGTCGTGAAATGGCTGGTGTTAATTAGAGCCACCTAGTTGGAACATGCCTCAAAATCTCAGTCCACTCCAAATTCACAAAGTTAAAGAATGACTCTTCCCTTCTTTTGGCAGAGGCAGAGACATGGTTATAAATCTTTAAAATTACATTTTCTACATCAATATCCATTCTGTCAATGGTGTACTTGTGTTATGTATGACATGATTAGAGCAATTAGCCTTTACAAAATTAGGGTTTTTATTTCTTAATAACTGAAACACAGAATGCTTGTTTTAATAGTTCACTTTGGCATTGTCTGCACAATAAGAAGACACGTAATTAACATCTCTGCTGCACCAAACCAGTAATTGCTACAGATGTTTCCTCAGCACTTTCAACAACTTCTAGTAGCTTATGTTGCACTCCCTATAAAGGGGCGAAGTACCGGATGGAAACTGGGAAAACTTTGCGATTGCTTCTGTCTTTTGCAACAGTAGCCAATGAAAAAAAGGTAGAAGGTTTCTATGTACTTCTTAAAATGGATACAAAGTCATTAACAGTTTTAGGAGCAACAACATTCCTCACTCTCTTCCACTTTACTGCGCCCACATGAAACTTTAGATGCAATCGTAGAATCACTGAAAATATGGAACAGAAGTTTGTTTCCACAGTCCATACTAGAATAACTTAAATTGTGTTTCTCTTCATGATACACTGAACCAAGTTCACACTCTGTAATATTGGCTTGTATATTGTGCAAATTAACAAAATAATTCAAAAGTTTATTTCCACCTCCAGCATTACATTTTTCCTTGATTAGATGCCCCTTATAACATTCATGTTGCCTCAAATCACATTGTCCACTACGTGAAATGCTGAAAACTTTCCTGCATGTGGTACAAAACGCCCGATTCTCATTCGATGCTGGCTTTACCCACGGAAATATATCTTCTCATTTCTTGAGATATGTTTGATGATGATTTGCCTTCAATTTCTTCCATGCAGGAGTCAGATGGATCGTCTTCACCCAATTGTTGTACACAATCACCAACAATTTTTTATTTAAATTAATTGGGAGTCGATTAATGACACAAAACAACACTTACTTTTAAATTTTCCCGGAACTAGTTTCTGAGGCCTTCCCTCTATCTTCAGCCGGACATCGACTGGTTCTCATTGGTGTAGCTGGCAATATTTTGTCATCGGTCTCCACTGGTGGCGGTTCGAGGAACTTGCTGAACAAATCTTTCTAGGGGATGTCGAAATTGAATACTTTGTTCCTATTTTTTGAAATAAAGATCTGTTCACATGTGGACAGTTCTTTTCCTGTTGTATGTTTTAGTAATTTTGGTTCTGGATTTATGTTGTGGTTTTTTTCCCAAAAATGCGTGGCAACTGCTGATTTTTCTAATTGTTTGTATTTTATGTTCCTAAAGTGTTCCTTTGCTCTTGTTTCTAAATTTCTTTTGGTTTTTCCAATATAAATTTGACTACAGTCACAGCATTCAATTTGATATATACCAGTTGTTTTGTTAGATGGAATGGCATCTTTGATGTTTGAGCAAATTAGGTTTTTTAAGGTGAACCATTACTCCTTAAAAAAACTAATTTGCTCAAACATCAAAGATGCCATTCCATCTAACAAAAAATCTGGTATATATCAAATTGGATGCTGTGACTGTAGTCAAATTTATATTGGAAAAACCAAAAGAAATGTAGCAACAAGAGCAAAGGAACACTTTAGGAACATAAAATACAAACAATTAGAAAAATCAGCAGTTGCCACGCATTTTTGGGAAAAAAAACCACAACATAAATCCAGAACCAAAATTACTAAAACATACAACAGGAAAAGAACTGTCCACATGGGAACAAATCTTTATTTCAAAAAATAGGAACAAAGTATTCAATTTCGACATCCCCCAGAAAGATTTGTTCAGTAAGTTCCTCGAACCGCCACCAGAGGAGACCGATGACAAAATTTTGCCAGCTACACCAATGAGAACCAGTCGATGTCTGGCTGAAGATAGAGGGAAGGCCTCAGAAACTAGTTCCGGGAAAATTTAAAAGTAAGTGTTGTTTTGTGTCATTAATCGACTCCCAATTAATTTAATTTATACAACACTGTTTTCAACACTTCCATGAAAGGATTTTTAATTTTTTATTTAGTTATTTATATATTTAGTGTACTAAGCTATTACAATTGTTGAGCTGCTCGCCAGTATTTGGTCCAGGCCATTAATTGGTGGGCAGCCCTTTGAATTACAAAATGTGTAATACACTACTAACATTACTACCATTACTACTATTGCTTACAAAGTATTATTCATTTCCTTTTTTCACAGCCCACTTCCATTTATTTTTCACTTTATCTAAGAACTGTCCTACATTCTTGAGATTTTTATCTATAACTGTACATATATCAGGACTTTGCTTAATTTTTCTCCAGATGTATTCTTTTCGCCAAATCTCTGTTTCCCTGCATTCAAAAAATATATGTTCCACATCTTCCTTAACCCCCACACAATGGGCACTTGTCTTGCACAAACCCATTCCGCTGCCCTTTTAGCCTCCACACTCCTGCTCTCAGCCATGCTATCCCCTTCCTTTCTTCATTAATGGTTTTATCTATATACTGCACCCTTCCCCAGCCACTTTTTAACTCAACATAATATACCAATGTCCTCTTTTCACCTAACTGGCTGAACAGTTTTTGAATCTCTATATCTTCAAATCTTTTTCTAACACCCCTCCAGAAACCTTTATAATTTCTATCTCTTTTTCTCCAAATATCGCCTAAGCCATTATTTTCTAAATTGTTTCGTAGAGTGCTTGCCCAGCCCGAGCTTTGCAGACTTGCTTCTTGATATTTTAAACATTGTTGCAATAAGCTGCCTTCATCTAAATTCAAGATCCTATGCCAGTATTTCAAGCCTCTTTCCATTATTAACCCTTTCCTTCTTACTCTCCCCATTTCAATTTGAGCAACTTCGTTTACTGTTGCCATTGGCAGCCCCAAAACTTCCTTACAGAACGTCCTGTGTATCTGATCCACAACTTCCCACCCATTCTCAAGCCCCCATATTTCAATGCCATATAACATTCTGGTTTCGACTACAGAACTATATACTCTTTCCAACCTTTGCATCTCCATCTCCGACATTTTATATAGACACCCTCTCACAGCCATCATTGCTGCTTTCCCTTTTGCCAGTGCTGATTTCTTTTGTTTTTCCCATTTGCCTCCTGCATCTAATTTTAATGCTAAGTACAGTCACGCACTACTTTGTATTCAACTTCTTCCACTTTTCATATTTACTCAATTTAGTTCCTTTTTTAAATACTACAATTTGAGTGTTTTCGCTGTTTACCTTTTAGCCCCACTCTGAACAGTATTTCTCCACCTCTTGCAAGGATATTTTTAACCCATTAACGGTAATGGACATTATTACCAAATCGTCTGCAAAAAGTAAACCTGGAACTTGTAAGTTATTTATTACTGGCATGAGACTATTATTCTTCAAAGTATAAACTTGAAAGAAGCGTAGGGACAGTGAAGCACAAATTAGTATAAAAGTGAATCGAGAATATATTGACACATTGCTTCACTCACAATGTGTCAATATATTCTCGATTCACTTTTATACTATTATTCTTACTTATATTTTGTAGTACATCATCAATAAATAAATTGAATAAAATTGGACTTAGCTTGCACCCTTGCCTTAGTCCTTTTCCCTCCAGTTGTATTTCTCTAGTTAGTGCCCCTTCTTCATATTTTATGCAAAATGTATTTTCTTTATACAATTCTTTTAGTATAGTTACCATTTGATTACTCACCCCTTTCATTAACAACTTATACCACAACAGTTCCAGCCCTACCCGGTCGAAAGCTTTTTCCAAATCGATAAAAGCCATATATAATTTACCTTTCTTATTTTTTAGGTATTTATCTACTAGTGTTTTTATGATGAATACATTATCAACTGTCCGCCTCCCCTTTCTGAAGCCCATTTGGAATTCTGAAAGAATATTATTCTCCTCTACCCACACTTGCAGCCTTTCTGCCAAGATACCCATATAAATTTTTCCCACATTCGATAACAGTGCTATGCCTCGGTAATTATTGGGTACGTCCAAAAAGGGTAGGGTGTTGTCTCTTTCTACTTCCATAGTAAACTGGATGTGATTATCTTGCAGGTTTAGTAATTTTAGAGAATCTTCTTTGAATGATAGCAAAAACATCATCAACATATCTCCACCAAAATTTATAAATCTGTGGGAAGGCCTTTACTATGTGTGTTTCAAAATAGCTCATGTATAGGTCTGCTAAAATAGGTGAAAGTTGGCTCCCCGTAGCTAATCCTTTTGATTGTCTGTAGAATTTTTGGTTAAACATGAAGTAATTATTCCCTATGCATAAATTTGTAAGATTGGCCACAACATTAAACTGTTAAAATCGTTAAGTACACCCATAGAATTGGATATTTGGGAAAAAATATTCATAAACAAAAACATTGATAAAGTTATAAATTTTGGAATCCCGGCATTAAATGAAGTATTAAAACTTAGTGCCCCTAACACCAGATGGCAGAGTGATCGGAGCACCGTAGTGGTAGAAGAAGAGGAAGGTTCAGCTAGTCATCAAACAGTTGAGGATGAGATCGAATGATCTTGAAAACGTTTCAATTATACAACTTCAAGTAAGTGAAGTTTGAGTGTAAACATAGTGACTCATAAATCAAGCTCATACATATGTTTCAGTAAGATAGCTGAGAGATATAACATTGGTATTGTGACTTTGTGGGTTCATAGAATTAAAAGGCAGAGCTGCAGAAATTAAAAATCTCCTTTATTTTCGTAGAAATACTCTTATAGATTGCAGCAGCATTATGTTACATACACCATCAGTCTACCAAGGCCAATCACAATAACAAACAGTGACAGCAGATTAGATCCTTAGCTCTCATTACAACAACACAGCTGGCTGTCTCTCATTTCACAACACTGTTTCACAACTCGTAATTGCCTCTTGGCCAATTGACGCCTCTTTAAATACTTCACAGATAATTTCTAGATGATTCGCAAATAATCCAGAACGCGAACAATCTCTATCAGTCTAGAAGTAACTAGAAATTTCCATTTATCTCTGTTTGTTTGTTTCGGCAGGCCCTTATCTGCCTGTTATCTTTGTCCACGGGCACTGCCCTCCTATCAGTTTCTTTTGTGTAAAGAAGCCACGCGATCGTAGATACAGGTTTGCAACAGTATAAAAGCCTAAAGTACAAAGTTTAATTCCCTTGGCCTCATATCATATTTCTCATATTAGATCCACTTTCCATGAAATATGTTTATTTACATGGAAATATTGGAGGTTGTGTCTTGGTTTCAGCAACATTTGATGGATTCAAAGAAGTTGATGCTAAAACTTAAGTGTTTTATGGTATGCATAAAGTGTTTCTTTGTTCACAGATGTGCTACCAAAATTAAGGACACCATCAGATACATCAGTAGTTCTGAAATTGATCCCAAAATAGAAATTAAAGAAGATCCTCTTTCAGGCAGCATAGCCTAACAGAATCAGAGACAGTTTCTTAAAATGAAGACAAGGAGTAAATCTGCACTCGTGGTTGAAGATTGTGACAACACAGTCAAAACAGAAATTAAACAAGAGTCTCCTGTTACCAAACAACTCTTAATGCAGATTAAGACTGAAACTGTTCCATGCAGCAATAACAGTGAGTTGGAAACCAAACCAGATATTAAGATTGACGAATGTTTTACCAAACATCTGCTACTAAAGATTAAGACTGAAACTGTTCCATGCAGCAATAACAGTGAGATGGATACCAAACCAGACATTAATTCAAAGAATGACGAAGAATGTTTTACCAAACATCTGCTACTAAAGATTAAGACAGAAACTGTTCCATGCAGCAACAGCAGGAAAGCACGTAGAAAAAAACAAAAAAATAGACAACAGACTCTAGTAACAGAATCTCGTCAGAAAGAGAAAGAATTTCTTCAAGAGGATACTCTCATGAAGGATGAGAAATATAACAGTAGCATGGACAATGAAATGGATATAGAAGAAGAACCTTTGTGCTTGGGAACTGAAAATTCAACTGCACCTGATTACATTAAGGTAAGCTTTGTAGCTTTATACTACAATAACATTTTTATTTAATAAAGAAATCTAATAAAAAGAAACTTTTATTAGGAAAACTGAGTGACAACAGCATGTGCATGAGAATTAGAAATACTGCATAGATTCACTCGTCCATGTTGAGGCAATGTGGACATCTTCAGCAACTCCTATTTTGCATTGCTACGAGTATATTCCTGTTATGTCTTTCACATTTAGCTTGGGTGCAGTCATTCTATGTCATGTTCAAAACATTTTAGGTGTCAAGTCAGTATGTCACCCAGAATTTAGAGATCACCTAGGCATTTTACACTTTGGGTTCTTCCAATTTCTTGCATTTTAAATACAATACAGTATCCGTGTTTAAGTATGTTCATATGCCATTGTGTTACTGAGAAAACCTGTAAGCGTTAAAGCCATATGTTTCTGTCTTAAGTTTGCTAAATGCTTCACCATTAGAATCAAATTTTTGGATTTATTAAACATTTGTTTTGCCAGTTTCTTGTTCTCTAAGACAAACAATTAAATATGCTCTCTACTATGTTTTACTAACATCATTACATAATATATGAAATATTTGTTATATATACTTTTGAATTAATCTGTTACAGGATGGGGACTTTCCTGCAGTTAAATCCTCAAGGTAAGACCTCACTGATTAATTACAAGCTTTATGCCTTTTGTGTTATGTTAACTTTTGTTCTTTTATATCTGTCACATTTATGTGTTACATCTTGTCTTGTTAAGCTCTTGAACTGATAGAAATGGATGTACAGTAGACCTTACTCAAAGTGGGATCATATGGGACCAAAACAGACTTCCATATCGAACCAGTTTCTGGATTACACCAAATTCAATAGGTTATGTATATTTTATTTATTACTATGCATCATAAATATGCAGAATGTTTCAGGATTCCACCGAAGAACTTTAAATGACCATAGAGAAATTTAAGGGAACAGGTTGTGATAGGACACTCAGTAAGCCAAAGTAAGTTTGATCCAGTATGCCATTGATGTCACCATTTGCTGCACTGCCAGTAAGTGTACATGTGTGGCTCATAGTAATATAGGAAGCTGTTAAGCCAATGATTATAACTTGTACATTTGAGCCTTGCTGAATATTTCTCTGGTCTCCTTAATGTTTATTTTCATTCTATGTTGATTGTGAAAGATGTGGAATACTGAACTCTCCATTTGTTATTACCACTTTTGTTAAATGTGATCAAGCAAATCAAAAGAGACAAATGTATTTGGAATAAGAATGTATCACATAAGATACATAATGTTTTAAACAAACACATGATATGTAACTAAAATCTTTTATTGGAAGTGACTATTATAAACATGACATTATCATGTCCTGGGTCTGATACAGAATTGTGCTAAGAACTGAAAGAATGTACTATTACTGGAAATAGAATAGCAAGTATGCAAGGCAAAAGAGTCGTGTTGCTGCTTGAACTATATTCACTTCCAGGAACTGTAGAAAAGGAAAAAAATAAAAAAGTGCCTCTTCCTCAGGTGTACAGAAACAGCATTCCAACATACTTCTCAAAAGAAATGTTGCAAATGAACAAATATCACTATACATTGATAACTGGTGAAATACATGATAAGACTGAAAACACCTGCATTAACTCACCTGAATACATCAGCCGGTAAATTGTTGGCTATAGAGAAGTGATGAGGTGTTCAATTCCCTCTGCGAACTAACTTATTGTCGCGAGGCATTGTTTGCGGCGAGCCGCAGCCAGCTATGGTGGAAGATTTCAAAGACCTGGCGAGCCGCGTTAACAACCTAGAGGGAAATGCCGACAGTAACATCAAGTGCCTGAATGCCATGGTGGAGGACATCGTCGGCAGAAGATTAAAGGATCCCAAGGTCAACGCACCAGGACGCGGGCCACATCTGCGAGCGCCAAACCACCAAAGTACGACAGCACATCAACTTTCGAAGTCTTCCGATGCCAGTTCGACACAGTGGCTAAGCACAAGTGGTCACCAGAAGAAAAGGCCGCACAGCTAATAGCCAACCTCCAGGGACGGGCCGCAGAGGTTTTCAACGCGATCGAGACAGCGGCGCTGCCCAAGGGCATCTGGGACGACCTGGAAAACCACTTCGGAAACCACCGCTTAGCCGCAGCAAACGGAAGTCAAGGACGCAGCAGCCAGGAGAGACGTCGCAGGAGTTCGCTGTGGCAATTGAACAACTGGCCAGCAAAGCTTTGGTTGACCTCCCACCCGAGTTCGTGTCCCGTGAAGCCGCCTACACGTTCGTCGACGGGGTACGAGACACCGAGATACGTCAGTGCCTAATGCTCGGTGAACATCCACGAGGCGCTAACGGCCGCATTTAGGATGGAGGCAGCCACAGTGACGGATACCCCGAAGTCGAGAACAAGCAGTATTCGCTACATTGGAAACCGAAGGCTAGACGAGAGACGCCGCCAAAGAACAAGAGGCATGTAGCCTAGAGAGAGATTGCCCACATCAGGTAGAGCAGCCGGAGAAACGAGTAAGCCCCGGCATGGTGAGGAGCATGTTGGTGCCATCACCGCCATCCCCTCGTGTGACACTGTGCGCTGTCAGCCGATGGATGGATGACAGCCTCTTCACGGACAGTTGGGTGAGAGGGAAGCCATGAGGTGTGCTTGTGGACATCGGGGCTGCCGTGACCGTCATCAGACCTGATCTAGCCAGGAGTTTGCCGTCCAAAAAACCGAGCCGACCATACCAGCTTGTGTCGGCATCGGGTTACACCTTGTTTGTGGAGGAGGCCCTGCTGAAGTTGACCTTGGGACGGACTGCGGTGCGTCAGTGGGAGTTCATCGCGAAGGTGGCTGAGGAGGTGATACTGGGACTGGATGCCCTCAGGAGCCACGAGGCGACGGTCGACATCAGCAGAAGGGTCCTGCAGCTCAATGGAGAAGATGTGATACTCCGGCACACCTAAGAATGCCTGGGAATCTGCAGGGTCATCCTGAGGGAAAATGGGGTTGTTCCCGCAAGAAGCGAGGTGGTTGTGACGGCGCGACTGGAAGGCCAGCGGACGAAGAACATGGTGCTGGACCAGAAGACGCCTGTGCATGGACTGTGTGTAGCCGTGCATAGAAGGAGGTGCCAGTGAGGCTGCTTAATTCAACAGACACCGATCACGATGTCCAAGCCGGTACGGACTTGGGACCTGCGAGCCCGTTGTCAGCGTAACATCAATCGACCAGACTCAGGAGCTGGTGCCGATGCAATACCTGGGCCGCGGCTGATTGGCTCACCGGCGAGGGTGGCCGACCAACTGACTGCAGCTAGTGAAGGTTCGACAACTGTTGGGACGATACCAGCACGTTTTCAGCCAGGTTAACAGCGACTATGGACGCACGGACCGAGTGCTCCACCGCATTGACACCGGAGACGCCCAGCCTATTTGGCAACCACCCAGATGCGTTCTGCTAGCAAAACAAGCGGCGGTACAGGACATGCTGGAGGACGTGCAATCCAGGGGAGTGTTTGTAAAGTCTGACAGCCCTTGGTGTTCCCCTGTAGTCCTGGTCAGGAAGAATGGCGAGCTACGTTTCTGCGTGGATTACAGGAAGCTGAATGCTGTCAGCAGAAATTATTGTTTCCCCTTACCCCGGATTGACAACAGCTTGGTCATGGTTGCTTTTGCGCAGTGGTTCTCGACCCTGGACCTGAAATCTGGTTACTGGCAGGTTGTTCTGGAGCCGAGAGACAAGGAGAAAACCGCATTGTTGACAGGCACAGGGCTTTGGCAGTTCACAGTTATGCGCTTTGGTCTCTGCTTTGGTCTCATGGAGTCGGTAATGAGAGAATTGACTAATGACTCCTGCCTGCTATACCTAGACGACTTGATCATCAGCAAGACCTTTGAAGACCATCTCGACAACCTGAGCAAGGTGTTACAGAGACTGCAGGTGACAATCCTGAAGCTGAACGCGAAGAAGTGCCAGCTCTTACTCAAGGAAGTTGGGCCACATAGTCTCACCAGGAGTCGCGACAGACCCGGAGAGGACACAGGCCGTGAGAGATTGGCCTCCCTCAAAGAATAAGCGAGAATTGCGCAGTTACCTGGGACTGTGCTGCTGTTACCAGCGTTTCAACATCGCCATGCCTCTCACCCGCCTGACGGAAGAACACCGGCCTCATATGAGAAAGCCGCATTCTCGACAGGCCAAGGGCTTTGTGCAGTTCACAGTTATGCGCTTTGGTCTGTGCAACGCACCAGCTACCTTCCAATGCCTCATGGAGTCGGTAATGAGAGAATTGACTTGACTCCTGCCTGTTATCCTAAACGACATCATCGTCGGTATGATCTTTGAAGACCGTCTCGACAACTCAAGCGAGGTGTAACAGACTGCAGGCGACAAACTTGAAGCTGAACGCTAAGAAGTGCCAGATCTTACGCATGGAATTCAACTACTTGGGTCACATAGTCTCACCAGGCTACAGACCCGGAGAGGACACAGGCCGTGAGAGATTGGCCTCCCACAAAGGATAAGCGAGAATTGCACTGTTACCTGGGACTGTGCAGTTGTTACCGGCGCTTCAACATCGCCATGCTCCTCACCCGCCTGACAAACGAACACCGGCATCATGTAGACGGAGGATGCCGAAGGCGTTTTCAAGCAGCTGAAAAAAACCTTTGCAAGGCTCCTATTTTGGGATTTCCACAACCAGCCGCCACCTTCATTGTGGATACTGATGCCAGCCACCATTGCATTGGAGGCATTCTATCCCAGGTGCAGGACGGCTCCATGTGGTGATAGCCTACTACAGCAAGATGCTGTCCAAGGCAATGAAATGTGTAGTGTTTAACGCCCACTTTTACTACATATGGCATCGCAGGCGATGACACTGATGATACATGAGATGAAGATGGAGCACCGGTGGAATGAGATGGCGGGGGAAAATGGAGATCCCGGAGAAAACCCGCTCCAGCGCCATGTTGTCCACCACAAATCTCACTTTGCGGTTGCCTGGGATCGAACTCGGGCCGCCTTGGTAAGAGCCAAGTGGTCTAACCACTGAGCCACGGCGAGGCCACTGTCCAAGGCAGAGAAGAACTATTGCGCCTCCCGGCGAGAGCTCCAGGCGGTAGTAAAGACCTTGGACGAAGTACCTGCACGGTCAGTCATACCACCGAGGACTGACCATTCTGCCCTAACCTGGTTACTTAGTTTTAGGAACCTGGAAAGCCAGACAGCCCGTTGGGGTCCAGAGGCTGCAGGAGTATGACTTCACCTTGGAACATGGTAGAAGAAAGAGACACACCAATACAGACTCCATGTCCTGAAGACCCTGCCCGGAAGAGTGTGGCCAATGCATAAGAGTGGAAGAGAATGAGCATGCCGCACCTGTCAGAGTGGTCACAACAGTGCCTGCGGTTGGCTGGGATAGCGTAGGCCTGAGGAGGGAGCAGCTGGCGGACGCAGATTTGGGGCCACTCTTGAGGGAAGCGGAGGCAGGGACAAGACCAATTTGGAAGGACATCGCACTGAGGAGCGCCACCTACAAGTCGTACTGGGCCCAATGATACTCGTTGAAGACCAGAGAGGGTGTGCTGTTCCGAGCATGGGAATCACCCGATGGGAAGATGCAGATGGAGCATTTGGTACCTCTCCGAATTAAAGTCCCGGAGGTATTGGAGGAAGATCACGCCGGTACTTCTGGAAGAGACCTGGGAGCAAACCGAACGATCAACAAAGTCCGACAGCACTACTACTGGCTGATGCTCCGAGCAGAAGCTGACAAATGGTGTCGTCAATGTCACGTGTGCGTGGTGAGTCGCGGCCCCCAAACTAGGAGCCAGGGTCGCATGCAGCAGCACAAAGTCGGAGCACCATTCAAACGCATCGCTGTCGACATAGCTGAACCATTCCCAGTGTCCGACAGGGGCAACAAGTACCTGATGGTGGCTGTGGACTATTTAACCAAGTGGGCGAAGGTGCATGCCATCCCCAACCAGGAGGCAAAGACAATTACAGACTACTGTGTGGAGCAACTTGTAACAACTTGGTGTCGCCGAAGGTGAGCTGTGGAGGAAAAGATGATGGCAAACCTCACTGTAACTAGCTGTTGGACTCCAGAAGCTCCACGGCCGCTCTGGCATCCACACAAGATCTTACTTTCAGGGGCAGTCCCAGAAGGGAAGTGATAATTCAGCTATCAATTTAAATAAAATGGCAGTTGCTCCTTTCCTCTATAAAATTTGTATTTCAATTAAAATGAAACTTTTCCAACCATTTATTATACTTTTCAATGCAAGCACAAACATACACAAAACACACCCTCACCCTATATTGTCCATTTGCAGAATAACAAAATGGCATCAATCGCCTCAGCTTTTATAATTCTGCCATTGTTATAACGACAATTAAACATCCTTCAACTTTTATACATATCGTCATTCTTTTTAAATAAATTTTTCTTAAACTAATATTAACATTTAAATAATTATTTTATAAAGGATTGCCAAGTATTTAAAGGGCTACATCTAATTAATTCCTTAAATCGTTTCAAACTGTTCTGCCGTTTCGGGGTGCCATTAGAGCTCCACAGTAACCAGGGTACCAATTTTTAGTCCAACCTGATGAAGGAGGTGCTGGAATGACTTGGGGTGAAAAAAACCTGCACAACACCTCTACATCCGCAGTCGGACGGCATGGGGAGGTACATGAAATCCTGGAAGAACATCTGAGGAAGGTCATGGCCAGCCATCAGCGACAGTGGGGCGTCAAGGTGCGACTGTTGCTGCTGGCCTACTGGTCATCAACATATCACACCACTGGGATGACGCCAGCTAGCTTAATGGTCCGCCGAGAGCTACGCTTCCCTTGTGGCCTGGCTTTTGAGATCCCCCCGGAAGCAAAACAGCCAGCAATCGAGTTTGTGGAGAACCTTGTGGACCATCTGCATGGCATGCATGAGATGGCTCATCAGAACATCCAGATGGCGATGGCATGAAGACCCGGTACGTCAGGCAAGCCAACAGCCAAGGATTCCAGCAAGGTAACCTGGTCTGGTTGTACTGCCACACCTGAACCAAGTGACGCTGCCTGAAACTTCAACCGTGGCAAGGACCGTACCGGGTGGTAAAGAGGATTTACGACGTGGTCTACTGCATCCAGAAGCTGCCTCGAGGAAAGATGTTGGTACACCTGAATCGTCTGGCCTGTTACGATGGTGCTGGTCGGGACGACTAGCCTTGAACAGACGTTGAGCAGTTATTGGAAATTATTTATTCTATTTCTATTTCCACATCAGAATGTGAAAGTTCTTTTAGTGCGATGAATGATATTCAGACCAAAAAAAAAAAAAAACAGTCTGCTGGTAGATTGAACAGGTGCACTCATTTTCTTAAGAAGTGTTAGGCTGTCATTAGAGAAATTCAATCCAAAATCGTATGTGAAGTCTTAGCTTAGATCAGAAAGACGATCAACAGAAGGAATTAGGTACTTGAAATTTGACCCGCCGGAGGAAGTCCAGTACAAGTCCATCTGTAATGTTAAGTAACTTCTGGTGAGCACCACCTAAACTTTTATTCCAGTTTGGTGAGAACCACCTACACATTTTTTTCCAACTACAGAAGTGCATCATGTCATTAATTTCGTCATTCCCTGTCTTCCGTGCCTTTCTTTTCATATGCATATTCCGTTTTATCCACTAATTACTTAATTTATCCTTTTTTAAAGTTTGATAAATTTGAGTTTCACTCCCTTGAAGTGCATAATTATTTCAGAAGGTTTAGCTTTCTCATTTGCGTTGATCACATTCATCTTCTCATTGAGTGTTAACAATCTGTTTTTTTGAATATCTAAGTTTAAGTGCTACAAGTCAACTGCAACCAACTGTTGGCATAAATAACACAACAATACATTGTTTTTTATGAAGTTTTTAAATCCTTAAGTCAAGGAAATAACAACCAGAAAAGAATAAGTTAGTATAGACGTGAATAACATTACATTTCGTTTACATCAAGTTGTACTGTATAATAGTCAATCCAACAAATGACATATTGATATTTTTGTATGATTTGAGTCTATAGATACTGTGCAGTATTCTACACACTTACATGTGAGTTGATTAAATACAAACTGTATTTTTACTTTAATACTAATGAGGTACATTGTATTTTGCCCAAATATTTATTACCAATATTTCAGTGGAAAGAAGTTTCAAAGATTAATTAATGTAAGCAAGCTAACCATCTGTTTAAAACTAGAAGTGTGTGAAAGAGAGGCAGAGAGTAAGCATAACTCATAACTGAATTGTTTGATAGCAAGCTGATATCAAAAGTTGTGCTTCATGTAATATACAAGTTTCCAAGCATATCTTTTCTTCCCAAGCAGTCCCTTATGTTGAAGATATTATTTTTGTATTCTTAAAATATCTTCTTTACGATTGTAATTAAAATGCCATTAGTATGAGATATAGACAAACACATTTTATGAATTCATGGAAAAATTGAGTTTGAATTGAAACACTTACGTTGTTTCTGTGTTTGTCAGTTTGAAGGGCTTCTTACTCTCATCAAGACTGCTGACAATGAGAGGAAGCAGCTAATGAATTCAGTAAAGACATGAATGTATGTGACCAGATTCGCATTTCCAAATTTTTTTCCATATATTTGAATTCATTCCACTATAATTCCCTGTTCATATATCATGCATTTGTACAAGTTGCACAACGTTGTTTACTTATTGGTTTCCATTCTGTTTGTGTTTATAATGATGAGGGTATTAAATTTCAGTTAAATTGTCGCAAGCCCATTGTTGGGATACTAGTTCAAAGAGACAGGCAGTGCAGTGTGTAGATAAAAGCTCGCCGAAACGGTGGGAGGAAGGAGACGGATTTCTCGAGGGTCCGTCTTTGTTCTGGCTGTCTTCATTGTTTGAGAAGATTCCTGAATGTGAGTAATCTATAAAAAGAAAGACCGCCCGCCACAGTTTGCAAGTCGGTAACTGAACTCGCGTGCGTGAACAGCTGTGTTGTGGTCGTTGACCTTACAAGTTGTATTGTGTATGTGACGTAATCCTGCGATTGTAAAAGTTGACAAAGTTTGTTTCTACGGAAATAAAGTGCAATTTTTGGTGTTTGTAACCTGGACTTTTGATTTCACGAACCCACATAGTCACAATTGATGTCTGGAAAGAGACATTACGACATGAAGGCTGCATTGGCACAGATTCTAGAGAAGTTGTAGATCACAAAACAATAACCTGACCGTCGAGTTGAAAGAAATAAAGACAGGGAATGACAACCTCGCTGCAAAAACAGAGGCGGCAAATCACAACCTGACCACGAAGATGGAACTGACCACGGAAATGAGAGCAGCAAACGAAAGCCTGGCCACAGTAATGAAGGCTGAACTATGTCAAATGAAGGCTGCGAACGAGGCCCTCGCCAAAAAATTTGAAGTTGGTCGATGTGAGGGATGACGTCACAGGGCTGGACAAGTGGATAGGCCAAGTGAATGAGAGCGTCGAAGACCTGGCGAACCGCTTTAATGGCCTAGAGGGAAAGGCCGACAATAACACCGAATTCCTTGAAGACCTAGCGAGCCGCGTTAACAACCTAGAGGGAATGGTCGATACCAACACCAAGTCCCTGAACGCCATGGTGGAGCACATTGTGGGCAGAAAGATGAAAGATTTCAAGGCCGACGCATCCGGACGCGACAAAACCTCTGCGCGCATCAAACCGCCAAAGTACGACGGCACGTCCATATTCGAAGTCGTCCGCCACCAATTCGACACGGTGGCCAAGCACAATAAGTGGTCACCAGAGGAGGAGGCCTCGCAGCTAATAGCCAGCCTCCAGGGACGGGCTACAGAAGTCCTGAACGCGGTCCAGACAGCGGCGGCGCCCAGGGACATCTGGCAGGCCCTGGAAAACCGCTTCGGGAACCACCACTTGACCGCAGCCAACTCAAGCCAAGGACGCAGCAGCCACGGGAGACGCTGCAGGAGTTCGCCCTGGCATTTGAACAGCTGGCCAGCAAAGCTTTGGTTGACCTCCCACCTGAATTCATATCCTAGGAAGCCGCATACACATTCGTTGATGGGGCACGAGACGTCGAGATACGTCAGCGCCTAATGCTCGGCGACTGCAAAACCATTCTCGAGGCGTTAACGGCAGCATTGAGAATGGAGACCGCCAACGTGACGGCTACTGCGGCTTCGAGAACAAGGAGTATCCGCTACACTGGAGGCCGTACACCATGAATAACGCCGGCGAAGAACAAGTGGCGTGTATTAGGGGTGTGGTCAGCCGGGACACCTGGAGAGAGACTGCCCACACCGGGTAGAGCAGCCGGAGGAACTAGAAAGGGCCGGCGTGGTGAGGAACACGTCGGCGCCGTCAACAGCATCCCCTCGAGTGACGGTGCGCGCCGTCAGCCGACGGATGGATGACAGCCTCATCGCGGACGGTTGGGTGAGAGGGAAGCCGTGCCGCGTGCTCGTAGACATCGGGCAGCCGTGACCGTCATCAGACCCAATGTAGCCAGGGGCTTGCCGTCGGGGAAACCAAGCCAACCATACCAGCCTGCGACGGCATCGGGTGACACCTTGCCTGTGGAGGAGGCCCTGCTGAAGTTGACCTTAGGACGGAGTGCCGTGCGTCAGGGTGTGTTCGTCGCGGAGGTGGCTGGGAAGGTGATACTAGGACTGGATGCCTCAGGGGCCATGAGGTGACGGTCGACGTCCGCAGGAAGCTCCTGCGGCTCAATGGAGAAGAGGTGATACTCCGGCAACCCGAAGAACGCCTGGGAATCTGCAGGGTCGTCCTGAGGGAAGACGTGGTTGTCCCCGCGAGAAGCGAGGTTGTGGTGACGGCGCGACTGGAAGGCCAGCGGCAAGGAACTTGATGCTCGACCAGAGACGCCTGTGAACGTACTTTGTGTTGCCAGAACATTGTTGCTGTGCCGAGAGGAGACAACGATGGCGACGTCCAGGCCGGGATGGAGTTGGGGACGTGCGAGCCCGTGGTTAGCATAACACCAATCCATAAGACCTAGTAGCCGGTGCCGACGAAACACCCGGGGCCCCGGCTGAAAGGCTTACTGGAGAGGGTGGCCGACCACCTGGCAGCAGAACAGCTCGAGAAAGTTTGACAACTGCTGGGACGATACCAGCGCGTCTTCAGCCAAGGCGACAGCGACTGCGGCCGCACGGACCGAATGCTCCACCACGGCGACAGCGGAGACGCCCTGCCTATTCGGCAACCACCCAGGCGCGTTCCGCTAGCGAAACAATCGGTGGTATGGGACATGCAGGAGGACATGAGATCCATGGGAATGATTGAGGAGTCTGTCAGCCCTTGGTGTGTTCCCCTGTCGTCTTGGTGATGAAGAATAAAAGATGAGCTACGCTTCTGTGTGGACTACAAGAAGTTGAGCGTTGTCACCAGCAAGGACTGAGTACCCTTACCTCGGATTGACGACACCCTGCACACGCTTGCTGGTGTGCAGTGGTTCCCGACCCTGTACCTGAAGTCTGGTTACTGGCAGGTAGCTCTGGACTAGAGAGACAAGGACAGGACCGCATTCTCGAGAAGCCAAGGGCATTGGCAGTTCACAGCTATGCCCTTTGGCCTCTGCAACACACCAGCTACCTCCCAACGCCTCATGGAGTCAGTGCTGAGAGGATTAACTTATGACGCCTGCCTACTATACCTGGACGACATACTCATCGTCGCTAAGACATTCGTAGACCATCTCGAAAACCTGAGCGAGATGCTGCGGAGACTGCAGGCGACTAACCTGAAGCTAAACGCAAAGAAGTGCCAGCTCTTCCGCAAGGAAGTCAACTACTTAGGCCACATAGTCTCAGCAACCGGAGTGACCACAGACCCGGAAAAGACACGGGCCGTGAGAGATTGGCCTCAGCCAAAGGAAAAGAGAGAATGGCGCAGTTTCCTGGGGCTGTGCAGTTATGACCGCTGGTTCATAAAGGGCTTCTCCAACATCGCCAAGCCCCTCACCCTCTTGGCTCAGGAACACCGGCCGTATATGTGGATTGAGGACGTCGAAATCGCTTTCCAGGAGCTGAAGAATACACTGCATGGCCCCTATATTGTGATACCCACAGTCAGGTGGCGCCTTCATTGTGAACACCGACGACATCGACCATTGCATAGAAGGCGTCCTATTGCAAGTGCAGGATGGCCACGAGCGGGTGATAGCTTTTAAAGAAGACATTGTCAAGTTGTGATAGCTTACTACAGCAAGACGCTGTCTAAGGCAGAGAAGAACTACTGCGTCACACGGCGAGAGTTACTGGCGGTAGGAAAGACCTTGGAGCACTTCCACAATTACCTGTACGGTCAGTCATTCCACATGAGGGCTGACCATTCCGCCCTCACCTGGCTACTTAGCTTCAGGAACATGGACGGCCAGACAACCCGTTGGGTCAAGAGGCTGCAGGAGTACGAATTCACATCTGTACATCGTAGAGGGAAGAGCCACGGCGACGCAGACGCCATGTCCCGAAGACCCTGCCCAGAGGAGTACGGCCAATGCACTAGAGTGAAAGAGAAGGAGCGTGACGCAGCTGTCAGAGTGGTCACGGCAGTGCATGCGGATGCCTGGGATAGCGCAGGCGTGAGGAGGGAGTAGCTGGCGGACGCCGACTTGGAGCCACTCTTGAGGGAAGTGGAGGCAGGGACGAGACTGACCTGGGAGGACATCGCACCCAGAAGCGCTGTATACAAGTCGTACTGGGTCCAATAGGAGTCGTTGAACACCAAAGAGGGCGTGCTTTTCCGGGTATGGGAATCACCCGATGGGAAGACGCAGAGGGAGCAGTTGGTACGTCCCCGAAGTAAGGTCCCGGAAATCTTGAGAAAGTGCATGCTGGTACTTCAGGAGGACATCTGGGAGGAAACCGAAAGATCGACAAACTCCGGCAGCGCTACTACTGGCTGAGGCTCCGATCAGATGCTGAGAGATGGTGCCATCAATGTCACGTGTGTGCTGTGAGTCGCGACCCTCAGACCAAGAACCGGGGTCCCATGCAGCATTACAACGTCGGAGCGCCTTTCCAACGTATCGCTGTCGACATGGCTGAACCATTCCCAGTGTCCGACCGAGGCAACAGGACCCTGATAGTGGCCGTGGACTATTTTACTAAGTGGCCGGAGGTGTATGCCATCCCGAACCAGGAGGCAAAGACCATCACAGACCGCCTTGTGATGCCGTTTTGGGGTGCTGTTGGAGCTCCACAGTGACCAGGACACCAATTTTAAGTCTAACCTGATGAAGAAGGCATTGGAAAGATTTGGGGTGAATAAGACCCGCACAACAGCCCTCCCACAGTCGGATGGCATGTCGAGAGGTACATCAAGACCCTAGAAGAACATCTGAGGAAGATCGTGGCCAGCCATCAGCGAGACTGGATACGTCAAGGTGCCACTGTTCTTGCTGGCCTATCGCTCGTCGACACACGACACCACTGGAATGATGCCAGCCAGCTTAATGTTCGGCCGAAAGTTACGCCTTCCTTGTGACCTGGCATTTGGGAGCCCCCCGGAGGCGAAGCAGCCAGCAACTGAGTATGTGGAAAACCTGGTGGACCGTCTCCACGACATGCACAAGATGGCTTGTCAGAACATCCAGATGGCGAGCGACTGTATGAAGTCTCGATATGACAAGGAAGCCAACAGCCAAGGGTTCCAGCAGGGTGACTGATTCAGGTTGTACCACCCAACCCGGACCAATGGATGCAGCCCGAGTCTTCAACATCCGTGGTAAGGACGGTACCGGGCGGTAAAGAGGATTAACGACGTGGTCTACCGCATCCAGAAGGTGCCCCGAGGAAAGATGGTGGTACACCTGCATTCTCTGGGGCACTACGGTGGTGCTGTTCT
Source organism: Mantis religiosa (assembly GCA_030765055.1). Lineage (NCBI taxonomy): Eukaryota > Metazoa > Arthropoda > Insecta > Mantodea > Mantidae > Mantis > Mantis religiosa. The sequence goes on along the minus strand of JAUKNK010000427.1, from coordinate 173,125 downwards.
GGACGACCAGCCTTGAGGGGGGAGCAGTGTCGCGAGTCCATTGATGATCGAGGCGACTAGTTCAAAGAGACAGGTACTGCAGTGTGTAGATAAAAGCTCGCCGAAACGGTGAGGAGGAGACGGATTTCTCGAGTGTTCGTCTTTGTTCTAGACACATCTCGATTATTTGGGAACATTGCGGAATGTAAAAAATCTATAAAAAGGGAGCACGCCTGCCACAGTGAGTCAGTCGGTAATCGAACTCGCGTGCGTGAACAGCTGTGTTGCGGTCATTGACGTTGCAAGTTGTATTGAGTATGTGACGTAATCCTGCGACTGTAAAAGTTGTCGAAGTGTGTTTCTACGGAAGTAAAAAGCAGTTTTTGGTGTTTGTAACCGGGACCTTTTATTTCACAAACCTACAGAGTCACAATATTCATAATGACCTACTTCTGATAATTTTATAACCTTTTACTTCTACACAATATGCAATGAAATCTTTCTGTTTTCAAATCAGGCTAAGTATTTAGTAATCAATAAGATATTAAATCAATTTCCTGCATAGGCTTTTAATTTTAAATATAATGTTCCCAAAACTGTGATATCTTTATTTCTATCTCAAACAAACAAGAATGTAATATGATAAGTTTGCAGCTGTGCTTGTTCAGGGGAACACAATAGTCAAATCTTCCGTCACTACCTATAGATAGCTGGCAGTGAAGTACCATTGCTGTAAAAGAATAACGAAATATTTGTATGATATAGTCCACTACCTGTGTTGTGGGCATTAATGATATATTGAGGTGTTTACTTACCCTTTCTTCACAACCCCATGCAGAACAAAGGTTGCAGTACTGTGTTAGAGCCTTCCAGCTTAATGTAAACAAAGCTAAGTATCCAGTAATATGTAGAAGTTTCCGGGCTAAGTATAATAGTAGATACATTCGTCATTTGTGGCTCTTTAGATCTCATCGCTGAGTTTTATAATATTGCAATAAAACAGTTATTGTGTGAGATACTACACATTTTTTAATTTATCTACCAGTAGAAATGATACTCTATTGGCAATTATGAATGTTGTTCAAAGCTCGGCCTGCGGTGCCCATTTCATTTTACACTCAAAGCTCAGTATTTATATTTCATTAGAAATACATATTTTGAGATCTCCTGGACCATAATAAGAGCACTTTTAAAAGTATGTGTTATGGTATAACATTTAATGAATTGAACACTGAAAGATTCAGTGACTGTCAACTGTTGTGTGCGGCTGGCTAATCCTTTGAATTTAATAAGACATTGTTCTCCTACATGTTCTTGACTTGCGATTTTCGCATGCAGTGATACATTGCTGGCTACTGATATACTTTTTTCTGGTACTTAAAAATGACTGAAGCTGAAATGTAGTGTTTTGCACCGCAGGCGATGACACTGATACATGAGATGAAGATGGAGCACTGGTGGAATGAGATGGCGGGGGAATTCAGAGATCCCGGCGAAAACCCGCCCCAGCGCCGTGTTGTCCACCACAAAGCTCACTTTGCGGTCTCCTGGGATTGAACTCAGGCCGCCTTGGTGAGAGCGAAGCGGTCTAACCACTGAGCCACAGCGCGGGCACTAAAGCTCATAACAGCACAAATCAAAGCCTAGTACTTTTACGGTGACAGTGAATTTCTACTGCAATAAAATTAAGTGTGACTTACACTATTTCTTGTTTTTGTTATTTGCCACAAGAGGATAAAGCAGTAACGTACAAGTACAGGCACTAGTTATTACTAAACCGGATGTGTGGGCAATATTGTACCATACTGGTGTGTTCCGTACCTTTCAGTTGTGGCTAATGTAGAAGATTGTACTTCAGCAATGTTCCATACCTCTAATTCCAGATATCTCAATTGTCAGAAACTTTCTTCTCTGACCGGCAGCATATAAAAGTGGGTGCAAACTCCAGCCTGGAACATATGCTAGTTATGAGTTGACCAGTGAGGATCGGGGTAGTTGTGAATCTCTTTATTTGTACAGTTAGAATGTATCAGTGAACCTGAACTGCATTAAAGTGAATAGTTAGTTGTCTGACAATTGAAGAGTCAATCTGCAAACACTGCATTTAGTTAGTACGGATAAGGGACAAGCAGTACAAGTTTGTATTGCAACAGACATAAAAAGACTGTGCTACAAAGAGACGTGTTGGCTCCATTTATTCGTAAGAACATGAAAGTTTAAGTTCTGAGATTACGATTCTAATGACAAAGTGAGTTTAGTGCAACTTTTCCTTGTCATTTTAGTCATACTGGTGTAAAAATTAGGGTAAGAAGTCACAATGCAGCACATACTTCCCACCTTATTAGCTGAAATGCGCGAATATAAATTTGGTTGGACGGAATGAGAAATGGAAGCACTACTGTGAAATCTGGAATGGGTAAGTTTGAATCTAAAAATAAATTCAGGGTGGGAAAGATGAAAGAAGAAATGAGGATAAATGTTAAAGTTAAATGAAAACCGGGGAGGACAAGAATGATTTTAAAATGGAGGAAATAAGGACAGAAATGCAAAGTGAATTAAAATCCTGTATAGAGAGAATGGAGTGTGTGGTGTTTTAGGGCCCGTCGACAAGTTCATTTGGTCCCGTAGAGAGGATGGAGAACATGAAGACGAAAATAAAATCCAGCTAATATAAAAGTATATATAAAGATTTTAATAAGACAAGGTTCTATTTCTATCGCAGAACATTTTTCCATCACCAGCAGGGTATAACGGGTAGCAAAAGCCATCCTTAAAAAGAAATGAAATGTGTAGTGTTCAATGCCAACTTTTACTACATGCGACACCGCAGGTATAGCCATCTTGAAGTAGTTGGTAGTAGTCAGTTGATCTTTTAGTATTGTAGCTATGAACGATTCGACCAGTCAGAGCAGTACAAAAATGAGAATTGGAGGAGCATGTTGACGTTATTTTCATGTAACAAGCAATGTTTACATTGAAAGCAACATAAGGCTGTTATTCCTCTACTTTTATTGAAAAGATTGTAATATTGAAGTATATTGTGGATTAACATTATGAGTAGGTTATAATAAACAGCATAGTTACTTTGCGCGAATTGAGTTAACTAAGGTAGCTACAAAATAGGAATAAACATAAGGTGGGGCTAGGCATGGCTGTTGTATCACTACTAGCCATTGAGGTGCATCCAATGTTGTACAGCTAACACACATACAGTTAGCGCACTTACTGGCTTGCTTTGCCGAACCATATGGCTAGTTTCTTTGCGTGCTCTAAAGATACCAATTGCAGACTTATTTTGTTTTTCCCATGTTACAGAGCTATTTTTCTGAGAATTGCTGTCCAAACCCTGTTTGTAGCACATCTGGTTTGGTGAGATATGGAAATATAAGCCGCCTGACTAGAAAGAAAGGACTCAGTAACCGTCAGTGAAGAATTGCAGTTGCAATTTGCACCTTGCAATCAATTGAGTGGCGATCGTTGCAGAGTGCACATGCACTTTTCAAAGTCAGTAAATATACTGCTTAGCAAGCCTAGTACTGGTGCACCTAGTAATAACTGCAAAACAACTTGTGTGATTTTATATAAGCAGGCTAAAACTATCCTTTTTAGTGTTTATTCCTTTTTCAAAGAGATGTCAAAGACATTTTCGAAAGTAAAAATTTTGCTCAGTCAAAAATTAATGTTACAAGTTTGTCACATAAGTGCTCATTCTGTGATGAACATTGTAAAAGAACACAGTTTGTCAAATCAGGAGAGTTTCCATATTTAGATCTCCAGGGATACATCGAGCAGCTGAAAAAAACGTGATACTAATTTAGACTATTTTGAAAAGTTTATTTTATGCACACCAATTTATGATTTATATGACAAGGATGAATATCCAACTGCAAAAAGTGACCAATTTAATGAGGGGGGAAATAGAATATACAGATTCTGTATCTTTTATGCATATTCTGAAATTAACAAATTCGTGAAATATAACTATTTTATTTGACTCCAGCAAACGTCTTCTTTCATAGAACACATCTAATTGAAATCATTTTGTTTTGTGTGCATATGAACAATAGCTGCTTAAGCAAACTCTTCCCTAATTCAAGTTTTTAAGAGTCAGATTATGTGATAATCATTGTATATGTTCTCACACACATGCTGAAATATTAAGCGAACTTCTTGTATGATACTTGCTTGGTGGATTCGGTGAGACAAAGACACATATCTTCCATTTCTGTCGCCCGCTAGCCGTGGTACTGGCAATGCTAAGACAGTATGATAAGCTTATTGGCTCAACCCATGTTCATTCTTATTTTGTAGCTACTTTAGAGTTGTCACCCTTATCTGTGCATGTACTGACAGATTCTGTTTTCTGATTTTATTATCTCGTTCTACTAAGTACTCTAACATTTCAGGTTAAACGAAGAAACATTTGCTGGTGCTACTAATGCCAAATCACCATTGCTCTCGCCTGAAGTTCCACCAAGAGAGACAAACCTGCATAATGGAATCTACAGTCTTGAAGATGAATGTGATAACTTAACTGAATCATCTAATTTGAAAAAACACAGTTTGGTCCATCAACGTAAGAAGCCACACCAATGTAAAGATTGTGATAAGAGCTTTACTCAGATGTCGTATCTTAAAAGGCATAGTTTAATTCATAAAGGTAAGAAGCCACACAAATGTAAAGTTTGTGATAGGAGCTTTACTCAGTTGTCACATCTTAATACACATAGTTTAATTCATGAAGGTAAGAAGCCATACCAATGTAAAGTTTGTGATAGAGGCTTTACTCAATCGTCAAATTTGAAAAGGCATAGTTTAGGTCATGAAGGGAAGAAGCCACACCAATGTAAAGATTGCAATAAGAGATTTACTCACTTGGCAAATCTGAAAACACATATTTTAGTTCATGAAGGAAAGAAGCCGTACCAATGTAAAGTTTGTGGAAGGAGGTTTACTCAGTCATCTAATTTAAAAACGCATGGTTTAGTTCATGAAGGTAAGAAGGCCCACCAATGTAAAGTTTGTGATAGGAGATTTACCCATTTGTCAACTTTGAGAACACATAGTTTTCTCCATGATGGTAAGAAGCCACACCAATGTAAAGTTTGTGATAAGAGCTTTACTACATTATCAACTTTGAAAACACATTGTTTAATTCACGAAGGTAGGAAGCAACACCAATGCAAAATTTGTAATAAGAGGTTTACTTATTTGTCAAATTTGAAAACACACAATTTGATTCATGAAGGCAAGAAGCCGTACCAATGTAAAGTTTGTGATAGGCGGTTTACTCAATCGTCAAATTTGAAAATACATACTTTAGTTCATGAAGGTAAGAAGCCGTACCAATGTGAAGTTTGTGATAGGAGCTTTACTCAGTTGTCAACTTTGAAAACACATAGTTTACTCCATGACGGTAACAAGCCACACCAATGTAAGGTGTGTGATAGGAGCTTTACTCACTTGTTAACTCTTAAAAGACATAGCTTAATTCATGAAGCTAAGAAGGCACACCAATGTAAAGTTTGTGATAGGAGCTTTACTCATTTGTCAACTTTGAAAAGACATAGTTTACTCCATGACGGTGAGCAGTCACACTAATATAAGGTTTATGATAGGAGGTTTACTGAGTTGTCAAATTATAAAACGCATGCTTTAGTTCATTAAGGTAGGAAGACACATCAATGTAAAGTTTGTGAAAGGAGATTTATTCATTTGTCAACTTTGAAAACACATTGTTTTCTCCATGATGGTAAGAAGTCACACAAATGTACAGTTTGTGATAGATGGTTTACTAAAATGTCTACCTTAAACACATTGTCTAATTCATGAAAGTAACAAGCCACACTAATTTAAAGTTTGTGATAGGAGCTTTATCTAGTTGTCAAATCTGAAAATACAGTTGATTCAATGATGTTTTTCTTAAGTTTTTAATAAATAGCGCTATTATATTACCAGGTCATAGAATTTTTTTTAATTTTTATATTTTGATTAGAATATGCAGTTGTTTAAATTTGATTTTCTGATTAAATATTGCATCTTTGAGCTTTATTAGTGATTTTATGTACTGTTTAATGTTCTCCTTCAGTATCTTTAGTTCTTTTTAGTTTTGACAGGTAATTTGTAGGTATTAGGATAGTATTTACCAAATTTATTAGCTATTTTAGTGTCATTTGTAGTTTTATTATTATAAATAAATAAATAGTATTTTTACTGTCGTTATATATGAATCTGTGTGCTTTTTGTGGATATTTTCTATAGTTCGAAGAAAAACCTATCCAGATAAGTCAGCCTGGCCTAGATTTGAACTTGGGACCTCTTGAACCTGAGGCAGACATGCTACCATCTACGCTACCGAGGCGGGCATGTAGTATATGGGTTTGGAGGAATTTAGTAACTGACATCAAAATTAATCGTGAACGCTATTTGTAGGTAATTTATTGATACTCCTCACTTAGATTTTGTTATTGAGGGACTAGTTTTAGTGGCTATTGCCTCCATTTTGAACGGAAAACGAACAGCGCCATATTCAGCTCATTCACATATCAGTGAAGAACATTTAATGAAACAACTTATAATATTGGCAGCTACTAATGGATACTGAATTTTTGAAATTGCTTAATTCAAATGAAAAGATGAAATGCCATCGGTTAACCGATCCGGAATCTACAAAATAACAAGTATATGTATATAAAAAGTAATTATATAACAAGAGCAACAACGTTGTCCAGGTATGGTAGCAGGCCACACCCCCAACACAGACCAACGCTTCTGAATCCCTCGACTAGCCTTCAGTCTCCCGACATGCATTCTCCTTCACCCAACCACCCGCTATAAATCTGTCTTCCATCCGTCGGCTGACGGCGCTCAGTATCACAACGCAACGACGGCCGTCACTCCTTTTCCGACTGGTCTTCGCTGTCCAGTATAGCGCACACTCGTTCTTGACGTCGGGGTGGCCGTCACCTTGGCCGCCTCCATCCTCAATACTATCATTAGGTGCTGACGTACCTCAGTGTCTTGTACCCCATCAGCGAATGTGTAGGCAGCCTCTCGGGATACTAACTCTGGTGGGAGGTCGACTTGGGCTTTACTAACCAGCTGCTCAATTGCCAGAGCGAACTCCTGCAGCGTCTCTCGTGACTGCTGAGACCAGCGCTGCGGCTAAGCGGTGATTTTCACGGCGGGTTTCCAGGGCTTCCCAAATGTCCATGGGCGCCGCCGTTCTCTGGACCACGTTAAGGACTTCTGCGGCCCGTCCCTAGAGGCTGGCTATTACCTGTGCAACCCCCTCCTCCAGTGACCACTGGTTGTGCTAGGCCACTGTGTTGAACTGGTTGCGGAAGCCTTCCAAAATTGTCACGTCGGCCTATTCAGCAGCTTTAACGCGCGCAGATCTGTCGCATCCTGGCGCGTCGGTCTTTAAACCTTTCATGTTCATGCCGACGATGTCCTCTACAATAGCGTTTACGAACTTGTTGCTCCTGTCGGCGTTTCACTCCAGGTCGTTAACACGGTTTGCCAGATCTTCGACGCCCTCGTTCACTTAACCCATTCCCTTGTCTAGCTCCATGACGTCCTTTTCACTGTTCTTCAAACTTTGCCGCGAGGGCCTCCTTCGCCGCTTTCATTTTAATTCAGTCGTCTTCGCGGTCATTGTCATGGCCAAGTTGTTTGGAGCGTCTGTCTTCGTAGCGAGGGTGTCATTTGCCGTTTTCATTTCATTCAGTTCCGAGGCCAGGTTACTTGCCGTTTCCGTCTTCGTTGGTAATTCGGCCTTTATTTCTTCCATTTTCTCGGCGAGGTTGCCGTTAGCCGTCTTCATTTCTGATGCCAGGCTTGTAACTTTGTGAGCTCGTATATTTAAAAGTCCAACTTGCGGAAATTCTAATATTCTCTTTATTTCCGGAGAAATACACTTGTCGCCTCTGACAACAGCACAGTGACGTAACATAAATATATTCTTTCAAGATCGCTGACCACAAACAAAAGCGTTGACTTTCAAAACACAGTGTAGGCACACGATACTTAGTTCCATTTACTCTCATTTCTAATCCGTTTACGACTGTCCCTTGGCGAGTCACGGCTTCCTTAAGTACCTCTAGTGATATTACTAGACATTTCTGGAATATTCTGTAACAAATAAGAAATCGAATCTTCCGGACACCTGTCTCTTTATCTGTTTCGGCAAACTTTTATCTCAGCATTCCATAGCTGTCCCTTATCTTTCCTCGCCGAACCTTTTGTGCACGTTGCCGCCAGTCGCGACACTTGTATTATTCTTGTGCGTACAAGATTGACGAATCCATGAGTACTGAATACTCTTACGGCGAATAAAACTTACTTCCACAGATTAATACCAGATTCTCAACTCCGTGGTGGGGATTGAGGAGGCATAGGGCGCTCCTGAACCTTTCGATGCCAGATAAGCGGACCAACCAACATGTCGTCAGTAATGCAGTGAGCTATTTCGACCGAGCAATGGGACATGCGCCTCCCCCACCCTTTCCTGCTGCTGATTTAATCCAGCATCTTTCGATGCCTAATCTAGTGCACTGAATAATTTACGGCGCAATATATTAATCACATATTAGCATAATACGCGCTAAATATGCCTAGTAGATGTCCGTAATTTATTCATCAGAGTGCGAGATGTGACTTCGAAAGAAGTTGGCCGATTAAATTCGGAATAAGGGTCTCACAAGCTACTTCCACACTTAATGTTTTTCCTGTTGCTACTGTCACCCGAACGTCAGAACTCCCTTTAGAACTGGCCAGCAGGAGGGTCAGACGTGAAGTATTCAGGGCCACGCCCACCATTAATCTTAGTCACTGAGTGGATAATTAGGGAAGTGCCACGTCGCTGGCCGGCTCTTCCCCCTTCCACTGCCCTCTGGAGCCTTCGCGGTGATCCAGTGAAACCAGAGACTTCTAGAAAACAGTGATATTCGTATAAAAAGGGCTGCAATGAGTGAGGACAGTTAGTTCTTGGTGAGCTGTGAGGAGCGCCCTGTGAGGGGACGGACTGCGTACGTGCGTCGGAGGAATTTACGTAATTGCGAGTGCAAGTGGAACTGTAACGGACGAACTGGTGAATCGTAATTGTGTGCATTACGTAATTCTGTGTAATTGGCAAGTGTTCAACTGTAAGTCGGTGGAAATAAAGAACATTTTTGAGTGGTGCAATTGGACTTTTCATTTCACGAACCAACAAAGTCACACTGGTGTCAGGAAGCGGGACGGCAACATCACCGAACATTAAAACCATGGACGCGGTATTGGAAAATATTTTGGAGATGATGGAAATGAAGGCCGAACTGACCTCGGAAATGAAAGCAGCAAATGACAACCTGGCTGCGAAAACAGCAGCGGCAAATAACAACCTGGCCGCGGAACTAACAGCAAAGACGGAGGCGGTAAATAACAACCTGGCCGCAAAGCTGGAAGAAATGAAGACGGCTAACGGTAACCTCACGGAGAAAATGGAAGAAATGAAGGTTGCGAACGAGGCCCTCGCCGCCAAATTTGAGGAACAGTTGGCCGGCGTGAAAGAGGACGTCACGGGGCTCGGCAAGCGGATCGGCCAAGTGGACGAACGCGTCGGAGACCTGGCAAACCGCGTTAATGAGCTGGAAGGAAAGGCCGACAGCAGCGTCAAGTCCCTGAACGCCATGGTGGAGGACGTCGTCGGCAGGAGTTTGAAGGATTTGAAGGCCGACGCACCGGGACGCGACACAACATCGGCGCGCGTAAAACCTCCGAAATATGATGGCGCGTCAACGTTTGAGGTCTTCCGCCGCCAATACGATGCAGTGTCCAAGCACAACAAATGGTCACCAGAGGAGGAGGCCACACAGTTAATAACCAGCCTCCAGGGACGGGCCGCGGAAGTCCTAAATGCGGTGCAGACAACGGCGGCGCCCAAGGACATCTGGGAGGCCCTGGAGAATCGCTTCGGAAACCACCGCTTAGCCGCAGCGTACCGCAGCCAGCTAGAGGCAAGGTCACAACAGCCAGGGGAGACGCTGCAGGAGTTCGCCATGGCAGTAGAACTGGCTAGCAAGGCCCTAGTCGACCTCCCACCAGAGTTCGTATCCCGGGAAGCTGCCTACACATTCGTGAACGGGGTACAAGATACGGAGATTCGTCAACGCCTAATCCTCGGCGATTATAAAACCATCCACGAGGCGCTGATAGCAGCATTAAAGATGGAGGCGGCCAAATTAACAGCTATCACGACGTCGAGAACGAGGAGTGTCCGCTACACCGGAGACAGAAGACCAGCCGAGGTACGCCGGAGAACACCTAGTGGCCTGTGTTGGGGGTGTGGACAGCCCGGGCACCTCCAGAGAGACTGCCCACACCAGGAAGAGCAGCCGGAAAAACGAGTAAGGGCCGTCGTGGAGAGGGGCACGTCGGCGCCATCACCACCATCCCCTCGAGTGACACTTCGCGCCGTCAGCCGGCGGATGGATGAAAGCCTCATCGCGGACGGCTGGGAAAGAGGAAAGCCGTGCCGCGTGCTGTGGGACACTGGGGTGGCCGTGACCATCATCAGACCTGACGTGGCGAAGGGTTTCCCGACGAGGAAGCCATGCCAACCATACCAGCTTGTGACGGCATCGGGCGACACCTTGCCTGTGGCGAAGGAGGCGCTGCTAAAGTTGACCTTGGGACGCAGTGTCGTACGTCTGTGGGTGTTCGTCGCGAAGGTGGCTGAGGAGGTGATTCTGGGACTGGATGCCCTCAGAAGCCACGGGGCCACGGTCAACGTCGGCAGGAAGGTCCTGCGGCTCAACGGAGAACAGGTTATACTCCGTCAACCCGAAGAGCGCCTTGGAATCTGCAGCGTCGTCTTGAACGAAGACGTGGTTGTCCCCGCGAGGAGCGAGGTGGTGGAGACGGCGCGACTGGAAGGCAGGGAGGACCAGGAACATGATGCTGGACCAGTAGACGCCTGTACACGGACTGTGTGTAGCCAGGGCATTGCTGCGGTGCTGAGAGGAGGTGCCAGTGAGACTGCTAAATCCAACGGACACCGATCACCACGTCCAGGCCGGGACGGAGTTGGGAGGAACGTGCGAGCCCGTAGAGAGCGAAACAGCAATCGACAATACACAGGAGCCGGTGACAACGCAACACCTGGGGCCCCAGCTAGAAGGCTTACTGGAGAGGGCGGCCGACCACCTGACCGCAGAACTGGAGAAATTTCGGCAACTGCTGAGGCGATACCGGCGCGTCTTGAGCCAAGGCGACAGTGACTACAGCCGCACGGACAAAGTGCTTCACCGCATCGACACCGGGGACGCCCGGCCTATTCGGCAACCACATAGACGCGTTCCGCTGGTTAAGCAAGGGGCGGTACGAGACATGCTGGAGGACATGAGATCCAGGGGAGTGATTGAAGAGTCGGCCAGCCCTTGGTGTTCCCCTGTAGTCTTGGTGACAAAGAAGAATGGCGAGCTGCGCTTCTGCGTAGACTACAGGAAGTTGAACGCTGTCACCCGGAAGGACTGTTTCCCCTTACCCCGGATTGACGACACCCTGGACACGCTAGCTAGTGCACAGTGGTTCTCGACCCTGGACCTGAAGTCGGCTACTGGCAGGTAGCTCTAGACCCAAGAGACAAGGACAAGACCGCATTCTCGATGGGCCAAGGGCTCTGGCAGTTCACGGTTATGCCCTTTGGAATCTGCAACGCACCAGCTACCTTCCAACGCCTCATGGAGTCAGCGATGAGAGGACTGACTTACGATACCTGCCTGCTATACCTGGACGACATCATCATCGTCGGGAAGACTTTTGATTGTCACCTCGAGAATCTGAGTAAGGTGCTAAAGAGACTGCAGGCGACCAACTTGAAGCTGAACGCGAAGAAGTGCCAGCTTTTCCGCAAGGAAGTGAACTACTTGGGTCACATGGTCTCAGCAACCGGGGTTGCCACAGACCCGGAAAAGACACAGGCTGTGAGAGATTGGCCTCGCCCAAAGGATAAGAAAGAGTTGCGCAGTTTCCTGGGGCTGTGCAGTTATTACCGCCGCTTCATAAAGGCGTTCTCTAACATCGCCAAACCCCTCACCCGCCTGACAGAGGAACACCGGCATTATATGTGGACGGAGGACGCCGAAAACGCTTTCCAGCACCTAAAGGAGACCCTGTGCAGTGCTCCAATTAAGTTCTATGTACCCAGGACTCATTTCAACATCATTTCTTCCATTGCTCGATATGACTTAACACTGGAGATTTTCTCTTATCCTGAAGGATAAATGGTATTTAACCCTTAAGCTCCATGTACATAGGACTCATTTGAACGTTATTTTATATATCGTCCGATATGACTTGGCGTTGTAGGTTTTTCCGTTTTCGGAATATTATGTCTGGTATCCCTAAGCTCTATCTACCATAGGCTCATTGGAACATCATCTCATGCATTGTTCCATATGGCTTAACGATGGAAGTTTTCCCTTATCCTTAAATATGAATGTCACGTAACGGTAAGCCCTGTGTACCATGGACTCGTTTGATCATCACTTCATTCATCGACCGATATTACTTAACTTTGTGGGTTTTCCCTTATACTGAACGATAAATATGTGATAACTATAAGCTCTTTGAACCCTGGAGTTATTTGCGCATCACTTCATTCGGCGTCCAATATGACTTAACGTTCAATGTTTTCTGTTATTCAAAACGATAAATGTCTTGTAAGTCTAAATTCTATGTACCCTGGACTCATATGAACATTCTTTCATCGTCCGATGTCACTTTATGGTGACCTTCCGTTATCCTAAAAGGGGAATGTCAGGTAACTCTAAGCTCTCAGTATCCTTAAAACACTTGCACATCATTTGATTCATCGTTTGATAACTTAGCATTTGAGGCTTTCCCTTATTCTAAAGGATAAATGTTTGTTAACTTCAAGCTCTATGAAACTAGTACTCATTTGACATCATTTCATTTATCGTCATTTATGGTCATTTAATATATCGACCGTATATTAAGTAATGTTCAAATGAGTTCTATGTATGTACATGTAGCTTAAGAGTTAAAAAACCTTTAACCTTCAGGATAAGAGAAAATCTCCAGTGTTAAGTCATATTGAACAATGAAAGAAATGATGTTAAAATGAGTCCTGGGTACATAGAACTTAAAATTCCTAGAGATTCATCTTTCAGGATAAGGTAAAACGTCCAACGTTAAGTGATATGGGACGATGGATGAAATGATGTTCAAATGAGTACAGGGTACATGGACCTTAGAGTTACCACACCTTCATCTTTAAGGATAAGGGAAAACGTCTAACGTTAAGTCATATCGAACAATGAATGAAAAGATGTACCAATGAGTCCAGGTACATAGAGCTTAGATTTACCAGACATTATCTTTCACGATAAGGGAAAACCTCCAACGTTAAATCATATTGGACGATGAATGAAATGATGTTCATGTGGATACACGCCCGCCTCGGTAGCGTGGTGGTAGTATGTCTGCCTCACGTTCAAGAGGTCCCGAGTTCGAATCTCGGTCAGGGTGAGTTACCTAGATAAGGTTTTTTCCGGGGGTTTCCCTTATCCTGAAAGGCGAATGTCGGGTAACTCTAAGCTCTATGGACCCTGGGCTCGTTTGAGCATCATTTCACCCATTTCATTCATCCTCCGATATGACTTAACGTTGGAGGACGTAAATTACAAAAAAAATATATATATCGTCCGGTATATTTTAACCTTGGGGACTTTCCCTTATACTGAATGATCGATGCTTTTTAATTCTAAGCTCTATATGCCCTGGACTCATTTGAACATAATTTTATTTATCGTCCAATATGATTTAACTTTGGAGGTTTTCCCTTATGCTGAAAGACATGTCTAGTAACGCCCTAACCTGGCTATTGAGCTTTGAGAACCTGGAAGGCCAGACAGCACGTTGGGTCCAGAGGCTGCAGGAGTACGACTTCACCTCGGAACATCGTAGAGGGAAAAGCCACGGTAACACAGACGCTATGTCCCGAAGACCCTGTCCAGAAGAGTGCGGCCAGTGCACAAGAGTGGAAGAGGAGCGTGCTGCAGCAGTGCGAGTAGTCAGGGCAGTGCCTGCGGACGGCTGGGATAGTGCATTCCTGAGGCGGGAGCAGCTGGCGGACGCCGACTTGGGGCCACTCTTGAGGGAAGTGGAGGCAGGGACAAGACCAACCTGGGAGAACATCGCACCGAGGAGCGCCACATACAAGTCGTACTGGGCACAATGGGACTCGTGGAAGGTCAGAGAGGGCGTGCTGTTCCAGGTATGGGAATCACCCGATGGGAAGACGCAGAGAGAACAGTTGGTACTTCCCCGGAGTGAGGTCCCGGTAGTCTTGGAGGAAGTGCACGCCAGTACTTTAGAACACCTGGGAGCAAACCGAACGATTGACAAACTACGGCAGCGCTACTACTGGCTGAGGCTCCGAGCAGACGCTGAGAGATGGTGCCGTCAGTGTCACGTGTGCGCGGCGAGTCGTGGCCCCAAGACTAGGAGCCAGGGTCGAATGCAGCAGTACAACTTCGGAGCACCATTCGAACGGATCACCGTTGAAATTGCTGGACCGTTCCCATTGTCCGACTGAGGCAACAAGTACCTGATGGTGGTCGTGGACTACTTCACCAAGTGGCCGGAGGTGTATGCCATCCCGAACCAAGAGGCAAAGACAATCACAGTCTGCCTCGTGGAGCAAGTGTTCTGCCGCTTTGGGGTGCCGTTGGAGCTCCACAGCGACCAGAGCACCAATTTTGAGTCCAACCTGATGAAGGAGGCACTAGCAAGACTTGCGGTTAACAAGACCCGCACAACACCTCTACATCCCCAGTCGGATGGCATGGTAGAAAGGTACGATACATCAAGACCTTAGAGGAACACCTGAGGAAAGTCGTGGCCAGCCATCAGCGAGACTGGGACGTTAAGGTGCCACTGTTCTTGTTGGCCTATCGCTCGTCTACACACGACACAACTGGGATGATGCCAGCCAGCTTAATGTTCGGCCGAGAGTTACGCCTCCCTTGTGACCTGGCTTTTGGAAGCCCTCCGGAGGCGAAACAGCCAGCGACCGAGTATGTGGAGAACCTGGTGGACCACCTTCACGACACGCATGAGGTGGCTCGCCAGAACATCCAGAAGGCAAGCGACTGCATGAAGACTCGATACGACAGGCAAGCCAACAGCCAAGGGTTCCAGCAAGGTGACCTGGTCTGGTTGTACCGCCCTACCCGGACCAAGGGACGCTGCCCGAAGCTCCAGCAGCCATGGCAAGGATCGTACCGGGTGATGAAGAGGATTAACGACATGGTCTACCGCATCCAGAAGGTGCCCCGAGGAAAGATGTTGGTGGTAGACCTGGATCGCCTGGCCCGCTACGGTGGTGCTGTTCGGGACGACAAGCTTTGAGGAGGGAGCAGTGTCACCTAATTATTGGAAGGCCCAACCAGCTAGCGGCTTGGAGGGCGACAGGCCGCATTTGGGCCACGCCTACCCATTTATCTTGTAGCTCTAACAAGGCGGAAGTTTGGAAAAACTGGAAGACTGTGTACGTGTATCAGAGGAGTTGTACGTAATTGTGAGTGTAGAGTGGACCTGTGACAGACGAACTGGCAAATTGTAATTGTGTGCGCTACGTAATTCTGTGTAATCATTAAGTGTTCCAACTGTAATTCGGTGGAAATAAAGAATATTTTGAGTTTGTGCAATTGGACTTTTAATTTCACGAACCCCCAAATGAAATGTGTAGTGTTTAACGACCGCTTTTACTACATACGGCACCGCAGGCGGTGACACTGGTGATACATGAGATGAAGATGGAGCACCGGTGGAATGAGATGGCGGGGGAAACCGGAGGTCCCGGAGAAAACCCACCCCAACGCCGTGTTGTCCACCACAAATCTCACTTTGCGGTCGTCTGGGATCGAACCCGGGCCGCCTTGGTGAGAGCCAAGCGGTCTAACCACTGAGCCACGGTGTGGCCCGAACCCCCAAAGTCACTATATATATATGTATATGTGTGTGTGTGTGTCTGTGTAATGTCATTAAGCCATAATTCTTTAATCAGTAACATGTATGTCTCTCTATTATTTACTTTTCTTATTATCCCCTAACCTTTTTTGTGTATAATTTAAAGACTTATCTAATACTTCCCCATAATGTTATCCCATAAAGGGGTAAAATTCATAAAGACATAATAAACTTGTTTCAGCATTTTATCACCCATGGATTTTCTTACCTGCCTCATTATGTATGCCAGTGTCGATTTTTTGTTATATAATTTATATATGGTTTACAATTAGGTGTTTATCTATTATTCCTAAAAATGTCTCTACGGTATTTTTGCTCTGTCTCATTCCAATTTATACTATTTTAACAACATTTTTCAATTCTAAGTTTATCCAGACTGTCTTTTGGGTATTTAATATTATGTCCAAATTTAAATATTTGTTTTTACTTCTTCCATTAACTTATTTGCTCTTTTTTCTATACAAGCTTTTTTTAATACATTTACATCCTTCTACATTGTCATATTGGAGGATGAATAAAATGGGTCAAATGTTGCCTAAATGCTGCAGGGTCCATAGAGCTTAAGAGTTACCCAACATTTGTCTTTCAGGTTAAGGGAAAACCCTGGCAAAAACCTTCATCCAGGTAATTCACCCTAGCAACGGGGCATCTTGAACATGAAGCAGACATCTACGCTACCGAGGAGGGCACATACATGAGCTGCTGTTTGACCCCACATAACCAATAGCTATACACATTTCCATTTTTTTGCACAAACTTGAAAATATGACACACATACATAAGAAAGAAAAATGGGAAGTTTTGGAGAACTCAATGCATAACCTTTTGGAATTCTGACTTTATTTTTCTATAACATTAACACTATTTCTGTGATTGATTTTCACAGACTGCATCATGTTTTTTAAGTATGAATTAATCCTGTTTTGTGGCATCCTGCAAATTCCATATATTAAATTTTGCAAGTATTTCTAAGCCAACACAGTCAAAAGTTTTAGTTAAATCTTATAGCATAATTTATTGCATTTATTGTAGATATCTTTGTCTCGAATCAAAATTGCCATTTTGACACTATGTTCAATTTTATGAAATAGTTAAAAATTGCTTTAAAAACACGCCTTCCATTATTTTCAATATACGAGAGCTGATCAGCAAAGACTGAGACTCATTTTCTCCTGTAACTTCTGTGACAGTTTCGTATCCATAACATAAATATCTCAAAAGAGCAGTTTTTTATGTATAGTATGAGTAGGCAGCAGCACTCTCGTATTGGTAGGTTGGTAGTAATGCTCTATTTTGTAGACCCTATGTGTATTTTGCATACCAGACAATGATGATGCTAGAGTGCAATGAAATTGTGTTTTCGTTTAAATCATACAGCCACCAAAAGTTATGAAAAGCTGAAGCAAGTGTACAGTAAAGATGCACTATCTCGTGCAGGAGTGTTTAGGTGGTTCAAGGACTTCAAAGAAGGCCGAAGGTGGGCCTGGTATTTCGGCTTCTGATGTGACTGAAGTCAACATCAACACAGCTGCTGCGATTGTCCAAGAGGATCGGTATATAACATTACGTAACCTCAGTGAAGTGTTGAGAATTTCATGAGGCAGTGTGTTTACAATTATGCACGACCATCTCCATATGACCCGAGTTTGTGCTTGTTGGGTGCCACATCTGTTGACTCCCGAACTAAAGGCTGTGCGAATGGAGACAAGCTGCATCTCTTTGTTGATGGACGGGATGCATTTTTAAATTGATTATCACCGATGATGAGTCATGGCTGCATCATTATGATCCTGAAGGAAAACAAGCCAACACAGAGTGGAAATCGCCAGGTTCTAAAACACCAAAAAAGGCAAAATTTGTTCTATCTGCTGGTGAAGTGATGGTAATCACATTTTTTGACTGTAATGGAATGATTTACCAGCATGCAGTTCCCCCTCACACTACTGTTACAGCAGCATACTGGACGTCAGTATTGCTACACTGAGGAAGCATATTGCAAAGAGATGACCAGAGCTTTCTCGGACTGGGTGATGACTTCATCATGACAATGCACAGCCTCGTGTCGCATGCAGTTCCTTCTCACACTACTGTTACAGCAGCATACTACATGTCAGTATTGCTACACTGAGGAAGCAAATTGCAAAGAAATGACCAGAACTTTCTCGGACTGGGTGACGACTTCATCATGACAATGCACAGCCTCATGTCGCATGCAGTTCCTTCTCACACTACTGTTACAGCAGCATACTACACGTCAGTATTGGCTACACTGAGGAAGCACATTGCAAAGAAATGACCAGAGCTTTCTGGGACTGGGTGGTGACCTCATCATGACAATGCATGGCCTCACGTCACATGCAGTTCCCCCTTACACTACTGTTACAGCAGCATACTACACATCAGTATTGGCTACACTGAGGAAGCACATAGCAAAGAAATGACCAGAGCTTTCTTGGATTTGGTGACGACTTCATCATGACAATTCACGACCTCATAGCACATGCAGTTCCCCCTCACACTACTGTTATAGCAGCATACTACACATCAGTATTGGCTACATTGAGGAAGCACATAGCAAAGAAACGACCAGAGCTTTCCCGGACTGGGTGGCGACTTCATCATGACAATGCACGGCCTCACGTCACATACAGTTCCTCCTGACACTACTGTTACAGCAGCATACTACACGTCAGTATTGCCTACACTGAGGAAGCACATAGCAAAGAAACGACCAGAGCTTTCTCGGACTGAGTAGCGACTTCATCATGACAATGCACAGCCTCGTGTCGCATGCAGTTCCTTCTCACACTACTGTTACAGCAGCATACTACACATCATTATTGGCTACACTGAAGAAGCATATTGCAAAGAAATGACCAGAGCTTTCTCGGACTGGGTGACGACTTCATCATGACAATGCACAGCCTCGTGTCTCATGCAGTTCCTTCTCACACTACTGTTACAGCAGCATACTACATGTCAGTATTGGCTACACTGAGGAAGCACATAGCAAAGAAACGCCCAGAGCTTTCTCGGACTGGGTGATGACTTCATGACAATGCACGGCCTCACGTCACATGCAGTTCCCCCTCACACTACTGTTACAGCAGCATACTACACGTCAGTATTGCTACACTGAGGAAGCAAATTGCAAAGAAATGACCAGAACTTTCTCGGACTGGGTGGTGACTTCATGATAATGCGCAGCCTCATGTCGCATGCAGTTCCTTCTCACACTACTGTTACAGCAGCATACTACACGTCAGTATTGGCTACACTGAGGAAGCACATTGCAAAGAAATGACCAGAGCTTTCTCGGACTTGGTGGTGACTTTATCATGACAATGCATGGCCTCACGTCACATACAGTTCCCCCTTACACTACTGTTACAGCAGCATACTACATGTCAGTATTGGCTACACTGAGGAAGCACATAGCAAAGAAATGACCTGAGCCTTCTTGGATTTGGTGACGACTTCATCATGACAATTCACGACCTCATATCACATGCAGTTCCCTCTCACACTACTGTTACAGCAGCATACTACACGTCAGTATTGGCTACACTGAGGAAGCACATAGCAAAGAAACGACCAGAGCTTTCTCGGACTGGGTGGCGACTTCATCATGACAATGCACGGCCTCACGTCACATACAGTTCCTCCTGACACTACTGTTACAGCAGCATACTATACATCAGTATTGCCTACACTGAGGAAGCACATAGCAAAGAAACGACCAGAGCTTTCTCGGACTGAGTAGCGACTTCATCATGACAATGCATGGCCTCACATCGCAAATCAAGTCATGCAGTTTCTGGCTCGATTCAACATTACTTGTGTACCACATCCACCTTATAGCCCTGATCTTGCACCCTGTGCCTTTGTTTATTCCCATCACTAAAGGCAAAGCTTAGGGGTATTCGATTTGAGAACTCTGAAGCAGTGCTCAAGGAAAGTGAGGCGATTCTCAAGGACCTGACAAAGAATGGTCTGCAGCAAGTGGTCAAGGATTGGCAGAGATGCTATAAAAAGTGCATTGAAGCAGGAGGGGACTACTTTGAAAAAGATCATGTAAACATTGAATTACAGTAATAAACATCTGTGAAAATGATTATTCTCAGTATTTGTTGATCAGCCCTCGTAGTTGCTTCCTTTGTTTAAATAATGGCCTTACAGTGACTTTCTTTAATATATCTTGAAACACTTTTTGAGTTAATGATGCATTTGTAAAATGTATTAGCAGGTTAGCAATCCCATTTTTAAAATCTTTTATAACTTTATTTGAAATTTTAGTGAAACCTGCAGACATTTTAGCTTAAGCCTATCAGTTTCTTTGCTCTGTTTTCTCTATAATTCCCATTGATTTTATCTCATTTTTTGGTAATACTTGGTTGCTGATATATTGCCCATTTACCTTTGACTTATAATATTTATGTAAGGATCATTAAATTACTTACTTATCCCATACAGATTTTCTATCTTCTTGTCATTTTCTCTAATTTTAATGTCTTTCACTTATATAACTTTTCTTTTCTTGCATATTGTATTTGTCAGATTCCACATTTTTATCATCTGAGAGTAATGAATATCTCATTTTGTGCAAGAAAATGTAAGAAAGCTTCATTCTGTTTTTAAAAATTATCCGTTCGTCTTTAGAGTAACTTTATGTTTTATCATCATATAAATGTTGTATCATTATTTTAATAAATGCAGATTGACTGATAATGGTGAAAACCAAAAGATGTATTTTCTCTGCTTAAATATGTATTTTGATTATAAAGTTAATAAAATATTACACAGATATGATTAACTTACATTAATGGTGTTAAATGTATGTTTTCATTTATAACCCATCCACTTCCTTTCATTCTTACCCTTTTACTTTGATGCGCTATATTTGAAAGTGTATTTTGCGGCTACATAAATTAACAAAATAAATAGAAGTGGATGTTGTAGATATTTGAAAATAATGACAAATTTTAAATTTTAAATACAAATCTATACCTTCCACTAGAAAAATTTGAATGAAAGCAAAATATTTGTTAGATTCATGAAATAGCTTTTCTGAGTCCACTGCCCTCGAGAAAGTGTTCCTTCTTCTACAGATATCCTTTACATCAAATGACAGATGACTGCTATTAGATCTTCCTGATTGCAAAACCAAGGAGAAATTGCCATAGCAACTAACAGATGCCTTTTGATCAATCTGAACTTAGTGGGATCTCTTTAACCCTTTTTTTCCTTGTAATTTACATCCTCCAATGTTAGGTCATATCAGACGATGAATGGAATGGTTGAAATGATGCTCAAATCAGTCCGGGGTCCATGGAGCTTAGAGTTACCTGACATTCGTCTTACAAGATAAGGAAAAACTACGGGATAAACCTTATCCAGGTAACTCACCCTGACCGAGATTCGAACTCGGGACCTCTTGAACATGAGACAGACATGCTACCACCACGCTACCAAGGCGGGCTCTTTAACCCTTTTGGTTCCATCATCCATTATAATGGACATCAGCTTTTTTTCCTATTTGTAATGGTTTTAACTGTTGTTGCTGCTATATTTTTGTTATACTGTAGCTAAAAGCTATGTACTTTGGATATGTTCACTCAATTCTAAACTATGGCATTCCAGTATGGGGCATGTCCACAAATCTTTATGTCATCTTTAAATTACAAAATAAAATACTAAAAATAATTAAGCAAGTACCTATAAGAATGCCTAGTAGGATAGTATTTAAGGAATTAAATATTTTACCTCTCCCTTCCATATATATTCTGGAAACATTATGCTTCATCTATAAAAATAGAAATATCTTCAAAACAAATAACATGTATCACACACACAACACCAGATCATTAAATCACATACATACCACATTCTGTCGCAGTAGCATTACTCACCATGGGACTAGCCTATACAATGCATTACCTGAACATTTCAAAGATCAGGTCTATAGCAAATTTAAATCTTCATTAACAAAAGCACTCTTAAAACATGTACCTTTAAACATCCAGGAATTTAAAGACATAAATTTGTAATAACTTTGTAAATATTACTTCTTGTATCAGCTACTTCATACTGTACATACTGTTGTATATAGTATTATGTTATATAGTTATGTAGTATTACTGACGAAGACATGATTTATGTATAAATCACAAGGCGAATAAAGTATCTTACCTTTTCTAATTAAACATATGCATTTGAGATGTTCTGATTTGTAATTTTTTTTCACAATTTACATTGTACTGTTTTATAAGAAGCAAAATCCATGCAGTCAAACGATACGCTGTCAGCATCCAAGCATTCCATCAAACTGATTATTTTACTTTGGTCCTCCCACATCTTTACAACAGACACACTTGACTGCAGTTGCCGAGACATGAACACACAACCACTGGCTTTGAGTGCATGGCTAGTACACTGTGTGTTGCTGTAACGATCATGGCTGTTCAAGTCAGTTGCTTGAAGGTATCTTAGACGCCCTCGTGTAACCCGATTTCCAATTAGAGGAAGACTGGAATAAGTAGCAAAACAATTTGTGTCTGAAAGGGTTAAACATGAGTAGCGATTCGGGGAAAATCCCAAAACAACCGACGGTTTGGCCACAGGAATCGAGCCTGCGATCTTCCGAATAGAGGCCACGACGCTACCGCATGAGTTGTCCTACTTGGTAAACCATCTACTAATTTTAGTTAATTGTTGGAAATTAATCATTTCTTCATACTAGCCGTATATAGGCTAAGGTTTTTGATAGTTACAGATGAAAAATTCAATGCTATGGCCGGTATTTGAATCACAGATCTCCTGGTTTTCGTCCAGTCGCTGTAACCCATCGAGCTACCATGGCCAACTTGCAGTCATGACATTAAATTGCTTATTTGACCCGCATATTTGCCCGGTAAACCACTAGGGGCTCTCGCATTTGAGACACACCGTTTGTGGCAACTTACTATCGTAAGTACTTGAGTCCCAGGCTTCATCATTTAACTCTTATTATTTTAGTTAACTGATGGAAATTAATCATTTCTTCATACTAGCCGTATATAGGCTGAGATTTTTGATAGAGTCACACATGAAAAATTCAATGCAATGGCCGGGATTTGAACCACGGATCTCCTGGTTTCCGTCCAGTCGCTCTAACCCATTGAGCTAATGAAATGAAATGATATGTATAGTGTTTAACGCCCACTTTTACTACATACGACACCGCAGGCGGTCACACTGATGGTACATGAGATTAAGATGAAGCACCGGTGGAATGAGGTGGTGGGGGAAACTGGAGGTCCCGGAGAAAACCCGCCCCAGCGCCGTATTGTCCACTACAAATCTCACTTTGCGGTCACCTGGGATCGAACCAGGGCCACCTTAGTGAGAACCAAGTGGTCTAACCACTGAGCCACTGCGCGGCCCCCATTGAGCTACCGCGGCCAACTTGCAGTCATGACATTAAATTCTTTATTTGACCCGCATATTTGCCCGGTAAAACACTAGAGGCTCTCGCATTCGAGATACACCATTTGTGGCGACTTACTATCCTAAGTACTGTCGCCAGGCCATTGCTGATCAAGGCGGCAAGGCATTCAAAGGGATGCGCAGTGCAGTGTGTAGATGAAAGCTCGCCTAAACGGCTGGGGGGGAGGAGACGGATTTCATGTGAGTTCGGCTTTGTTCTAGCTGGGTCTCAATTGTTTGAGAAATTTCTGGAATATTAGTAATATATAAAAAGGCAGCCCGTCCGCCAAAGAGGAGTTAGTCGGTAATTGAACGCGTGCCGGTAAACAGCTGTGTTTGTTGACCTTGTATGTTGTATTGTGTATGTGTACGAAGCGCATTTCTACGTAAATAAAATGCAATTTTTTGTGCTTGTAACTTGGACTTTTGATTTCATGAACCCACAAAGTCACAGTACTGAGTCCCAGGCTTCATCATTTAACTCTTATTATTTTATTTAATGTCATGACGCCAAGTTGACCATGGTAGCTCAATGGGTTAGAGCGATTGGACAAAAACCAGGAGATCCGTGGTTCAAATGTCGGCCATGACATTGAATTTTTCATCTTGAGTCTATCAAAAGTCTACTAATTTCCTGAGAGAGTCAGTGAGAGAGAATGAGAGAGATGAAGAGTGTACGAGAAAGAAACACGTTTCCCCATTTTCTTCCAGGTGAGTGTTTAAACTTTTGATGCACATAATAAAATATTCCATAAACATGTCTTCATTTTGGTTCATACGTGTTCTTTTAAATACAATCCATAAGTTTCAACGCATTTTGCATCTACGTCGCATTTTGTTGTGTTCTTTTCTTATTGTTAGTGAATTTCGCACCGAAATGTATCTTATTAATTATATGTATCTTATATAATTAACGATTCTCACAATAGTGGCATACCTCTTTCAGTAGACAGCCATCAACCTTTATCCTTCACATAAAAATGAAGTTACTTTAGATGATAAAGTTCTACAAGCTTTACAAAGGTTGTTGAATAATTTCTGAATATATGAGTTCAGAATTTCGAACTAGGTCTTACGTGGATCTTAGCGCAGAACATATATGGAGAAGGCTATAGCTAGATTTTTCAATTTGCAACTCTCATACTGAAGGACTAAACAGATCAGAAGTTAATGCTGAAGTCAGCGACCTTCTTAGGGACCAGCTTGACCATACCAGCTAATCTCTCGTGAAAGGACCGCATTTCCCACGCTAGATGGAGTAATGTGGGCTGACGATGATGATATATAGTGTGAGTGTGTGGTGTTTTAGGGCCCATCGACAACAAGGTCATTTGGGCCCGAAGTCAACACTAAAACCTAAAAGCTACACAAATTAAGCTAAAAAGTAAAATAAAATAAAAACACTCGATTATTAAAAGTACATAAAAGGCCCATCCCAAGACATAACTTAAAATCTCTAAAATTAACAAATATAAAATGCAAGTAGGACTTGTTTCTTAAAACCGATTTGGGCAACAAACCGCAGTGCTTTAACCACGGCCACTGGGTCGTCCCCTAAAACACCCAGCAAGTTAGTCCCCAAGCCTACTGACTGGCGAACGCGGGCGTACTGCAGGCACTCGAGTAACACATGCCGCACAGTGAGGCGTACTGCACATGGAGCACACACTGGGGCCGTTTCCCCTCTTAACAAATGACCATGAGTCGCTCGTGTGTGCCCAAATCTCAGCCGGGTGAGTTATCACCTTGGCTCGCCGGTTATCCCTGCAGGAAGTTAGCCAGGGTTGTACGCTCTCCTTTATTGCCCGGAGTTGTGTGCCTTCCAAAGCTGTCCAGGAGTGCTGCCAAGCAGATAGGAGTTGGCAACGGAAAAAACCTTGCACATTCTGGTATGGCACCGTAGTTGTTAAACTCCAGGGCAAACAGGAAGCGGACTTAGCAGCCGCGTCCGCCTCCTCGTTCCCGGAAATCCCCACATGACCTGGGGTCCAAGTAAAAACAAAATTGTATCTGCGACTGAGCATTTGCGAGATCTGGGTCTGTATTTTTAAAACAAGGGTGTGAGCGGCAGTGTGCTGTTGCAAGGCCTGAAGAGCACTTAGAGAGTCAGTGCAGACAATAAAAGAGCCAGGAGCTAACTTGCAAATAAAAAGGAGCAAATAGAAGGTGGCATACAGCTCTGCGGAGAAAACTGAAGTGGAGTCCAGAAGGCGAAATTTATGAGCCTCACCGTTAATGAAGAACGCGCAACCCGTAGTGCTACCTAACTGAGAACCGTCTGTAAAGACCGGAACATAGTTAGGGTAACGGCCCAGTAGTTTGTCAAAAAGTTGTTGGAACACCGAATGTGGAGTAGCGAGTCTAGAGTTGCTTGAAAGAGCGAGATCGAACCGCGCACGATTGAGCTGCCACGCAGGATAAGGGCAGATGGACGACCTCTCCACGCGAGGCATTCGGAGGCCATGCGAATGTAGGAGATCCCGAAATCTTATTCCCATGGGGCGTGTCCGAGAACCAGGGCGCATATAACGGTGGACTAAATCTGGACACAGAAATGGTTTAAAACAAGGATGATTGGGATAACTTGCCAACTTCGAGACGTACGAGCAGAGTAACTGCGAGCGACGAATATGGAGTGGAGGTTCGCCTGAGTCTGCATACAGGCAGTTGACTCGACTGGTGTGGAAAGCTCCTGAGGTAAGGCGGATGCCAGTATGATGCATGGTGTCTAAAAGGCGAAGTTTAGCGGCGGTCGCTGCGCCATAAATAAAACTGCCATAGTCCAGCTTGGACCGAACCAGAGAGCGGTAGAGCCTCAACATTAACGTGCGATCGCCCCCCCCCCCCAAGATGCTCCAGATAATACCTTCAGCACCCGCAGAGAACGATCGCAAGAGGCTCGAAGGTGACGAATGTGATGCTCCCAGTTGAGTTGTCTGTCCAAGTAGAGGCCCAAGAACTTCAGGTGCGAGACAAATGGCAGGAGTGTGCCGTTCAAATGAAGATCAGGAGGCGAGTGATACCTCGTAGGCGGTGAAAGTGGATACACTGTGTCTTAGCAGCTGAAAAGCGGAAGCCGTTTTGAAGCGCCCAAGCTGCTAGCTGGGTGATGGTCAGCTGCAGTTGGCGCTCAATGTGAACTATGTTGGCTGACCTATAATAAACTGCGAAGTCGTCAACATAGAGTGATGATGGAATTCCGCTTCGAACGGCACTAGTGATGCCGTAGATAGCTACGGCAAAAATGTCGACGCTCAAAATCGACCCTTGAGGTACGCCGTTCTCCTGTATCCGCTCCCGGGATATCGTGTTTCCTATGCGGACACGAAACCGGCGAAGTTTTAGAAAGTTGCATAGGAATTCGGGTAGATGACCACGCATACCGTAACCATGTAGGTTACGGAGTATGCCGTACCGCCAAGTGGTGTCATAGGCCTTCTCCAGGTCGAGGAACACGCCCACGGCGTGCTGTTTCAGTAGAAAGGCATCGGAAATATACCCCTCAAGGCGTGTTAGATTATCGACACTTGAGCGATGACGACGAAAACCGCATTGCAAGTTGGACAGATGGTTATGTTTTTCTAGCCACCAATTTAACCGAGCGTTTATCATTCGCTCAAAGGCCTTACAGATGACACTCGTCAGGCAAATGGGGCTGTAGCTAGATGGAAGGGTACGATCCTTCCCGGGACGAGGGATTGCAATGACAATACCCTCTCGCCAGGAGGAGGGGAAAACCAGCTCATGCCAAATGCGGTTATAGATGTTTAAGAGGAAACATAGCGCCTCAGATGGAAGTATATATATATATATATATATATATATATATATAAGGGCGCTCAACTACGGCGATCATCAGCGCCCTTTAAAAAACTAGTCATGGCAGAAGCCAGATATAAAACTTTCTAAAAACTATACAATGTAACAAAACCTATTAAAAATACACGTACATAAAAAACATCAATCAAAACCTACTAAAAATTTCGTGCACTAAATCCTAAACTCTAAACTAGACAAGAATCTAAAAACCTCCACGGGTTTCCACGCACGGCCTACACGTGGGTGGGCCTGTTGACCGTCTCCCTCAACCACGAAGAGGAGCCCACACGAGGGAGACTGTTGACTCGGGACCCCGGGTGCGCCAAACCCTTACCTATCGAAGTAGGCCCCTGGGCTGACGACGGATTTAGTGATCATACATCTTTATGGATGGTAGGGAACCTTCCCATGCAAAACCCAACCGCATGTCCCTGCTATTTAGCATACACTATGCAAGAATTTTTGGATGAGCAGTGAATAAGCAGTTTGCAAGTAAGTGAAATATACGAGGTATGTCCAGAAAGTAAGTTCTGTTTGGTAATAAAATTATATTGTGTACAGATGCAGAAAAATTATTTATTGCACAAAATTCTACAACTCTTAAACTACTTTTCCACATAACTCCTAAAATTTTGCCGGCATTTGTCATAGCGAGGCACACGTTTTTGGATACCTTCTTCATAGAAGTTTGCCGCCTGTATCTTCAACCAGTTGGAAACATTTTCTTTCAGCTCTTCATCATTGTTGAAGTGTTAACCGCCAAGGAAAGATTTGAGATGCAAAAACAGATGAAAGTCGCTAGGAGCTAGGTCAGGGCTGTACGGGGGGTGGTCAAACACTTCACAGCCAAATCCCTGTAGGATATTTTCATCGCATTTGCAGGTGTGGTTGTGCGTTGTCATGCAGAAACACAACACCTTTTGACATCGCAAATTTGCCGAAAAATTTCAATTGGTTTCACTTTCCTAGCATTCAGAAAACGAATCACAGATCTGATTTCACAAGCGGCGGGATTTTCAATCAACGCCGACATTGTAAACAAGCACAACAAAGTGTACGTAGCTGACAGCGATCTCACAATGGCGCACCTTTTTTCTCCTTGATACAGAGCGTCTACCGCGCATGTGCAGAACTGCGATCGCAGCGCTGCAGCGGAGATAAGTTGAATCAGAACTTACTCTGGACGCCCCTTGAACTTCATTGTTTGTATATCGAGATTTAACTGTATTGGAACACCACAGTGAAGCGAAAAATTATTAAATTTTAGATGAGTCGCATTTCTTACACATCTGCTTCACTTTCGTACCTATTTTGAGGACATGTTTCGCAAATCTTCGTTTGCATCTACGGCTCTTGTGCGACTGACGCTAGATCCAGCGGTGTGGGTAATTCTGGGGTTGTTGCTGCCATCTGTTGATTTAGTGATGAACTGAAATGTGGGATTCTCTTCTAGCGGGATTTCAAAGTTCATTTGTTGGTTTTTATGTTTTTCTATGTATATCCTCTCCCATATGACGAGTTCACTATGTTTTTGTACGTATTTTAGTAATTCTGTGTTATCTTCAATTTCATGATTTTCAGACCAGAAATGAGCTGCTATTGCGGACTTATCAATATTTTTGTATCTTAAGTGCCTGAAGTGTTCTTTCTTTCTAGTGCCTATGTTCCTTTATAAACAAATTTCAGGACTAGCTATGGGAAGCCCGCTATCACCATTTTTGGCCAATCTATACATGAGCTTTTTCGAAACACATATTACTAAAGCCTTCCCTCATATGTTTAAAACATGGTGCAGATACGTAGATGACATCTTTGCAATAGTGCCCTACAAACTAATAGATGATGCTTTGAAACTACTCAACCTGCAAGAACCCAGCATACAATTCACATTAGAAACTGAAGAGGACTGTACTCTACCTTTTTTAGACCTTAAAATCAAAAAAGGCAATGAAAAACTAGAATTTGGCATTCATAGAAAAGCAACACACACAGATAATTACATCAAAGCAAATAGTTTCAACCCAATTCCACACAAAAATGCAACCATCAAGAGTCTGACACACAGATTAGTAAATCTACCTCTCAGCCAGCAAGAATATCAAAAAGAATACCATCAAATCTTAAAAACTGCAATTAAAAATGGATATGGAAAAAACCTTGTAGATAAAAAACTAAAATTATTCAAACTTCAAAAGAAATTAAAACAGATCACAGCTCTCACACCAATAAAACAAGAAACTAGATTTGCTAAATTTACTTACCACCCCTGGGCCACAAAAAAGTTCCAAAAAATATTCAAGAAACACAATATAACATTGGCACCAAAAAACAATTACAACATTAACAACCTACTTCACAGTAATAATACTGATAAGATAAAACCAGAGGAAAAGTCAGGCATTTACAAAATTAAGTGTAAAGACTGTGAAAAAATTTACATAGGGAGGACAAAAAGGAACATAGGCACTAGAAAGAAAGAACACTTCAGGCACTTAAGATACAAAAATATTGATAAGTCCGCAATAGCAGCTCATTTCTGGTCTGAAAATCATGAAATTGAAGATAACACAGAATTACTAAAATACGTACAAAAACATAGTGAACTCGTCATATGGGAGAGGATATACAAGAAAAACATAAAAACCAACTAATGAACTTTGAAATCCCGCTAGAAGAGAATCCCACATTTCAGTTCATCACTAAATCAACAGATGGCAGCAACAACCCCAGAATTACCCACACCGCTGGATCTAGCGTCAGTCGCACAAGAGCCGTAGATGCAAACGAAGATTTGCGAAACATGCCCTCAAAATAGGTACGAAAGTGAAGCAGATGTGTAAGAAATGCGACTCATCTAAAATTTAATAATTCATTGTTTGTGTTTATTGCTTGATAGCGATGGAACTTTCTTTATCATATGCAACAATTAAAGTTATTTATTTTGTTAGCTGTACTGTGAATTGTCAGAATTATATATGAGAGGCAAAGAGCAATTCTCATTTTGTCATGATTTCATGGTTTTCAGTCAATATTTTAAAAAACTGACAGCTCAATTTTATTTATTTATTTATTTATTTGTACTTCCATAACTTACAATCTCAGTTACAAGTTTTACAATTCTAATCTAGGTACAAATTTGTGCTTTGCTTATATTACGGGCTGATAGTTGTGTTGGCTCCCTGGCCGTTTACCTCTATCCTAGCCTTTATACGACCTTGACCTAATGTTCTGATTTTGTCTTCCATTTCTCTATCTCTTACTTCCTTGCCCTTCTCAACGATTTCTCTTTGATTTTGTCAGTAAATTTCCCCACCTCCCTTATTCTTTTCTCTCGTTTCAACGTAAGCATTTTTATTGTTACTACGTAAGCTCCTTTATTATCATTAACAATTAATTTCCAATATTTTACCAATCTAAAAGACTCTTTGTTCATCAGATGGCACCAGGGCGCAGAAGGAGGTGGTCAGAAGAAGCAATGAGAGAAGCACTAAAGGCCGTCAAGGAGAAAAAAATGGGAATTTTAAAAGCTTCCAAATGGTATGGCGTACCTCACACCACACTAGAGAAGTATGTAAACCACAAACAGAAAGATATTGACAGTTTATTGACTACAAAAATCGGAAAAGAGTGCGCACTTGGTGAGAAGTACGAAACTGAACTGGCTGCATACTGTAGGGTTATGGAAGATCGCTATTTTGGACTTAGAAAGATATTAGACGAATGGCATTCCAGCTAGCTTTGATCAAAAATGTAAAGCATCCGTTTGATTCGAGTAGCGGTATGGCTGGAAAAAGAAGGTCTCAGGGATTTTATGAAATGGCACTCTCAACTGGCTTATCGCACTCCACAAAAGTATCCAAAATTAGGCACCATTATTGCAAACTAATTGAAATGCTCTTTAATGGTTTTCATTATGCCTTATGTGAACTTACTTTATAGGACATTTTTTGACTAAGGGACTGTGGGTTAATATGAATAAAAAACGTTGTCACAGAATTTAGTGTCTATTGATGTATTCTAACACATAGAACACTCCAAAATAAAATTGCTATCCAAAATATGGCGCCCTTACCCTAATGCTAATGCCTAAACGTGCAAATGAAATTTCGTTCACTGGTGCCTTACGTTCTTTAACGTTTAATTACAGCATTTCTAATTTGGACACTCCCACCATTTGTACAATTACATATTGGTACTTTTAACTGTGACTATCCTATTTTACTTTGCAGCTTTGTGTCGTCACAAGCACACACGCACACGCATTTACGCACGTAGTTATTCAGTCAGCCGCAAGTAACAGGTGCATCATTCCACTGCCTGACAGGTCATGCGACCTGGCTGCGAAACTGTGCAACGCCATCTGCCTGCGGGATAATCTGCGCCCTCTAGCTCAATTCAATTGTAGCGGCGTCTGCCTCCGAGCTTACACCTCATATGTCTTTTGTGGAGGGGGATGAGGCGAGATTTCTCTTTGTGCTATAAGTTTCTCAGGTGACGTATTTCTAGTAATATACTGATCAGTAGATAAATCCTCTGAGAGCTGTTCTAAACCTTCAACTCCCCCTATCTCGTTTTCTGGGAAAAAAATCAACTCCCCCCATTCTCCCACCCAAACAGCCGATCTTCCATCTTCTAGCTCTTCATCTCTTTCTTCTCCGGAGCAGGCGATGCAGTTACTGGAAGAAAAGAGTTATACGTTAATCGATATTCAGTTGTCAGATTTATGTGTCACATTTTCATGGTCCCGTCAGGGTTAATATGTTAAAGAGACGTCAAATTGGCTGAGGCTTGAGGGAGAATTTAGGATCAGGGGTCGTGATTTACTGATGGACACCAGAAGGGGCCAAGGAAACGGCAAGAAATTGCGAATCCTAATAAGTAAAGGAGGAAGAAGCGAAGGGAACGCTCCAGATATGAAGTTAGCTTTAATTTTCGCCTAGCAAGACAGATTTTCTGAGTGGCAGACTCAAACTTGAAATATTAATGTGACAAATCTTCATTCCTTGTTATCCTTACTACTGTTTGCGATATTTGAAAATAGCGAACCTGGTAGAAAGCACTACAAATGTTTTCAGGTACAATTAGAACTAGTTTCAAAATTTTAAACAGATGCGCATAAATGGTGAATAGAAGACCTTTTAATTTGCGTTCTGCAATGTTAAGAGGTGAAATGATGCTCAAATGAGTCTGGGGTCCATGGAGCTTAGAGTTACCCGACATTCATTTTTCAGGATAAGGGAAATCCGCAGAAAATACCTTATCCCTGTAATTCACCCTGACCAAGATTCAAACTCGGGACCTCGTGAACGTAAGACAGATATGCTACCACCTACGCTACCGAGGCCTTCGTGAGTAGAATAGAAAATATGTTATTTGGTGCATCCTTTGTTAGTTGTTCTCCTTCCATACTTGCAGAAACAGATGTAACTAAATGTTAAACTAAATGTTACTAACCACTGAGCCATGGCGCGGCAAACTGCGGAAGGTGAAATGCGAATTCGCATTCACGAAAGGCTAAAAAATGTTTATGGTGATGCAACAGTGGATGTCAGCACTGTTAAAGACGATTGGTTCGTCGCTGTAACAAAGCTGAAGGGCAAACACCGTTGGCAGATGAAAAGCAAAGCGGCAGGCCGGTCACTGCAATGACCCCATGCAACATTCAGCGAGTCTATGACATCATTCGTGGTGATCACCGGGTAACAACAGGTGAATTGTGTCGTATTACCTCCCTCAGTAAAGGCAGTGTGATTACGATTATTCAACAACTGGGTTACTCAAACGTTTGTTCATGTCGGGTATCAAGAATGTTAACCGCCCAAAACAAAGAAACAAGGAAAGCAATAGCCTCCGAACACTTGTAGCATTTCGATTTGGTAGGAGAGGAGTTTCTGGAAAAAATTGTTATTGGAGACAAAACGGGGTTCATTTTTTTTTTTAACCTGAATCAAAGTGGCAGTCAATGGAATGGCATCACACGTCACCGAAGAAAAACAAATTTAAAACTCAGCGGTCGGCAGGGAAAGTTATGAGGACAGTGTTTTAGGATGCAGAGGGTGTGCTTATGATTGATTTTTTGTAGCAGGGATGCACAATACATTCTGTCCAATACCTCAGAACTCTCAAAAAGCTGAAAGAACGTCTTCGCCGAGTTCGCCCAACAAAAGCTATGGCGGATGTTCTTCTTTTGAATGACAATGCAAGACCAGACACCAGCCGCTACATCACTGCAGAAATTGAGAAATTGGGATGCCAAGTCTTACAGCCCTGACCTGGCACTATCAGACTTCCATCTGTTTGGGCCACTAAAGGAAGCTCATCGTGGGATTCATTTTGAAGATGAGGAGGCTGTGAAAACGTCCGTGCGTGAATGGCTTAGGAAGCATGACCATGTGTTTTACCACACTGGAATACATGCCCTAGTTAAAAGGTTGACCAAAACTGTGGAAAAAGATGGACATTATATTGAATAGTGACAAATTAATCGTCAATGTTGTAGTTTTCAAGCCATGTAAATTGGATTCAATTTTCTTGGCAATTAAAAGAGAAAACCCTCCCACCCTCGTATTTAGTGATAGGGAATGGCAATTTCCTCCAAAATTAAAAGGAAGATCTATATTTAAATTGATTGAAAACTACTATCCTAAAGGATACATATTTGGTGTTAAGTATAATTAAAAATAATTTTAAACTGCAATTTTAAAATACTTAAATCCCAGGCTTCATCATTTAACTCTTATTATTTCAAGTTAATTGATGAAAATGAATCATTTCTTCACAGTAGCCATATATAGACTAAGGTTTTGGATAGATAAGTCAACCTGAAAAATTCAATGCCAAGGCCGGGATTTGAACCACGAATCTTCTGGTTTCCATTCAGTCGCTCTTACCCTTTAAGCTACTATGGCCAATGTGCCATCCTCACATTAAATTCTCCAATTGACTCATATATAGTTTCCCGGTAAACCACTATGGGCTCTTGTATCTTGTATAGAATCTTGTATCCTATCTCGGATAGGAGAGCCCATAGTGGTTTACCATTAAAATATACGAGGGGGGACCCAAAAGAAACCGGTTTGTTGTCATAAAAACTTTATTGATGAACCTTTTTACAAAATTACTTCAGTCACCTTCAAAATACTCTCCATTACATGCGATGCACTTTTCAAGTCTCTTTTCCCACTGTTGGAAGCATGTTTAGAACTCTTCAAGTTTGATATTGTCCAGTGCTCTTTGCGAAGCTGTTTTTACCGCCTCCACATCGTCATCACGCTCCCCTTTTAGCGGTTTTTTCATTAATGGAAATAGGAAAAAGTCGCACGTGCCTAGGTGCAGCAAATATAGTGTGTGGGGAACGACAGATCACCTCTGAGATGCCAAATAGTGGGTCACTCGTAAAGCCGTGTGTGCTGGAGCGTTGTCGTGATGCAGAAACCAGTCACCTGATCGCCAAAGTTATGGGCGTTTCCTCCTCACATCCTCTCGCAGACACCTTAAAACATCCAAGTAAAAGTGCTGGTTAACAATCTGGCCAGGGGATACGAATTCCCGATGCACAATGTCATGAACATCTGAAAAGACAATCATCATCGTCTTCACATTTGACCTCACTTGCCTTGCATTTTTTGGTCTGGGAGAGTTGGAAGTCCTCCACTTGCTTGACGCTTTCTTGGTTTCTGGGTCATACCCGTAACACCAACTCTCATCCCCTGTAATGACTTTGTTCAAGAAGTTTGGATCACGTGCAATCTCTGTTTTCAAGTCCTGACACACATTCATGTGGATGGTTTTGTGCTCCTGTGTGAGAAGGTGCGAAACAAATTTAGCAGCAACACGTCTAATGTGCAAATCCTCCCTCAAAATCCGCTGGCACAAGCTCCAACTGATTCCTGTTGCTGCTGAAATTTGGTCGATTGTTTGGCAACGATCCTCATTGACGTTTTGATGGACCTTTTCAATGTTCTCCTCATTTCGCAATGTTGAAGGGCGTCCAGAATGAGCTTGGTCTTCAACACACATCTCACCACGTTTAAAGCGCCCAAACCACTCAAAAACCTGTGTGCGGCTCATAGCGTCCTCCTGGAAAGCTTTCTGAAGCATTTGGTGTGTCTCCGTTACAATTTTTTAAAGCAGGAAACAAAATTTGACACACACTCTTTGTTCTTTTAAAATTGCCATAACGACTTCGCAGAGGTAACCCGCCAACAGTCAGAGAAACTCAATATCACACTTGAACGTTCAGCTGTATACTGACGCCGTCTTGCACAGCTGTTTCATGAAGGTCTCTACGAACACCATCTAGCGTGAGAACCCTGCACTACATCTACATGTGGCAGCGCCGTTGAGTCTGGTTTCTTTGGGCTCCCCCCTCGTATATGAGTCAATTGGGGAATTTAATGTCAGGTCGGTACATTGGCCATGGTAGCTCAAAGGGTACGAGCGACTGGACGGAAACCAGGAGATTTGTGGTTAAAATCCCAGCCATGGCATTGAATTTTTCAGGTTGACTCTATCTAACCGAGAAGATTTATTTACAAAAGTAGAAGGTGTTGGAATGTTTATGAATAGGCTATAAGTGAACTGACCCCCGTGTAATAAATCACTACAGACAGGGTATCAGAGCTGTGTCTAAACCCCCTTGCACCTTATTCCCCTGGGACTTTCTTTGCTGTGGCAAACTGTACTTTGGCATATGGAAGCATTTTAGTGCATCCATTTACAGATTTAAATTTTTCTAAACTGTTCATAATTTCCATGCAACATTTTGCAATATTAATAAGCAGATAAAAAAATCTGCATAATTTTAGATCCTTAAATGAATAAAACCATGTCTTGTAAATTTCAAAAGAATCTCTTAGGAGCTGTGTTACAAAAACGTTTTATAGGTGTGAAAATTCTGAGAAAAATGAAAGCAAGAGAAACAGCATTCACATTATAAAACAACGTAACCCTATTACAATAATTGTCTTGAAGCTTAAGTTTCATCAGATCTTTAAAGATGGTACTACCATTACATCAATTGCAGCCTTTAGTGCACTAAAGACTATTATGTGTTTCAAATGGGAAGAGTTCTTGCCTGTAGCGAATCAGATGCGTTAGAGCCTTCACCGTTGCCACCTCATTATCTCCACTCTTTTTATATTTCCTTCTCTCTCGCACACTTACGAGTGTTCTTGGCGCTAACGCAAACTGAATTTTCCAAAGTTTTATAATAATGCAGTTGTTAAAATCACAATTGCAACATGAATATTCGTATATTACGCAAATGGTTTAAATATTTAGTTTAAAATTAATTGTAGTTTATGAATTACTTATTTTTCTAATCCAACGAAAATACCAGCGGTGCATCCATATAGCTGTGAATGTTACTTACGTTAAGAGATAATTCGTCATTGTCATTGTCTTCAACATCTGAATACTGCAAATTTATGATGATATGTTCCAAAATCTTGTTACGTGCTATTTCTTTCCAAAAGTCGTCTTCTTGTAGTTTATATGATGTCTCATGCAGTTTCCCCAGTCTTGTTGGGTTCCTTGTTAATTTCTTCGTGAATAAGTCATTCAACGTCAGTCAGTTTAAAAATATTATTTCTGTTTGCAACATAATTTGAACCCACATTAACACAATTGGATTGTTCTAGCAGTAGTAAGGGGGAAGGTGGATGGATCTTTTTCTTTGTAATTTACGTCCTCCAACGTTAAGTCATATCGGACGATGAATGAAATGGGTGAAATGGTGCTCAAATGAGGCCTGGGTTCAAGGAGCTTAGAGCTACCCGACATTCGCCTTTCGGGATAAAGGAAAACCCCAGAAAAACCTTATCCAGGTTTCTCACCCTAACTGAGATTCAAACTCGGGACCTCTTGAACGTGAGGCAGACAGGCTAGCATCTACGCTACCAAGGCGGGCGATGTGGATCGTGTCTCATTCATCCAGCTGATACACGTTTAATAGAAGAGTACCTGAATAATGCTGCTTTGAGTAAATAGAGATAACAAACCATTCATAAACAATGATACAGTGTGACCAGACACCTTCTGCCAGACTAGCAAGAAGTGTATCGTTTCCTCTCATTGAATTTAACAAACACCTTGGCTTATTCAAAGTACACATTTCTTTTATCATGTCATGTCAAA
Organism: Mantis religiosa; assembly: GCA_030765055.1. Classification (NCBI taxonomy): domain Eukaryota; kingdom Metazoa; phylum Arthropoda; class Insecta; order Mantodea; family Mantidae; genus Mantis; species Mantis religiosa. The sequence continues at coordinate 135,688 of JAUKNK010000427.1, read as the reverse complement.
TGTTTACGTTTCAGTTCTGAGTAATTTCAAATATATGTTCACGCATACATGCCAACCAATAATATTTATTACAGTGCTTAGGTCGCAATGCATTGTTATAATATAATGGAGAACTTAATGTCAGAATGGCATGTTGGCCATGGTAGCTCAAATGTTAAGAGCGACTGGACGGAAACCAGGAGATCTGTGGTTCAAATCCCAGCCATGGCATTGAATTTTTCATGTTGACTCTATTTATCAAAAACCTTAGCCTATATATGGCTAGTGTGGAGAAATGATTAATTTCCATCAATTAACTAAAATAATGGTCTACTTTATTTATTTGTATTAGGAAAACTATTTGAGCTAGAAATATGGGGTTTTTACGGTTATGTTACATTACTCTCTCCTTCCTCATGGATCAATTTTGCCAAAATCTGAATTTTTGTCTTAGCGTGAATAGTATTTATTTAAGACTGATTAGTTTGGCGCTTGTCACACACCACATAGGGGGGAATGCAATACGACAACACCGCAGGACTCCGATTGGTTGCTCACCTAGTAGCGCTCAAGGACAAACACCTTCCCATTTGACACACATAATAAATATTTTTTCACATGAAATCAAAACCATTGATATACGATTCAGGCATAACTCTTGAGAAACTTTCAGAACTAGGCATTCAAGATAACATGTTAAATTGCATCACTCAATTTCTTTCTTAAATTTTCTGTGCTACAAAATACAATGACAGTACATCCAAATTCCGACAAATAAAACTGGGCCTACCACAAGATGCAGCACTGAGTACAACCTTGTTCAACATCTACATCAATGATCATCCCGCGGCTGTATCAAACATAGAAATAAAGACAGCTCTTTTTGCAGATGACATTATCATATGGACATCTAACCCACAAATAGAGAAATTCAAAACATCGATGGAAAAGGCTCTGATACTATTGGAAAAGTGGACTGACAACAATTTGATGAAAATAAATACTGATAAAACAACATTCCAAATATTTAGCTTAAAAAAGAAAATCCCTAAACTAAATATGCAGTTCAAGAAAACAAACCTGAAAAAAACATATGAAACAAAATATCTAGGAACAATTTGTGATTCAAAATAATCCTGGAGACATCATATTGAAACAGTAGTAAACAAATCAACAACAAAAATTTTAATTCTGAAACGATTAGCTGGAATCAAGTGGGGCAGTAATCGGGAGACACTGAACATCACATACAAAACATTCATCAAGCCAATACTTCTTTATAATGCACAGGTAATCACCTAGAATCATGCCAAATTCAGGCCCTGCGACTAATAGCCAGTGCAGCAAAATCAACTCCAATCACGGCAATGCAAGCCTTAACTCAGAATTATCCAATACATCTAACTTTAGAGGAGCAGGCAATAATACCACATGAAAAAAATGTTGCGGTTAAAAACAAAATGGGAGAAAAGATTACTACAACCAATCAAGATAAAAACACAAACAAGTTTCCTACACAAAGTTACAGAATTGAAAACAGATCTGAATCTTCCTAATTCTAAAGAAATCATCTTAATCAAAGAAAACCCACTGACTTTTGAACCAATTAATATTCAGTTAGATTTAGAACAAATAGTTACAAAATCTGAAACTTCCAAACCTGTACTAAAAGCACTAGCGTTAGAAACTGTGAACAATAGATACCCACCTGAAGAATGGTTACATATCTACACAGATGGATCTAACTTGGACAACAACTCAGGAGCAGGAATTAAGTGTGCACTGTTCTCATTCTATCAACCAGCAGGATACCACACAACAAATTTTGATGCAGAAGTAACGGCTATTCATATTTCACTCCAACACCTTCTATACACAATAGATAAATTCAAAAATGCTGTCATACTTTCTGATTCTAAAGCAGCGTTATATGCAATAAGCTCATATAAAATGAGATCAATCCAAATTAAAGAATGTCACAAAATGATCCAACAATTTCAAAAACTACAGAAAAGAATTATATTACAGTGGATACCTGCACATTGTGGAATTGCTGGAAATGAATCAGCTGATTTTCTTGCCAAAAAAGGTGCAAATTTGATTCAGAACAAATGTAAGAACTTACCCTTTACATCCATAAAAAGATTAATTAAAAACAAACAAAACCAATCAATTTCTAGCAAAGCCAAAGATAAAAAATGGAACATTTCAATTGAAAATCCAAAAATTATCGCAGAAATCCCACGTAAAGCTGCAGTAGCAAATTTTAGATTACTTACGGAACATGATTATTTGGTCAAACACTTACACAGAATAGGAATTTATACAAGTCCAAACTGTCCTCTGTGCAACAAAGAAGAGGAAATGACTGAAGAACATCTTCTAACATGTGAAGTCCTACCTGCCGGACCCACTACACAGAAATATTGGAGAGCAAGAGAGCTAATGGCTTCATTGCCAAAGCCTAGCATTTGACAACAAAGAAGAGGAAATGACTGAAGAACATCTTTTAACCTGTGAAGACCTACCTGCCGGATCCACTACACAGAAATAATGGAGAGCAAGAGAGCTAATGGCTTCATAGCCAAAGCCTAGCATTTGACAACAAAGAAGAGGAAATGACTGAAGAACATCTTCTAACCTGTGAAGCCCTACCTGCCGGACCCACTACACAGAAATATTGGAGAGCAAGAGAGCTAATGGCTTCATTGCCAAAGCCTAGCATTTGACAACAAAGAAGAGGAAATGACTGAAGAACATCTTCTAACCTGTGAAGCCCTACCTGCCAGATCCACTACACAGAAATATTGGAGAGCAAGAGAGCTAATGGCTTCATTGTCAAAGCCTAGCATTTGAAAGCAACAACTTCTTTCTCTCTCAAAGAAATCGGACACACCTCATCTTTAACTATCCTGAAAACAATAATGGATGTTTCTAAATTGGTAATAATTTTATTCTAAACGCGGCTCTTGACTTCTTAGAATTTATAGATTGACCAGATTCACCCAATTTAACAGTTTGTAATTTGTATATTTCCAATTACTAGGGAATCTATCTTAATTGTTCTGCAAATGGCAGCAGTGCGAATGTCAAAATAATGAGTAATTTAACCTAAGTTACTTTAAATGTTAGACATTCACTCTTGGGAAAAGATATTCTTAAAGAAATATGAAGGAAAACTGTTCAATTTCAACATCATCTTTCAAGAGAACCCAAGCTTCAGGCATCAAGATACCAACCCCTATCAAATTCCTCCAAGGAATTCACCAAATCAAAATTCAATGGTCGACATTAGCTGATGATGTAAGGAAGGTCTTAACAAAACTTGTTCTAGGTAAACACTAGCAATATATGGAGAATCAAGTACTTTTGACTCAAAATTATATTAATTTTGTGCTTCATTGTGCCAAAGTCCTTACTTATAAGAATGGAAACTTGTTTATCTGTGCTATACATACTAGGATACATTTTATTACAATATAATTTTACTGAGCATTTACTACTCATAATTCAAACCACTTAATTATATTAATCCTCTATTTACAAGCAATGTATTGTCATGAGACCATTCGTAAGTGAACGCCGAGAGAGAGAGAGCAATAGAGGGAGAAAGAGAAAGATGGTCTGGACGATTCTCACTCCACTGCAAGGGTCCGTGAGGTTTCATGTGACGTCGTCAGGTGTCGAGAAACGTCGAGAACAGCTGCTCATATATAAATAGGAGTACAAAACCCTAACTACCAAACAATGCTATGAAAAACTGCACATCAATAGCACTTTCCATTTCAGAAATATTGGCGGCGCAAGTTTTACGTGATTCACCCTATATAAACAAACCCTAAACTAAACTAAACCACACCTAGACAAAAGAATAGCACAGCTACTTAATATTTTAGTTAATTGATGGAAATTAATCATTTCTTCACACTAGCCGTATATAGGTTAAGGTTTTTGATACAGTCAACATGAAAAATTCAATACCATGGCCAGGATTTGAACCACGGATCTCCTGGTTTCCGTCCAGTTGCTCTAACCCATTGAGCGTGCCATGGCATTGAATTTTTCATGTTGACTCTTATCAAAAACCTTAGCCCATATATGGCTAGTGTAAAGAAATTATTAATTTCCATCAATTAACTAAAATAAAAAGAGTTAAATGTCGAAGCCTGGGACTCAAGTACTTACGATAGTAAGTGGCCACAAACAGTGTATCTCGAATGCGAGAGCCCCTAGTGGTCTACCAGGAAAATATATGAGTCAAATGGAGAATTTAATGTCAGGACGGAAAGTTGGCCATGGTAGCTCAATGGGTTAGAGCAACTGCACAGAAACCAGAAGATCCGTGGTTCAAATCCTGGCCATGGCATTGAATTTTTCATGTTGACTCTAGCTATCAAAGACCTTAGCCTATACACGGCTAGTGTGGAGAAATGATTAATTTCCATCAATTAACTAAACTAAAAAGAGTTAAATGATGAAGCCTGGGACTCAAGTACTTACGATAGTAAGTCGCCACAAACAGTGTATCTCGAATGCAAGAGCCCCTAGTGGTCTACCAAGAAAATATATGAGTCAAATGGAGAATTTAATGTCAGGACAGAACGTTGGCCATGATAGCTCAATGGGTTAGAGCGAATGGACAGAAACCAGGAGATCTGTGGTTCAAATCCCGGCCATGGCATTGGATATTTCATGTAAACTCTATCTATATACTCCATGATCTTGGCACCAGGGGTGGCAGGTGAAAGTCAGTCCGTCACACACATATTTGTTCTCTACACTGGCCAGACGCTAACTAAATCATAGACAAGGAAAACTAGCCAAGCCATGCTATATCACATGACCAACTGAAGCTTCTCGCAACATACTGTTGTGATAAAGTAAATAACTCACATGTCAAGAAGCTTCAGTTCGACTGGCATTGTTGGATGAATGATAACTAATTCAATCTGGATTATGATTCCCACTAAACAGTTAAACAATACCTCCCCCCCCCCCCCCCCCGTAATTGCAAACTAATACCAATAATGTAGGTGCGAAGGCTTCCACGGCCTGTGTCAATGTGGATATCTTGAGCATCCAGAGAAGGCTGCATCGTTGTTTGGCTTGCTGCCGACATTTCCCCCATCATGATGTGGCCTTCCTCAGGGCATAAGTGCGCTGACAGTCTGTTCCTGCCTGCTTATATACCTGGCAGAGGGGTGCGGGTGTTCCCTGCCCCTGACCGTTGATTGGGCGATGGTTGGCCAATGGTGGGACTTCCTGCGACTAGGCTCTTCCAGGTGTCATGAAGCTGTTTGCCACTGTCTGGATTCATGATATCTTTTTCTTTAAATATTTCTATGCTCTCGCGTACCAGCCTATGGGTAAAATTGCTGCAATTTGCTATTAGCTCTGTGGAGTCGAAATCTATGTGGTGGCGGTTAATTATGGCGTGTTTGGCTATGGCAGACTTTTCTGGTTGGTTTAGCTAGAGGCTTCGGATGTGTTCTTTCTTGCGTGTTGTTATTGGTCTTCTGGTCTGGCTGATGTATTTTTTCCCCGCAGTCACACGTGATTCTGTAGATACCTGGGTTGAGAAGGGGGTCACTGCTGTCTTTGATTGATCAGAGGAATGACTTGAGTTTTTTGTTGGGTTTGTAGCTGGTTTTTATGTTGTAGTTTCTGAGTATTTGTGAAATTCTGTCTGATACACTTCGAATGTACGGAATGCTGGTCCATTTTTGTGGTTCTTGGTCATCCTGTTCGGCGTCAGTATTTGGGTTGTGTTTGGTGTGGTTATGTATTCTTTTTATTTCTTTATAAGAATAACCATTTGCCCGGAGGGTTTTATACAGGTGTTTTAGTTCATTGTCAAGTAACTCCGGATTACAAATGTGCTCTGCTCTGTGGAAGAGCGCCTTTATCATTCCTCTTTTTATCGAGGGGGGTGATGCGAGGTTGCATGTATGTACCAATAATAATGACTTCCATCTGCCACAATATGTCAAATACAGGGATTTCTAGTAAGTCACCATTGTAAAAAATTATGGCATAAAACCTTAATATACCCAGTCTGATTTTTAAAAGAAGATACATGACAGCTGTCAAGCAAGGCACGTGAAGGTAAGAGGGGTCATTGCTATGGAAATGTAAACAAAGTTTGCCAGATTGGTTACACTATTTTTTATTTTATGATTTACATTCTCCAATGTTATGTCATATCGAATGATGAATGAAATGGGTGAAATGATGCTCAAATCAGTCCAGGGTCCTTAGAGCTTAGAGTTATCATCTTTCAGGATAAGGGAAAACCCAAGAAAAAACTTATCAAGGTAATTCACCCTAACCAAGATTCAAACTCGGGACCTCTTGAACGTGAGACAGACATGCTACCATCTACGCTACCGAGGCGGGCATTGGTTACTCTGGTGAATCACGTACTCCTCAGGTTAGTTATCACTATTGTGTGCGGATAACAGCATTTGCTTGAGTGTTCAGTTGCATTGTGTATTGTTAGCCTACTTTGTGAAAACACAGTTAAAATATGTTGTTATGGAAGCAAGACGTAGTGGCGGTAGGATTAGAGGTAGACCGAGAATTCATGGCCCAAGGCAAAGATCAGCTTACGGTCGGGATGTTACACTGCATATCAAGCTAGAGAATTTCTGTTCTCTTAGGGAATTCTTTGAACAGGAAGACAGGAGTTTGCTTCTTGCAGTATATTGTGATACTAATGTGGTAGGCACTTTATATGGAACGAGGAAAGGTTTGAAAAAACGAGGCGCCTGCGCCAAGTTTTTCTTTCTATTTCAGACATTCTGTTAAGTGCTTACCATATGTATTCATATTGCATACTATTTTTTGCACTATGTATATTTATATAAATTTGAATTTTAGTAGTTGAGATATTAACTAAAATATTAATAAATATAATTGATGATAAATGTTAGATTTTAGAACAGGTATCGCCTATATGTGTTGCTATAGAGAAATACTTACTGCATTGTGCAGAAATGTCAACTTACGATGCACAGCAACAATAACATTAAGTATGGAATATTAGTTACATAGTGCAACAATTGTTTAATAGAACTCACACATGTGAAGACACTACAATGCAGTGAATGTGTGAACAACTTATTTTTGTTCTTAAAGCAGGCTAATGCAGATTAACTGTGTATATTTTTGTTGAGGTGAGATAGCTGGAACCCTTGTTTATATTCCGAGTGTGAGAGGATAAAGAAAGGGGATCTGATAGAGTCCACATGGAAAATTCAATGCCATGGCCAGGTTTTGAACCACGGATCTCCTGCTTTCCATCCAGTCGCTCTTACCCATTGAGGTACCATGGCCAACTGCCGTCATGACATTAAATTTTCCTTTTGACTCGTATATTTCCCTGGTAAACCACAGTCGCTGGATGGACTATTATGGTATATTTTTGTTGAGGTGAGATAGCTGGAACCCTTGTTTATATTCCGAGTGTTGAGAGGATAAAGAAAGGGGATCTGATAGAGTCCATATGGAAAATTTAATGCCATGGCCAGGATTTGAACCACGGATCTCCTGCTTTCCATCCAGTTGCTCTTACCCATTGAGGTACCATGGCCAACTGCCGTCATAACATTAAACTCTCCATTTGACTTGTATATTTCCCTGGTATACCACAGTCGCTGGATGGAAACCAGGAGCAACAGAGCGATTGGAGGAAAACCAGAAGATCTGTGGTTCAAATCCTGGTCATGACATTGAATTTTTCAATGTTAACTCTATCTATCAAAAACCGTAGTCTATATACGGCTAGTATGAAGAAATGATTATTTCCATCAATTAACTAAAATAATAAGGCAGCTAGAGGAGCTACCACCTGTTCGTCTAACTGGAGAGAAAGTATATTGGCAATCATATGTACGATATCTAGGCATTTTGCTTGATGTAAAACTGACCTGGAACGACCACATAACCTACACAGCCAACAAGGTCAGCAAATGTATGGGTAAGTTATACCCATTATACAATCGACTCTCGGTGATGGTCCATATCCAATAAATTGCTCCTCTATAAACAAGTGCTCCGACCAGCCATCACTTATGCCTGTGCCATTTGGGGTATAGCAGCTAAAACTCACCTACACCGCCTTGAAGTCCTACAGTCTCGATTCCTCCGTATTGCCACGGATTCCCCATGGTACATCTCTAATCTTGTAATCCGTCGTGACCTACACATTCCTACCCTAACAGACTACCTATATATCCACACCCTCTCACTACCATTCTATCAAAACCTCTCCCATAACTTCAACTCCCTTATACGCGGTCTAGGTGAGTATGACATCGATCCCGGCAAAAAATACAAAAGACCAAGACTTGTTTTAGGCAAATGAAAACACTGCATTATCAGTGCACAATTTATATATATAAAATTAAAAGAAAGAAAAAAAAACATCAAAACAAATCTCTACCGTCATTTGCCCTAACTCGTAAAATATTCTACTGCCAGTAGAGAACTCAGCCCTGATCTGGCTAGAGACTGAAAGGCTGGCCTCCGGACTTTCAAGTGTCCAATCGCAGGTGTCCTGTACAAATACATGAAACTGCTGACCTAACATTTACTCGCTGAATCAGGTCCCCTGAACATAAGCCTCTGGTTTTCCTGAGCAGCTTGCTGTCATTTCTTCCTGAGCTTTTCTTCTTTTACCCTAATCCACTTTTCTCTTTACCTATATAAGAATTCTCCTGTACATCTATTTTTCTTTTCACTCATCCCCGTTAACATGCATAACACCACTACCTCTTTGCTCACACTGTCCCGTTTCTTAATCAATATTTTTCTCCTTAAATTTGTTAGCTCCTTACATTCTGGCCACACCGTGGCTCAGTGGTTAGACCGCTTGGCTCTCACCAAGGCGGCCCGGGTTCGATCTCAGGCGACCGCAAAGTGAGATTTGTAGTGGATAACATGGCGCTGGGGTTTTCTCCGGGATCTCCGGTTTCCCCCGCCATCTCATTCCACCGGTGCTCCATCTTCATCTCATGTGTCATCGCCTGCGATGCCGTATGTAGTAAAAGCGGGCGTTAAACACTACACATTTCATTTCATTTTTCCTTACATTCTATAAGATAATGAACAGTGCTCTCTTCATCTCCACAAAATTCAAATATTCCTACCTCATTACTTCAACACTTTTAAGTATAATATTCATACTCTCATGTATGCTATACCTTCTCTTCCAATTTTGCCACATTGAACTATATATTTTTCTCTACCACATTCTGTCTTTAATTGCTTATAAAATTTAATAGATTTATTTTCTTCTATACTTTGCCATATCTCCTGTCTATCTATGTCTTGTATCCTGTTTCTCACTTCCTTCCGAAAACCGCTATGATTTGACCCCTTTGCTCTCCATAAACCTCCCATGCCTATCTGCGATACCATTCTTTCCAATTCCGATCACCAACTATTTGTGTTCTTAATGCTTTTCTGTTCCTTCAAGCACAGATTCAATAATTGCCCTTTAATATACTTATACCAGAATTTCAGTATTCTCTCTATTATAGCCCGCCTCGGTAGTGTGGTGGTAGCGAGTCTGCCTCACGTTCAAAAGGTCCCGAGTTCGAATCTTGGTCAGGGTGAGTTACCTGCTTAAGGTTTTTCCCGGGTTTTCCCTTATCCTGAAGGACGAATGTCGGGTAACTCTAAGCTCTATGGCCCTGGGCTCATTTGAGTATCATTTCACCCATCGTCTGATATGACTTAACGTTGGTGGACGTAAATTAAAAAAAAATGAATAAATAAATAAAATAATAATTGGGACTAGATTTATGTAGTTAATTGACTGGGATGGCTAAGGCAGTTTTGTCTGTGGTCCGCATTCGGGAGGTCCTGGTTCGATTCCCGTGGCCAACCTACCTGACCTATGGGTTTTTTCGGGGGGTTTCCTGGGTCACTAGGCAAATGCTGGGTAGGTTAATCACATCCCCCGAATTTCCTCCTCCTCCTCCTTCTTCTTCTTCTTCTTCTTCTTCTTCTTCTTCTTCTTCTTCTTCTTCTTCTTCTTCTTCTTCTTCTTCTTCTTCTTCCAATCCAATCGCAGGTGTTTTAAAATAATAAGAGTTAAATGATGAAGCCTGGGACTCAAGTACTTACGACAGTAAGTCGCCACAAACGGTGTGCTTTGAATGCGAGAGCCCCTAGGGTTTACCGGGGAAATATACGAGTCAAATGGAGAATTTAGTGTCATGATGGCAAGTTGGCCATGGTAGCGCAATGGGTAAGAGCGACTGGACAGAAACCAGGAGATCCGTGGTTCAAGTCCCGGCCATGGCATTGAATTTTTCATGTTGACTATCAAAAACCTTAGCCTATATACGGCTAGTATGAAGAAATGATATTTTCCATCGATTAACTACAATAAAAAGGGGATCTGTGTTACTTCCTATCTGCTGCTGGGCAACATTGCAGCACCTACGTGGAGAAACAGATGACCTTCACGTATCTTCTTTTTAAAAATCAGTTTTGCAAATCCTGTTGACCTTTGCTCATCCCGCAACTCATATCTATAACCAATGGGTGCACATCTTGACCAGCATTGTGGGGAAATGGACAAGCCTGTTAATGATTTTAAAAGAAAGTTGATAATTTTAATCCTTTTAAAACCGCTGAAGAGCAAAAATCATTTTATTCTGTACAAGATTATTTGAACGACAACTATCCTGATAACACTTAAGTAGCTCCGAGTAGTATCTATTAACCCTTTCACCGATATGGACAACATATGACGTCCAAGTTAAAATGCCCCAAACCGATATGGACGTGTATAGACGTCCTGCGCATACATGCATTTAATGCTCATTTAACGCCAACTATTTTAATCTTCCTATTTTACAATAAATTTAGATTAGTTCTATAAGGGATGTAAAGGTACCCTTAAAGGTTTCTTTTTGAATTGTACACCTCCAAACCTGGATAAACACCCAAGGGCACATCTGCAGATTCACACCAAATAATACTGGTTTCCTTGCAAACTTCTTTTTTGCAACACACTAGACATTTTCGAAATGGTTGCGACTTTTTTGGTTGTGGGTGGTATCCTTTTAGGAAAGTTTTCTCTCAAGTATGAAGGGTGGTGATGTGGTGAATTTCTTACCCCCAATATAAGGAGACCTCTGAGTATTATAATACTCAATTAGGTTACGAGCTATTTATACGCACAAGTACAGGTAGGTAAATGTCTTGCATGAATTTACAGCTCTGAAAATTACTAAACAACTGTGCATGGTTACATGCAGTGGTATAAAAATACTTTTTTTATGATTTAACTATTTTTCGTAATGAGGAATAGCTAGTAATAGCTGATCCACATCACTCATATTTGACCCGCCATTTCCTCCAACAATGGAGTAGCTAACATGCCATCTGTAGACCAATACATGTCACTGCTACCTATATCCTAAACATCTCCTTCATAATCGCACAACAAATCTTTCAGATTTTCTACAGTAATATCAGAAGCCCGTACACATCATATGCAAGCTAATTTATTTGCTACATTACGGGGATAAGCCATGGTTAACATTGAAATTTAACAATTTCAAACGTGCCATTCATTTAGCTCTTGATAACTATAAGAAATCACTCTGAACCCAGAGAGAGTATAAATAACTAAAATACTGAGCGAAAACAGCTGCATAGGCTACCAGAAACTTTGTAATAACAGATCTGTAATAACAGATGCCGACAGAGATTTTTCTTTCCAGTGCGTGTGTGTAACGCAACATATACTCGTATGATTATCGCTTGGTATAGCATAAATAAACTAAAAGCTAAAACCTTAAACCAGAGAAGTCACTTGCGTAGCTATACATACATACATACATACATACATTCGTTCATATACACACAGAACAAAATGATTCAAATATTAGGTGCGTTTGGCACAAAGAATGGCTTTTGTTACAGTGAAATAAAGTAGTGAAATTTCGACGATTTATTAATGTAGTCTCTACTTTATTGTTGCTGTAAATTTATACTGCCTTTAATGGGTTTTAAACCTGTTTTTGTTTCGTTTAAATAGCTTAATAAATACAAAAGATATGGAACTGTAATTATGATCCATTTTTACAGCATTTAATAATTTAAATGTCTTGTTCTGTTTATTGGGTATCTGTTTCCGGCCCCTGAAGGGTTTAAATGGCCATCGGTGAAGCGATTAAAAAGTATGTCAAACAGTGTGAGAAAGATACTACTGAAGTATCCGAGCTATCCGCGAGCTGGCTAATGTGAGTTCTATTGACACACTTAAATTAGTATATTATGCATACTTTAACTCTTATTATGGGATACGGAGTATTATTTTGGGGTAACTCAGTAGAAAGTAAAAAAATATTTCTTATGCAAAAGAGGGTTATAAGAATCATTACTAACACCCACACCAGATGCTCCTGTAAAGATCTTTTTTACAAGATTGAAGATATTAACGCTTCCTTGCATGTATATATTGTCGATGCTAAAATTCTTTGTATGCAATCGTGCCTTATTTGCAACAAATAATGTAATTCACAAAATAAACACTAGACAAAAGTATATCCATTGTCCCAGTGCTAAACTTTCTTGCTTCCAGAAAGGTGTGCATTATGAAACTATCAAAATATTTGGCGCACTTCCTAATGTCCTTAAAGAAAATGTTGATAATTTTGGTGCTTTTAAAAAAGCTGTTAGAGAGTACCTTTGCTCAAAATCTTTTTATTCTGTACAAGATTATCTGAATGACAAAATCCTGATAATGCTTCTGTAGCTCTATAAGTAGTATCTAACTATTCCAATGACAAATCATTACTTATAAATATTTGATGAAAGTTGAAAGTTTATTTTTAATGTATATGTATTTAATAAATAACAAGAATGGTATCCATTGCATAAAGGTTGAGATGTACTGGCATAAGCCAAGTGAAAGCTGGCTTAAAAAGTGTTTCATTCTGTATCATATATAATTATCCCTGCTTTGTTTTCCATATTGTTGTTCATATTGCCTGTATACTGTAATATGTGTCTTATGTTAACTTTTGTACATATATAGGCTATTAAACTTTATACCTCTGGACATGTTCAATGTTCACAGTCTTTTCTGGCTACAAGTGAACCTACTGAACGCAAATCAATCTAATCTACAAATTAGTATCTAAGCTGCTTTAATTACAAATCATAATCAATTACATTTGATGCCTGCTTGAAAGCTATTTAAATGAAGTGCACTGAAATACTGACAACAGATGCTATACACTGCAAATCAAATATAGCAAAATGTTGAGCCGTACAGGCTGTAAAAGTGCAGTGAAAATTTAAAACAAAACTCAAGTATTGCAATTGCCAAATTGTAATAAGTCTTATAATTGCATTGAAGTACTTGATTTTGTTTCTGTGCATAATTACAAAGTCCTGCACTGTGGCATAGTGGACTTTGTTCCCTGCAATGGAATTCAGCCGGGATCGATCCTACTGCTTTGGGGAGAGGGGAGGGGGTTGCAGTTTTTAAATCCCCAGTATAGGACTGCTGCCCACTCAGCATTGTGAGGAAACTGAGGAGTTATGCTAAGCGAACGCTGTTCTAGAAAGCCGGGGGTGCCAAGATGCTGACCACAACTCTTCCCGTATCAGTTGGATTATCGACCACCTCTACCTTGTGTATGTGGGCGTGAGGCCAGTAGTCGAGTTGGCAGGCTCAGGCCCACTTTCGCATGTTACGTCATGGGTTCACTTTACTTTTACATAATTACCTTTGCTTTATTTTAGGTTAATTGATGGAAATTAATCATTTCTCCACACTAGCTATATAGGCCAAGGTTTTCAACATGAAACATTCAATGCTATGGCCAGGATTTGAACCACAGATCTCCTGGTTTCCGTCCAGTTGCTCTTAACCTTTGAGCTACCATGACCAACATGCTGTCCTGACATTAAATTCTCCATTTGACCCATATTTCCCTAGAAGACCACTAGGGGCTCTCGCATCCGAAATATACCATTTGTGGCGACTTACTATCGTAAGTACTTGAGTCCCAGGCTTCATCATTTAACTCTTATTATTTTAGTTAATTGATGGAAATTAATCATTTCTCCACACTAGCCGTGTATGAAATAGAAGTCAAATGGAGAATTTAATGTCAGGTTGGCACATTGGCCATGGTAGCTCAAAGGTTAAGAGCGACTGGACGGAAGCCAGGAGATCTGTAGTTCAAATCCCGGCCATGGCAATGAATTTTTCATGTTGACTATCTATCAAAAACCTTAGCCTATATACAGCTAGTGTGGAGAAATGATTCATTTCCATCAATTAACTAAAATAATAAGAGTTAAATGATGAAGCCTGGGACTTAAGTACTTACGATAGTAAGTCGCTAGAAACGGTGTATCTCGGATGGGAGAGCCCCTAGTGGTCTACTGGGGAAATATGAGTCAAATGGAGAATTTAATGTCAGGACAGCACGTTGGCCATGGTAGCTCAAAAGTTAAGAGCGACTGGACGAAAACCAGGAGATCCGTGGTTCAAATCCCGGCCATGGCATTGAATTTTTCATGTTGACTATCTACCTCTGCTTTGTTTACATATTGCACATACTACACGACAAAGTGTTAAGGTGTAATGAGCTTTCAATGATGAGCATCCAAATGTTATCTTGTTTACTAGAAGAGTTAAATATTAGTAACCTGGCATACAGTAACTCATAGAACACAAATAAAGCACTTGGGAGCTGTATGTGTGATATCAAATATAAGCCAATTATCAAAACCAAATGTAAATTACCATTGCAGCCGCCTGTTTTAATGCTTGACACAAAGAGATTTTGATTCTTTCTCCTTTCTCCCATTATTATTTCTTGCACTGTGATGTATGACACGTTGCTGTCCAGAAGACATGATTGCACCTGAATAGAGTGTAAAGTCTGTCTAGACAACTGGAGTAAAGTTGCCTCACAAAGGAAACGGATCCTACTGCCCACTAATGACCGTCATAAATCTATCTCGACACTTCAGAAATGGAACACTGTCATTCAGGACCAATAGCAACCCTGATTTTCTGGAAATGACAGTTGCATGTTTACTCCACGTGGCGTCTCAGTTGCCAAAGTTCCAACTTCCAGTTGATCTGTTTCATTACGTGCAGAAATGCGTTGTTTTCACAATGTGGGGACCATGGGAGGGAAATGCAGTGTTAAATGCAAATGAAGTAGTAGATAACTTTCAGTCAAGTGTAAATAATCAAAGTGAAGACAAATAGTGTGAATGAATTGGAAAGTGTTGCTGGGCCGAGTTATGTTACTGGAGCTTGTTTTGAACACATATAAATATGTGGTGAAAAATAATCTTGGTAAGGGGTCATGCAATGAACCTGATAAATTCTGGGTATTCACAGAAATACAGTAAGAAATATTGTGACAAAGGGAATACCAAAGATGCCGATCAAGTGTGAAAACGAAAGGAAACGTTTCTCTAAAGTTTCAATGTCACATGCGATTTAATTTGCCGAGAAATTTATAGATTCCATGCAAAAGGCAGAGCGCCCATCTTAGATGAATTGGTTGCACATTTGCTAGAAATTTGTGATTTTCCTTATGGGCACTGCACTTTGCGCGGTCTCCTAAAGGAGCTGGGTTTCAAATACCGCACTTTGAATAAGATAAGGGTTATTATGGAATATAGTAGAATTGTAGCTTGGCTATATATTTGTCAAAACTAAGGAAGTTTAGCAGAAATGGACATAAGATAATTTAAATTTATTGGAAGTCGATTAATGACACTAAACAACACTTATTTTAAATTTTCCTGGAACTAGTTTCAGAGGTCTTCCCTCTATCATCAGCCGGACATCGACTCAAAATGTTCCGGGAAAATTTAAAAGTAAGTGTTGTTTAGTGTCATTAATTGACTTCCAATACATTTAATTTATACAACAACACTGTTTACAACACTTCCATGAAAGGATTTATAAGATAATTTATTTCAATGAAACCTCGTACGATACCCATGATGTATCGAGAAAGGTGGTAACCTTGCAGAAAGGACTGGCAGATGGAGGGCCGAGGTTGTAAGGGTTTATCAAAAGAGGCAGCCGAACTGCACAAGCGTTAACTAAACAGACTTTACATGCACTGACTTGCCATGTATTGCGATAGGCTTGCATGAACAACTCTGTTTCACACATTTTCTGACACTTCCACACTTTGCCATGTAGTGTGTGCCTTTTTTATGTTCCTTATATAAATCTAATGTTTATGTATATATGCAACTAAATTGTACATTTCCTTGACGTGTTCAATGTTCAGAGGACTTTATGGCAACTAGTGAACTTACTCAATCCATTTAGGCAATAAATGATCATAGATCTTCTACGATCATACATTTTCTTTACTTTAGGGGTCACTTCCATCGCCTCCAAATGTTAAAGCATTGTAAACATGTACTTGGATATAATTACATATATTAGTAATCAATCATTTATATCAGGAACATTTCCTAAAGCACTAAACCAAGTAATAGACTGATACATAAGAAAAAATATTCAAAACCAGCATTAGAAAATTATAGACCTATAGCATTGTGCTCCAGTTTTTAAAAAGTAATAGAAGGACTATTTCTAGATCAGTTACAGGGATTTTGTAGGGAATATAAAATAATTTCAGACTATCAATTCGGTGTTCAAAAAAAGAAATCAACTGTACAGGCAATATGTAAAGGAAATGACATAATTACAAATGCATTAAACAGAAAAGAATATATAGTGGCAATTTTTCTTGATCTGACAAAAGCTTTCGATTGCGTAAACGTAAATCAACTAATTACCAAAATAGAAAATTATGGGATAAGGGGCATACCATTAGATTGGCTGAAATCATATCTTCAGGACAGGGAGCAGTGTGAGGAAATAATACATAATTCAAATGATAAATTGGACAAAATTAGATCTTCATTTAAGAAAATAACTTACGGTGTACCCCAAGGCTCGAAACTTGGGCCCTACTTATTCCTTATATATGTATAAACAGTATATTCAAAACAGTAGTAGAAGCAGGGCGATTGGCCATTGGATATGCTGATGACACTACAATCATAGTGAAAGGAAAAACGGAAAGTGAAGTACACAATAAATCCAAGCAAAACAGAATGGATGCAAATCACCTTAAACAAAGAAACCCAATTACATATGCAATTAACATTAGATAATAAAAAAATACAAGAAGTAACAAAAACAAACTTCCTTGGACTAGTAATAGATAAACTAAATTGGAAACAACACATGGAAAAAAAAAAAAGTAATGGGACCAAATATTTTAAAACAGACAGCACAACAAATGGATAGAGAAACTCTGATACAAATTTACTATGCAGTCATACACTCTCAATTATGCTATGGTGTGGTATTATGGGGAAATGCACAGAAAAAAGCAATGATAAGAATATTAAGACTCCAGAAATATGCCATCAGAATAATTTGTAAACTAAAAAAGATGGATTCGTGTAGAAATGTTTATAAAACATTAAATGTATTAACATTTACAGCATTGTATATATATGAGTGCATTAAATACGTAACAAAAAATTGTAGCAACCAAAATAAAAACATGTACATACATACATACACATAACACAAGAACAAAACATAATTATTTCTTAAACAGATTAAGAGGAACATTAACCCTTTCGCCGATATGGACGTCATATGACGTCCAAGTTAAAAGGCCCCAAACCGATATGGACGTGTATAGACGTCCTGCGCATACATGCATTTAATGCTCATGTAACGCCAATTATTTTAATCTTGCTGTTTTACAATGAATTTAAATTAGTTCTATAAGGATTGTAAACGTATCCTTAAAGGTTTCTTTTTGAATTGTACACCTCCAAACCTGGATAAACACCCAAGGGCACATCTGCAGATTCACCCCCAATAATATTGGTTTCCTTGCGAACTTCTTTTTCGCAACACACTACACATTTTCGAAATGGTTACAAGTTTTTTGGGTGTGGGTGGTATACTTTTAGGAAAGTGTTTTCTCTCAAGTATGAGGGATGATGTGGTGAATTTTGCTACCCCCTAGTATAAAGAGGCCTCTGAGTATTATAATACTCAATTAGGTTACGAGCTCTTTATACGCGCAAGTACAGGTAGATGAATGTCTTTTACAGCTCTGAAAATTACTAAACAACTGTGCATAGTTACATCCAGTGGTATAAAAATACTTTTTTTTTACCATTTAACTCTTTTCCGTAAAGAGGGATAGCTGGTAATAGCTGATCCGTATCACGCATATTTGACCCGCCATTTCCCCAAACAATGGAGTAGCTAACATGCCAGCTGTAGACCAGTACACGTCACTGCTACGTATGTCCTAAACATCTCCTTCATAATCGTACAACAAATCTTCCAAATTTTCTACAGTAATATCAGTAGCCTGTACACATCATACCCAAGCTAATTTATTTGCTACATTACCGGGATAAGTCATGGTTAACATTGAAATTTAACAATTTCAAATGTGCCATACATTTAGCTCTTGATAGCTTCAAGAAATCACTGAACAAAGAGAGAGTATAAATATCTGAAATACAGAGCGAAAACTGCTGCATAAGGCTACCAGAAACCTTGGTTGAGAAACACTGTAATAACAGATGCTGACAGAGTTTTCATTCCAGTGTGGGAGTGTGTGACGCAACATATTCTCGTCATATTATCGCTTGGCATAGCATAAATAAACTAAACTTGAACCTGAGAAGACGCTTGCGTAGCTAAACATACATACTATGGCTCGTATACACACAAAACAAAGTGATTCACATATTAGGCGCGTTCGGCACAAAGAATGGCTTTTGCTACAGTGAAACAAAGTAGTGAAATTTCAACAATTTATTAATGTAGTCTCTACTTTATTGTTACTGTAGATTTATACTGCCTTTAATGAGTTTTAAACCAGTTTTTGTTTCGTTTAAATAGCTTAATAAATACGGAAGATACGGAATTGTATTTATGATGCATTTTTACAGCATTTAACAATTTAAATGTCCTGTTCTGTTTATTGGGTATCCGTTGCCGGCCCCTGAAGGGTTTAAATGGCCATCGGCGAAGCGGTTAAGTAACAAAAATATAGAAAATAAATCTAAAGAATTGTACAATCATTTACAGAATCAAATAAAACAGATAACATTTTTTTTTTTCGAGTGGAGGAAAAATCCATTTATGGATTTCGACTGTGTTGGAGGGCACAGTGTGGTATGTGGGCTTCACCTCAAGGGTACTACTTAACAAAAAACCTCCACCGGATTGGGAAGGAGAAATGTGCTGCGGTACCGCCTAAAGCACCCGCGCATTCCAGGAGATGATCTTAGCTGTCTCGCAGTGCAATTCAGCAGAGTGGATTTCTGATGCAGGGATACAGACTTGACATGAAGCCCAGCCTGATCCACTGCCTATTTTGGGTGGTATTTGGTAGGAGACCAGGTGTTATTTGTTGGGAAGTTCAGGGTAATTTATCACGCCGTAGCGCTGTGTGTAGGTGTTTTATTGTCACTGCAAGTAATACTTGCAAGCATGTCAGTGATTGTCTATTATACCTTACTACTATCTTGCTAAACATAAACATAAATCTAGTTTGCATTATCAGTATTTGCCTTTAATGGTAAGTAGTAATATCTGCCTTCAGTAACGTTAAGTTGTGTGAAAAACCTTCTCTTAGTCCATGTATCTGTTTGGTCAATATTTTACAGTGCGCACTCGGCGGGTGGCCTATTGTAGGTCCGAGCCTGTGCCACTCACGGGGGACCCTCTTTCCCCGGGGCTGCCTTGGCCAATGATTGGCTCAAGAACTTGAGGGCTGTGGGAGGTGTGTGTGTGTGTGTGTGTGTGTGTGTGTGTGTGTGTGTGTGTGTGTGTTGGTGTACGTATTTATCTCCAATCAGCGACGTAAAGCATCTGGAACGTTAACTAGGTTTTCTAGATATTGTTGTAGGTCTACATCTGGCTCCCTGAGATTAATTGTTCTTTCAAAAATAGACAGTGGCCTTGCGTGTTTATCGTGTGTTGTGTCATATTCCCCTAGTGCTGGTATTAGTTGATTGTGGTTTAGGTTCTTCTTCTTGAGTAGGTTTAAGCTGAGCCTTTTGATGAATTGCTCGATGGAATGCATTTTTAACTCCTCGTGGAGTTGGTATGCCGGTGCGAGTGGTGGTAGTCTGGTAATAATCCGAAGCATTCTATTTTGCATTGTTTGCAATCTTTTAATGTGCGTTTTGGCTGCATGTCCCCATACGGGAGCAGCGTAAGTTAGGATGGGTCTAATAAGTGTTTTTCCCATCTCTAGTTTTAGTGAGCTGTTTGTATTAATAATTGGGTATAGTTTATTTAATTGGGCATTTGCTTTTACTCTTACTGTGTTAATATGCTGTTTCCACGTAAGGCCCTGATCCATTGTTACACCTAAGTAGGTGATTGTGTCCTTCCATTCGATTTCCTCGTTCCGGAATGTTAGTGGAAATAGCCCATGCTTGTTGTGGCAGTGCTTGATTCGTTCGGTAAATATTATTGCTTGACTTTTTTGGGCGTTAACTTTTATGCGCCATTTGGTGAGCCATGGCTCTAGGTTACTCAATGCATTACGTAGCCTTTTGGCTATTATTCTGGGTGCGGTCGATTATGTTGCTAGTGCTGTGTCGTCAGCGTATAAGTATCTATCTACTCTCACTGTTTCTGGGATGTCATTGATGTATAAACAGATAACAGAAGAAAAATTTAAACTTAAAGCAATTAAAAAGTACCTCGTAGAAAACCCAATCTACTCTATAGATGAGTATAAAAGGTTAAATAAAGCTTAAGTAGTACATGTACCCTCTGCTTATTTTATTATTTTTATATTGTGTACACATTGCATTTGTTAAACCTGTTGACGTATCCTATGTATTTTGGATCATATGGATGAAATAAAAATGAAATGAAATGAACTAGCATGGTGCCAGGTCCGATCACTGCACTCTTAACATCTCCCCTACTGGCGACTATGTCATGACATCAGATTTCTCATCCTGTCCATGTAGTTGAGCAAAGAGAGGGAGAGAATAATTTGTACATGAAAAGAACATTAGTTTATTTATACTTTAAAGGGAACAAACTCACAACCATGAACTAGCATGCATGATCCCTGGAGCACAGCACAGCTCTCTTCCAATTATATTATGTGAACAATAAGAACAGTCAAATAATGACTTAATTAAATTGATTTAAATACCCATTGTACAAATATGCAATATACATATGTAAGTGCATGCTATTATTGATGTACATTGTTGTGAATTTATTACCTGTAAAATACATTAACACAAATATAAATTTGCCATTATCAATGCAGTGCTAAGCTCTGGGAACTACATTAGTTCAGAACAGTGAAAGCAAATATACCTGGTCCCTTTGCAAGGTACTCATTTCTTAATTTTAAAGTACTTTTTTGTTGTTGTAATTTTACGTCCTCCAACGTTAAGTCATATTGGACGATGAATGGAATGGGCGAAATGATGCTCAAATGAGCCTTGGGTCCATAGAGCTTAGTTACCTGACATTCGTCTTTCAGGATAAGGGAAAACCCCGGAAAAAACTTATCCAGGTAACTCACCCTGACCGAGATTTGAACTCGGGATCTCTTGAACCATGCTACCGAGGCGGGCAATTTCTAAGTACTTGCATACACTTAACACATGGATATTGCATATTATTTCTTGTATGTGTATTTATATCAACTGAATTATATCATTGACTATTCTCATTGTTCACATAATATGATCAAAGGGAAGTTTTGCTGTGGTCTAGATACCATGGTGGTTCATGACTGATGTAACTTTGTGCCCTTTAAAATAAAAATAAATTAACATGTCTCCTTTCATGAGCAAATTATCCTCTACTCCCTTGCTTAAGCACATGGATAGAAAGGATTGGACGGGGGGAGAGGTCTGACACAACAGTTACTATAATAAGATGGGGACTTGTTTTCCGGTCTGGGAACTCTACTAGTCCAAATTTCACACCTCATTTCAGTTAAAATCATTATTTTTAAGCTTCAGGTTATCATTCAAAGTTATATCCATGTTAATGTTAAATTCTGCCATTTTAGGATCTACCCTAACAATCATGCAAACACCCCTTCCAGTGGATTATGGATTCTGATTATAGGTCTATTAAATTCTGGATTTGATTCTGTTAAAATGTTACCAATATATCTTTGAAATAAATGGTCATGTTCTGTAAGTGTTCCACCGTCATTTCGAAACTTTCAAGAGCTGCAATGAGCATATTGCACAAATAGAAGGTAGCGAAATATACTGAGGCCCCCAGATAGTTGTAGCTAGGATACTGAGAGCTCTAAGGTTAGCCGAGGGATGTCTTCGTATAAGTAGACATCACGTAACTATGTTTGCTGACGACACAAATGTTATAATAAAGGGGAATGAAAATGCAAAACATATAACCAGTAGAACTGAAACTTGGTTTGCTGAAAACAAATTGCTTATTAATACAAACAAATCTTCAGCAATATCATTTCGCCACAAACAAAATAATAATGTGAAACCTGACATCAAGTTGTATGATGCGTGTGTCTCTTATGTGACAGAAGCAAATTTTCTGGGAGTATGGGTAGAACAGCATTTAGACTGGGGAGCACATGTAAAGAATCTAATAATAAAGTTAAATAAATTCTACTTCTCGTTAAGAGTAATAAAATCAAGTTGAAATCAAGTAACATGAGAACCTTATATTTTGCATATGCAGAAAGTCTAATGAGGCATGGAATTATATTCTGGGGGGATAGTAGAGACATTCACTTGGTTTTTAAAGTACAAAAAAAAAAAAAAAGAATTGTTAGATGCCTAATGTCAGGAAAAAAAATATTGACTCCTGCAGGAACTTCTTTAAGGAATTGAAAATCTTGACTCTACCCAGTCTGTATATATACTGTTTGCTATGTTATACAAAACAAAGTCTTGAAAATTTCACCACAAATAATCAAATACACCATCATACACCAGAGGTAAAACAGACTTAAGAACAATAACACATACAACTACATTTTATTCCAAAGGAGTTAGATATTCAGCAGCCACTCTGTATAATAAACTACCGGCCAATCTGAAAAGCATAAAATCCATGCAGTGTTTCAAGCTATCGTTGAAAAAAATGTTTTTAAGTGATTCATATTATGACGTAAGTGAATTTCTAGATACACTGAAGCTGGCCATATAATTGTATATATTTGTGATAACATTTTAAATTCTGTAGCAGTAGAGCCATGCAAATGTATATAGATCTTATTAATTACACTTGATGTAATTTATTTTTTATAGTTTATATTATTTGTATTGTTGTAAATATTTGTATTGACGTATCCAATGTGATTGTATTGACTTAACGGATGAATAAACTACTACTACTACTTCTACTACTACTAGAGAAGTGTATCAGTAACGAAGCGATGGAAAAGCGTAGCCGAAACATCTATAAATGCCAGTGTAGTGTACACCCCAACGATCTGCTATTACTAACACAGCAGTAATATTCTATCCTGAAATTTCTAACAAGTCTTCCTCAATGTTTAGCCACCGTTAGCCATAGGGAAAGTGAAACCCCACCCCGCGGATTGACTCAAGTACATCAAAAAAAAAAAAAAAACTTTACATCAAAACCTTATTTAAATTTGTAACTAAACGGATACTTAGAAGTTAAATAAAATCCGAGCAACAGAAAATAACACCGCCCAAACCTAAATTAAAAGTCGCTAAACCAAAATAAGTAGTATAACTAATTAAAAGATATGTATAATATTTAACAATTTTAAAAGCAAATTTCAATTCTCTAATTCACCTTTCTAGCTGCTCCTCAAACACCTCCACAATAATTGGCTGCACTAGATGTGCACAGACCCATGTGTACCCTTATGCATATTGTGCCAATGTTAGGTTATGCCCGACTTTTTGTGGGATCAAGTAATTTATAAATTTCTAACATTTCTGCTCCAGGTCCAGCCAAGTGAAAACACAGAACATCTTTTCTTGTCATTAAATAAGTTTAGACGCTACTTCCAGCCTGTGCCAACCTGACGATTTGGATACTGAAAACCTGAAAATGACATTACGGTGAATACTTTGAGGCACAATGACTTTAAGTCACAGATTTCAGCGGTGTAAACACAGATTAATATAAACAAATTAATAAAATGATGGAGAGGAAATCTAACAAGTTGTTACTATTGGCAACACTGAGTTATTTTAAGACAATAATAGATAAAATAACGAAAATAGCAAAACACATTTTTAACATACTTATAAAACGTTTTCTGTGATATGCACATAAAATAATTCTTTATTATTCACCATAAGCATTAAGAAACAGAAAATTACAAATAAAGTCATGCACTTGAGTTACATGGTTTGTATGAAAAATACAGCAGCCATTAGAGGAATAGCATTTAACGATTTCTCTGGATACATAAATGCAGTTATTCATAAAATACGTGCTCCAGTCTGAATAAATTATAAAGATTTTTCATAAAAACGAAGCTTAATACGCTTAAAATTTCTCTTTTCATTCACATACTTTAAATATTTTGAAATGCTTATATACTAGCGTGCATTTTTGTCATAGTATTGGTAGCCTGTTAATACTGTTTAGTAACAGGTTTTTCTCTGATTGGTCGATTTATAAAGTTGTCGAGCAGAGGAAGAGCACGCTGGAAATTTAAAATAACAGGCGTCAAGAGTTTAATTGTAAACGCATGTCTTGTGTTCGTGATGTTATGACTGAAAGTGTTGATGCCTGATGATTTTAAATAAAAGGTAGGATTTCTTGTATGTGAGAATTGCGAATGTAACGCTTGTATTCAGATGAAAACCGTTGCAACACAAACTTCGCATTGGCTCAGTTAGAAACTGTAATAGCTAATCCTTTGCATTATTGCGTATCATTTGTTCTCAATCGTCTTTTGTTTTCTTTGTTATATTCATGACAATGGATATTAATGTTACTATTGTTGGTCACTTTAAATTGTGGAGCAAGTAGAGAGAAAACGATTATTGGACACACGAAGAAATAAGATCATAAGGTGATGATTTTTTTATATAATTAATTGTCTTATTTTTTAGTTGTGAGTTAACAATTTGAATATACTGTTTAAAAATTTGCTATGAATTCTTATTAGCTACGTTTCTGACGATAGAAATTTATCGACTCATTTGTTATTACTTCTTATTTTTTGTTCAATAAAATTAGCAATTTTACCTAACAAATATGAATACATATATTCACTTACCAGTTGATTTCAATTTTTTATTTATCCAGTTTAACATATACATGTTGTGGATTCGTCCAGTATTTTAAACATTTAAATTGTGAGAGTTAATAGTAATAAACAAAATTATAATGTACATGTAGATTAAATTTATATATTGTTAAATACAAGTGAATACTTCAGTAATGCAAAAACTCATTATTTGAGTAATAACATTTTTCAATTAATAGTTGTTTGAGATGTTTTTTGAAGCGTGGAAAGGAATTTATATTTTTATTTCAATAAATTTAATGCCTCTATATTAGAAACTATTTTTAAACAATTTTTTGGCAGCAATTTAGGCAGCATTAATGGTCCGTTGTTGTCCTTGTTGTTCAAGGAAATCCATGAGGACACCTTTCGAGTCCCAGAACACTGTGGCCAAATTTGCGTCCTTCATTAACCTCATGGCACCAATGTTTAACTCTGGACCATGAAAGGGTTGTTTCTCCAAACTGTGGGAGTAACCGACGGCGAATTTCAGCTGCACCAACACTTTCATTCAGCGCTGGGGCGGGTTTTCTCCGGGATCTCCTGTTTCCCCCGCCATCTCATTCCACCGGTGCTCCATGTTCATCTCATGTATCATCAGCGTCATCGCCTGCGGTGCCGTGTGTAGTAAAAGCGGGCGTTAAACACTACACATTTCATTTCACATAACACTTTCATTGACGAAATTTGATTATTACTCTTGCGCAACAGCTGGATGCACCTCTCTCTCAGACATGTCAGCAGTAACTGATGTACAGAGCCAAACGAGTTCCCAAGGCCACTGTCCCCTTCCAGGGACCGCACTGCATGTGCTGTAAAAGCCTTGAACCCATACGGCACTCTGCGTGCACAGTAAACAAAGGCCTGTTAATATTTGATTGCCCCTTGTAAAGATAGCTCGTAGTTTCCCTTTGTAGGGCAAGAGCCTCTCCTACCTGCTGATAGAGTGAGCTCAACGCAACTTATATGGTGAGCTAATCCCTAATTTTCATATCATAATTCTTATGTTTTTGGTTCATAAGAGAACCAGTAGTAATAATAAATAAATTAGTAATTAAAATACAGACAATAAAGGCTAGGAGAAAGAAAAAACTAAATCAAAACAATGTGATGTCATTTCGAACCTAGTCTTTGCATCACCATATTCCACCAGCTAACCCTCTCGACCAGTTGCACACATATTCCACCTTGCTTTTTGAGAAAGCATCTGCTTATTACCTTGCTAGTATTATATGCGTGAAAAGATGTCATTTGAAAGTAATGAGTCAGTAATTCAAACACAAACACCTTACTTGGACATGTTTAGAAAACGGTTTGTCCCCATTGTCAGCAGTTATCCCACTGGTTGGATCCGTGGTTTCCTGAAGTGAGCTGGTCTGTGGTGGCATCTGTTGTTTGTGAGATGAAATTCCAAAGAGAGTTTTCAGGCGGCAATTCGAAATTTAAAGTATACTTAAGTTTGATTTATGAGTCACTATGTTTACACTGAACTTCACTTACTTGTTGTATAATTGAAACGTTTTCAAGATCATTCGATCTCATCCTCAGCTGTTTGGTGACTAAATGAGCCTTCCTCTTCTTCCACTACTACGGAGCTCTGATCACTCTGCCATCTGGTGTTAGGGGCACTAAGTTTTAAAACTTCATTTAATGCCGGGATTTCAAAATTTATAACTTTATCACGGTTTTTGTTTATGAATATTTTTTCCCAAATATCCAATTCTATGGGTGTACTTAAAGATTTTAATAGTTTAATGTTGTGGCCAATATGGTGGTTTTCTGTTCAAAAATGGTGTGAAACTGGAGATTTTTCTGTTTGTTTCAACTTAATGTTCCTCTGGTGTTCTTTTTGCCTGGTTAACAAGTTTCTCTTAGTTTTTCCTATGTAGCTTTTTTCACAGGTTTCACAATTAATCTGATAAATTCCTGATTTCAAATTGTTGGGGATTGTATTTTTCAGTGGTTTATTTAGCAGGTTCCTAAGACTGAATTTGTTTTGGGGTGCTAGTTTTAAGTTTAGTCTTTTGAAGATTCGTTCAAATTTTCTAAAAGCCCATGGATGGTAGGTGAATTTTCTATATTGCCAATTTGTGTTTTTAAGTGGTGTGAGAGTGGTATTTTTTGATATTATCTTCAGTTTTTCTTTTCTCTTCATCATGTTCCTTATGATGGCTGGGTTGAATCCATTTAATACCACTATGTCTTTTATGTGTTGTTGTTCTTTCAAAAATTCATCAACTAGCTGCCTTTAGAAGTCTAATTCACCGGCTATACAACATCCCACTGAGTAAGGATGAATTTTTGAAAGAACAACAACACATAAAAGACATAGCGGTATTAAATGGATTCAACCCAGCCATCATTAGGAACATGATGAAGAGAAAAGAAAAACTGAAGATAATATCAAAAAATACCACTCTCACACCACTTAAAAACACAAATTGGCAATATAGAAAATTCACCTACCATCCATGAGCTTTAAGAAAATTTGAACGAATCTTCAAAATACTAAACTTAAAACTAGCACCCCAAAACAAATTCAGTCTGAGGAACCTGCTAAATAAACCACTGAAAAATACAATCCCCAACAACTTGAAGTCAGGAATTTATCAGATTAATTGTGAAACCTGTGAAAAAAGCTACATAGGAAAAACTAAGAGAAACTTGTTAACCAGGCAAAAAGAACACCAGAGGAACATTAGGTTGAAACAAACAGAAAAATCTCCAGTTTCACGCCATTTTTGGACAGAAAACCACAATATTGGCCACAGCATTAAACTGTTAAAATCTTTAAGTACACCCATAGAATTGGATATTTGGGAAAAAATATTCATAAACAAAAACCGTGATAAAGTTATAAATTTTGAAATCCCGGCATTAAATGAAGTATTAAAACTTAGTGCCCCTAACACCAGATGGCAGAGTGATCGGAGCTCCGTAGTAGTGGAAGAAGAGGAAGGCTCATTTAGTCACCAAACAGCTGAAGATGAGATCGAATGATCTTGAAAACGTTTCAATTATACAACAACAAGTAAGTGAAGTTGAGTGTAAACATAGTAACTCATAAATCAAACTTAAATATGAAGAATACTTCACTGTTAATAATGTTTCTGCTTTTAATATTTTAAAGTATACTGTTTGTTTTTTATAATTAGCAACTTTTCCCAAACATCGAGTTTGGCTGCATTACTGGCTGGCTTAAATAGTTTTATATTTGGTACAATTTCATGATTGGTAGACCAGAAATGGTAGGCTATTGCTGATTTTTTTATTTGTTTGTATTTCACACATCTCATATGTTCCTGTAATCTAATATGTAAACTTCTTTTGGTTTTTCCTATGTAGAAGTTATTGCAGTCTGAGCAGTTGATTTTGTATATACCTGATTTCTTGTTTTCAGGTATTGGGTCTTTCAGGTTGTTGCATAATAAGTTTTTTAAACTGAATTTATTTATTGGGGCTAGGGTGATGTACTTCTTAAATATCTTGTTGAATTTATGATGTACTCTGGGATGATATGTGAATTTCCTGAACTGTATCTCGGTTTTTGATTCTGTTAATTTTGTGGTATCCAATATGTGTTTCTGTTTCTTGAATTTCCAAATTTTCTTTTCTATTAATTGTTTACTGTATCCATTAATTGCAGCTATGTTAATCATATGGTTATATTCTTTGTTGTATCCATTCTGTTTCAATGGGATGTTGACTAGTCTATGTGCTAAGCTGTTCAAAACTGCATGTTTGTGGGGTGTAGGGTTGCAGCTATCGTTCTTGATATAATTATCTGTTTGTGTTGGCTTCCTGTAGATGCCAAAAGATATGTTATTTAATTCATGGATTATCTTCAGATCTAACAACATGGCGATATGACATTAAATTCATAATTCACAATTCATCATTTCGGCTATGGCATTGACTTTTTCAGTCTGACTCTACGTTTCCACACTTTAGCCTACACACAGCCAGCGTGAAAGAACAATTAATTTCCATTAATTGACCTAATAGTGGTTAACTTTAAAGCCCGGGCCTTAAAGTACTTACATGTTGTAAGTTACCATTAATGTAGTTGTCTCATGTGTTTATGAGAACTCCTAAGTGGTTTACCAGGAAAAATACGAGTCAGTTGGAGAATTTAATGTCATGTTAGTACGTTGGCCATAGTAGCTCAATGGTTAGAGCGGCTGGACGGATACCAGAAGATCCGTGGTTCAAATCCCAGCTATGGCATTGAATTTTTCAGTCTGACTCTGCGTTTCCAAATATTATATTATTATGTTATACGTGAAATCTTACAAGTTGTTTTGCAGTTACTACTACGCGCACCAGTACTAGGCCTGCTAAACGATATATTTACTAACTTTGAAAAGCACATGTGCGCTCTTAAAAGATCACTTTACTGAATGCAGGGTACAAAATGGAACTGCAGCATAGCACGTGTGTGCTTTTCTTCACTGACAGTTAATAATTCTTTTCTTTTTAGTCAGACGCCTTATCTTTCCATATCTCCGAAACCAGATGTGCTACAAACATGGGATTTGGACAGTAATCCTCAGCAAAATAGCTCTGTAACACGGGAAAAACAAAATAATTCTTTAATTGGTATCTTAAGAGCGTGCAAAGAAATTAACAGTATGGTTTGGCAAAGCGAACCAGTATGCGTGCTTAACTGTACAACGTTGCACGCACCGCATTGGCTAGTAGTCATAGAACAGCCATGCCTAGCCCCGCCTTATGTTCATTCATATTTTGTAGCTATTTTAGTGATAATTCACCTTAGGAATAGGTGATTAACCAGTGTAACCAATGTGGCAACTTTTGTGTACGTTGCCATAGCAATAACCTTCCCCTGCTACCCTCCACATACCTTGCTTGTACCTTTCATTTTATTCATTTTAATGTTTTTATGGTTTTAACTTATTGTTATATATTTTGACATAATTGTGCATTTTATCTAGATTTTGCTGAAGATGTATGTCTTTTCAATATTATTTTATCCTGATTTTAACACCATTAGCTTTTTAAGGCCACTGATGACCTCACAGTTGAGCACTCTTAAACACAAATATCATCATCATCCCTTTATTGACAGCTGGCATGTATCTTCTTTTGGAAGTCACAAATTGTGTAATAAAATATGTTCAGGAGTCAAAGTATAAACTTGAAAGAAGCGTAGGGATAGTGAAGCACAAATTAGCACAAAAGTGAATCTAGAAAATATTGACACATTGCTTCACTCACACACACTTCACTACAGTGTAAGTGAAGCAATGTGTCAATATCTTCTCGATTCACTTTTGTGCGATGTTCGGGATTATTTAAAATGAAAAGAATTTCAAATGTAAAAAATATAGAACTTAAAAAGATAATTTATTACAGTCAAATCTACCCACACGTAACTTATGGAATAATAGTATGGGGTCGCAGTACAAAGAAAAATACAGAACGAATATTTAGACTACAAAAACTAGCAATTAGATTAATTTTAGGTCTAAAATACAGGGAATCGTGCAAAGAAAGTTTTAAAGCATTAAATATACTCACGTTATACTCCCTGTACATATACGAAACAATAATATACCTAAAAAATAAAAATTCCACCACAGAAACAAATCAACAAATTCATGACCATAACACACGAAGAAAAAATAATTACTATATACAGGCACATGCGTTACAACTATACACCGAGCTTTACAATAAATTACCTGAATATATTAAAAATATAAAAGTAATAAACCAATTTAAAAGGGAACTAAAGGAATTCTGCTTAACATCTTTCTATTCGCTTAAGGAATATCTAAATAGATAGTAATAATTATTGTTGTAGAATGGTGTATAAACTAAAATGTTACTATGTAACTATCATATGTAAAGTAACTACAGAGAAATGTATTATTATTATTAATTATTATTATTATTATTATTATTATTATTATTATTATTATTATTATTATTATTATTATTATTATCATTATCATTATCATTATCATCATCATCGTCATCGTCATCGTCATCATCATCATCATCATCATCATCATCATTATTATTATTATTATTATTATTATTATTATTATTATTATTATTAATGTGAATTATTATATAATAATGTAATATTGTATGTTTTTTTAATATGTAATATAAATTTAACTGACATATCCAAAAAACATGTATTGTGTTATAAAAGGATGAAAATAAATAAATAAGCATACCTTGTGATAGCAAAATGTATTTGAAAGGCTGAGTGCAACAGTGTTCTAATGCTCTCCAATGTCGAGTTTGAGTTGACCCTGCCATATGTTGTCATTAACCCGGAACTACCTATTACAATTGAGGAGTGTTTTTTTCAAAACTTTATAGATGCAAAATTTTGCAAAATTGAGTTATATATAGTATCGGCATAATTTTCACCTTCTGCATTATTCTGTGAAGTCAGATTTTGCAAAATTTGATTCATGTCCTGTGTAGAAGATAGGGAATATTAGCAGTTTTTTAAAAACTCGATAGATGCACTTGGCTCAATTAAAGCAAAAGTCAATAGATGCAATTTTATGACTTTATGATCCAGCGTGTAGCAACCTCAATTACAAGAAATGCATGTTGGCATTGACTGCCATCTCATTATTGCGATTCTTGGAATTCTCAATCATTCCTGCAAGCTGTGTACACTGCTGCAGTGTTGGCGATAACTCTGCAAACTCAGGTTGTACGGTTGGATTTCACATTCATTTCTGAAAGCTTTGTTATACTTATATGGCATTTTTATTCTTAGTTGAGACACTGCACAGTAGTATGCACAATGGACAGGAGCTCAGATTGTGAAACTGTACCAGTCGTAGAATGCGTGGGAGGTAGGAATTGCAAAAACAAGGAAAGGAAATCATAATGGAAGTCAAGGAAAGCTCATACTCCAGCAATTTGATGTTCACATGGTCTCGAGTGCACTCCATGAAATCCTAAAAGTAAAGGACATAAGCTCTGTGATGTAGCTGATTTGACTTATAATGATTCAAGTGGATTTCAGTATCATCTTTCCGTGCTCAATAAAATAGATCAAGATAAATTCCTTATGAAATATATAAGTATTACAACTCCTAATCGCAGAGTGGTGAAGAAAGAAGCTGCAAATAGAAAGCAGACTGTTAGCATTAAATACAGTGTGAGAACTAATGTCGGCCGAGTATTACCAGTATCTGCTGCAAGCTTCCAAGGAATCACAGGGGTGTCAAAAGATAGATTATTTCTCCTGGCTAGAAAATTTTACTTATCTGGGAATGCGCCAAAGGAAACCAGAGGTGGTGACAGAACAGGAATATTACAGAAGGGCATTTCTGCTGCTATAAAGCAAGACATAAAGAAGTACAGATGTAGAGAAAGCCATTATGGAAGAGCAAAATCAAGGAGAGGATATTTACCTCCAGAACTTAATATCAGAAAAATGTGGACCAACTTTTGAACGAAAGAAGATTAAGAAACTTACCAGTCTGTTCATTTTCCAAATATAAATACATATTTTACAACTTCTTCAATCTTTCATTCCATACACCACATACTGATACACGTCTCAGATTCAAAGCCAGGAAGCATCAAAATCTAGCTCAATTTTTTGAAATTCCAGAAAAAGCTAAAGAATTTTATAAAGATGTACTAGAATATACTAATAAATGTTAAAGCTTACATATTCATATTGTTTGAAATTTCTTTATATGCATTCAACATGTTTGTTATATAAATAAAACAAAATATTATATTGTTATTATGAATGTTTCTAAGTTTATACCTAATAAAATAATCCTTATAAACATTAATATATTGGTTATATTGTACGTTATGTATTATGAAAAGGTGAAAATAAGTAAAAAATAATAAATATGTAAATAAAAAGTAACAAAAACAATAAACTACAAAAAATAACAGAACTTCTATGTGAATTTCTCCCTCACGGAGAAAAGTTAATCAACATCTATCGGCTTCTAAAAAAACTCTGCATTTTCAAACCTCAAATTTGCACTAGTTTAAGTATTCTATTTGTTTCTTATCACATTAAATGAGCCAGTTTTAAGAAGGAGAATTGAATGACTAATACGAGGGGGGACCCAAAAGAAACCGGATTGTTCTCATAAAAACTTTATTGATGAACCTTTTTACAAAATTATTTGTCACCTTCAAAATACTCTCCATTACATGCGATACACTTGTCAATTCTTTTTTTCCACTGTTGGAAGCATGCTTGGAACTCTTAAAGTTTGATATTGTCCAGTGCCCTTAGCGAAGTTGTTTTTACTGCCTCCACATCGTCATAACACTCCCCTTTTAGCATTTTTTTCATTTGTGGAAATAGGAAAAAGTCGCACGGGGCTAGGGCCGGCAAATACGGAGTGTGGAGAATGACAGACCACCTGAGATGTCAAATAGTGGGTCACTCGTAATGCCGTGTGTGCTGGAGCGTTGTCGTGATGCAGAAACCAGTCACCTGATCGCCAAAGTTCCAGGAGTTTCCTCTTCACATCCTCTTGCAGACGCCTTAAAACATCCAAGTAAAAGTGCTGGTTAACAGTCTGGCCAGGGGGTATGAATTCCCGATGCACAATTCCACGAACATCAAAAAGACAACGATCATCATCTTCACATTTTTTTGGTGTGGGAGAGTTGGGAGTCCTCCACTGGCTGGACGCTTGCTTGGTTTCTGGGTCATACCTGTAACACCAACTCTCATCCCCTGTAATGACTTTGTTCAAGAAGTTTGGATCACGTGCAGTCTCTGTTTTCAAGTCCTGACACACATTCATGCGGATGGTTTTGTGCTCCTGTGTGAGAAGGCGCGGAAGAAATTTAGCAGCAACACGTCTAATCCTCTCTCAAAATCCGCTGGCATAAGCTCCAACTGACTACTGTAGCTGCTGAAATTTGGTCGATCGTTTGGCGATGATCCTCTTTGATCTTTTGGCGGACCTTTTCAATGCTCTCCTCATTTTGTGATGTTGAAGGGCGTCCAGAACGAGCTTTGTCTTCAACACACATCTCACCACGTTTAAAGCGCCCAAACCACTCGAAAACCTGTGTGCGGCTTATAGCGTCCTCCTGGAAAGCTTCCAGATGCATTTGGTGTGTCTCCGTTGCAGTTTTTTAAGCAGAAAACTAAAATTTCACACACACTCTTTGTTCTTTTAGAGTTGCCATAACGACTTTGCAGAGGTAACCCACCAACAGTCAGATAAACACAGTACCACACTTGCACGTTCAGCTCTGCACTGACGCTGTGTGCACAGCTGTTTCATGAAGGTCTCTACTAACACCATCTAGCGTGAGAACCCTGCACTACGTCTACAAGTGGCAGTGCCCTCGGAGTCTGGTTTCTTTTGGATCCCCCCTTGTATATTTGCTGTGCTAACCAATTAGTATTGCCAATAAATAGAAAAAACAGTTTTTCTCAGAAACACATTTTGTGCATCTATCGATTTTTGAAAGAAAAACTCCTCAGTTGATATATTCTGAAAGAAATTTATTTTTTGCACATTGGCAGCAACTTGATTTCTTGCTCTCAAACCATAGTAACTGGCTGCTGTCAGCTTTGCAGTACAATATATCAACTTCTTAAAAATCTGGATTAATGTAAACAAAAGCAAAATTATGGTATTTAAGAAAGGCAACAAGTTAAGAAAAGTGGAGAAATGGTACTGGCAAGGAAGAGAAATTGAGGTGGGCAATACATTTAATTATCTAGGAGTACAATTAAGCAGTAACGGAGGTTGGAAAGAGCAGAAGAGAATGGCAATGGCAAAAGGTAAAATTGCATTAAAAGCTATTAAAGCATGCCTAGATAAATTACCAGGAATGCAACAGCTGGAGAGAATTTACACAGCCGTAATAGAAGCAAAAATGCTGTATGGAGTAAAGAGATGGGGTTTGGAGGAGGGGGGTGTAAATATGAATGTGATACATAGAAATTTTTGCAAACAAGTTTTGGGCTTACTACGAGCTTCACCAAATGGAGTGGCGCAAGTAGATTTGGGAAGACTGGGAACTAGAGGGATAATGGTGGAAAGGGTGTTAAAATATTGGGCAAGAATTAGGAGTTTAGATGAACAGAATATTCTATGTCAATGCTTGATAGTACAGGAAATACTAAATCAGAAAGATTCGTGGCTAAATAAGATAAAGGAAATGATGTTTAAAATAGGGTTAGGTGTCATGTGGGAAAATGGAATTATTGCAAAGTGGATTTTGGAAAGAATGTAAGGTATTGAAAGTCAAGAAATGTTAGGAAGCTTCAACCTGAAAAGCTCACTGGAAATTTATAGAGAGATGAAAGTGATGTGGAACAGGGAAGAATACATTGATATTTGTGATAAAGCAGCAAGAGAAGGCTTTCCATGGGCCAGAACAGGGGTGGTGAAACTGAAGGGTTTGGGAAGAGGGAGAGATCTGGAGAAATGCTCATTGTCACCAAAGGAATAAAGAATGGCATTTGCTTTTAGAATGTGAAGAAACTAGGTTGCTTAGGGAGAAGATAGGTAAAAAAGAATGGGCAAGGCTACCAAAAGAAATTCAAGCAATTAAGTTAGTGAGTGTAAAAACTAGGAAGAATTTAATTGAAATTGGGAACTCTTTGGGCAAAGTAAGAGCCAAATGGTTGAGGAAGATGAAAATGAAGATGAAGTATTTTAGATAAGTTGGCAATAGGGACCCATTAGCTTGATCTATTGGGCCCAAGGGTAACCAGCAACTCAGTGTAGTAATAAGTATGTAAATGTATAATAATTTGTAATTGAAATGGAAATAAACATTACTTAATATAATTTTGAGTCAAACTAATACTCAATGCTCCATTTATTGCTAGTATTTACCTAGAACATGTTTCGTTAGGATCTTCCTAACATCATCAGCTGTTGTCGACTAATGGACGTCAGTTCTGTGAACTCCTCGGAGGTGATAGGTGCGTCTCTGTATCTTGATGAACTTAAAATTTGGGTTTTCTACAAAGGTAGTGTCGAAATTAAACAATTTTCTTTCATGTTTCTTTATGAAGATTTTTTCCCACGTGGTTAAAGCAGCTGGACCTTGGACACTTTTTAATAAGTGAATTTCTCGTTCTATTTATTAAAAAGTGTCCAAGGTCCAGCGGCATTAACCACATGGGAAAAAAATTTTCATAAAGAAATATGAAAGAAAATTGTTTAATTTCGACACTACCTTTGAAGAAAACCCAAATTTTAAGTTCATCAAGATACAGACAGAGACGCACCTATCACCTCCGAGGAGTTCACCGAACCGACGTCCATTAGTCAACAACAGCTGATGATGTTTGGAAGATCCTAACGAAATGCGTTTTAGGTAAGTACTAGCAATAAGTGCAGCATTGAGTATTAGTTTGACTCAAAATTATATTAATTTTGTGCTTCATTGTATCATAGTCCTTACACAATGGAATAAACATTACTTACTTACTAAAAACCTGGATAGACCACTCTTGCACTCAGCCTTTCATTTACATAGCTAATCATCATCATTTGCTTTGTGATGGTTGAGTCCAATGTATTTTATTATTGTGTTCTAGATGGCTGAAGCAAGTAACAGTGATTCGAGGCGGCTTCTTCATGACAGTGGCTTAAGCCTTGCGCTGTCAAGTCTAAGCTCATTGCTAAGAGCAAGTTCAACTTCCACCACTCAATTTCCTTCCCCTTTGCCCAAGGAGAGTGGTTTTTTACCACTTCCAGTTTTGGAAGATTCAGCTTTTGAATTAAGTTGTGCAAATAGGATTCATGATAAAGTTATGGAAGGTGCAGAGCGTCAGGAAGCACTGCAGGAGAATGCGGATACTGTGAGGAACAGTTTTATGTTTGCAGGCCCTAGCAGCATCTTCCAAATTGGATATCTTAACAACTATCAGGGGAGAAAGAGTAGACTTTTTGACATTGTTTGGTGAAAATAACAACTTTTCTGTTGTGCTGGATAAGATATTTCAATATCTTTCTGAAGAAGATCTAATCAATGTAATGCTGGTCTGCAGGCGATGGTGGAGAATATGAAAGGCTGACACACGATTACAAAAACGAATCTCAACATACTTGATGACTAGTAGCAGGAACAAGGAGGATACCAAAGTTTTTAATCAGGTATGTCATTAAACAATATTTATTGGTATCCCAAAGCCCTTTTAAATAGAACTATCAAGTGGGATAGCTCAGATAGTGAGCATTTACTTGGTCTTGCATTCAAATCCCATAGGCTGACCAATCTGACTTGTTGATTCCCCTTATTCGTCATGGTATCTGATGTAACATTCACATGGTTTTCCCTGTTCACTCTACAACAAGCTGTTCTTACATTGCTTCTTCTGTCTACTATGTATTAATCAGGGTTAAGATTTGCAGAAATGACTTTTATTTCCTTGTACAGTTACTCCACGTTTGAATAAGACAGAGCTCCCAACAGCAGTCTTCCATATAGCTGGTGCTGTGGCTGAGTGGTGAAGATGGTAATAGTGGTGACGGAGAGCATATCGCATGCTTATGTTTACACTTAAGCCCTTCATTTATGGTCCTCTACCCCTTATGCCATTTTAGGTGTCGGGTGAGAGAGCCACAACTATGTATCAGAGAGAGAAATCCGGGGATGGGTGATCAGCCCGGTCCCCGGAATGAGAGTGAGGGAAGTAATGAACAGAATGAGAGGGAAGTGGATGAAAGGATTATAATGCAGCAATTAAGCACCTGCATGCAATAATGGGGTAAGTCACAAAACATCTAATTGAGCTACAGTTGAAACATTTCAGAAGATAACATTTCAATAACAGTTCTCAATATTTTGAGACCTCACAGGTCTTTATCTGGCAACATTTGGGAAAGTATTTATTGATATACGAGGTACGTCCAGAAAGTAAATTCTGTTTGGTAATAAAATTAAATTGTGTACAGATACAGAAAAATTATTTATTGCAGAAAATTCTACAACTCTTAAGGGGAGGCATCGGTGAAATTTCGTCAAAAATGACAAAAAAGGACATTTTCTGTTTTTTGCATTAAAATTATGTTTAAACATTGTAGTTTCAGAATCTGCCGTCAGTTAGGCCCTAGCGCCATTTAAAGAGCCACTACGTCATTATTTAAATGCCCATGTGTGGGTGGGCATGGCCATTTATATTGCTTTTTCTAGTGTGTCGCAAAGAAATTGATGAAATTCTCACATTTAAGCTACGCAGTTTGATTCTGTAACTGTGGTAATGTGCAGAGACATCTTGTGGATGTTTGTGGAAGCTACTGAACTTGTCCGCTACCATTTTCTATAAATTATTTCCCACTTACTACTTTTGAAAGTAAACAAACATTTCCACTGACATGTAGCGTTTGTGAAGTATGGTTCACATGCAAGTGAAAGCTGTGGATAGCAGCTTATATTAAATTATTATTGTTAAGAATAGGAATAAAGCCTGATTTAACAATGTATTGTGTTCTTGTTGCAACAGTAGGTATATGATTCATACCAGGTTAGGTTAGGGGTACAGTGGCTATTTCGAAGCAAAATATAATGATATATATGGTTTTCTAGCCATAATAAGTAATGCTACTAGAATGCTCTGCTTGAGGTAAATGTTAAGTGAAAACATATTATAGCCCAAGAGTTATCAGTGATTCTAGTAGGACACCTTTTGATGTAAATAGAAGAATGGTTGATGTATTTCTGGGCATTTGTAAGGGTCATAGTACTATTCAACGGTAAAGTTGCATTAAAGGAGAAGCACAGAATGCTAATGAAAGTTTCCATGGAGTAAATGTCACAAAGAAGTTTTTGTATTAAGTAAGAAATTGCAAATTGCAGTGATTGCAGCTGTTAGTGAATTTAATATGGGTTATAAAGATAGACTTAAAGTTAAGGCAAAAGTTGCAGCAAGCAAAGTAAGTCTAGTTAGCAAGAAAATTAGCAGTATTTGGGATAGGTGAAAGCTAAAACAAAGTGCTCAGAGTTCATTGAGCAAATATAAATCTGCCAAGCAGCAGTTAAAGGTGACTAAATTAAAAGAAAAAGAGGATAATAAACTAGCTGAGTGGTCTTCATATAGTGCAGGAGGGTTTAGAAACATAGAGAAAAAATGTTGTTTATAGTTAGAGCTTCTAACTAGATTTTTCTTCATGTCCAACTTTTAGCATTTTTAATACTTCTTACAGTCCAGACACTAAAGTTTTCAATGAATTTCTTTAAGTTTTGCATATATGTATATTCCTAGATAAGTTTTCAATAAAAATTGGTATCAGTATGGCTGTATATGAAAAAATTAATAATGATTGGTATTGTGACTTTGTGGGTTCGTGAAATGAAAAGTCCAATTGCACCACCCAAAAATGTTCTTTATTTCCACCGACTTACAGTTGAACACTTGCCAATTACACAGAATTACGTATGCACACAATTACGTTTCACCAGTTCATCCGTTACAATTTCACTTGCACTCGTAATTACGTACAATCCTCCGATGCACTCACACAGTCTTCTCGTCGTACACTAGCACGTCAAGCTGCTTCGCTGCTCGCCAAGAACTCTGACTCACTCCTCTTGCCCGACGTGTTGCTTATATAGGGTCAGCTGGCCGATCTGGAAGGTTCTCGATTAGATGAAATATCCCGTAAGTTCGAGAACACAGGTGGAACAGAAGGAGATGGCGCAGTGATGTTTTTTTGTCCCAGCTACCCCTCCTTAATGCTATAAGACAAACGAGGGGGCGTGGCGAACGCCGACCGTCTCCTGCTTGCCCGCTCTATAGGGTGTTCCGGCGTTCGGGTGACACTGCTCCCTCTTCAGAGCTGGTCGTCCTGAACAGCACTATCGTAGCGTGCCAGGCGATCCAGGTGTACCACCAACATCTTCCCTTAGGGAACCTTCTGGATGCGGTAGACCACGTCGTTAATCCTCTTCACTACCCGGTACGGCCCTTGCCATGGCTGCTGGAGCTTCGGGCAGCGTCCCTTGGTCCGGCTAGGACGGTACAACCAGACCAGGTCACCTTGCTGGAACCCTTGGCTGTTGGCTTGCCTGTCATATCTGGTCTTCATGCGGTCGCTCGCCTTCTGAATGTTCTGGCGAGCCATCTCGTGCATGTCGTGGAGATGGTCCACCAAGTTCTCCACATACTCGGTTGCTGGCTGTTTCGCTTCCGGAGGGCTTCCAAAGGCCAGGTCACAAGGGAGGCGTAACTCCCGGCCGAACATTAAGCTGGCTGGCGTTATCCCAGTTGTGTCGTGTGTAGACGAGCGGTAGGCCAGCAAGAACAGTGGCACCTTGACGTCCCAGTCTCGCTGATGGCCGGCCACGACCTTCCTCAGGTGTTCCTCTAGGGTCCTGATGTATCTTTCGACCATGCCATCCGACTGGGGATGTAGAGGTGTAGTGCGAGTCTTGTTCACCCCAAGCCTTTGCAGTGCCTCCTTCATTAGGTTGGACTCCTTCATTAAGTTGGTACCCTGGTCACTGTGTAGCTCTAACAGCACCCCAAATCGACAGAACATTTGCTCCACGAGGCAGTCTGTGATTCCGGCCACTTGGTGAAGTAGTCCACGACCACCATTAGGTACTTGTTGCCTCGGTCGGAAACTGGGAACGGTCCAGCAATGTCAACGGCGAGCCGTTCGAATGGCGCTCCAACCTTGTACTGCTGCATGCGACCCCGGCTCCTAGTCTGGGGTCCGCGACTCGCCGCGTACACGTGACACTGACACCATCTCTCAGCATCTGCTCGGAGCCTCAGCCAGTAGTAGCGCTGCCGTAGTTTGTCAGTCGTTCGGTTCGCTCCCAGGTATCCTGAAGTACCGGCGTGCACTTCTTCCAAGACTTCCGGTACCTTACTCCGGGGAAGTACCAACTGTTCTCTCTGCGTCTTCCCATCGGGTGACTCCCATACCCGGAAAAGCACGCCCTCTCTGGTCTTCAACGAGTCCCATTGGGCCCAGTACGACTTGTAGGTGGCGCTCCTCGGTGCGATGTCCTCCCAGGTTGGTCTCGTCCCTGCCTCCACTTCCCTCAAGAGTGGCCCCAAGTCTGCGTCCTCCAGCTGCTCCCTCCTCAGGCCTGCGCTATCCCAGCCGTCCGCAGGCACTGCCACAACTACTCGGACTGCTGCGGCACGCTCCTTCTCTTCCACTCTTGTGCACTGGCCGCACTCTTCTGGACAGGGTCTTCGGGACATGGCGTCAGCGTTACCGTGGCTCTTCCCTCTACGATGTCACGAGGTGAAGTCGCACTCCTGCAGTCTCTGGACCCAACCTGCTGTCTGTTCTTCTGGTCGCGCCGTCACCATCACCTCGCTCCTCGCGGGGACAACCACGTCTTCGTTCAAGACGACCCTGCAGATTCCAAGGTGCTCTTCGGGTTGACGGAGTATAACCTCTTCTCCGTTGAGCCGCAGGACCTTCCTGCCGACGTCGACCGTCGCCTCGTGGCTCCTGAGGGCATCCAGTCCGAGAATCACCTCCTCAGCCACCTTCGCGACGAACACCCACAGACGCACGGCACTCCGTCCCAAGGTCAGCTCAAACAGGACCTCCTTCTCCACAGGCAAGGTGTCGCCCGATGCCGTGACAAGCTCGTATGGTCGACTCGGCTTCCTCGTCGGCAAACCCTTTGCCACGTCAGGTCTGATGATGGTCACGGCTGCCCCAGTGTCCACCAGCACGCGGCACGGCTTCCCTCTCAACCAACCGTCCGCGATGAGGCTGTCATCCATACGCCGGCTGACGGCGCGCAGTGTCACTCGAGGGGATGGTGGTAATGGCGCCGACGTGCCCCTCTCCACGCCGGGCCTTACTCGTTCTTCCAGCTGCCCTTCCTGGTGTGGGCAGTCTCTCTGCAGGTGTCCGGGCTGTCCACACCCCCAACACAGGCCACTAGGTGTTCGCCGGGGTCCCTCGGCTGGTCTTCTGTCTCCGGTGTAGCGGACACTTCTCGTTCTCGACGTCGGGATAGATGTTACCTTGGCCGCCTCCATCCTTAATGCCGCTGTCGTGGATGGTTTTATAATCGCCGAGCATTAGGCGCTGACGAATCTCCGTGTCCCGTATCCCGTCGACAAAGTTGTAGGCGGCTTCCTGGGATTCGAACTCCAGTGGCAGGTCAACCAAGGCCTTGCTAGCCAGTTCAACTGCCAGGGCGAACTCCTGCAGCGTCTCCCTTGGCTGCTGTGACCTTGCCTTCAGCTGGCTGCGGTACGCTGCGGCTGAGCGGTGGTTCCCAAAACGATTCTCCAGGACCTCCCAGATTCCCGTAGGGGAAGGGATCCGTTCCTTTCAGCTGCCAAAGTGCGGGCGCTGCGGACCCTTAGCACTCGTGGTACCTCTGACGTTACTAGAGGAACCTCGGGCCGAACAGCCGAGCCCCTCCTTCAGGAGTTGTTCGGATTGGGATGGTCTCGAGGGGGCAGTGTGTTCCCGATACCCGTGGGAGATTGGGTACGTCTTCGGACGGGGTTGAGGGAAGCCATTAAGTTTCCGGGTACTAGCCTGCTTAGCTAGTAGAAGGTGTGCTAGGTCACCAGGCGGCCCCACCGAGGTCATATCGGTAGTCTTCACCTTGAGTGTTGACGCGCGTAAGTGGCGTATCCACTTCCGTCCCGTCTTGTGTCCCTAGGACCAGATGGGGGGGGGCTTGTTAGGAAACTAGGTCTTGCCCTAATGGAAAGCCCCACGGAGGATGCCAGGCGCCCTTCACGGGATAGCTCGGATAACTCCCTGGTTGAAAGAGGCCCGGGTCTTGTTCCTACGGGTTCAAGGCTAATGGGAGTAGAACCTCTGGACTCAACCTCCCAGATGTCCTTGGGCGCCGCCGTTGTCTGCACCGCGTTGAGGACTTCCGCGGCTCGTCCCTGGAAGCTGGCTATTAACTGTGTGGCCTCCTCCTCCGGTGACCATCTGTTGTGCCTGGCCACTGTGTCGAACTGGCGGCGGAAGACTTCAAACGTTGACGCGCCGTCATACTTGGGAGGTTTGACGCGCGCAGATGTTGTGTCGCGTCCCGGCGCGTCGGCCTTCAAATCCTTCAGCTTCCTGCCGACGACGTCCTCCACCATGGCGTTCAGGGACTTGACGCTGCTGTCGGCCTTTCCCTCCAGGTTGTTTACGTGGTTCGCAAG
Organism: Mantis religiosa; assembly: GCA_030765055.1. Classification (NCBI taxonomy): domain Eukaryota; kingdom Metazoa; phylum Arthropoda; class Insecta; order Mantodea; family Mantidae; genus Mantis; species Mantis religiosa. The sequence continues at coordinate 92,269 of JAUKNK010000427.1, read as the reverse complement.
GTCTTCGACGTCTTCCACCACGGCGTTCAGGGTCTTGGCGTTATTGTTGGCCTTTTCCTCTAAATCATTATGGCGGTCGTCTACTTGACCCATCCGCTTGCCTAGCTTCGTGACGTCATCCCTCACGCCGGCCAACTGTTCCTCAAATTTGGCGGCGAGAGCCTCGTTTGCCACCTTCATTTCCGTGGTCAGTTCGGCCATCTTTGCGGTCATTGTCGTGGCCAAGTTGTTGTTTGCCGTTTCCGTCTTCGCTGTTAATTCGGCCTTCATTTCTTCCATCTTCCCGGTGATGTCGTTGGCCGTCTTCATTTGTTTCAGTTCCGCGACCAGGTTGTCATTTGTAGTTTCCAGCTTCGCGGCCAGGCTGTTATTTGCCGATTCTGTTTTTGCAGCGAGGTTTTCATTTGCCGTCTTCATTTCCGAGGTCAGTTCAGCCTTCATTTCCATCATCTTTTCCAATGCCGCGTCCATGGTTGTAATGTTCGGTGATGTTGTTGTCCCGCTTCCTGACACCAGTGTGACTTTGTGGGTTCGTGAAATGAAAAGTCCAATTGCACCACTCAAAAATGTTCGTTATTTCCACCGACTTACAGTTGAACACTTGCCAATTACACAGAATTACGTATGCACACAATTACGTTTCACCAGTTCATCCGTTACAATTTCACTTGCACTCATAATTACGTACAATCCTCCAATGCACTCACACAGTCTTATCGTCGTACACTAGCACGTCAAGCTGCTTCGCTGCTCGCCAGGAACTCTGACTCACTCCTCTTGCCCAACGTGTTGCTTATATAGGGTCAGCTGGCCGATCTGGAAGGTTCTCGATTAGATGAAATATCCCGTAAGTTCGAGAACACAGGTGGAACAGAAAGAGACGGCGCAGTGATGTTTTTTTGTCCCAGCTACCCCTCCTTAATGCTATAAGACAAACGAGGGGGCGTGGCGAACGCTGACCGTCTCCTGCTTGCCCGCTCTATAGGGTGTTCCGACGTTTGAGTGACAGTATTGAAAAAAGAAAACTGACAAAACTTCAAGAAAATTCTATCATATTCCTTAAATTTTCTTCTCCAGAACCATTAGACATGGGCAAATGAGTATATACATATATAGTTTTGTAACTATTATCTAAAGGAACCAGAATCCAAAGTTCCAATCATTTATAACAAAAATTGTAGAGAATGTAATATGTTTCCCAATGTAAAGAAATTGCAGCAAAAAATTAAATTATCATTTTTTTGGTAAAAACTGTTGTAGATAGAAAAATTATAATAAAAGGGCCAAAGGTAACCAAGTTAAAGAGAAGAAGGTAATAAGATAGCTGTAGGGCCTGCATATGATGCATGGAGTTTTCAAAGTAAAGAAAGTAGTGTAATTTCAATCTTAATCTTTAAATTCATTTTTCTCCACTTTCAATTTTTGAACATTTTTGTATCTTCAAAATGCTCCAACTTCTGTAATTCTCAACGAATTTGTATTAAACTTTGCATACATATTCCTAAATAAATGTTTAATAAAAGTTGGTATTTTTGTTTATTTAAATCAAATAGTTTATTTATTATTGAATTTTAAATCTCAAAATTGCAAAAAAATTAAGAAAAATTTAATATATTCGCACATAAAATTTTTTTTCTCCAAAAATACCTGATAAACACTGGGCAACTTTTATAACTGATGTACAGAGAAACCTGAATCTAAAATTTAAAGTTTGTAAAAGAAAAACTGTATGACCTGGGACTTTTTATATAACATACAAAAATCATACTATAAAAAGCACTAAATATTTAAAAAAAAAACTATTTAAGATAGAAATATGAATTTTGAAAGCTTAACTAGATTCCCTATACCCCACCTAATGACAAAATTTCAAGCAGTTCTGATGTAAACTCTGGATTTTAGCATTTTTCACAGATGCCTCCCCTTAAACTATTTTTTCACATAACTGCCAAAATGTTGTAGGTATTTGTCATGGCAAGGCACAAGTTTTTGTATACCTTCTTCATAGAAGTTTGCCGCCTCTTTCTTCAACCAGTTGGAAACATTTTCCTTTAGCTCTTCGTCATGATTGAAGTGTTGACCGCCAAGGAAAGATTTGAGATGCAAAAACAGATGAAAGTCGCTAGGAGTGAGGTCAGGGCTGTATGGGGAGTGGTCAAACACATTCCAGCCAAATCCCTGTTGGATGTTTTTTGTCGCATTTGCAGTGTGTGGTTGTGTGTTGTCGTGAAGAAACACAACACCTTTTGATAGTATTCCTTGGCGCTTATTCTGTATTGTGCAGCGCAATTTCCTAAGTGTCTCTCAATAAACATCTGCTTTCATTGTTTGACCACGCGGTAAGAAATCAATGAGTAAGATGCCTTTCCTGTCCCAGAGCACTGTGCACATCATTTTTTGAGGTGTCTAAGATCTGTTTTGGCTTAACCTTTGCTGGGGATGAGGTGTGCCTCCATTACATTGATTGACGCTTACTTTCAGGGGTGTCGTAAGAAACCCAAGTTTCATCTCCTGTGACTATCTGTGTCAGAAATTCTTCGCCGCCTTCATCATAACAGGTCAAAAACTGAAGTGCACTACCCATCTGTTTTGTTTTGAGTTGCTCAGTAAGAATCTTTGGCACCCAACGTGAGCAAAGTTTACAAAATTTCAGTTTTTTGGTAACAATTTCATGAACTATTGATTGTGAGATTTGGGGAAATTCCATAGCGACAGCACTAATTGTAAACTTGCAGTTTTCCTGGATCTTGTCATCAATCTCATGAACCAGTTCTTCTGTAACCAAAGATGGATGCCCACTTCGTTTTTCATCCTGCACTTCACTACGTCCTTCATTGAACTGTTGGACCCATCTTCTCACCATTGTATCACTCATCCCATTTTGTCCGTAAACATCGCAAATTTGCCGATAAATTTCAATTGGTTTTACTTTCCTAGCATTCAGAAAACGAATCACAGATCTGATTTCACAAGCGGCGGGATTTTCAATCAACACCGACATTCTAAACAAGCACAACAAAGCGTACATGGCTGACAGCGATCTCACATTGGCGCACGTTTCTTCTCCTTGATACAGAGCGTCTACCGCACATGTGCAGAACTGTGATTGCAGCGCTGCAGTGGAGATAAATTGAAACAGAACTTACTTTCTGGACACCCTTTGCATTAATGGTACCTGAAATAAATTGTAAGATAAATAATAATAGTAAAAAATGACTTACCCCCTTATTGCATGGAACGTTCAGAAAAATTTAACTGTGTTCGAAATACTGAAATCAAACATTGTAATTTCACTGCACTTTTAGATACACTTTGACTTTCACCACCAATTAGAAACAAGAAACCTATTTATAGGCATAAAGAATATTATAATGCAATCACCTGTTAATCTTGTATGTTTACTAGTCACATAAGCATGTCTCACTAGTCACTCTCATTTGAACTGCTGTCAGCTTATGATTGAAGTTTGGTTGCTTGTTCAAATAATTTGCTCATAAACTTTTTGCCTTCCTTTGGTAAGTAACAGGATAAGGATTTGGCGTCATCTAATTTGGCCTTCTTAACACCAATATTCTGTCACAACTGTATAGCTTGAAGCTTCTTATTAGGGCATATCTTGTATTTTTTTAATAATCCAATGTCACAATAATTTTCGTGAACAACTTAAGTGCCATCGGGCTTGTAGGATATAATTCGAGCCTTGGAAAGGTCAAATCCTTTACTCAGTAGCTTCAACTGATTATTCTGCCTTATTGCAATATCTAATCTAACACAATTCCCTTAAGGACAATGAAGGAAGCCTGCTTAGGATTTCTTATTATGTTGATGTAATCGCTAGGCATCTTGATGACTTCTGTTTTCTTAATCTTTTGTGAATATGTAGCAAAATTTCGATCACACTGGCAGTGTCTATGCCTCAGAATAGGAAAAACTTGTCTGATGGTGATTCCCAACATCACAGAAATGTACAGGAAATTATCTAACCACAGTCTGATTCCTGTTTTGCCCCTGCCTGTAAGATTTGTCTGGTGTAGAAGCTCCTGTTGCAAAACATGAAACAAAAGAACAAATGCTATTGGCTCCTTTCTTGTATTCACCTTCCACGAAATGAAACATGTAAGAGGTTTTAGTTAATTGATGGAAATTAATCATTTCTTCATACTAGCCATATATAGGCTAAGGTTTTTGATAGATATAGTCAACATGAAAAATTCAGTGCCATGGCCAGGGTTTGAACCACGGATCTCCTAGTTTCCATCCAGTCGCTCTTAACCTTTGAGCTACCATGGCCAACGTGCTGTCATGACTTTAAATTCTCCATTTGACTCATATATTTCCCCGGTAGACCACTAGGGGCTCTCGCATCTGAGATACACCATTTGTGGCGACTTACTATTGTAAGTACCTGAGTACCAGGCTTCATCATGGTAGCTCAAAGGTTAAGAGCGACTGGGCAGAAACCAGGAGATCTTTGGTTCAAACCCCGGCCATGGCATTGAATTTTTCATGTTGACTCTTATCAAAAACCTTAGCCTATATATGGCTAGTGTGGAGAAATGATTAATTTCCATCAATTAACTAAAATAATAAGAGTTAAATGATGAAGCCTTCACATCCAGGTCAGGCACGAGTTGTGACTCCACAGAACATTGCAGCAGTTGAAGCCATAGTGAAGGAAAACTGCCAAGTGACATTGATGACATTGCAGCATGTTTACAGATTGGTCATGGGTCAGCACACTACATTATGCATGATGTGCCCCAGTTTCACAAAGTGTCTGGAAGATGTGTACCACGGCAGCTGGCTCCCGAAATGAGAGTACGACGTGTTGGTGCTTGTGAAGAACTTCTTCGGTGTTTTATACGGGAAGGTGATGGCTTTTTTGCAAGAATCGTTACTGGGGATGAAACCTGGGTTCACTATCACCAACGGGAAACGAAGAAAGTGAGCAAGGAATGGCGCCAACCCTCATCACCAAAACCAAAGAAGTTGCAAACAGAACCATCAGCAGAGAAGGTTGTGCTGACTCTTTTGGGACGAAAAAGGCGTCATTTTGGAGCATTACATGCCTAGAGAGTCCACTGTCACCAGTGCATCATATACAGATCTCGTAAAAAATCTGCTGCCTGCAATCAAATCAAAGCGACGTGAATTGCTGTCAGCTAGCTGCTGTTCATATTCTGTTTTTGTTAGCGGAATGTTGATTAATCTGTGAACCAAACTATGGAATACTGCATACTGATGTTGTAATGGGTTAAATGGGTTGCATTTAATGTAATTGTCAACATGTGTTGCTTTTCTGTATATTCCAAATTGTAATCCTGTTGGTGTTCTTATGATATTCAAATCTAGAAAAGGTAGCCATTCATCCTGCTCTACTTCAGTGGTGAAAACTAGGGATTTTTCTTGTAGGTTTAGCAACTTTATAGCGTCCTTGGTTAGTCTTGTAGGAAGTATGCAAACACATTGTCGACATATGTGGAGAAAAGTATATACAAAGTTGACTCATTTGCCTAATTTTAGAAACAATGGTACTCCACTTTCTGAAATACTTCTTTTTATTCTATATCAATTTTGGTGTTTGCATGATGTTTAATATGCGAAGATTTGTACCTTTTAGACAAAATGTCCTTGGATTTAACAGATGTAAAACGTATATTTCCAGTGAAATCTCAATGGAATGCAATACTACTAAAGGTAATGGTAGAAAAAGTAATCAGAGTATGTTGAAAGGCTGAGTGCAGTTGCAGGTCCTGGCATAGAGGTTATATGAAAAGGATCCCTCGAAACTGGGACAGTGGGATGGCTAAAGGGTAGATATGTTACAGTCCCATCCAGTTCCTCACATGAGCGGAGGAGAAACATCCTCTGATGAAGGAGAGCCACTACTAGGGTGCCAGAGTCCCCCTTTAAACATACCACAACAGCAGCGAGAGAATGCAGATGTCACTTTTGGGCAGCAAGATGATTTATCTGCCAGGTACAAACTTTATTGGTATCGAGATTTAACTGTACAATTTAACTATATAATTACTATTTATTGGCATCATTCATGTGTGATTGCAGTGATGTCCAAATTATTTGAAAAGACTATTTTTTGTTGGTTTTTAACACTAAGTCACTTACATTTTTATTTTTTGTAGGACTAGTCACTCTCTGTAAATTCTAAATTTTACTTTTGTGTCGTTCCTAGTAGTATTTATGTCCAAGAAAGAGAGTTGTCCATTGATTTCCTTTTCTATTCTGAATTTGATAGCTTTTTCCTGCAGATTGTAGTTTTAATGTATCACCTAAATGTCTATTTGGAACTATTGCAAAGGTGTCAACAACATATCCGTACCAAATCTTGAAGATCCATGGGAAAGCCATTTTTGTGTGTGTTTTCAATGAACTTGTAAATAAATTTGCCAAAAAAGATGAATGTAGATTGCCCATGTATAACTCTGATTTCTGTCAGTAGTATTTACCATTAAATTTTAGTTAATTGATGGAAATTAATCATTTCTTCACACTAGCCGTATATAGGCTAAGGTCTTTGATACATAGAGTCAACAATTGTTCAGTGAGGTCTACCCGAAAGTCTCCTAAGACCCCGGCCTCTGTAACCCGGGAGCGATGGAAAACTGAAAAATTCAAAGCCATGGCTCGGATTTGAACCACGGATCTCCTGTAAACCCATTGAGCTACCATGGCCAACTTGCTATCACAACATTAAATTCTCCATTTCACTGGTATATTTCCCTGGTAAGAATGGAGAATTTAATGTTGTGACGGCAAGTTGGCCATGGTAGCTCAATGGTTCAGAGCGACTCGATGGAAACCAGGAGATCCATGGTTCAAATCCTGGCCATGGCATTGAATTTTTTATGTTGACTCTATCAAAGACCTTAGCCTTTATACGGCTAGTGTGAAGAAATGATTAATTTCCATCAATTAACTAAAATATTAAAAGTTAAATGATGAAGCCTGGGACTCAAATACTTACGATAGTAAGTCACCACAAACGGTGTATCTCAAATGTGAGAGCCCCTAGTGGTCTGCCAGGGAAATATACGAGTCAAATGGAGAATTTAATGTCATGACGGCACGTTGGCCATTTTAGCTCAATGGGTTAGAGCAACTGGACGGAAACCAGGAGATCCGTGGTTCAAATCCCGGCCATGGCATTGAATTTTTCATGTTGACTCTATCTATCAATAACTCTGTTCTTCAAAGTATAAACTTGAAAGAAGCGTAGGGACAATGAAGCACAAATTAGCACAAAAGTGAATCGACCATATTTAAGTTATGGTTATAATTTAAATGACAATTAAGACCATATGGCAATTTAAACCATTCACAGTGTGAGTAAAGCAATGTGTCAATATCTTTTCGATTCACTTTTGTGCTAACTCTGTTCTTGTTTTTCCAGATGAAGATCAATTTCTATGCTGACAGTTTTGATTTCCTGTTATGTGCTTTAATAGTTCTAGTTCTGGATTAATGTTATGATTTTACTTTCAAAAATGAGTGGCAACTGTTGATATTTCTAGGTATTTGTGTTTTATACATCTACAATGATTGTGTTTAATATTTTTGAAGATTTATTGTTGGCAGTAAAAAGGGGATGAGTGGCAGTGAAGCAAACCACCAACATGGCGCATTGGACTGGAGCAACAGTGTGACCAAACTTCAGGTAGCTAAGAGTTCTAAGAGACTTTTTGTGAATGATGTGACCACCAGTGGGTCAAACTGTCAGCAGAACAGTATGCAGTCAGAAGAGGGGGACTATGAAGATATCTCTGATGGGGATAATGTGAGTGTTTGTTCTTAATTGCAAAGTTACTCTTTTCATAATAACAATCCTTAAAGTTTGACCTTAAGTTCAGTGATTACGTTTGGAATAAACTCTGGATCTTCCTCTAACATCAACTTTAACTGCATGTTACCTCCATTGCAGCGGTAGGTGATACTGAACATGTCCGAACTTGCTTGGTTCTCACAGGCAGGAACCAGGAGTACCAACAATGAAATTACTACGGCGTGTTTGTTTCACATTAAGCTAACAGAATATAATGTGATGGAATTTTAGTGCGAAAAATTATGACCGTAAAAAAATTATGATCATTCTTTATTGAACAGCCCTTGTACGTGATGCAGAAAGTCTTCTTTTACTGCAGATGTTTTTCAATTTTGCTCAAAAAATTGAGGTTAGTCCTTGCATGAATGGGTGCATGTTGTTGCAGGACATCGGTGGACACTCCAACCCCAAGTTTACCTGTACGCAATGCCCTCAAGTATTTACAAGTATGGGAGCACTTCACGTTCACTCATTCGTGGAGCATGACTCTGGTGCAGAAACAATAGATGAGGGATCGGCACAGTGCACTAGAAGTGTGGATTCTGGATTAATCATACCAAGTCATTTTCGCAAGTGGCTTAAGGCTTTGTGCTCTTACGAAGATGCCAGTTTGTTTGGGTCTGCCACAAAGAGGCCTACGTTTGAGCAACATGTCAAAACAAGCGGAGGATATCTGACTCTGATGTGTGGTGTGAACAATGATGAGCAGGCAAGAAATGAGTGTCGTGAAACAATTGCTCAAGGTGTTGTGGACAGTGAGAGAGTGCAAAACAGTCCCATATCAGGTGGAGAAAGTGCCAAATGTGATGTAAGTGCCAGTAGCAGACAGTATGCTGACAGTGATGCTGGCAATCCTCAGGCAAAACTGAACTGTGATCTCCAAGCAGCAGTGCAATCAGGCCAAGAGTCTTATCATAAGTTATGTAAATACTTTGTTTGTTTGCTTTTCAGTTATATAGCACGTTTTACTCTTGAAACATATTCCTACGAGGGTGGGTCAAAAAGTAATGCCTTCTATTTTTTTTTCTCTCTTTTAATTGCCAAGAAAATTGATTCCAATTTACATAGCTTGAAAACTACAACATTGACGATTAATTTGTCACTATTCAATATAACCTCCGTCCTTTTCCAGTTTTGGTCCACCTTTTAACTAGGGCATGTATTCCAGTGTGGTAAAACATACGGACTTGCTTCCTAAGCCATTGATGCACGGAGGTTTTCACAGCCTCCTCATCTTCAAAATGAATCCCACGATGAGCTTCCTTTAGTGGCCCGAACAAATGGAAGTCTGATGGTGCCAGGTCAGGGCTGTATGGGGGGTGAGGTAAGACTTGCCATCCCAATTTCTCAATTTCTGCAGTGGTGTAACGGCTGCTGTGTGGTCTTGCATTGTCATGCAAAAGAAGAACATCCGCCATAATTTTTGTTGGACGAACTCGGTGAAGACGTGCTTTCAGCTTTCTGAGAGTTCTGACGTATTGGACAGAATTTATTGTGTATCCCGGCTCCAGAAAATCAATCATAAGCACACCCTCTGCATCCCAAAACACTGTTGCCATAACTTCCCCTGCCGACCGCTGAGTTTTGAATTTTTTTTTACTTCGGTGACGTGTGATGCCATTCCATTGACTGCCTCTTTGATTCAGGTTCAAAAACATGAACCCATGTTTCGTCTCCAGTAACAATTTTTTCCAGAAACTCCTCTCCCTCCAAATTGAAGCGCTGCAAGTGTTCGGAGGCTATTGTTTTCCTTGTTTCTTTGTTTTGGGCGGTTAACATTCTTGGTACCCAATGTGAGCAAACTTTTGAGTAACTCAGTTGTTGAATAATCGTCATCACACTGCCTTTACTGAAGGAGGTAATGCAACACAATTCACCTGTTGTTACCCAGTGATTACCACGAATGATGTCATCGACTTGCTGAATGTTGCATGGAGTCACTGCAGTCACTGGTCTGCCGCTTTGCTTTTCATCTCCCAATGGTGTTTGCCCTTCAGCTTCGTTACAGTGATGAACCCATCATTTAACAGTGCTGACATCCACTGTTGCATCACCATACACATTTTTTAGCCTTTTGTGAATGCGAATTGGCATTTCAGCTTCCGCAGTCAAAAATTTAATCACAGAACACTGTCTAATACAAATGTTGATGTCAGCCATTTTGCAAAAGGATGCAGTGCTGCCACCTGTTGACTTAGGAAGTTACTACTGCAGGGGATTGGAGAAGAACATTTGAGGAACTGCGCCAAATTCAAAGTTTTCACATAACTTACTTATTTAAGGAGAAAAAAAAATAGGAGGCATTACTTTTTGACCCACCCTCGTATATTGGCAATGGTGATTTTTCTGTGAATTTACATTTAATGGAAATTAATTGTTCTTTCACACTGGCTGTGTGAAGGCTAAAGTATGGAAAGGTAGAGTCAGACTGAAAAATTCAATGCCATAGCCGGGATTTGAACCACGAATCTTCTGGCCTCCATCCAGCCTTTTAACCATTGAGCTACTATGGCCAATGTGCTGACATGATATTAAATTCTCCCGGTAAACCACTAGGAGTTCTCATAAACATCAGACAACTACCTTAATGGTGACTTACAAAGTGTAAGTACTTTAAGGCCCGTGTTTTATAGTTAACCACTATTAGGTCAATTAATGGAAATTAATTGTTGTTTCTCACTGGCCGTGTGAAGACTAAAGTATGGAAAGATAGAGTCAGGCTGAAAAATTCAAAGCCATAGCCATGAATTGTTTATGAGAACTCCTAAATGATTTACCGGGAAAAACACGAGTCAGTTGGAGAATTTACTGTCATGTTGGCACATTGGTTAGAGTGGCTGGACGGAGACCAGAAGATCCGTGGTTGAAATCCCGGCTATGGCATTGAATTTTTCAGTCTGACTCTACCTTTCTTTACTACATTTGTTCACACACACATTCTCACCCTCATCCATACCTCTGGACTCTGGAAAGGATAGGGAATAATCTTGGCTAGAGGAAATTTTCTACTCCCCAGCCAGGAATTCAACCTGGGTCCACCTCACACAGCAGGTAGGTGCTCTACTCACTGAGTTACAGGGGTAGGCAATTTAACTCTGTGAGTTGGTTAAAATGCAAATCATTCCATTGTTATTTTAATGCATTCTTAGAGTAGGATAGGATAGAATTCTATGGAGGTGATTCAGCGTGTCAATCAGATTGATGTTTTGTACCTATGCAAGTGGGGCATGCCCGGGAGAAAGGATGAGGCAAGGAGGGCAACTAATTTCAAGGAGTCACGGCATGCAAATGGCAGGTTCCCTACCATTTATCAAAGTGAAACTCCCCGGCAGTCCAGTAAAACCGGCATGCCACCTACCATGGGCTGAAACAATCTACCAGGCTGGCTCGGAGACAGGAGGCTGCCATGCTGGAGCTTGGAAACGTCTGTTAGTCTGGTACAACCAGCCTGCCTCCTACTGCAGTTCTGAAATAGACCACTAGGCTTGCTCGTAGACCAGAGACTGTCCTACCAGAGCACGAAGGCATTTACGAGGAGCATATCATCCTGCCATGCAGCACTGTGATATAGTAGCTGCGTTCATTCCATCCCATGCGGCATCAAAGCTTTCACTGCTAACCACACCTCCTCACATGTAAGCAATTATAAGGGTCTTCCAACCTTAAACAAATGGGGTGGTCCTTCTCAATACCTTCACCAAGTTAAAGCGCTGCTGCAATATTTTTCTTGTGTCCTTAGAACTGCCGTACCTTGTATTAGCTTAGACTGTGCAAACATGTGTGTTAATTAAGCTTATATTTATAGAAGTTCCATAGCGTTTTTCTTAGTGTAGTCAGTGTAGTTTTATACATTAGTGTTTAATAGTTATTGGCATTTAGCACTTGCGTAATTTAATTAAGATGTGGAGACCATGGGAATTGAATCTAACATGGATATGCTAACATGGAGTGAGTGAGTGTGTGGTGTTTTAGGGCCCGTCGACAACAAGGTCATTTGGGTCTGCTAACATGGATTTCCATTCATACTGGTAATATAATTCTTTAGTTTTTCTTGTTTTTTTTGTTTTTTTTTGTTTACTTTTGAAAATTTACTGCTTTGTTAAATCAACTGAAATTCACCACCTGTAGCTACCATAGAATAAAGGAAAATGTTTTAGGATAAATCGGCTAACGATTGCAATAAACAAAGCTCTAATGTGCAATCTTTGCTTATAAATTATTATTAACTACCAGAATATGCAAAGTGCTTCATAAGTGCTCTTCATAATGAATGAAAATTGTTTAATTTTGACACTACCTTTGAAGAAAACTCAAATTTTAAGTTCATCTAGATACCGACAGAGACACACCCATCACCTTCGAGGAGTTCACCGAACCAACGTCCATTAGTCGACAACAGCTGATGATGTTAGGAAGATCCTAATGAAACGCGTTCTAGGTAAATACTAGCAATAAGTGGAGCATTGAGTATTAGTTTGACTCAAAATTATATAAAAAGATGTACATACTTATTTTACTTGCAGACAAAATGACTTTTTTCTGTGTTCATACAGGGATACCTTTGGTAATAAAAATATAACTAATGCAGGTTCTAAATATTTTAATGTACTACCAACAGATCTAAAGGAATTAACTGATATAAAACTGTTTAAGAAAGGACTCAAGAAATATCTACTAATACACTGCTTTTACAATTCACAGGAATTTTTAAACAACAGTACTAATTAGTCTTAAACACGTTAACAAATATGTAGTTATGTTACACATTTAAAGTGTCATTTTTGTTCTGAAATGGTTATAACTTGCATAAATTTAGAAGTATCCTACTTTTGTACTTTTCTTCTTTGTTAACTGTTTGTTTTATCAATGATACGCAACAATTATTTGTATTCAATAATATGTACTGTATAACTTACACCTGGTTCTGTGTGCATCATTTTATATTCTTATTACCATCATAATTATTAATTACCATTTATTAATATTGATGTGTCTAGTACCACTAATTGTATCACTATAATTATTTGTATCTTATCCATTATAATTGCTTCTGACGTGATCTTCAATAACACCAACTGTGTATATTGTATGATTGAAATAAACTAATACTAATTGTTTCATTCTATTTTTATTTGCAAATATTATGAAATTACAGAAAGGAAAAAGTGTGTCAGAATAAATTGTTTTGTGTAAACCTTTTTACATTTCTTTTCTATGTAAAGAATCCTGTGTTTGTATATTGACACAGTACACATAGCTACAAAGTACAATGTAGTGATCAAGGAATTTTTCTTTTTCTTATTATAGGAGCTACAGTCCCCTGCTCAAAACAGAAATGCGATGCACAACTTCTCCAGCGCAGGTTTTGTCATGCAGCAGTCATCATCAGAAGCTTCTCAACAGCAGCAGGGCAAAGATAAATGAATTTTATTTAAACATTACATACTACGTGGGGTAAAAGTCTTTTGATCTTTACTGTGTAATTGTTAACTAGTTGTTCGTTCATAAATTACAGAATGAGCTTTCAGATGATACATTTATATACAGCATCTGTTTAATAGCAGGGACCAGTGTTTTATCATTTTAGCCATAATCCCAAATACATGTTTATGCCATAGCTCAGGATTTACTTGCCCCTTTATATAGAGTCAAAAAAATAGGAAGCAAATTATGAGATTGTGCTCAGAAAATAGGAAAAAATATACAAACATTTCTTTGAAAAGAGTCCACAGCACTGACATGTGGGAAAAAAGTAGCAGTTTTCTGTAATTTTGGTAGTTATTCCAAAACAATCCTTATTTAAATATTCCATCCACTGATGCTTCTATTTTGCTGTATATGGAGTCACAAACAAGTTAACTTTGAATTCAGCAACAATACTTAAGCTCCACTTACGTAATCTTCCCCATCATCAGTTATGGTGGTCCACTGGTGTTCATGTGGCTGGTTAATTGAATGTACTATGCCGCTCAACAGTCATAATATCAATGTTTGAAACTTTAGATATGATAGATCAATTTTACCTTCGAAATCTGTTTTTTCAAACTAGTTTCCAAATTACTCTTCGATTTTTTCCTGTGTGTATTTTAAGATAAATTGTTGGTAGTGAGCAAAGAGTAAAGTACAAAAGTGAATCAAGAAGATATTGACACATTGCTTCACTCACACAGTTTTTTCACAGGACATGTTTCAAGAGCTTTTGCTCTCATCATCAGCTGGTACTCGACTAGTGCAAATTGTAGTGGTTTCCTCTTTCTCCGTATCGTCAATAGATGACATGATGTACTTGTCAAAGAATTAAGATTTTTTCCCATACAGAAAGGTCTATGGGGTGATTAACGTATTTTATTAAAGTTGTTTCAATCTTTCGGATGATCAACTTTCCACTAAACAGAGAAGATTATCAAGAAGAATACCTACACATAAAAAAAGTAGCAATGTCCAACGGTTTCAACCCAAATTTAGTGGACAAAACAGTTAACAGACTCAACAAGGCTAAGAAAATAAAAGAAACCACCACCCTAGAACCTACAGGAGCAAAAGAAAAAATTTTTTTTAAAAATTTACCTTCCATCCATCAGCCCATAATAAATTCCAAAAAATCTTCTCAACACACAGCATAATTCGTGCACCTCAAAATAGATTTAATATCAGAAATTTGTTAAACTGCCACCCCCAAAAATTCAATTATTACCAAAGAAAAATCAGGAATCTATGAGATCAAATGTGAAACTTGCCCTAAAATTTATATAGGAAAAACAAAAAGAAATATTGACATCAGAACTAAAGAACATATAAGAAACATTAAAAATGGTGAAACAGAAAAATCAGCAGTGGCTTTTCATTTTTTGAATACCAGACATGACATCAACTTGGAAACATCTTTAATAAAATACGTTAATCACCCCATACACCTTTCCGAATGGGAAAAAATCTTCATTAACAAAAATCGTCTTAGAGTCATGAATTTTGAAACTTCACCACCGGACATCTTTGACAAGTACATCATGCCATCTATCGACGATACGGAGAAAGAGGAAACCACTACAACTTGCACTAGTCGAGTTCCAGCTGATGATGAGAGCAAAAGCTCTCGAAACATGTCCTGTGAAAAAACAGTGTGAGTGAAGCAGTGTGTCACTATCTTCTCGATTCACTTTTGTGCTAAGTTGTGCTTCATTGTCTCTACGCTTCTTTCAATTTTATACTTTAAAAGAGTAAAGTCTTTGACTTTTTGAGTCACAGGCATTTTTTTTTCAGTTTAACAGCCAAGAAAACCAAGGTTTTCTGAGCTTCGTTATACTCTTGATTATCCATGGTGATGGAGGGGATGGCTACCAGGGATAAAGCAAAACAGTGGTTAATTTAAAATGCAGAAGTTGTCATTCAACTCAGTATTTTACAGAATATTTCTTTGTTGGCATGATCTTTTTTGTAGCCATGTTTTTTGTTAAACAATATTGTAATGTTTTACCAAAAATAGCCATTTACACTTCGCAAGAACTTTGTCCAAATCTCACTTGTTTCTTCTGGCATAGCAGTTGAACAAAATATGAATGAAGCAGCCCTTCGTGCTTCCATTTCAGTCACTGAGGAGTTTAACACAGGACCTCTCTAATGTCTAGCAGCAGCAGCAGTAGTAGCTACACAATGGATGTCACAACCTCACTCGGAGAATAGCATTTAGTGTCACATCAAGAACAGAACTCACTAACTCACTCACTTAACTGCTGGAATTTCAAGACACTTCTTGGAATTCCAATGTGTAAGGACTATGATACAATGAAATACAAAGTTAATATATTTTGAGTCGAACTAATACTCAATGCTCCACTTATTGCTAGTATTTACCTAAAACACGTTTTGTAAGGATCTTCCTAACATCAACAGCTGTTGTCGACTAATAGATGTTGGTTTGCTGAACTCCTTGGAGGCGATAGGTGCGTCTCTGTTGGTAACTGTCTCTGTCGGTCTCTGTCTGTAGGTAACTCTGTGCATGATTATACAGATGTTGGCCGAAGTGATGGCACATGGGTTTGTATCGGCTATTGCTAGGCAGTGCTCAGTTGTCAGGCACACAGAAGGTGCACAGTTAGAATGGAAGCATATCTTAAAGGAATAGAAAATTCAAAACTGTGACTTAGGACTCTGTGGCATTGTATATTGGTCCAAGAGCTGTGGTATATACATTAACCGACTTCTGTATGATACTCTTTCACACTCAATGTCTACCAAACATATATAATGTAATCTGAAAGTTGATTCTGTCAGTTGGAGCTGTACTGATGTATATCAAAGGTAAAGTGATTTTGATATTACAATCCAAGCTTTCATTGGTTCTGTGGATTAAAATTTGGGCAGTTTCAGAAAGAAGGGTGAAGAAGCTTCATTCATTACTGGATAAATATAAATAAGAGAGGCAAAAGTGGCAGCTGGAATGGAAATAGCTAATAATTTTACTCAGTTGTTTTATGTCTCTACCCAATATCTTTTGTGCACTAAAATCTTGATTTGGAAGCTTCACTACATAAGCCTCCTCAGTCTAAAATGGTTATTTTATTTAGAAAAAAAATGAAAATTTTACTATTTTAACATGCTACGTTTTGAGGATGCAAAGCCCAAGGTTCCTGATTGATCTAAGTTACAAATTAGCTCTAGATTTTTATAAACCAAAAAATGTTGGAAAAATTATCTATAAAATGACATAATAATTGGTTCTGGGTTGCAACCCTCATTTTTCTCAAGTTGACTTTACATGAAAGAAGGTTTGCTGTGGAATCAACAACAAAACAATAATAACAATAATAATAATGCTTGAAACAAGGCACAGATATTGGAAACTCAGCGACATATTCATAGTCAGACTTGGTTCGAATCAACTTACTACTTCCGGTGGACTAACGGTGGATCATCGATTTTGTTATTCATAAACCGGGATTAGCGATAGTCCGAGGACCAAACATGTTGGTCCGGCTCAAATTTTGGTCCGCCTCTGACAGACAGATTAAAAGCGGACTATCTATGTTGACGATAATGAAGTTATGAATGTAGCTGTGGTGCGTAGAATTTGTGAAATAAGACAACGGAGGAAAACTTTTCTACCAAAAATAGAAATTATTGCGAAGTACGACAACCTAAACTTCAAAAGCAGATATAGGTTTAGTAAAGCGAACGCCAGAAAGCTGATAGAAATGATTCGTCCTAACCTGTACGTCAGGGACGATAACCGAGGTCCGAGTATCTCAATTGACACTCAAATCCTAACAGTGCTTTGGTATTATGCAAGTGGAGGATATCAAGACAACACTGCTGACCTGCATCAGTAAGCTGCATTATCAGCAAACTCGTTATAAATTTTCCTCCATGCCTCCTCCTTTCTCATATTTGTATTCGTCGACACGGATTTATTTTCTATAATGTTCATTCTTTTTTGGACTAGAGAAAACATTGGTCTTCCTCTGACCAGTCGATACCACGCTTTTTCATATTATCCATATTCACAGCACACCAAACTTTGTTACCGAACCTCAAGCAGCAGCAGGTTCGTAAGAATGATTAAGAAACAGCTGTGAAACTAGCACAGTGATATATAAACACTGTGGTTTGTTTAGCACTCTATGGGACTCGCGCATGTGCAGAAGAACTTTACTACATTGTGTAACATTTGCTCCGTGCTGGTCCACGGCTTTACTTGGTCCGAGGCTTTTTGTTGTCTATGAATACCAAAAAGTTAGACCGCCTTTGGTCCGGACCAAGTTAGTCAGAAGATAGTCTAAACCAAAGTGATAACTATAAATACGGCCCTCAGAGGGCTTTGATAGAACACATCCAGTAAAGTCAACCCACTACAAGAAAGCAAGCAGGGTCTGAGGAGCGTGAAAGGTTTGAACTGCTTATCTGCTCTGATAGTGGATCTGTGAGAGTACATAAAAGTCACCCATACTGCCAGATGTAATGCTCGTTTCAGTAATTGCAGTGCTAGGTATTATGTATGGGTGAGTTATGTGACAGCACTATGTACTTTAGATAAACCTAGCATCCTTATCCTATCCAGACAGTGAGCATAAACATCATGCGAACCACAAAAGTGATTACATTACACATTCCTCTACATTGCCTTCTTGTGTTGGGTGGACAGTACCTCTGCCTTGTCCCAAGCAACATAAACGACCCTCTCCCATGCAATAGAATTAGGGTTAGAAATTTCTTCTGAGCATCTGTTCAATTACAAAAAATAACCAAAAACTGAGCTTAATTTATTAAAATTAATAAATGGAAAATTATAAATTAATGAATACATGAAGTGCCTACTGCTATACAAATAGAAAAGGTAGGTATAGGAGTAATTACAAGATACAAGATATTTTAGAAAATTAGTTTAAAATATATTTTTTTCATGTTGTTTGAAGAATCTAAAAGGAAAATTTAAGAATTTTTCTTGAAGTAGGGTTTCTTACAAAACTGTAGCATAAATTTTGGAATTCTCAGATTAAAAACAAAATTCAATGCAAATGAAGAGAGGACTTCACAATCTTGCACTTATTAAAGGGAACAGGAAAACCAGATCTCTTTTAATCCCTAGTTTGGGGAAATTCTTAGCTGCTCCCCTCTGCCACTAGCATGTAACTAGTCTTCAGTAAGCGATGAAACACAAATAGAGCACTTGCGAGCAGTGTGTCTGATATGAAAGGTTAGCCAGTTAATTATTATATATGCAAATGTAAATTACCATTGCAGCCGCCCATTTGTCGCATGACAAATTCCCTCTTTTTTCTCCCTTCGCAATATTCAATCACATTATATATTACTTCTTGCATCTGTCAATGTATTAAAACATTATTGTCCAGAAGCCATCAGAATGTTTTTGAATGGTCTGTAACAGTACTTACATGGGGTGTCATAAACCTGTCCAGGAAGGGTGTGGGTACCTTCTGCAATCCCCCTGCGTCTCAGGACCCGGAGACTTTCTCTCCTGTGGAGGACAGTACTGACATGGTGTGTCATAAAGCTGTCCAGGGAGGTTGAATGAACCTTCTGCAATCCCCCTGTGTCTCAGGCCTCGGAGATTATCTCTCCTGTGGAGGACAATACTGACATGGGGTGTCATAAAGCTGTCCAGGGAGGGTGTGGGAACCTTCTGCAATCCCCCTCCGTCTCAGGGCCCGGAGACTTTCTCTCCTGTAGAGTACAGTACTGACATGGGTTGTCATAAACCTGTCCAGGGAGGGTGTGTGAACCTTCTGCAATCCCCCTGCGTCTCAGGCCCGGGAGACTTTCTCTCCTGTGGAGGACAGTAATTGCTTCTGAACAGAGTGTACACACACTAACTCGCTGTGGATGTGTGATAGGCTTGCACAAACATCTCTGTTGGTTAACATTCCTTCTGGTATGTCTCCATACTTTTCCGTGTAGTACATTTACTGTTTTCACAACTTAACCATTCAAGGCTAATGAATGAAAGACCCAAGCAATATATTTTCTAAAATGTTACCCATGGTGAATCAATGTGATGTCGATTTAAAAGATATTTTTTGTGGAGAGTTTTATTTCAGCATTATACAAGAAGTTGAAATCCTGGTTAGGTTTAAACTATACATTTAATTTTACTTGGCATTATAAACTTTCATCTTCACTTTAACTTGACTGAAACTTGTCTACTGCTGTATTGTAAGACAGCAGATATTGGGGAGGTATTTGAGGAATCGCTTAATGTTGATGTTATTCAGGTAATTGAAAGACCTCAGAGACTCAGAATTTTCATAAAAAGATCTCATCACTTTCAGATGCGGAATGATCATGAATTTTTAAACAGGTTGAGACTTACAAAACAGATTGAAACCAGATACAGAATGCATGCTAAAGTATAAACTATAAAATCATGTATTTTATTACTGGATTTGTATTAAAATAAAAATATATACTTGAAAAGTAAGCATAAACAAATAAGCTAGGGACCACAAAATGCAATTAGTCCATGCATCATGTAAACATACTGTCGCTAACACATTATTGATTCCAGGCAGCACGGGCAACGAGATCAAAGAGACGGGCAGTGCAGTGCTCAGATTAAAGCTCGCTGAAACTGTGGGGGGAAGGAGACAAATTTCTAGAAATTGTACTTTGTGGGTTCGTAGAATTAAAAGTCCAGGTTACAAACACCAAAAATTGCTCTTTATTTCCGTAGAAACATAATTACGTCACATACACATACAAATTACAAGGTCATCAACCACAAAAGATTTCACTTTTGCAGCTGTTCACGCGCATGCATGCAGTTACCGACTCACTCACTTTGGCGGGCAGCAGCTCCCTTTTTATAGATTACTCACTATCCGGAATTGTATTGTATTTATTTCATCCTTTGGAACATAATACATATGTTATAGGACACGTCAGTTCAAGATACAAAGATAAATATAAAAAGTTACATAAGACTAAAAACTGTAACAGATACAGGATCCAACAAAAGTCTAAAGTAGAAAAGGAAATAAAAACAAAATATATAAAGACCATAGAGAAATGCTATATAAAAGTAATTGCTCACAAATGTGGAGTTTACTCTATTTCATGATTTAGGAAATCCTCTACACTATAAAAGTTTCTCTCCATTAAGAAATTAAATAGAGCCTTTTTGAATTTTGGTTTGGACTCAATATTCTTTATAGTCTGTGGTAGTTTATTGAATAAATGTAGACTAGCATATGTGAAGCTACTTTCATACAATTTGGTTCTATGCAAATTGATAAATAGATTGTTCTTTCCGTTGTTTAAGGACTATGATACAATGAAGCACAAAATTGTATTAAGATTTATCGAGATTTAACTGTATTGGAACACCACAGTGAAGCGAAAAATTATTAATTTTTAGATGAGTCGTATTTATTACACATCTGCTTCACTTTCGTACCTATTTTGAGGACATGTTTCGCAAATCATCGTTTGCATCTACGGCTCTTATGCGACTAAAGCTTGATCCAGCGGTGTGGGTAATTCTGCGGTTGCTGCTGCCATCTGTTGACTTAGTGATGAACTTAAATGTGGGATTCTCTTCTGGCAGGATTTCAAAGTTCATTAGTTGGTTTTTATGTTTTTCTATGTATATCCTCTCCCATATGACGACTTCACTGTTTTCGTACGTATTTTAGTAATTCTGTGCTATCTTCAATTTCATGATTTTCAGACCAGAAATAAGCTGCTATTGCGGACTTATCAATATTTTTGTATCTTAAGTGCCTGAAGTGTTCTTTCTTTCTAGTGCCTATGTTTCTTTTTGTCCTCCCTATGTAAATTTCTTCACAGTCTTTACACTTAATCTTGTAAATGCCTGACTTTTCCTCTGGTTTTATCTTATCAGTATTATTACTGTGAAGTAGATTTTTAATGTTGTAATTGTTTTTTGGTGCCAATGTTATATTGTATTTCTTGAATATTTTTTGGAACTTTTTTGTGGCCCAGGGGTGGTAAGTAAATTTAGCAAATCTAATTTCTTGTTTTATTGGTGTGAGAGCTGTGATCTGTTTTAATCTCTTTTGAAGTTTGAATGATTTTAGTTTTTTATCTACAAGGTTTTTTCCATATCCATTTTTAATTGCAGTTTTTAAGATTTGATGGTATCCGTTTTGATATTCTTGCTGGCTGAGAGGTAGATTTACTAATCTGTGTGTGAGACTGTTGATGGTTGCACGTTTGTGTGGAATTGGGTTGAAACTATTTGCTTTGATGTAATTATCTGTGTGTGTTGCTTTTCTATGGATGCCAAATTCTAGTTTTTCATTGCTTTTTTTGATATTAAGGTCTAAAAAAGGTAAGAGTACAGTCCTCTTCAGTTTCCACTGTGAATTGTATGCTGGGTTCTTGCAGGTTGAGTAGTTTCAAAGCATCATCTATTTGTTTGTAGGGCACTATTGCAAAGATGTCGTCTACATATCTGTACCATGTTTTAAACATATGAGGGATGGCTTTAGTTATATGTGTTTCGAAAAAGCTCATGTATAGATTGGCCAAAAATGGTGATAGCGGGCATCCCATAGCTAGTCCTGAAATTTGTTTATAATATTTTCCATCGAAGACAAAATAATTTTGATGTATACATATTTCAGTCATTGCCAAATATTCTTCTATTGCATTGGCATCTAGGTTTATAGAATTTAGCCATTTTTTCAGTTGAATCAAAAGTTTGTCTAATGGAATGCTAGGGAAGAGGGAGCGGACATCAAAGGATACTAAAGTGTCATGAGGTTTTAGTTTAAGATTTTGAATTTTTTCTACCAGGTCTAAAGAGTTTTTTATGCTCAGAGTATGGAATTGTGGAAAGGACTGAAATTTTTTGGATAGCCATTTTGCCAGAAGGTAAGTAGGAGTGTCTATATTATTTACAATGGGTCTCATGGGTATGTTGGGTTTGTGTATTTTAGGCAAACCATATAGTCTTGCAAGGGTAGGGTTGTCCGGTTTGATAGTTTTTTGTTCTGTAGTTGTTAAAATTTTACTATTAATGATGGATTTTTGTACATCTTTTATGCATCGGTTGAGTGGATTAGAATCTATTTCCTGGAATTCTTTTTGTTGTGGTAACTCTAACATTTTTTCTTTGTATGTAGCTGTATCTAAGATTACTATTTTGTTCCCTTTATCAGCCCTTGAGAAGATTACATCCTTTTTCCTTAAAGATTTAATTATCTGAATTTGTTTCAAATGTTTTCCTGGCTTTTTATTTATTAAGTTTTCCAATATAGGAGCTGATTTTTTCCTAATTACATTTTTGTCCATGGTTTCCAAGCCTTCTACTGCTAATTCTATATCTGCAATGAATTCATCTGGGTTGCTGGAGTATGTTATACATGTTTTTAGGCCTTGGTTAAGCACATCTATTTCTTCATTGTTAAAACTTTGCTTTGAGAGATTAATTACATTGTCTATGGATGTGTTCTTTGCTGAAATTTTGTTATGTTTTGGTTGCCAATGATTATGATTATGTTTTAGTTTCTTCTTTTGACGATAAACTTTCCCTTTGACTTTATAATTTATATGTTCATATGATTTGGTTTCTAAATGGTCCCATGCTGTGTTTCCTAGTAATTTTACAAGTTTCAAGTGTAGGTTGTACAATGAGAGGTCTATATTAGTTAGTTTTCTGTAGTGATTTGCTAACTAATATAGACCTCTCATTGTACAACCTACACTTGAAACTTGTAAAATTACTAGGAAACACAGCATGGGACCATTTAGAAACCAAATCATATGAACATATAAATTATAAAGTCAAAGGGAAAGTTTATCGTCAAAAGAAGAAACTAAAACATAATCATAATCATTGGCAACCAAAACATAACAAAATTTCAGCAAAGAACACATCCATAGACAATGTAATTAATCTCTCAAAGCAAAGTTTTAACAATGAAGAAATAGATGTGCTTAACCAAGGCCTAAAAACATGTATAACATACTCCAGTAACCCAGATGAATTCATTGCAGATATAGAATTAGCAGTAGAAGGCTTGGAAACCATGGACAAAAATATAATTAGGAAAAAATCAGCTCCTATATTGGAAAACTTAATAAATAAAAAGCCAGGAAAACATTTGAAACAAATTCAGATAATTAAATCTTTAAGGAAAAAGGATGTAATCTTCTCAAGGGCTGATAAAGGGAACAAAATAGTAATCTTAGATACAGCTACATACAAAGAAAAAATGTTAGAGTTACTACAACAAAAAGAATTCCAGGAAATAGATTCTAATCCACTCAACCGATGCATAAAAGATGTACAAAAAACCATCATTAATAGTAAAATTTTAACAACTACAGAACAAAAAACTATCAAACCGGACAACCCTACCCTTGCAAGACTATATGGTTTGCCTAAAATACACAAACCCAACATACCCATGAGACCCATTGTAAATAATATAGACACTCCTACTTACCTTCTGGCAAAATGGCTATCCAAAAAATTTCAGTCCTTTCCACAATTCCATACTCTGAGCATAAAAAACTCTTTAGACCTGGTAGAAAAAATTCAAAATCTTAAACTAAAACCTCATGACACTTTAGTATCCTTTGATGTCCGCTCCCTCTTCCCTAGCATTCCATTAGACAAACTTTTGATTCAACTGAAAAAATGGCTAAATTCTATAAACCTAGATGCCAATGCAATAGAAGAATATTTGGCAATGACTGAAATATGTATACATCAAAATTATTTTGTCTTCGATGGAAAATATTATAAACAAATTTCAGGACTAGCTATGGGATGCCCGCTATCACCATTTTTGGCCAATCTATACATGAGCTTTTTCGAAACACATATAACTAAAGCCATCCCTCATATGTTTAAAACATGGTACAGATATGTAGACGACATCTTTGCAATAGTGCCCTACAAACAAATAGATGATGCTTTGAAACTACTCAACCTGCAAGAACCCAGCATACAATTCACAGTGGAAACTGAAGAGGACTGTACTCTACCTTTTTTAGACCTTAATATCAAAAAAAGCAATGAAAAACTAGAATTTGGCATCCATAGAAAAGCAACACACACAGATAATTACATCAAAGCAAATAGTTTCAACCCAATTCCACACAAACGTGCAACCATCAACAGTCTCACACACAGATTAGTAAATCTACCTCTCAGCCAGCAAGAATATCAAAACGAATACCATCAAATCTTAAAAACTGCAATTAAAAATGGATATGGAAAAAACCTTGTAGATAAAAAACTAAAATCATTCAAACTTCAAAAGAGATTAAAACAGATCACAGCTCTCACACCAATAAAACAAGAAATTAGATTTGCTAAATTTACTTACCACCCCTGGGCCACAAAAAAGTTCCAAAAAATATTCAAGAAATACAATATAACATTGGCACCAAAAAACAATTACAACATTAAAAACCTACTTCACAGTAATAATACTGATAAGATAAAACCAGAGGAAAAGTCAGGCATTTACAAGATTAAGTGTAAAGACTGTGAAAAAATTTACATAGGGAGGACAAAAAGAAACATAGGCACTAGAAAGAAAGAACACTTCAGGCACTTAAGATACAAAAATATTGATAAGTCCGCAATAGCAGCTCATTTCTGGTCTGAAAATCATGAAATTGAAGATAGCACAGAATTACTAAAATACGTACGAAAACAGTGAAGTCGTCATATGGGAGAGGATATACATAGAAAAACATAAAAACCAACTAATGAACTTTGAAATCCTGCCAGAAGAGAATCCCACATTTAAGTTCATCACTAAGTCAACAGATGGCAGCAGCAACCGCAGAATTACCCACACCGCTGGATCAAGCTTTAGTCGCATAAGAGCCGTAGATGCAAACGATGATTTGCGAAACATGTCCTCAAAATAGGTACGAAAGTGAAGCAGATGTGTAATAAATACGACTCATCTAAAAATTAATAATTGTATTAAGATTGTTCTTTGCTCTAGTATCATGTGTATGAACTTCTGCATTTGTTTTGAATGAATTTAGGGTTTCTTTCATGTAGTTAAGTGTTTCATATACATACATGGCAAAACTTTAACTTTAAGACTATTTAGATTGCAAAAAAGAGCAATACGTTTGATGGCAGGAATACAGAAAAGAGATACATGTACAAATGCATTTAAAAAACTAAATATTTTAACATTACCTTCATTATATATGTGAATGTATCAAACTTACATTAAAAAGTTATGATCAAAACAAAAATAGTAACATCCACAAACATAACACCAGAACAAAAGATAATTATTTTAGAAACAGACTTACTGGTATCCTAAATAATAAATGCATAGAAAATAGCATCAAATATTTGTATAACCACCTACCGGCTGAAATCAAACAGATAAGAAATGGGAAAACAAAACTAAAGGCTGTCAAAACTTATTTATTACAGAAAGTATTTTACTCCGTGGAAGAATATAAACAGATTAGGTAGAATATGCTATTTACACTTCAAAACTTTGTAAACATGTTTGTAAATAATATTGTATTAATTTTATGTATATACAAATTGACGATCCATGTAAAAAGCTTTACAATAGGAGATAATCAATCAATCAAAGACAAAATTTTAAATTTTCTAAAGTATGGTTTGCAACTAATTTTGCTTGTGACATCAGCCATAATCCGTATTACTTTCTTTTGCATCCTAAACACCTTAATGCTATTTTTTGAATTTTCCCAGAAGATTATCCCATATGTTAATAGACTATGAATGTATGCAAAACATACCACTCTAAGAATATGTTCACTTGACAAATGTTATTGACCTTACTAAGAAGCACATTTTACTAAGTCTGTTAGTGAGGCTATCAATATGCATTTCCCAACTTAAGTTCTCATCAGTAACAAACCCAGAAATTTGTTTATTTTAACATATTTTATCTCATCTTGCCCGAGCTTAATTTGTGGATGAGTAACGTTCTTATTAAGCTTACTATGGAAGCTTATTTCTGCTGTTTTCTCTTTGCTTAACAGTAACAAGTTTTTATTGAACCATTCCTGGATATATTTCAATCTGCTGTCTATAGGTAAATTCACATTATTTTCATTTGCCCCTGTTAAGAAAATACTCGTATCATCCGCCATTTGCCATACTATTTACATTGATTCTCAAACAATCAAGATGGCGCTTGAAAAAAGACGAACTCTCTAGATATCCATCTCCTTCCCCCATCCTTTCAGCGAGCTTTTATCTCTGCATTTCACTGCCCGTCTCTTTGATCTTGTTGCCTGTGCCGCCTCAAATCAACAATGGGTTTGCCACAATACTGTAAATGGGTACATTTAATATGCAGTTAACCTTTTTTTTTTTACAGATGAAAAAATGTATTGCTGTTTATAACAAGTACAATAGTATACACAATTGAAAATTTTTTTAAGATCATAGTCCAGTTAAAAGTAAATAAAGACAATCAATACAATTACAAGTAATAACCGTTAAGTGTTAAAATAATCCATAAAGATGATTGTAATACAAATACATTGATAAAAAGTTACTGTAGGCCAATTACAATATCATTATCATTGAGAAATTCTTCCACATCATAGTAAGCTTTTGATTTAAGAAAATTAGTTAATATATTTTTAAACTTAGGTAATGGAGTAATATTTCCAAAATTTATTGGTAATTTATTGAATAATTTACTGCCAATATAATCAATCTTTCTTTCATATAATTTTAATCTATGTGATTGAGTTATCAAGTTCTGTTTTCCTCTAGTGTTGTAGTTATGAATAGCTGAATATTGAGGCAAATGCCTATTTCATATATACAATATGGATTTTAATATAAAGATACTGGGAAGGGTTAGTATTGAAAGAGTTTTGAATGCTTCCTTACAACGACTAACATTGGCAGATTGGCTATGTATCAGATGGCTCGTTTTTGTAATGCAAAGATTTGTTTGAGATTGGCTTTAGATGTTGATCACCACAGCTCTATGCCATATGCAATAATTGAATGAATGAAAGCGAAATAGACTATCTTGGCAGTTTTAGCTGATACAAATTTTGATATATTACGTAGAACAAAAAGGGCTGATGATAATTTCTTTTCAGTTTTATTAATATGTTCATTCCATGTTAGTTTATTGTCAACTGTTAAACCGAGAACATCCACATTATCGATAGGTAGAATCATATTATTGTCCAAGTATATATATCTGCCTGCGATGCCGTATGTAGTAAACGTGGGCGTTAAACACTACACATTTTTCAAGTATATATGAGGCTCAAAATGAATGGTTTTTTTTGCATTAACCATAATTTAGAGTTATTAAAATATTGAGTTATACTATTTACAATTTCATTCATTTGTATTTCTAGGTTATTAAGGTCTTTATTCTGAAATCCCATCGTCATGTCATCAGCATAGAGATTTAAACTAACATCATTAGGAATTATATTAGCAATGTCATTTATGTACAAAATAAACAGTAGTGGTCCCAAAATGGAGCCCTGAGGAACTCCCGATACAATGTTTTTACTATGGGATGTAAAGATTCCCTGGATAGTAGCTGTACAAGCTTCTATGAACATTAAATGACTTTTGCCTGCCCTTCTGTTGACCTATGAGATTATTCGCCATGGTTAACTTGAAGCAGATATAAAAACAAGGTGTAAAATATAAAAATACATTATATTTAGTATGCATAAATTTTTTATAATTTTTTTATGAACAAAATGCCAAGCAAATTGGCGAGTGTAGCTAAATTGCTACATGTTTTGTTACTGCAAACATTACTGTTCTTTGTGAATGTCATTATTTCAGAACACTAAGTTGGCAGGTCCACCAACAGCATTTAATTAAAACATAGCTTATGTTGGCCATCCTGCTGAAGCCATCAGTGCAATCTATCCTTTATTGGTCCAGTTGCCCTTTATACAAATGGAAATAATAATGGGTAGAGGAAATGATGTGACATTACTAAGTAACATACTTGCAGCTTCACTAAGGATCAGTGCAGGGTCTCTTTTATATAAAACACTGTCTCCTCTGTATAAGAACCTCTTAGAAACCAGTTTCTGTTCATGTATTTTGAAAAAGATTTGTTGTATTTCTCTTGTACATATATTTTGTTATTGTTTTGTCAAGAATGTTGCCAAATAATGTTTAGCAGATAAGAAGAAAACACCTAATAGCTTCCATTATATCCTTACATACCTTCCTGCAGAAATCATTAGTTGCCAAATATTTTATATCCCCTTTAAATGTAACAAAAAGAAGTGAAAACAATTCAAAATAGAGTATGCATTGCTGTGTTCTAAAATTAAAAATTACCACCAAAATGGCTAATTGGAAACTACATTTTCTATTTGTACAGAAAAACAATATATATATATATATATTAAAAAAACTAAATAAGCCATGTTGTTAAATGTAGGATTTTTTACATTTAAATGAGAGATTGCATTATTTCTGTAAATATGACCCATGTTTCCTAGTAGTACAGTTTTAAGATTATATATTATATATATATATGCTATTTAAAACTATAAATAGCATTATTTTGTAAATATGTATTACTGAGAGAAGTTTTTTGAGAAAATGTGGCACACAACAGTTCGCTTATAAACCACACAGAGAGAGAGAAAAAAAAAACTTTTACAGAAATGTGGAGCACTTTTCTTTCTTTTAAAACTCTTCCACATTTCTTTTTTTTTTTTTTTTTTTTTTTTTACATTCTGGCATAAAAATTGTTAAACTTTATGTAAAGTATCTTTATAAGAATAAAAAAGAATTTGTGGAATGCTGATTAGAGGCGGGGAAAAAAATTACTTTCAGTACCAAATGTTTTAGTTCCAAAAAAAGAAAAAAGTTCCAAAATAGAGTCAAATACATCCACAAGTATTTTATTGTTTGTGCATAACAGTAAAAATACTCTTTTCAATCATTTAAGTGACATATATATATATAAACTCAAGGGATATCCACCACGGCAGATGCTCACAGGGTGAAGACTGACCCCCCCCCCCTCTAATGACCAGGGAGTTACCGAGCTGTCCCGAAAGGGCGCCCAGCGCCTCTGTGGGGCTTTCCAAAGGGCAAGACCTAGAGACTAACAAGCCCCCCCCCCCATCTGGTCCTGTGGACTCAAGACGGGATGGAAGTGGATACGCCACTTATGCACGCCAACTCCAAAATGGGAAGGCTACTGATATGACCTCGGTAGGGCCACTTGGTGATCTAGCACACCTTCTACTAGCTATGCTGGCTAGTACGCAGGAATATTATGGCTTCCCTCAACCCCGTCCGGAGACGTACCCGATCTTCCACGGGTATCGGGAAACACTGCCCTCTCGAGTCCAACCCAATCTGAACAACTCCCAATCAGGGAGGAGCTCGAATGTTCGGCCCGAGGTTCCTCTAGTAACGTCAGAGGTACCACGAGTGCTAAGGGTTCGCAATGCCTTCATCACGGCAGCTGAAGGGGCGGATCCCCTCCCCTACGGGAATTTAACTGACAGGGATTCTTTAGCATTTAGTCATCATTCTTTTTGCCTAACGAATATTGCTAGATTAGCTACAAAATAAGAATAAACATGGGTTGAGCTAATACGGTTATCATAATCTCTTGGCGTTGCCAGTTCCAGAGCTAGCGAGCAACAGAGATGGAAGATCTTTGTCTCAACCTAGCAAGTATCATATAGATGCTGAGATGTACAGTGATACAATGCTGACAGAGAAGTTCGCTTAATATTTCAGCATGTGTGTGAGAACATACACAATGATTATCACAGAAACTGAACCTTAAAACCTTGAACTGGAGAACAGTTTGCTTACGTAGCTATCGTTCATATGCACACAAAACAAAATGATTCAAATTAGATGCATTCTATGAAATAAGATGTTTGCTACAGCGAAACAAAATAGTGACATTTCAACGATTTCTGAATATAGTTTCTAATTTAATGTCATTTGTATACTGTCTGTAATGGACTTTAAACCAAGTTTTATTTCATTAAAATACTTAATAAATATGGAAGATATGAATGTGTATTTATGAAGCATTTTTACACCATGAATCTCATGTACTAATGTTATGCATTTTGCGCAGAAATTTTACTCTTACAGCAACAATATCGCCTCTTTCAAGCAGAAATTTACGACCATCATTGGTTCTCCTGTATTTGAACCCAAGAGATTTTAGAATATTATGCATAGAAGATACAGAAGCCATATATTCTATTTTCTCCCCTCATTAAGTTGGTCAGCCTTTTGGCAGTTGGATATTCACCCTTGTCATATAAATCATAAATCGTTCTACGTAAAACATACTTTTGAAAATTGTCTAAGTTTTTAGCACATTTTTTTAGCTGCTCGATGTTTCCCTGGAGATCTAAATATGGAAACTTCTCCTAACTTGGTAAACTGCCTTCTTTAACAACGTTCGTCACAGAATGAGCACTCACGTGACAAGCTTGTAACATTAATTTTCGACTCAGAGCGAAATTTGTACTTTAGAAAATGTCTTTAATTTACATCTGTTTGAAAAAGGAATACACATTAACAAGAGTATTTGTAGCCTATTTATGTAAAATCTTATGAGTTGTTTCCGCAGTTACTACTAGGCGCACCAGTACTAGGCTTGCTAAGCGATATATTTACTAACTTTGAAAAGCGCGTGTGCGCTCTTAAAAGATCACCACTTTACTAAATGTAGGGCACAAAATGCAACTGCAGCATAGCACATGTGTGCTTTTCTTCACTGACCAGTTATTAATTCTTTTGTCTGTAGTCAGACACCTTATCTTTCCATATCTCTAAAATCAGATGTGCTACATACATGGGGTTTCGACAGTAATCCTCAGAAAAAATAGCTCTGTAACATGGGAAAAACAAAATTATTCTTTAATTGGTATCTTTAGAGTGTGCAAAGAAATTAGCTGCATACTTCGACAAAGCGAGCCAGTATGCGAGCTTAACTGTACAACGTTGCATGCATCACATTGGCTAGTAGCGATAGAACAGCCATGCCTAGCCCCGCCTTATGTTCATTCCTATTTTGTAGCAGGCGTAGGCAAAAAGATCATACTCTTCTACCTTCATACATTCAGTCATACATATATGAATTTCTAATGTATGCAGAAAAACAAATGACACTGAAATGTTATATAATGGCATTGGTACAACATTGTGTAGCAAATTTATGCTTCTGAAACTTATTGAACATAGGTTGCTGTAAGGATGGCATTATCTTCGCATGCAGTGTGGCAATATTTGTAGGTAGCTCATTCCTTGATCTCAAAGTGTTGTTGCAGAAGGACAGGTCATTCCCCTTAGCGTGTGTTATTGCTCTACCTTGCTGCAGCATCCATTGTCATTGGAGCACTCAAGTTTCTGACATGATACCCTGGCCACCTTCAACCCGGAAGCGATGGATACTCCGGGGCTCTTTCCATAGGGCAATACCTGATTTCTTAAAAAGCCCCCCCCCCCCCCCCCCCCATTGACAACAACATCAAGACAGGATGGAAGTGGATACACCACTTGCGTCAAACCCGCAGGGGAGACTACCGAAAAACCTCGGTGGGGCCGCCTGGTGATCTAGCACACCTTCTACTAGCTTTGCAGACTAATACCCGGGACTTATGAGGCAACCCTCTACCCGCTCCGGGCACCGTAGCCTGGCTGGGGGTACCCAATTCCCCGTGGGTGTCGGGAACACACTGCCCCCGAGTCCAACCCAATCTGAACAACTCCCCAACAGGAGGGGCTCGGTGGTTCGGCCCAAGGTTCCTGTAGCAGCCTCAGAGGTACCACGAGTGCTAAGAGTCCGCAGCACCCACACCACTGCAGCTGAAGGGGACGGATCCCCTCCCCTATGGGATCACAAGGTAATAATGAGGTCTCTGGAGGGCTCTTAGTTAACTGTTTGCAGATTGTGTGCATTGAGAATTACCAAATGATAACCCGAGTATTGTGCAGTGATTTCTGTGTAATGACTAGACTTAGGACTTCTAGGACTCGGGTTGTTGAGTGTGCATGCTGTGAGTATAGGAAGAGGGGCGTGGTTTAACTCCAGTAGTGTACAAGGTTGGCCGCCTTAGGGGTATACAAACATGCTAACAACCTGATTTAATAAAACAATATGTAAATTATGTCACCTTTTTCAGAATCATTCAGTAGAAGTAGATGTATAACAAAACACATATGAATAATAAAGTAAAATAAATTACTTTTGCAATACAAAATAAATGCTTCCTCTTCAATTATTCAACTTATTACAGTATATAAAAACATACATTTTAAACTTTTCGAAGGTGAATCTCCTCCTTCTGTCACTCAAGCAGTATTTGTAGTTTGAAAAAGTTCTCTCGACATCAGATGATGTTACAGGTGAAAACATAAAATACAGCAGATCACATTGCCTTGTAAGCGCTGTTTGCTTATGCGCCTGCAAATGTTCACCATTTTAAAATAGCCTGGGTTTTTATCAAGTACAGTTTTTATTTTCTTTTTTCTTTTATCCATGACAAGTCCAGCAGCTGTTAAGTCTATCTGTTGAGCTAGTTCTTCTATGAGCCCTGTGGCATGAGGCATTTTATTACCTCTCTTTTCTATCTGAACAATGGTTTTGGACAGGTCTGAAAAACTGTAAATCTTCGTGTAATTTGCTTGAAATGAGAGACTGAGCGGCTTGTACTGTGGAACTATGCTCGTTATCTAACATACTAAGAATTTCAGTAACTATGTCGTAATGATCCGCATAATACATACGGATTTAGCCAGGTGCCCAGCGTGTTGTAATCTTCTAAGGAGGTAAAGGGATGTTAGTCGCCAGGAGCTTTCAAAAATATATTTTTTACGTTTGCAATGAACCAGTTTACATCACTGTAACATCTGTGAATTTCCTCGGCTACACGATGGAGTCCGTGCACCAGACAGGTCAAATGTAGCATGTTGGGATACATGTTCTGAAGCTCCTTGCCTGCTTTTATCATATAACTTGCAGTGTCGTGATGAAAACGAGTACATTATCTACATTTATTCCTTCTGGATACAACAGCGTCATGATTGTTTTAAATATGTCTGCAATTATCACATGGTTCACCTTTTCACTAATTTCTGTCATTAATAAAAATGTTTCTCCTGATTTGCCTGACAATAGCGTTCCCAAGACGACATTTGTAACACACCTTCCAACAGCAACTTCGGTTTCATCAATTGAAATCCTCATTTTATTTTCGCCTATTCTTTTTCGTATTTGCGATATGACATCATTATAACATTGTGGTAATTCTCGATTAAGTAAAGTTGTTTGAGTAGGAGGATCTCGTTTAGTATACTTTTGTACAAAGTGCTTAAAATGTGTATTTTCTACTGTGTGCATCGGTATATTTGCACACAACATCATCTTACACAAGTCCTGAAAAATTAGGACTGAGACAGTGAAGTTGCACTTGATAGTTCCTCGACCTCTGTTCTTGCTAAAATCCTTGCTTGATGGTTCTTAGTGTTGCAGTGCTGTCTCAGCCATTTGGGTTTAGTGCGCTTAATTTCTACATAGCATATCTTGCATTGATTATTTTCTCCCTTCTGTGTGAAAATATCACCTCTTGCTAACTCTTCGTCCAACGTGCGTTAACGTTCTTCTGACATTTATATTCTTCACTATCAGTGAACAAATCACTGTTTCCAAACACTGCCACTCTGCCACTAATGGCAGCGCGTGTGTGTTTGTATGGCCCTGAGCGTTTTGACGCATGACGTAGTAGGTTGTATTACGTTGCATATCATTTAACTGTGTGATCCTGCGGGGGTCCTTAACCCTTTCACTGATATGGACATCATATGACGTCCAAGTTAAAATGCCCCAAACCGATATGGATGTGTATAGATGTCCTGCGCATACATGTATTTAATGCTCATTTAACGCCAATTATTTTAATCTTCCTATTTTACAATAAATTTAAATTATTAATTTTTAGATGAGTCGTATTTATTACACATCTGCTTCACTTTCGTACCTAAATGGCCATCAGCGAAGCGGTTAAAGTCCTAATTCTGGTAATGGCATCAGGCTGCTGAAACCTTATGATGGCTTTAATGTGAAAATCATATGTTGCAGACAAAATGTGTAAGGGTAAGGGTATATTAGATGTGAATAAGTCATTTTGTTTTTGTGTGAAAGAAATGTTACAAATGTTAATGTATCAATATAATTGTATGTAGAAGAAAGATGAGAAGTAAATACAAATACTTCATGACCGGAGGGTTACTTCCATATATGGAAATGAAACCACCCTAGTGATTGTCCTAGATGGAAGACTTATTTTGGAACTATATAAATGAATTTATGTTTATTATTTTTTTATTTCCTGCCTCTGAAGCTGATGATAGCCATCTTCCATAGCTTGAGGAATTTATTGATGTATTTGATGGAATGTCATTTGGATTTTGGTGGAGGAAAAAATGTGTTTTGTTTTTAGTGCCAAATAAGTTTTAACAGTGTACAAACTAATGCGATATTAGCTTTAAGCAATTAATTAAAATATAAAGAAATGTTTTAGGGTAGTTGTCATTCACCTGTTGAAATGCAAATCACTGAGAAGTTGATTGCTTGTATCACTTTGTAAAGATACAGGCAACAAGGTACTGTGATATGTTTTGAATATTCATAATAAAATAAAATAATAAATTAATAATAATCTAAAAATGTGGAGCACTTCTTTTATTTTGAGAAGTTTTCCGAGGTTATGTTCAAACACTAAAGATAAAAAATATGTTCAGTTGTTGACATTATCATTGACCCGAAGTGAGAAAAAGCTAGATGGTGATTTTTACAAATGTAAACCTTGTTAATAGTACAAAGATTTGTTAATACCTTTTATTTTTGTGACAATTCTCATTTTTAACATAGAAGTGTTATAGCTGCATATAATCTGGCAGTGGAACATGTTTCGAAGAGAATGTTATACCTACCTGTGTATGTTAAATTATGATAATGTAGAGAATGGAATTGTTGTGTGTATGTGTTGTGGATATTTAAGCTTGTGTTCTTTAAATAAAGTTAGGTGTAAATGTTAACCCTTAACTGACAAAATGCAAGCTATATGCACAAATTAATTCCTTTATCATTATGACAGGTTGCACATACATGAATTAGTGAACTAAAATGGCTTAATATGTTGTTGATTATATACAGACATTGCAAAGTTAGAATTTTTCTATTTTCATACTTTGCTTCTAAATGAGTTACATATAAGTTATGTATATATTTTCTTCAGGATGAAATAGAAATTACTAGGTTTTGGAGGAGCACACTATGTACAAGGAACAAAAAGTTTCTAGTATTTGGAAATAATCCACAAATACCTTCATGAAATATGAGCTGAATCTTTCCTGGCGGCATATATGTTCTAGACGTTCTCGTGCTTCGAGCCAGGTAAGAAGACGTTGTGACATCGATGTTTCTGGAGCGTGCATCTCTCCTATCTTCAGGATGCTGAATGACTTTAGGGATGGGGGCGACCCATATATACACTCCTGGAAATTGAAATAAGAACACCGTGAATTCATTGTCCCAGGAAGGGGAAACTTTATTGACATATTCCTGGGGTCAGATACATCACATGATCACACTGACAGAACCATAGGCACATAGACACAGGCAACAGAGCATGTCCAATGTCGGCACTAGTACCGTGTATATCCACCTTTCGCAGCAATGCAGGCTGCTATTCTACCATGGAGACGATCGTAGAGATGCTCGATGTAGTCCTGTGGAACGGCTTGCCATGCCATTTCCAGCTGGCGCCTCAGTTGGACCAGCGTTCGTGCTGGACGTGCAGACCTCGTGAGACGACGTTTAATCCAGTTCCAAACATGCTCAATGGGGGACAGATCCGGAGATATTGCTGGCCAGGGTAGTTGACTTACACCTTCTAGAGCACGTTGGGTGGCACGGGATACATGCGGACGTGCATTGTCCTGTTGGAACAGCAAGTTCCCTTGCCGGTCTAGGAATGGTAGAATGATGGGTTCGATGACGGTTTGGATGTACCGTGCACTATTCAGTGTCCCCTCGACGATCACCAGAGGTGTACGGCCAGTGTAGGAGATCGCTCCCCACACCATGATGCCGGGTGTTGGCCCTGTGTGCCTCAGTCGTATGCAGTCCTGATTGTGGCGCTCACCTGCACGGCGCCAAACACGCATACGAACATCATTGGCACCAAGACAGAAGCGACTCTCATCGCTGAAGACGACACGTCTCCATTCGTCCCTCCATTCACACCTGTCGCGACACCACTGGAGGCGGGCTGCACGATGTTGGGGCGTGAGCGGAAGACGGCCTAACGGTGCGCGGGACCGTAGCCCAGGTTCATGGAGACGGTTGCGAATGGTCCTCGCCGATACCCCAGGAGCAACAGTGTTCCTAATTTGTTGGGAAGTGGCGGTGCGGTCCCCTACGGCACTGAGTAGATTCCGACGGTCTTGGCGTGCATCCGTACGTCCCTGCGGTCCGGTTCCAGGTCGGCGGGCACGTGCATCTTGCGCCGACCACTGGCGACAACATCGATGAACTGTGGAGACCTCACGCCCCACGTGTTGAGCAATTCGGCGATACGTCCACCCGGCCTCCTGCATGTCCACTACACGCCCTCGCTCAAAGTCCGTCAACTGCACATACGGTTCACGTCCACGCTGTCGCGGCATGCTACCAGTGTTAAAGACTGCGATGGAGCTCAGTATGCCACGGCAAACTGGCTGACACTGACGGCGGCGGTGCCCAAACGCTGTGCAGCTAGCGCCATTCGACGGCCAACACCGCGGTTCCTGGTGTGTCCGCTGTGCAATGCGTGTGATCATTGCTTGTACAGCCCTCTCGTGGTGTCCGGAGCAAGTATGGTGGGTCTGAGACACCGGCGTCAATGTGTTCTTATTTCCATTTCCAGGAGTGTATATACCGGTCACCGAGGTAAATGACGCGGACCAATCAGCGAGCAGGCTCGCGATGGTGTAATGTGGCGGACCTCTCAGAAAACACTGCTGCTCTGGTCGCTGCTCAGTAAGCCAAATCTGTGTTTCCTGAGTCTTTCTTTTTCAAGTTTTAATGCAGGATTCCATGCAGCATGAAATTGTAGCCCAGCATCTTGGTTAAGATTGACTCTGTCTGCCGAGATAGCCAACGTCTCCGTAACTCTGCGCTCCTAGTAGCCACTGCATTTTGCCACAATAATGATGAGACCGAAGCTAGCCCTATAGTCTTGCTGGAAGCAATGTTCTGCCATCCTAGACTTTTCAGGTTGCAACAGTCTGATGCTTCTATCGTGTTCTTTAATTCTGGTAGCTATTGTCCTGCCTGTTTATCCGATGTACAGCACTCGACATTCACATGGAATGCTAAAGTCATTCAGCATCCTGAAGATGGGAGAGATGCACGCTCCCAAAACGTTGATGTCAACATCTTCTTACCTGGCTCGAAGCCCGAGAACGTCTAGAACAAATACCTTCATTTCCACAACTTTTCCTTCAGAATATTTCCTTCCTCAGTGATACACTTCTACCAATGTGTGTAAAATGTATAGAAACAAACATTTCTGGAAACCATTTTTTGAAATAATTTCAGACACTCTTGTATTTGCAGCAACATCTTCAGTGCTTGCAAATCGTCACCCTTTGAAATGATGTTTGTGAAATGGAAAGAAGAAAACTTATGGCTTGTAGGCTCAGGAGAATAATAGAAGATGTTCCAAAGCTGTCACATGATACCTGGTAAAGTAATTTGGTAGTATTATGTGTTTCAAATGGGAAGAGTTCTCACCTGTAGCCAATCAGATGCGTTAGAGCCTTCACCGTTGCCACCTCGTTATCCCCACTCTTTTTATATTTCCCTCTCTCTCTCACACACCGGTGAGTGTTTGTGGCGCTAAATGTAAGGAAATGCAAACTGAATTTTCCAAAGGTTTATTGCAATGCAGTTGTTGAAATCACAATTGCAACATGAATATTCGTATATTACGCAAAAGGTTTAAATATTTAGTTTAAAGTTAATTATAGTTTACGAATTATTTATTTTTCTAATCCAACGAAAATACCAGCGGTGCATCCGTATAGCTATGAATGCTACTTACGTTAAGAGATAATTCGTCATTGTCATTGTCTTCAACGTCTGAGTACTGCAAATTTATGATGATACTTTAGTTAAATGATGAAAATTAATCATTTCTTCACACTAGCTGTATATAGGCTAAGGACGGAAACCAGGAGATCCATGGTTCAAATCCCGGCCATGGAATTGAATTTTTCATGTTGAATCTATCTATATTATGATGATATGTTCCAAAATCTCGTTACGTGCTATTTCTTTCCAAAAGTCTTCTTGTAGTTTTTTTATCTGATATCTCATGCAGTTTTCCCAGTCTTGTGTTCCTTGTCAATTTCTCCGTGAATAAGTCGTTCAACGTCAGTCATTTTAAAAATATTATTTCTGTTTGCAACATAATTTGGGCCCACATTAACTCTATTGGATTGTTCTAGCAGTAGTAAGGGAGGAAAGGCGGATCGCGTCTCTTTGATCCAGCTGATATACTTTTTCATGGAAGAGTAACTGAATAATGCTGCTTTGAACTCTAGAGTAAATAGAGATTACGAACAAATCATAAAGAAAGATATAATGTGACTAGATACGTTCTGCCAGACTAGCAAGAAGTGTATCGTTTCCTCTCATTGAATTTAACAAACACCTTGGCTTATTCAAAGTACATATTTCTTTTACCACGTCATGTCAAATGTTTACGTTTCAGTTCTGAGTAATTTCAAATATACGTACATGCATACATGCCAACCAATAATGATATTCATTACAGTGCTTACATCGCAATGCATTGTTATAATATAGTGGTATCTACTTTATTTATTTGTATTAGGAAAACTATTTGGGCTAAACATATGGGGTGTTTAACAATTATGTTAAATACATTACTCTCTCCTTCCTCATGGATCAGTTCTTGCAAAATCTGAATTTTTGTCTTAGCCCGAATAGTATTTATTAGAGATTGATTAGGTTGGTGCTCGTCACACACCACATAGGGGGAATGCAATACGACAACACCGC
Organism: Mantis religiosa; assembly: GCA_030765055.1. NCBI lineage: Eukaryota > Metazoa > Arthropoda > Insecta > Mantodea > Mantidae > Mantis > Mantis religiosa. The sequence continues at coordinate 52,861 of JAUKNK010000427.1, read as the reverse complement.
AAGACTCTGATTTGTTGTTCACCTAGCATTGCTCAAGGACAAACTCCTTTCCCTTTGAAACTCATAACAGGACTGAATGTCCAGCTTACTGTTGTGCAGAAGTTGCTAGTTTTGTGCCCATTTTTTCAGATGCTTCATTTTCACTGCATTCCTGAGCTGACAAAAGATATCTATGTACATTTCTCTGTTTACGGGGCAACATTCTGGAACAAATTCTTGGTGGATATGCCCCTGAGCATCAAGGAAAACCTCCAGCGTAACTTTCCTTCTCATCTGTTCTGAGGAAATTTTTATTTCCAAGGAGACATTTTGATTTTCCACTCCCTTGACGGTTCATACAAATAATACCAAGATTGATCTGCAGCATTTATGTTCTTAGAAAAAATGCCATCTTGATCAGCCATATGAATTAAGCCTCCACAAGAATGATTAATCTTTCTTAATGTTCAGCTGTAACATTTTTGTGTCAGTAATTAATACCAATTGTGACTTTGTGGGTTTGTAGAATTAAAAGTCCAATTTGCAGAAATTCAAAATGTTCTTTATTTCCATAGAAATACACTTTGGTCCACCCTTACAGTAGCAGAATTACGTCACATACACAATTACAATCTTCCGAGGTCGCCATCTACAAACAAAAGCGTTCACTTTACAAAACATGCTGCAGGTACACGATAACAGTTCCGATTCTCGACTTCCTCATTACGATGTCCCTTGGCAAGTCGCGGCTTCCTTAAATACCTCTACTCATATTACTAGACATTTTTTGAATATTCTGTAACAAACAGGAAATCGAAACTTCCAGTCAGCTAATCTGTCTCTTTATCTTTTTCGGCAAGCTTTTGTCTCTGTGCTATCTTTATCTGTCCCTTTGTGCGCACAAGCCGCGCTATCGCAATAATAGCTTTGTGACACTATTCAAGTTTTTTGAACACTTTGTAAGAAAACTGCAAACTCTGTACAGTTCTCACTGGTGATCCCTAATGGCAAATCACACTCGCTGAATGTTTGCTTCAGCTGCAGTAGAAGGCCAACTGGAGTGCTGGTTGTCTTCGATAGTCATACAGCCTTAAGAAAATTGTTATACCATGCAGAGAGCGGGATTTGTTTGATTGCTACTTTACTATAAGTATCTTGAAGCACTCTTAAGTCTCCAAAAGATATTTAACAAAACATAAAATTTGTTCACGTTCGTGCAGGGTCCACCCTGGAGTTGAAACTCCTCTATAAATCAAGTAGCCACCAGAGCAGCTTCATGGAACTTTTTAGACTCTTCTTTCTAATATGCGGCACAGCGATTTTTTTCTAATTCCTTCACACCTTTTGATGTTTTTATATACAACCATGATTTTTAATATAATTTGTTTACTTTTAGTGCAATTTCGTGTTGGAGGGCATTCTTTTAATGTTATTAATTGTTTGTTTATTTACTTACTGCGTAATGTAGTCATATTGAAGAATTTAGTGCAGCCAAACTATGCTTGTTTCTCCACTGAAAGCAACACTGACAACAGTCTTACTTGTCCCAAAATTACACTATCTAGCAGCCTAAATGTATGAGCTTGCAGACTATCGGATTGGTTCGGCTACTGCTGCGAAGTGTGCATGATGTCAAATGACAACAAGTATACTGCAAGAGGGGAAATTGGTGGTCCCGGTCATGTCAATTAAATCGACAAATGCAAAATAGGATGACGCAAGTTTCATTGTGGGCGCTGCAATTAGACTGTAGAGTGTATTTGCATCCCTCCTGTTGTTGGGGCATATCGTCATCCACACCTCATTCGTTTCCACGTCGATCATTCCCAAGATCCAGTCGCTCTCAGATCTAGCCCACCACCAACCCGATCCAATCACAGGCAGCTCTCCTGCCAGCTCCCGGTACATATACTGCGACCCAAAGAGCAAAAAGCACAGTTGCTTCTTCCAGAGACTTCCGCCAGGACACTCCGATCGCACTGCCACTGAAGATGTCTACCGCAGCCGCAGACGAAACGTCTGGGAAGATGAAGAAGGAGCCCAGTAGACCACGGCCCACAAGCCCGGTTAATACTTTATATTATATTTGTAGTTGGTTTATTGACACTTGTCACTTACTTTTTTATGTTATTGAGGGACTAGTTTCAAAGGCCATTGCCTCCATTTTCAATCTCTCTCCAGCTAGCATCTGTTGTCTGCTTTCCTCTCTCTGGCGGTGGAACTATGAACTTCTTTGTCAAATTATCTACTGGTGAGATTTCAAAGTTCATTACGTGGTTCTTATTTTTCCATATGAATATGTTCTCCCATGTTGTTAGTTTATTTTGGTTTATCACCCCTTTTAATAATTTTGGATTTGGATCAATGTCATGATTTTCATTCCAAAAATGAAATGCTACTGCTGATTTATCTTGTTGCTTCATCTGATGTTTCTAAAGTGCTCCTTGACTCTGGTTTTTAGCTTTATTTTAGTTTGATCTATGTAGCATTTTTCACAATTTTTACAACTTATTTTGTATATTCCAGATTTTATTTTGAATTTAGCAATTTTAAAATTAAATGATCATTAGTAGGTGCCAAGATGATATTTTGTTCCTTGAAGATTGTTTTAAATTTATTAAATGTTTTTGGGTGATATGTGAATGAACTGAATATGCTGTTGCTTTCCTTTTCTTTTGTAAATGTGGTTGCTTCCTTAATGATTTTCTTTAGTTTAGCTTTTCTAATTTTCTTAAGCACCAAACTTGACAAAGAAGTTCATAGTTCCACCACCAGAGAGAGGAGAGCAGACAATAACAGATGCTAGTTTGAGAGAGGTTGAAAATGGAGGCAATGGCCTTTGAAACTAGTCCTTCAATGATATAAAAAAGTAAGTGACAAGTGTCAATAAACCGACTACAAATAGTTTTTATGATTAATTTTGACATCACTGTTACTAAATTCCTCCAAACACACATAGAATTATGCACTTTATATGTCAATTTTGTAATTTAGTGCACTGAAAATTTTATAGATGCTAAATTTCATGTCGTTGCAAAGTTATGCTTTGCTAGAGAGAGAATTTTATGGTTTCCATTTCAGTATTTTTATAAAAGTTGTACACAGTGCATACATTTATGTATAAAGTTATCAGCAGTTGCTATGACATCAGGATTTGACCAACAAATCTGTAGCCTTGTATGATCTTTCTCATAAATGACAGTTGCTACCATAGCGGTTTGGCATAAATCAGGCAACAAATTATTTTATTAAAATTAATGCACCAGATATGTTCAGATTCAGATCATTTGCATGTATCTTTATTCCGTATTGTTGCATTTTCCAAAATCTTACTTCTTGCAAAATTTAGAAAAGGTACAAGCAATACTGATAGTACTTTACTATACAATACAATAGTACTTTACTATCTCACAATCAAACTTTATTTGTGGCTTTACCATATTTCTATGACGACTTAAATGAAAGTCACAGCAATCGTTTCATCTGTATTTAATAGCGTTCTATTTGCCTCAAACCAGGATGCCACTTTCTCTATATTATCACTTATTTTTTCTTGTAGATCTGCTTCCTTGCTTGCATTTATTAGCAGATTCGTATCATCTGCAAACAACACCACTTCAGACTCCTGGACACATATTGGGAGATCATTTATGTACAGCAAGAAAAAAAAGTGGCCCTAACCTAACTTCTTCTGTGTCGATTGACATCTTTTTATACTGAGATGCTCTTTATTGAAGTTACTAATTTCTACTATTTGTGATCGTTGTGACAGATATGATTTAAGGTGTTGGTGTAAGCTACTAAGAGCAACCCTGTAGCATCAAACTGTTGTAATGTCAAGAATGAGTGGCAACTTTCATTATCTGTTTCAAGTGGTATATCATTTGAACTTTTTATAAATTTTGCAGTAATTCTATTATAACATTTTGAGGTTATACTGCAAGCAAGTTGTCACTACACTACTACTGATCGGCTATGAAGAATGGCCTAGTTTTTGCTACTGCACAATTGCATATAAAGTGTCTGGAATATAGAATTATACATCTAAACAGATACTTGTCAGTTAAGGGATAATATCCTGTTAAAAATATGTTGAATCCTAATGTGTAGCAGTCAACTTTAAGATTTCTCAAGCAATGGGATTTAGAACACACTGGATACTGATGCATTAGCCCTGTTTTACACAAATTAAATTTAGCATCTTCCAAAAGAAAAGCAATATTATATATACCAAGATGGAAACAATCATTCACTTCGTGAACAGAGAAAAATTTTAGCTGTTTCATGTATACAAATGTAAATAAGGCTGGAAATGAATTTGCTCAGTGAAATACATGGGTATAGCTTCTCAGTAGAAAACGTGGTGATTGCAACTAGAAAACATGTTATTATATAAAGTTTATTTGTTCATATACATTCCACGGAATCACATGTACTAATTTACTCTAGAGCTGCAATATCTAATGTTCAAACACAATGTGAATGTAAAACGATTGGCTCTTGTTAGACATTTTGCACCACTTTGTAATACTATTTCTTCTAGCTATAATTTGGTGTGGTTTCTTGTTAGAAAAATACAATATAACGTCATTCAAAGGACAAAGAGTGCATACTTGAGAAATGAAGAAAATAATTTTAAAGCTTTCTGAATGTATTGACATGTATACCCTTCAGCTTTTAGGATTCTGAGAAGAAAGAAAAACAATTATTCCTTTCTTTTAAGGATAAATGAGTGATGGAGAGCATTTGTTGAAAGTAATTGTAAGAAATGCAAGGTTTCTTGAGGTTGTGAATAAAATGATGCATTATTGGTATTAAACTCATATATTTATTAATTTATATAAATAATATAATTAGTTTGAATAGTTATAAATAAAAGCATTGTTAACAGTGAAGCTAATTTCATGTATAAAGACTAAAATTGAGTCATACCTTTTAAAACTTGTAACTTCACTCACGTCTTTTTACAAAATCAGGAACATTTTCGAAACTGTTGCAGTTTCATCCTCAGATGATTAGCGACTCATCACAGTTGGTTGTTGTCTGGATCTCTTCTAATTGGCTCCCTCTCTCGGAAGATTCTTTACATAAGTTCAGTAGACCACTCACTGATGGCACATCCAAATTTAGAACACGTGGAATGTTTTTAATAATAAATTTTTTTCCCATGTTGTAAGTTCAAGTTTTGTTGACAATGGTTTTAGTAGTTTTTAGTAGTTTGATCTCCTCTCTGATGTGGCGGTTATCATTCCAGAAATGAAAAGCAACTGCCGATTTTTCTGTTTGTTTATATTTTATGTTCCTACGGTATTCTGTTAATCTAGTTTTTAAATTTCTCTTTGTCAAACCAATATAAAATTTGTCACAGTCTTCACAATTTATTGTACATATACCTGATTTTTGTTAAATAATCCCTTAAAAACACAATCCCACCAGAACAAAAAGCAGGCATACGATGCGGGACCCAAAAGAAACCGGATTTTTGTCATAAAAACTTTATTGATGAACCTTTTTACAAAATTACTTCAGTCACCTTCAAAATACTCTCCATTACATGCGATGCACTTGTCAAGTCTCTTTTCCCACTGTTGGAAGCATGTTTGGAACTCTTCAAGTTTGATATTGTCCAGTGCCCTTTGCGAAACTGTTTTCACCGCCTCCACATTGTCATAACACTCCCCTTTTAGCGTTTTTTTCATTCGCGGAAATACGAAAATGTCACACAGGGTTAGGTCCGGCCAATACGGAGCGTGGGGGATGACAGACCACCTCTGAGATGCCAAATAGTGTGTCACTTGTAAGGCCGTGTGTGCTGGAGCATTGTCGTGATGCAGAAACTAGTCACCTGATAGCCAAAGTTCCGGCTGTTTCCTCCTCACATCCTCTCGCAGACGCCTTAAAACATCCAAGTAAAAGTGCTGGTTAACAGTCTGGCCAGGGGGTACGAATTCCCGATGCACAATTCCACAAACATCAAAAAAGACAATGATCATCATCTTAACATTTGACCTCACTTGCCTTGCTTTTTGTGGTCTGGGAGAGTTGGGAGTCCCCCACTGGCTTGACGCTTGCTTGGTTTCTGGGTCATACCTGTAACACCACCTCTCATACCCTGTAATGACTTTGTTCAAGAAGTTTGGAGCACGTGCAATCTCTGTTTTCAAGTCTTGACACACATTCATGCGGATGGTTTTGTGCTCCTGTGTGAGAAGGCGCGGAACAAATTGAGCAGCAACACGTCTCATGTGCAAATCCTCCCTCAAAATCCGCTGGCACGAGCTCCAACTGATTCCTGTCGCTGCTGAAATTTGGTCAATCGTTTGGTGACGATCCTCGTTGATCTTTTGGCAGACCTTTTCAATGTTCTCCTCATTTCGCGATGTTGAAGGGCGTCCAGAATGAGCCTGGTCTTCAACACATAACTCACCACATTTAAAGCGCCCAAACCACTCGAAAACCTGTGTGCCACTCATAGCATCCTCCTGGAAAGCTTCCTGAAGCATTTGGTGTGTCTCCGTTGCAGCTTTTTTAAGCAGGAAACAAAATTTCACACACACGCTTTGTTCTTTTAAAGTTGTCATAACAACTTTGCAGAGGTAACCCACCAACCGTCAGAGAAACACAATACTACACTTGCACGTTCAGGTCTACATTGACGCCGTCTGCACAACTGTTTCAGGAAGGTCTCTACTAACACCATCTAGCATGAAAACCCTGAACTACGTCTACGAGTGGCAAAGTCTGGTTTCTTTTGGGTCCCCCCTTGTATATAGGATAAATTGTGAATATAAAGAATCTTCCGAGAGAGGGAGCCAATTACAAGAGATCCAGACAACAACCAACTGTGATGAGTCGCTAATCAGCTGAGGATGGAACTGCAACAATTTCGAAAACGTTCCTGATTTTGTAAAAGAATGTGAGTGAAGTTACAAATTATAAAAGTTATGGCTAAATTTTAGTCTTTATACACGAAATTAGCTTTACTATTAACAACGCTTTTATTTAGAACTATTCAAACTAATTGTTCTTTCACACTAACGGTGTGTCTTCCTACTAGGAGGACAAAGTAGGAGAATTTAATGTCATGCTGGCCTGTTGGCCACGGTAGATCAATGGTTAAGATCAGCAGGATGGAGACCAGAAGATCCATGGTTCAAATCCTGGCTATGGCATTGAATTTTTCAGTCTGACTCTAACATTTTAAGATGGTTTGTTCCAACTTAACATGGAACTGAGAAATGCAGATAATAGAGTTGCTTTCTTTGACAATCAATAATTGCATTTAAAGCTTAGTGCCCAATTTCACCAATAGATGTTAAAATCGACATTTAACAAATATAACGTGACAATTGTAACAGCGCTAACAAAGCTGTTAAATTTCTTGCATTTTACCAACCTGTTTTCTGAAAATGTGAACAAACAGGTGTTAACGCCAAGAAACTTGTATGTATTACAGCTATAGAAGGCTATGGATGAGTCGTATTAGTTTCTGAACATAATGTGATGTTCTTTTGTTTTCATTTTCGTCTGTACACAGCTAAAAAGTGGCGGATAAAGAAAATTGTAAACAAAAGCCGTGAAACAAATTTCTCATTGATGGAGAAAGAATTGTTAATTGAATTGGTGACGAAGTATAAGGATATCGTGGAAAATAGGAGGACAGATGCAGTGAATGTAAAAGAGAATAATGTCATGTGGGAAAAATTGGAAACGAATTTAATTCAAATGCATGTGCCATTACTAGAATCACGAAACATCTTTTTCAGCATTACGTCAATTTAAAACGAGGAGCGAAGAAGGACAAGTGACGAGTGACTTGAACATATTCAAGATGGGAGGTGGACAGTGTATTATCCACATAATTCAGTGAATTATAAAATTGCAAAATTATTAATACTTGAAGCAAGGGCGAGATCCGCATATTCCTTTTGATGCATGTTCTAATCGCTCTTATACTTCTGGAGTAATCTTCATAGCAACTTGTTTGGACAGTCTATACCTCTGTAGACAGTTTTTTTCTGATAGCTCCTCAAAATAATTTCTCCCCATAGGCCGTACTCTATTACGAATGCCATTTAGATGGTCTTAAAGATAGCAAATCGACATTAACAGCTGCGTTCACATCTGCCATCTTGACTATTTACAAATTTTAAGTACTTAACAACAGAAATATGGCTTGTTAGTTTAACAAGAGATTTAACACGAGTGTTAAGCAAACACTTGTTGGTGAAATGCAATTTTTGTTATAGCTATTGTTAAACCCCTGTAAAGTCTTAACAGCTGTTGGTGAAATCGGGCATTAGTCAGCTGTTAATTCAACAAGAATGTTATTGCTGTATCATTACTTTTTGTAACTCTTCACATCATAGTCTGCTTGAGTTCATCACAGCAGTAAGATGTGATGTGATGTTTAAGATAAGAATTGTTTTGTAATCAAGGTTAAAAAATGAGACTTATGGGGGATTTGTTATGTATCCCTTTTTTCATCTTTTGAATATATATACATACATGTATTTGAGTATTAATGACTACAACATAAAAGAGGTGCGAAGTTCCATAGAGCCACATTGCAATGAAAGCATGTCAGCTTGTTCTGTTACAGAAGATGGTGGCACTTCTTCACCCATTACTTACCTTAGGTTTTATAGTAAAATTGGTGAATTCTAAAGTGCCAAGGTAAAAAACTTGAGGTTCAGTGGAGCATCGATAATGAGATTGATGTGTGGACTGAAAACAGAGTAATCCATTTGCAGGTATCAATTCATATCATGTGTCATTTTAACTTGTACCACTCCCTCCCTTCCTCCCATATTCTTCACTTGTTTACCTCAAAAATGCCTTTACTGTAAGTAAAACCTTCTATAAAATGCTGTTTAAAGATGTAAATCAGTAACTAGATTATCTAGTGGTGATAAAAATACAATTATGAAAGACTTTGCCTCAGGAAATTCACTGTAGATTTATTTGTAGTTTTTATCCTCTCAATATTCATTATCCCTTTTTCCTTTCAATTTCTTTGTCTTCATAGGGAGAAATATAGAAATACAGTAGAATGGCCGGACTTCCTACATTACTGGGATACATTCTATATTTTTCCCTGTGTCTGGCAAAAAGTTAAAAAATATACTATATTAGCGATTTATCAAACTTACTTAACCCTTTCACCGATATGGACATCATATGACGTCCAAGTTAAAATGCCCCAAACCAATATGGACATGTATAGACATCCTGCACATACATGCATTTAATGCTCATTTAACGCCAATTATTTTAATCTTCCTATTTTACAATAAATTTAAATTAGTTCTATAAGGGATGTATACGTACCCTTAAAGGTTTCTTTTTGAATTGTACACCTCCAAACCTGGATAAACACCCAAGGGCTCATCTGCAGATTCACACCAAATAATATTGGTTTCCTTGCGAACTTCTTTTTCGCAACACACTAGACATTTTTGAAATAGTTGTGACTTTTTTGGTTGTAGGTAGTATCCTTTTAGGAAAGTGTTTTCTCTCAAGTATGAGGGGTGATGTCGTGGTGAATTTCTTACCCCCCAGTATAAAGAGGCCTCTGAGTATTACAGTACTCAATTAGGTTACAAGCTATTTATACGCGCAAGTACAGGTAGATGAATGTGTTGCATGAATTTACAGCTCTGAAAATTACTGAACAATTGTACATGGTTACATTCAGTGGTATAAAAATATTTTTCTTTTACCATTTAACTGTTTTTTGTAGAGAGGGATAGCTGATCCACATCACCCATATTTGACCTGCCATTTCCCCCAAACAATGGAGTAGCTAACATGCCATCTGTAGACCAGGACACGTCACTGCTACCTATATCCTAAACATCTCCTTCATAATCGCACAACAAATCTTCTAGATTTTCTACAGTAATATCAGAAGCCTGTACACATCCTACGCAAGCTAATTTATTTGCTACATTACGGGGATAAGCCATGGTTAACATTGAAATTTAACAATTTCACATGTGCCATTCATTTAGCTCTTGATAGCTATAAGAAATCACTCTGAATACAGAGAGAGTATAAATAACTAAAATACTGAGCAAAAACAGCTCCATAGGCTACCAGAAACTTTGTAATAACAGATCTGTAATAACAGATGCTGACAGGGAGTTTTCTTTCCAGCGTGTGTGTGTAACGCAATATATACTCGATATATACGCAATATATATGATTATTGCTTGGTATAGCATAAACTAAAAGCTAAAACCTTGAACCGGAGGAGTCACTTGCATAGCTATACATACATTCGTTCATATACACACAAAACAAAATGATTCAAATATTAGGCGCGCTCAGCGCAAATAATGGCTTTTGCTACAGTGAAACAAAGTAGTGAAATTTCAACCATTTATTAATGTAGTCTCTACTTTATTGTTACTGTAGATGTATACTGCCTTTGATGGGTTTTAAACCAGTTTTTGTATTGTTTAAATAACTTAATAAATACAGAAGACACAGAAATGTATTTATGATGGATTTTTACAGCATTTAACAATTTAAATGTCTTGTTTTGTTTATTGGGTATCCGTTTCCGGCCCCTGAAGGGTTTATATGGCCATTGGCAAAGCGGTTAAATGACAAATTTCATTCATTTACTTCTTACCACCAGGGCTGTTCAATAAAGAATGATCATAATCTTTTTACGGTCATAATTTTTCGCACTAAAATTGAATCTTATTGTATTCTAATGTGTAAGGACTATGATACAAAGAAGCACAACATTAATATAATTTTGAGTTGAACTAATACTCAATGCTCCATTTATTGCTTGTATTTATCTAGAACGCGTAGATAAGTCAGCTGTTGTCGACTGAACATGATGTCAGCAAGATCCTAACAAAACGAATTATAGGTAAATGCTAGCAATAAGCGGAGCATTGAGTATTAGTTCGACCCAAAATTATATTAATTTTGTGCTTCATTGTATCATAGTCCTTACACATTGGAATTATTATATTCTGTTAGCTTAATATTAAACAAACACACTGTAGCAGTTTCATTGTTGGTACTCCTGGTTCCCGCCTGTGAGAACCAGGCAAGTTCAGACATGTTCAGTATCGCCTACCACTGAAATGGAGCTACCACGCAAGGAACATTATGCGACTTTGAAATTCTGCTTTCGTTTCAACAAATCTTCAGTTGAGGCCTATACAATGTTACAGGAGGCCTATGGAGAGTCTGTTCTTCCCTATAGCACAGCTCAAAGGTGGTTTAAAATGTTTAAAGAGGGGAGACAGTCAATTTCAAAGGAAGGTGGACCCGGTGCTCCAGTTACTGCTCTTATGGAAGAAAACATCAACACTGCTGCTGCCATTGTGAGAGAGGATCGATGAATTACCTTAAGATCACGTTCTGAAATACTGAACATTTCCTTGGGTGCCACCCACACGTTGGTGACAGAAACATTACACATGAGACATGTTTGTGCGCGATGAGTTCCAAGACTGTTGATTCCCGAACAAAGGACATTCGCATGCAGGTCTGCATGTAGTTAAAGGTGAAGTTAGAGGAAGATCTGGACTTTATTTCTAATATAATTACTGCTGATGAAACTTGGCTACATCATTTTGATCCTGAGAGCAAACAGCAAAGCTCAGTGTGAAAATCTCCTTCATCACCAACCCCAAAAAGCAAAAGTGGTTGCTTCTGCTGGGAAAGTTGTGGTCACCTCATGCTTTGATATTCATGGAATGGTTTATCAGCATGTTGTACCTACACACACATCAGTAACTGGACAATACTACAGGGATGTCCTGAAAACATTGCAAGTCCATTTCAGGTGCAAAAGATTGTATTTCCGTGAAGCAGGCTGGATGCTGCACCATGATAATGCGCGGCCAGATATTGCCAATGTTGTTGCTAAATATCTTGCAAAAATCAATGTGAAGTGCATCCCTCACCCTCCCTATAGTCCGGACTTAGCCCCATGTGACTTTTTTCTATTCCCTAACTTGAAGAAATGCCTTCGTGGGAGGCATTATCCATCATCAGAAGCAGTGGTGAAGGCTGCGGAGGCAATTTTGAAGGATCTCTCAAAAAATGGTTTCCAGTATGTCTTTGAAGACTGGCAGAAACGCTGGGACAAGTGCATTGCATTCAGGGGAGACTATTTTGAGAAGGACCATCAAAATTATAAGGATGAGTAAAGGTACATTGTCAAAAAAAATTGTGATCATTCTTTATTGAACAGCCCTCGTATGTACAGTGCCTTATTTTTTTTACTGCTGGCCGGCTGGCAGGCAGTTAGTTCTGCAACAGAAGGCATGCTGCTGCTACATTGAATTGGATTGAATTCAGTTCAATTTATTCATCCGATAAATCTTCATACAAGATTGTGGACACCTCAAAACAGAAATGTTTACAAAATTTGAGTACAAAATTTAAATACAGAAAGTACAAAAAACATGTATAAGAGTAAATGCCAAAATATAATAATATAACTTAACTTTCCAAATACTCTTGAATAGAATAATAACATGCTTCACTTAAAAATTTGTGTAGTTTCAATTTAAAAATATTGTTTTAAATAAAGAGGTAACCTATTGTACAGTTGGGTACCACTATAAGTGAAGGAATGTTTGTATAATGTGGTATTATGACTAATTGCTAGTATGTAAAAGAACTTTGTACACGATGTTCATTTTTATCTGTGGTTTTACCACGCAAAATTTGACGTCATCATTAGCATCGCTGATGGAGCGAGTTTATACACGATTCCCCTAGCGGCTTGCGGATGTACTTGGTGTGTTGACAGCAGCTTTCAGATCTCCTTCTACCAGCAGGTAAATATACTATTTGAGAGGTGGGTCTGCCTGTGTAATATAAAGGTTCATAATTTTGCCTGGAGCATAGATACGATGACTTTTGTAGTTTGTTTTAATGAATGTGAAAACTAAATGACGAATAAATGCAAACAATATCTTGCAATTTGTGTTTCTTTATGAAGATATATAACTTAATATAATTTAATAAAGGAATATCAAATTAATAACAGTATTAGTTTCAAAACATTTTAGTAAAGAAACAGATTTTTTTTGGTGTTTTCAACAGTGCATGTCATATCGAACAATGAATGAATAAATGAATGAATGAATGAAACGGATGATATGGTACTCAAATGAGTCCAGGGTCCCTAGAGCTCAGAGTTACCCGACATTCGTCTTCGTGGGATAAGGAAAAACCCTGGGAAAACCTTATCCAGGTAACTCATCCTTAGCGAGATTCGAACTCGCAACCTCTTGACTGTGAGGTACACACGCTACCTCACACCATGGAGGCGGGCAAGAAGCAGGTTAAATTTATTGGGAGTCGATTAATGGCACCAAACGACACTTACTTTTAAATTTTCCCAGAACTAGTTTCAGAGGCCTTCCCTCTATCATCAGCTGGATATCGACTGGTTCCCCTTGGTGTAGCTGGCAATATTTTGTCATCAGTCTCCTCTGGTGGCAGTTCGAGGAACTTGCTGAACAAATCTTTCTGGGGGATGTCGAAATTGAATACTGTGTTCCTATTTTTTGAAATAAATATTTGTTCCCATGTGGACAGTTCTTCTTTTCCTGTTGTATGTTTTAGTAATTTTGGTTCTGGATTTATGTTGTGGTTTTTTTCCCAAAAATGCATGGCAACTGCTGATTTTTCTAATTGTTTGTATTTTATGTTCCTAAAGTGTTCCTTTGCTCTTGTTTCTAAATTTCTTTTGGTTTTTCCAATAAATTTGACTACAGTCACAGCATTCAATTTAATATATCCCAGATTTTTTGTTAGATGGAATGGCATCTTTGATGTTTGAGCAAATTAGGTTTTTTAAGGAGTAATGGTTCACCGGTGCTAGTTGAATGTTTTGTTTTTTGAAGACTTTTTTGAATTTACCAAAGGCCCATGGATGGTAAGTGAATTTTTTGAAGATCATTTTAGTTTCTGTAACTGAGAGGGTTGTGGTTTCCTTTAGTAGTTTCTTCTTTTTTGCTGAGTTCACTTTTTTGTCTACTAGTGATTTGGGAAAGTCATTTTTCTGTGCTATTTCAATAATTTTGTTGTATTCTATTTTGTATTCTTCTGCTGTGAGAGGGATGTTGACCAGTCTGTGTGCTAAACTATTAAAGATTGCCTGTTTGTGGGATCTTGGATTGTAGCCATTAGCTTTTATGTAGTTGTCTGTCTGTGTTGGTTTTCTGTAAATGCCAAAGTTTATTCTATTTTTATTTCTGATTATTTTTAGATCTAAAAATGGTAAATACTCGTCTTTTTCAACTTCTACAGTGAACTTGATGCTCTATTCTTGAATATTTAAAAGTTTTAGTGCATCACTGATGTGTTTTTTTGGCACTATGGCAAATATGTCATGTACATATCTTTGCCAGAGTTTGAGCATCCATGGGAAACCTTTAGTGATCCTTATTTCTAGTGCACTCATGTACAGATCGGCCAGGAAGGGTGATAAGGGGTTGCCCATTGCTAAACCAGAAGTTTGATGGAAATATTTTGTTTGAAACTGGAATAAATTTTGTTCTATGCATAATTTGGTTAGTTCGATGTAATCTGAAATTTCTAGTGATGACATTCCAAGTGATTTGAGCCATTTTTCTATCAACATTGGGAGTTGTTTAACTGGTATGCTGGGAAACAGTGATTTAACATCAAATGAGACTAGAGTGTCCTCTTCATTTAGTTCAGTATCCTTAATGTGTTCTATAAGTTCATAGGTGTTTTTGATGCTTAGGCTATCAAATTTTGGAAAGGAGTTTTTTTTGGAGATTTGTTCAGCAAGTTCCTCGAACTGCCACCAGAGGAGACTGATGACAAAATATTGCCAGCTACACCAAGGAGAACCAGCCAATGTCCGGCTGATGATAGAGGGAAGGCCTCTGAAACTAGTTCCGGGAAAATTTAAAAGTAAGTGTTATTTAGTGTCATTAATCGACTCCCAATAAACTTAATTTATAAAACAACACTGTTTTCAACACTTCCATGAAACGAAGAAACAGGTTATTTATATAATATAGTATAATATTAACTTATTATATGAAAATTTAACTGTATTGGAACACCACAGTGAAGCGAGCATCCCAATAGACAAACTTTTAATTCAACTTAAGAAATGGCTAACTTCTGTTAATCTAGATGCCAATACAATAGAAGAATATTTGACAATGACTGAAATATGTATACACCAAAATTATTTTGTCTTCAATGGAAAGTATTACAAACAAATTTCAGGACTGGCTATGGGAAGCCCGCTATCACCATTGTTGGCCAATTTATGCATGAGGTTTTTCGAAACACATATAACTAAAGCCTTTCCTCATATTTTTAACACATGGTACAGATACGTAGACGACATCTTTGCAAACAGATAGATGACGCTTTGAAATTACTCAACCTTCAAGAACCCAGCATACAATTCAGAGTGGAAACTGAAGAGGACTGTACTCTACCTTTCTTGGACCTTAAAATTATGAAAAACAATGAAAAACTGGAATTTGGTATTCATAGAAAAGCAACACACACAGATAATTACATCAAAGCAAATACTTTCAACCCAATACCACACAAACATGCCACCATCAACAGTCTCACACACAGATTAGTAAACCTACCCCTCAGCCAGCAAGAATATCAAAAAGAATACCATCAAATCTTAAAAACTGCAATTAAAAATGGATATGGAAAAAGGCTTGTAGATAAAGAACTAAAATCTTTCAAACTTCAAAAAAGATTAAAACAGATCAGTCCTGGACCCCTTGTTATTTTTGTTGTACATAAATGATTTGCCAATTGCCATTAATTCCACAGATGTTATTTTATTTGCAGATGACACTAACATCCTAATAAAAGGAAACAATCAAGAAAGCGTACAGACCAAACTCAATGATAATCTATGTAAACTGCACACATGGTTTCAGACGAATGAACTAATTATAAATAAGGATAAGACATTTGCCATTTCATTCCATACTTGCCAAAATAGAAATGTGGTCAAACCTCCAATAGTATTTGATAAAACAGCCATTAGCTACAATAATGAAACAAAATTTTTGGGATTACATATGAATGAGAACATGAAATGGACCACACATATTCAACATTTAATAAGTAAACTGAGTTCCATTTGTTATTTGCTTAAACTTTTGAAAAGCTTAATACATTTAGCAGCATTGAGAAATATATATTATGGTTACTTACACAGTCAGTTACAATATGGGATAGTGTTCTGGTGGGAAAAGACAGATAGAGTCTTTAAACTTCAAAAAAGAGCAATAAGAATACTAAGTGGAGTGGATAACAGAACATCTTGCAGGCCATTATTCTAAAAACATCAAATATTACCTCTAGCATATATGTATATTTTAGAATTAGTGATCCATGTAAAACAAAGTAAACTACAAATACAAAATTACAAAAATGCCTATATTCACAAGTACAATACACGTCAGAAAGATGACTTTCACATTCAAAGTTGTAGAACGGAAATCTTCAGGTCCAGTGCTGTCAATAAAGGTATAAGATTATACAACAGCCTATCAGAAAATATTAAACAAATGAAGAGCCTTATACGTTTTAAAAAGGGAGTAAAACTCTTTTTACTGCAACATTCATTTTATTCTGTAAATGAGTTTTTAAATGCTAATTAGCTTTAAGTGATTGTAAATAATGACAATAGCCATTAATGTAATTTTTATACTATGACGTGTCTGATATCAATCAAAAGGACAAAATAAATTGAATTTAATTGAATTAAATCATGAAGTAGAGTAAACTCCACATTTGTGAACAATTATTTTTATATAGCATTTCTCAATACGATCACAGCTCTTTCACCAATAAAACAAGAAATTAGATTTGCTAAATTTACTTACTACCCCTGAGCCACAAAAAGGCTCCAAAAAATATTCAAGAAATACAATATAACTTTGGTACCAAAAACAATTATAACATTAAAAACCTACTTAACAATAACAATACTGATAAGATAAAAGCAGAAGAAAAGTCAGGCATTTACAAGATTAAGTGTAAAGACTGTGAAAAAATTTACATAGGGAGGACAAAAAGAAACATAGGCATTAGAAAGAAAGAACATTTTAGGCACTTAAGATACAAAAATAATCATAAGTTCGCAATAGAAGCTCATTTCTGGTCTGAAAATCATTAAATTGAAGATAGCACCAAATTACTAAAATACATACAAAAACATAGTCAACAAGTCATATGGGAGAGAATATATATAAAAAAAACATAAAAACCAACTAATGAACTTTGAAATCCCACCAGAAGAGAATCCCACATATAAATTCATCACAAAATCAACAGATGGCAGCAGCAACTCCAGAACTACCCACACCACTGGATCAAGCTTTAGTCCCATTAGAGCCGATGATGCACACGATGGTTCACGAAACATGTCCTCAATATAGGTACGTAAATGAAGCTGATGTGTAATAAATATGACTCATCTATAATTTAATAATTTACTTAGTATGTTTATTACTTCTAAATTGGGACTGTCACTTTATAGCGTCGTGTGTTTCTCATTTTGCAAGTAACTGAACTTGTATCTTGTAAACGTTTGATTCACCTATTGGTTTTAAGAGACATAAGGATACTAACAAGAAGAAATACATTTTAATTAAGCGTGAGAATGACAAAAAGTTTATATTGTATACTGATAAAACGTAAGACGTTTATGTTGCAAACTAAAGTATGTCATTCCGTTATTTAAGGACTATGATACAATGAAGCACAAAATTAATACAATTTTGAGTCGAACTAATACTCAATGCTCCATTTATTGCTAGTATTTACCTAGAATGCGTTTCGTTAGGATCTTCCTAACATCATCAGCTGTTGTCGACTAATGGATGCCGGTTCAGTGAACTCCTCGGAAGTGATAGTTGCGTCTCTGTCGGTATCTTGATGAACTTAAAATTTGGATTTTCTTCAAAGGTAGTATCGAAATTAAACAATTTACTTTCCTATTTCTTTATAAAGATTTTTTCCCACGTGGTTAATGCAGCTGGACCTTGGACACTTTTTAGTAAGTGAATTTCTCGTTCTATCTCATGATTGTCCTTCCAAAAATGGTGCGCTACCGCCGATTTATCTATTTCTTTATTCCTGATGTTCCTAAAGTGCTCTTTAAGCCTAATGTTCACGTTCCTTTTTGTTTTTCCAATGTAGAATTTGTCACAGTCCTTGCAATTTAACCGGTACACTCCTGATTTTTTGCCTGTGGGTATCTCCTTTGTATTATGTGATTTCAAAAGGTGTTGTACACTAAATTTGTTCGGTGGGGCCAAAGGAATATTGTGTTCCTTGAAGACTTTTTGGAAAAGGTGTGTAGCTCTGGGATGATACGTACATTTTCTGCATGATGTTTCATTGCTAATTGGGGAGAGAGTACTTACTTGTTTGCATCTTAGTTGTCTTTTGTATTTATCTATTTTCTTGTTGACCAATTCAGCAATGATATTATTGTACTCTTTGTTATATTCTATCTTGTTTAAATGTACATTAACCAGCCTGTAAGTTAAACTGTTGATAACAGCATGCTTGTGTTGTCTTGGGTTATATCCATCTGATTTTATGAACTTTTCTGTGTGTGTTTCCTTTCTGTGTATGCCAAATTCAAGTTTATTATGTTTTCTGGTAAGTTTCAAATCTAAGAAAGGGATTTCATTGTTTGTCTCTTTTTCTATGGAGAATTTTATTGCAGGATTTTGTAAATTAAGTAGTTTTAATGCATCATCCACTTGTTTCTCATTTATCATTGCGCAAATGTCATCCACATATCTGTAACAATGCTTAAAATTCGTGGGAATGCCTTTGTGATGTGCGTTTCCAAAAAGCTCATGAAGAGGTCTGCCAAAAATGGGGACAATGGGTTGCCCATAGATAGTCCTGATTTTTGTTTGAATTTTTTTTATTGAATGTAAAAAAAGACTGTTCAATGCAAATATTGGTTAATTGAAGGTATTCCTCTATGACATTTGAAGACTTTTTGGAAAAGGTGTGTAGCTCTGGGATGATACGTAAATTTTTTGTATGAAGTTTCATAACGTCATAGAGGAATACCAAGGACTGTGACAATTTCTACATTGGAAAAACAAAAAGGAACGTGAACATTAGGCTTAAAGAGCACTTAAGGAACATCAGGAATAAAGAAATAGGTAAATCGGCGGTAGCATACCATTTTTGGAAGGAAAATCATGACATAGAACGAGAAATTCACTTACTAAAAAGTGTCCAAGGTCCAGCTGCATTAACCACGTGGGAAAAAATCTTTATAAAGAAATGTGAAAGTAAATTGTTTAATTTCGATACTACCTTTGAAGAAAATCCAAATTTCAAGTTCATTAAGATACCGACAGAGACGCACCTATCACCTCCGAGGAGTTCACTGAACCGGCATCCATTAGTCGACAACAGCTGATGATGTTAGGAAGATCTTAACGAAACACGTTCTAGGTAAATACTAGCAATAAATGGAGCACTGGGTATTAGTTCGACTCAAAATTGTATTAAAGTATGTCAATTTGACGTTACCTGGACACTTGACACAACATTATGCTTCGAGAGACTTCTCTGAATGCCGGATAACGCTGCATAAAATCTTCTATGCAGCGGTTTAAACTATATTTATATGTCACACTAATTTTAATGCCTGCATGAAGGTAGCATTAAATCATGAAGACGCGGTGCTCTGTCTACATATCCACCTTTAGAGTAGAAATGTGCTACTTTACATATGTACTAGAATTATAATAATGATTTCCGTAAAGAGGGGTGAAAGGTGAGGCCGGTTGTATTAGTTATCAGCACAATCACACACAGAGCGTGGTAGTTAGTTACCGTTCTGCAAACATTACCGCTTCTTCTCCATAGAGGGCACTATAATTTGAAGATAGACTCACCAGTCAACTATGACATCATTCTTGCTCAATCGGAGAGCGGGAAATAACGAATAAAAATGAACACTGTGTATATGTATAAACGTGGCAGGTTTATAATTTTCAGTTCCTTAAAAAACACTCTACAGCTCACATGTGCAGGTAGTTCATTATTACTCTTATAGCTCTTTTTCGCATTCGAAATACCTTTTCCAACATATTTGAATTAACCCAAAAGATACCATAATTCAGAAGGGAATGAAAATATGCAAAATATGCCATTCGGACTGTCTTTACGTCTGCTATCATTTTTAATGCTTTTATAGCATTGCACTGCTTACTTAACTTTTTAATCAAATCTTCTATATGCACACTCCATTGAATATTTAAATTCTAGTGCTCAGGTTTATTGCGAAAATTATATTTACAATAATTTCATAACTGTCACAGAAGATGGAGATGATGTCGTTTTGCTTCCACGCATGTCTCACACCTTCAAAGAAAATTTGTGTTGAAATACAGATATGTTGATGATATTTTTGCTGTAGTCTCTCAAAAGCTTTTAACTGACTGCTTAAAACTACTGAATATACAAGATCATCATATAAAATTCACAATGGAATTCAAAGAAAACAGTCATTTGCCTTTCTTGATTTAATGATTATAAGACAAAATGACATTGTAAAACTTGTAATCTACAGAAAACCTACTCTCACAGATAATTACATAAAATGCAACAGTTTCAATCCTCTGTCACATAAATTAGCTGCCCTTAGACGTTTGATCCATAGACTGAACAGCATAACTTTAGATCAGAAACAATACGAGGGGGCGGGCCCAAAAGAAACCGGATTGTTGTCATAAAAACTTTATTAATGAACCTTTTTACAAAATTACTTAAGTCACTTTCAAAATACTCTCAATTACATGTGATGCACTTATCAAGTCTCTTTTCCCACTGTTGGTAGCATGTTTGGAACTCTTCAAGTTTGATATTGTCCAGTGCCCTTTGCGAAGCTGTTTTCACCACCTCCACATCGTCATAACGCTCCCATTTTAGCGTTTTTTTCATTCGTGGAAATAGGAAAAAGTCGCATGGGGCTAGGTCCGGCAAACACGGAGCGTGGGGAACGATAGACCACCTCTGAGATGCCAAATAGTGGGTAACTCGTAAGGCCGTGTGTGCTGTAGCGTTGTCGTGATGCAAAAACCAGTCACCTGATCGCCAAAGTTCCGGGCCAAAGTTTCCTCCTCACATCCTCTCGCAGACGCCTTAAAACATCCAAGTAAAAGTGCTGGTTAACAGTCTGGTCAGGGGGTACAAATTCCCGATGCACAATTCCACGAACATCAAAAAAGACACTGATCATCGTCTTCACATTTGACCTCACTTGCCTTGCTTTTTGTGGTCTGGGAGAGTTGGGAGTCCTCCACTGGCTTGACGCTTGCTTGGTTTCTGGGTCATACCCGTAACACCAACTCTCATCCAAGAAGTTTGGATCATGTGCAATCTCTGTTTTGAACTCCTGACACACATTCATGAGGATGGTTTTGTGCTCCTGTGTGAGAAGGCACAGAACAAATTTAGCAGAAACACGTCATGTGCAAATCCTTCCTCAAAATCCGCTGGCACGAGCTCCAACTGATTCCTGTCGCTGCTGAAATTTGGTCGATCATTTGACGACGATCCTCGTTGATCTTTTGTCGGACCTTTTCAATATTAACCTCATTATGGCATCAAACTAGCACCACAAAACAGATTTTCAATCAAGAAATTGTTAAATAATACCTTAAAAAACACGATCCCACCAGAACAAAAATCAGGCAAATATAGGATAGACTGTGAAGATTGTGACAAATTTTATATTGGTTTGTCAAAGAGAAATTTAAAAACTAGATTAACAGAACACCGTAGGAACATAAAATATAAACAAACAGAAAAATGTTGTTGTTGTTGTTGTTGACTAATGGCACTGGGGATTAGTTGATTTGCATCATTTTCCCCCAATATAAAGCCACAGAAAAATTAGCAGTTACTTTTCATTTCTGGAATGATAACCGCCACATTGGAGAGGAGATCAAACTACTCAAACCATTGTCAACAAAACTTGAACTTACAACATGGGAAAAATGTTTATTATTAAAAACAATCCACATATTCTAAATTTTGATGTGCCATCAGTGAGTGGTCTACTGAACTTATATAAAGAATCTTCCGAGAGAGGGAGCCAATTACAAGAGATCCAGACAACAACCAACTGTGATGAGTCACTAATCAGCTGAGGATGTGACTGCAACAGTTTCGAAAATGTTCCTGATTTTGTAAAAGGATATGAGTGAAGTTACAAATTTTGAAAGGTATGACTCAATTTTAGTCTTTATACATGATATACATTAATTCATCTTCTGAAAGTGCATACTTTCTCTTCTGATATTATCATTGCAATTAATTAGGGAAATTTTTGATGATAGTGTCATTATTAATTCATCTTCTGAATTTGCAGTAATTTCTCTTTTGATATTGTATTTCAGTTCTTCCAACGTATGCACGTTGTTCTGATACACTTTATTTTTTAAGTTCCCCATAAATAAAAATCACATAACGTAGGTTCTGAGGATTGCGGTGGCCCTAGTCCTTTAACGGGAGTTTTAATCGGAAAGACATCGTTTTCCTTCCTTTTGTATCTGCAAATTAATATGCAGTAAAATTATTTATGCATTTGTTTATCTCTGTTGTTATAGATAAGATGGAAATATATGTTCTTATGAAACTAACAATAAATTATAGCCCGCCTCGGTAGCGTATATGGTAGCGTGTCTGCCTCACGTTCAAGAGGTCCCAAGTTCGAATTTCGGTCAGGGTGAGTTACCTGAATAAGGCTTTTCCCGAAGTTTTCCCTTAACCTGAAAGACGAATGTCGGGTAACTCTATGCTCTAAGGACCCTGGACTCATTTAGGAATCATTTCACCCATTCCATTCATCGCCTGATATGACTTAACGTTGGAGGACGTAAATTATTAAAAATAGATAAATTCTATCCAGTGGAGTACTAGAATACATATATCTCATAGTTGCAGGGAAGTACTCCAGGGAAACATTTCATCTGTTTCCGCGATATTTCATTATATGCTTCTGCCTGATATTCAGGAGGAGCAGAATTTGAAGCTCGGTTGGACTAATGTATCTTTACATCTTTTCCTTATTGAGATGAATCTCATTTAAGGGTGCATTTCATTTTTTTTTAGTTTACTCTGAATATGACCTTTCAAATTAGCTTTGAAATTAGGAAAATATCATTCTTCGCTTCAATGAGAAAACAGCTATTTAGGTTATTTTAGGTGTCCAAACTTCATTTAGGCTTTTTGTAGGTGAAATAAGGTTAAAACTTAAAAATCCGGGCGCTAGTTATTAGTATCTAACTAGCTGAGTTACACGCGACTGCTGTACACACTGCTGCATTCTTAGGAGGGGTGCAGTCTGATTAATATGTTTGTACATTAAATGCAATGTCATTTGCGTAATGTGTACGAGCCGCCACTGGATTACTTAGTACTGGAAAAACACCACAAAGTGCACGAGACGTAAAGCAATAAACTCGCAAAGCAAAACTAAGCAAAAGGTTTAAATTACCTTGTGACTGTTGTAGGTGGATGCAAGTCGCTGAAAGGACCCTTGACCGTGACACTATTGGCTGATTAACAGCGATCGTTGACACACTGGAGCGATGTCGATGTCTTAGCAGCTTCATGGTTCACTGCTTGTCTACCTTCTCAGCCAACACAGATCTGTACAAACATAGGTGGCGCTATAAAACAAAAGCTTGACTTCCCTTGCATGATAAGAAACACACACCTTTAGTTTGAATAGTACCGAAATTTGTTCACCTCAGTGCAGTTTCAGAGAAGGTGAATAATGCACAGCTGTGACGTATTACGTGCCTAATAAACGTCAGAACTACTCAATGACTCAGCTTGAACTATGCACTAAAAGCAAATGTACCGGGCAATCCCTTTGGGAATATACAAAAATGTAAACCTGGCGTGTTATATTCATGTGTTTCTTCAACAAAATGTTCTTAGAAGAGCTTCTTTTTCTATTTACTTCATGTTACACTAAATAAATATTTGTAGAAATTGTTTGATTACATATTTCATTGAACTTGAAGTGGTTACACTGCTCGACTCTTAGAGTTCGATCCCGAGGGACTACACCAAGGATGAAGTGGCATCTAGGTGGGTTTTCTCCAGCTTCTCCTATTTCCTCCGCCATTAATTACCTTTCCTTTTATCTACTGCACTGATATTTCATATCATCCACTTCGTCACTCTTATCGGCTGATGCTCAGTCCTAGATATTCTCCCCAGGGGCCTACTAGCGTAGGTACGGGGTTAGTGATCCTGGGGTCCCAAGCCAAATCTCTCGATTGGGTGCCTCTGAGTGGTGAGAGAGCTAATGCTAAACGCCCAAACAACTTTGGTCCACATCCATGATTGACCATAACCGCCCTAATCACAAGTCTGATGGATACCAGTGCGGAAGAGCGCAGGATAACGCTTAACTCCCAGCCCCTGGTTATCATGTAGGACTATGTTCGTATCCGCTGATAAAGGTCAGTCCCGGGAAGGGGTCATTGCATGAGCTGATTCACTCCTGAAGGCGATTGTGTCTCTCTGTTTTTACATTGGGAGGTGAGACCCTGAGGCGAGCAAGGTCCAAGCCAGGACTATCACCTAAGCCGGGGTATCGCCCAGGATGTGAGCACTCCATTGGAGACGTTTGCAATGGTGGAGGGCGTTGTCACTATGGGAACTGATAACAAATAAACAAAAATGTCAAAAACAGTGGAAAAGAAGTAGGCGAATCTTGTGGTCCTTACTATTTGGTTATTATTAGAAATGAGAAAGGCTGGAAATTAAGTACCGTAAACCCGTTTATTATCCAGAAGGGTTTAGATAATATTGCTGGTCCTGTAAAATCATGTATTCGATCTTGCAATGGCACGCTCCTGATCGAAGCTATTTCACCGACACAGACTGCGAACATTTTGAAATTCTACCAGCACACTGAACGGAATGTCCAATGAGGAGATTCAGGAAAACTTGATGGAACAAGGTGTGGCCAATGTAGATATATACAGTCCGGCCGTTGTATTTCCGGCTCTGACGTTTTGCGACTTCAAGAGGTGGAGGGGGAAGGTTAATAGTACCAATATACAGTAATGAGCAATTGAAAACATATCCTCAAAATTATCTTTAGAATGAAAATATAGTACTATATTAATTTCAAAACACGGAAATACAACTTAAAATTTCATTATCATGCAAAATATTTATTACAGCACCACTCTATTCGAATATTTCGTTCACACCTTTCACACACACTACCTGCATCTATTGGTAGTACTGGGAGTCTCTACATCCGGTGTTGTGGTCAGGAAGTTAAATCACCATTGTCGCTGCTAGGCGTGGCTCCTGAACCCAACATCATGTTGCCAGGTTAAATTTGTTTGAGCAACGTGGCTTTGGCTGCTTGCGCTGGTGAACTTTCTCTGGTATATTTTGCGTGCGTGAATTCCGATTTTTAGTGTTTGTAAGTCCTATTATTATCGCTTTTATAATAATATGGCTAATGGTTCGTGAAATATGCAAATACATGAAATATTTAAAATACGCATTGTTCCTCTGCTTGAAATTCCCGCTAAAGAACTGGCAACAGCTTGCTTCCCTCTCTCGAGAAATGTCAGAGCCGGAGATAGAGCGGCCGAACTGTAGAGTCCACCGCAAAGAACGAGGTGAACTGGTGCCCACTCGTACCCTGTTTCTTACCTTTGATCTCCCATAAAGGATTAAGGCAGGGTATGACGCTATTGAATTGAGTCAGTATATACCCAATCCATTGGCCACGCGATTAGTTCTTGTAATGGAGTTCATACCTGCGTTGACTGTGGGGAGGTCAAGCATGACGATACATGTACTTCACCTGCAAAATGTGTCAACTGTAGAGGTAATTACCATGGTAGCTCAGTGGTTAGAGCAACCGGACGAAGACAAGATCTGTGGTTCAAATATAGCAGTCTAGTGCCAAAACCTTGTCCCACACAAATAAGTGTGGAATTTTCAATGTAATACCTCTCTGAAGCCTGA
The DNA here is from genome assembly GCA_030765055.1 of Mantis religiosa. Classification (NCBI taxonomy): domain Eukaryota; kingdom Metazoa; phylum Arthropoda; class Insecta; order Mantodea; family Mantidae; genus Mantis; species Mantis religiosa. The sequence goes on along the minus strand of JAUKNK010000427.1, from coordinate 26,815 downwards.
ATACAGGCGGCCAGCAGTTTTTTGTAATTTACGTCCTCCAACGTTAAGTCATATCGGACGGTGAATGAACTGGGTGAATTGATGCTCAAATGAGTCCAGGGTCCTTGGAGCTTAGAGTTACCCGACATTTGTCTTGAAGGATAAGGGAAAACCCCGGAAAAAACCTTATCCAGGTAATTCACCCTGACCGAGATTCGAACTCGGGACCTCTTAAACGTGAGGTAGACATGCTACCATCTACGCTACCGAGGCGGGCGGGGCCAGCAGTGGAAGCTTGCGTAAACACAGATTAGCGGTACCTATTACGTCACCATTCCTAGTACCGTTCGGCAATACAGCAGTTGACTCTCTTACAGTGGAAATGGTTCAAATCGAGTAAAAGTACAAACACCGCCGCGCGGTCATACACTCACAAACTAGAAAATTAATTTTCAATTTGTTACAGTTTTGAAAAGAAGCGAAACGTGAAGGTCTAATTATTACGTTAAGTAATGCTACATCAACGACAGTGAACGAACTGTGCATAATATGGCGAAAGAGGTTCAAAATTCAAAGTGTACGGGAGAAAAACTTCCATCGTCCATATTGTGACTTTGTGGGTTCGTAGAATTAAAAGCCCAATTTGCCGAAATTCTAAATGTTCTTTATTTCGTAGAAATACACTGTTCAATTCTCACGTAACAACACTGCATTACATATACAACATCAAGTTCGATGACAATAACAAACAGCTCTCGTTACAACAACACTTTACAGCTGTTTACTGCTCGCCTGAATGTTTTACAACTGTCTGCTGGTGTGTCAAAATCTCTTATATATCTGATTCATAAATTCGAGAGGCTTCTGTTACAAATAAGAAAACAACTTTTCTCTGTCAAGGTATCACTAGAACCTTCCAAACGTGAAATCCTATCTGTGTCGGCAAACCCTTTATCTCAGCTATCTCTATTTGCCGGCTCTTTGTGTACCCTAGCCGCGCTATCGTTAACTGCTTATGCAAGCTCTTTATTTCCGTGAAACACTATCCACCGCCTGTTATCTATTTGCGCCGAAACTTTTATGCCCGTTGCCGCGACAATATTCAAAAAGGTTCGAACTCAATAAATTTGAAAAATGTGCTGTGCCCAGAACTTTATACGAGCATAACGAATAGAGTGGAGACATTCCTAAAGTACATAATCTCGTGAATTTTGTAAAGGAGAAGGTCCCTTTTTAAGGTGGGACACATTCTGGAGAATACTTAAAAAGGTGGGATGTCGATTTCGCAAGAAAAAAATATACGTCGTGTTACGTACGTTTTGATGGTCAGTTTGGTCATTTAAGCTTCGAAGTTTGTACACTCTTGGAACGTTTTTCACGTATTTGATCATACTCCTGAAGGGCAAAATGCTAATGTGAAATATGAAACATTTGTCTATTTCGCTAAAGCTGACATAATTAACAAATGTGACTTACCCCATAATGGCACAAATCTATTTAAAATCTGAACTTTGGGGCATAGAGATAATCAGAGCTGTGATAATGGGATAGTAATTACGTTGCAGTAAAGTGCCAGGCTTAATTTGTAACGCAGGTCTGAGTCATACATACATACATACATATATATATATATATATATATATATATATATATATATGTCATTTTAAACTTCACATTACTTGCATGTCTTGTTTACCAGAGTTACTCAAATGGTAGAGAATGCAAAATACAACATTTGTGTATCAAAGTCACCAGCCCGATCTATAATAAATCTGAAATGAATACTAGGTCATAGCACACCTCTGACTCCACCATAGATCTGACGACTAGTGCGACCAATCAGTAAATCATTCCACGAATACACAAGGAAGTCTTAGTTGCAACGTATCCCGGTGAGCATGGCTCAAGGGCGAGGTTTGTTGTGATTTGGCAACATTGTATAACCTTACTCACAATGTGACGAGCCCAGCTAAACATAAACACACGTTTGAGTAGTATAGATATGAGTATTTCAGCACAGTGTAGATGTGATGCTGAAGTCTCCTCTGTGTTATTGATTTAGAAGTCTCCTGTGTGAATATCGAAAGGGAAAAGAAGGGGAGTGTTGGCGTAGTGCCGTTCTCCCCTGTGCAGTGAGGTGGTTGAGGAGGATGTGTGTGTGTGTGTGTGTGTGTGTTTGTGATGTGTGATGGGTGGGTGGGTGGGTAACGGGGTTCCGGGGGTGTTTGAATTAAATGTGTTGATAATAATTCTTCGATGTGTGATCATGATGATGATTATGATTTAAAATGCTCCTGTTTGATATTCGGGTGATGACGTATTGTCGTTCCGCAGGATCGTTTTTTTCGGAGAGGTTGTGGGGTTCTTCGTATCGAAAACGCGTTCGTGAAAAGTTATGTAAACATTCGAGTAGATATGTGTAAGTTAATATATGATGGTTGAAACATTAATCTTTAAGCATAATAGAGTCTTAGGTATACTGAGAAAGGAAGAGTTTGACTGTGCTGAAAGACTCACTGTGGAATATCGAAGTCCTGGTGTGGTGAATAGCGAAGTCGCGGTGGGGATGATTGTGGTATGGTTAGTTCGTGTAAGGTAACGTGGAGGGGAGGTATATGAATCTGTGCTTAAACTCTCATGTATGAATATCGAGTCTAGGGTTCGATATCTATTACGTTTAGTGTATGATATATAATGCACTATCGTTATTCTTTAGGTATAAGAATATCGAGAGAATGATTAGGTACGTGTACTGGGAGAGATTTATGAAATAAATGTAATAAGACATTCTGGTAAGGGGTGTTCCCTATCCAGAATCCAACCTTGAGCTATGTATCTAAGAGTGATGCAAGGTTAAGCAAAGGTTAGATTCCATTCCCACATCGAGGTATGAGAAGATATAAATCTGTTCCACATTGAAGTATAAGGGTGATGACGTGTTGTCGTTCCCCAAGATTTGTGCGTATGTGTGTATGTGTATGCGTTTAAATATTCATATATGAATATTGAGTTCTTGGGAGGATTCATATATATGAATATAGAGTCCTTGGTTCGAAACCCATTCATGTACGAGAGGATAAACTCTAGTCCTCCTCCAGTAAAGCGACGAGAGGGTGGAAGGGGGAACGTAATAAAACGGTAATATAGTAAACCCGATTCAACAGGTTTAAACAGGTCTGAACATGTTTCATCCTGTCTCCGCTAGCTTGGGTACGAACGCGTCCACACTTCACACAAACCCTTCATACGTTAAGTACAATCGATGAGAGGGTGGGGAGGGGGGAGACAGGTATGATCACGCTTCATCACCCATCTGCTCGCTCGGGAACGAATGCATTCTCACTTCACATCGCCACGTCAAGATGAGTGGAACAACAACTCCTATCATTGAAAGTGATACCAGATTCTGGGAGAATCTGCGCAATTTCAAAGAGTTGCAAAAGCATTGGGTTGAGCATCACGATGAAACGTGTGATGGGAAGATGCATCAAGCGATTTGCAAGGATCCTTCCCATCATGATTCAATCACATCTTATTCTCAATGCGGAATGATTTGAAAGTGTATCTCGGGTAATTATAATTATAATTGAGTGTTAACGTGAAAGCGTTGTTATGTGTTAGATAACTAATGATAAATATGTGTATTTCAGAAAAGCCCAAACTGAAGATGTTGCATGCCAGTCCGAACAGGATCAAGGTGAAGATGTGTGCGGTCCGTACAATGATCGTCCGTTTAAGGATATCGGTACATCGAAACCCGACGAGGAAGTCATAGAAAAGTGAGTATAAAATAATAAGAGTTTTACGTTAACAAGTGTAGTAAATATTCACGATGTTGAGACATAGTTCGTGTATGTCGGCAGATCCTGTAAGAAAGGAGACAAGAAAAAGAAGAAGACGAACTGCAAACCGAGAATCGTCAAAGCCAAGAAGACGTTCGATCAAGACAGTTTCATCATAATGATGTTCGAACCCTTCAGCCCCTTCGCAGAAGAAGTAGAGGAAGAAGTTGCGAGTGATGGTAAATAGTGTGTGCATGAACGATAACGACATCTCCATTGACTTTCGTGTGAACATAGGATTATACAGTGAACTCCCATCCCTTTACATTAAAGCCTCACATGACGATACGTTTGTGTATATTACAAAAGAGGATTAGGAGGTAATAATGTCAAATCTGTGTGTTTTGGATACGTATCTGAAAGATGGTAAGCATCAATGTGCACCGTACAGTGAAAATATAATATATGCATTTAATATAAAGTTATAAATGAATAACATGAAATAAATAACGTTTGTGAATACATGTTTAAATGTGGGCAGTATAAATCTGAATAGTACTGCATTCAATGGACTTAAAATACTAATTCCTTATATTGAAAGAAAATTCCTTATATTGAAAGAAATTTATATCAATTATATGATATTCATAAATCATGATGTTCATATGATGCAAAAAGCAGGAGTGCAAGGAAGAGGATATTGGAGATGTATGTTAAAGTCAATAAAAAGATAATTTGAATTTTTAATGTTTGTTTTTTATTACACCTATATGATAGGTTGTACAACATGAGTTAATGGTTTATAAGTGAATAATTTATCATGAATAATTAAACAGAATAATGAAGTTTGTGTAGGAAAATTTGACGATGCTTGAACTTCCAATCTGACGTTCACTGCCCCCGTCACAGTGTCCTCAGGTTGATGAGAGCAATCGATGACGAATAGCGGTTCATATTTCAGAAAGTCGTTCCTGTTCAAAAGAGGGTAATTCTCCTTTCTATAGTAGGATGATTGAAATTTGGAATATTGATCATACAGAGATGCAAATTTCGAATTGGTGAAATCCAAATTCATATCGTGATAGGGGTAAGATTCACTGTTGAGATAAAGTTTCAGATTGATGATATTACAATGATCAAATAGAGTAGCATCCTTAGCGAGATGATTCAATCTGTCCACTTGTGCACAGACTATGACGAAACGTGGTTTTTCAAGTTTAGTCGTGGTTGCAATGTTCCATGTGAACGCTTTAGTTTGAGGTACAACAGGTTGAGTGTGAAGGTCCAAGGTTCGAAATGCGACGTGTAGAGGTTTATCCGATTTGACGAGTTTAAGTTTATCAACTCGTTCAGAGTCTGAAAGTCGAAGTACAGGCATCCTCCATTCGAGTCTAGTTAGTTGAATGGTTGTAGGATCGTTTCCAATGATACAATTATTAGAATCGTTAGATCAAATGAGAATAAGTTCAAACTTGCTATTAAATATGACATCCTTGTGATCGTCGGCGAAACCCAGCAACATCGAAAGAGGAACGATAGCATTGAAGATACCATTCGATGTATTCACGATGTCTACCACACCTCCTGGATAGATCCATTCAGCATTTAGTAAACGATTCTATTCCAGTTCATTCTGTGCGGCATAGTTACGCATCGTTGATGAAATGCCCGGATTCCTAATTCTATCAATAGTCGTTCCATTCATAGCCAGACGAATCTCATCAATTAGGAATGCCGTAGCATTGTTACTCAATTTCGATGTCGCGACGGTGCCGTCGGGTTTAGTGAGAGTCTCCTCAATGTAGAGATAAGTTCTACCAGGAAGCGTGTACAAATCTTCAGCTTGACATGGAATTCTAATTTCATCGTTCACATTGAGAGCTGACGTATTGTACGGTAGGAATACGTGTTCTTCCTCCTTACTGATCTTATCATCAAAGGTCGGAATCCCGGTCACGTCCAACACATCCATTATAGAACCTTGAAGCCTAAGTTAGCGAGAAATTTTCGATTAGACGATGTGATTAGCTTGCGGGTCGATGATCGAGTAGAGTTAAGTCTCGAGAGATGTTTTTTAATATAGCATCGTCTCTTAAAACTTATACCCATTACGACGTATGTGCAATCGTACAGTGATGGTTTCGTTCCTGAAATGTAACTTATCGCCGTTCTGGACTACCACTCTAATGTCGAGATGATCAATGAGATTCGTATCGATGATTGGTAGATATATAGGACTTGATGGTTCCTGCGAGATATGATAACCTGGAGGTACCGATGGGAAAAATTCATACAGACAATGACCACTCTTACCATTGATGAAAGATCCCGTTGCAAGACTACACTCGATACGTATAATGCTGACCTTGAATATGTTAACCAAATCATTAGACTCGGTCAGCATGTTTGCCGGTACCCTCTGCTTAGAGGTGAAACCGAGAAGAGGAGCAATCGGTCTCTCACGACTAAAGTCGATAATATAGGGAGATTGAATTTCTGATTTCATGGTGTTATTATTAGCACGTAGAATAAAGTCGTCACCGATGTCAAGAGCATCCTTGATCAATCTGGCGATATCATCCACTTCATAAGTACCCGGTGGAATAACTATATGTTCGACTTTTCCATCGCGAACGTAATGGAATAGATTATTACTCTCGTCCACATTTGAAATCGAGTAAAAGGTCTCAAAATTCAATAGAGCCATCTCGTAATGTCCGTTAGGATCCAGATGTAATGGTGGATTTAGAAATGTAGAGAAGCTGGTATAACTTCCACTCACGGTTATCGTGTAACTCATCGAGGAAAAACTGAAGGCACAAGTGACCACAAATCACAGAATCGAATTCTTGAAATCTCGTATTATATAGGAGCTTAACACCCGAAAGGTATGTTTCTATCTCTTCCGGAGGTCCCAGATCGCCGAAACTGTCAAAGAAGTAGGCAACGTCACCATCCTTACGTACAGCAACCCAATGCGTACCAGGATTAGGCGATGTATCCAGATTCACTACTATTCTCTCATAGTATCGAGGACGTGGAGGCAGTTTATCGAGCATGTAGACACCTCTAAAATGTGGAATGTGTAGACGTCGTGCATACGAATCGATCTCAGTAGCACTCAGGGCTTTTTCCGGGATAAATATAAGCCTCGCCCCGAGTTTTTTGATCGAAGATACAATCCTTTACCCTTACGACGTCTCTTACGGCGAAGACCTTTACCCTGAGCCAAAGATTCCATACGCTCGTTGTGACGTGTTAATTCGGCAAGTTGTTTTGCATCCGAACGTTTCTTATTGACAGCCTTAGCAATCTGCGCAGCAACTCCAGCTAAACCACCTGCTGCACCTAGAGCTGCTAAAAGTGGTAGCAAAGGTAAGAAACCACCTCTCTTGCTGCGACGTTTACGCATACCAGCGCTCGCTGCCAATTTACCCTTCATAAGTGTGGTTACAAGTCGAGCTGCAAGTCGTTCACCCAAAGAAGCGTCGGCAGACTTTACACGTCTCCAAGCTTTTTCTACCAACACCTTATCGGCTAGACGACGTGATTCTGTGTCAGTACTCTCTGCGTAAGCCCGATCGTGATCAAGACACGCTGAATCTAACCCGTTCACGGGTAAGTCACCTCTCTGCAACCGTTTATGTAGTTTCGTTCCGGGACCGCAGAACGATAACCCGGTAAATGTGCCTCAAATGGTAATGAATTAATCAAGGAATTAAGAATTCCCGAACCTTTGCGTGCACGTGTAGAGCGCATGTCTCACTATGAATTAAAAAAGGCAAAACGTACGCCATATAAGTATACGATCCCTATGACGATTGACTAACTCCAGTAAATACATAGATTGCGCATGGCCGCCAACTTGCCTATTTTTGGCTGCGCTGGATCTCTATTTCCTCCACAGTAAATACATAGAGGAAACCACTAAACACATCCAGAATCCGGTAAACACAGAGTTTGTGCATGGCCACCATCTTGCACAAATTGTGACTGTGCTAAAAACCCCTTAACTTCCCTACTGGTAGAAACGATAACCAGGTAAATGTACTGCGAATTCCCGAACCTTTTCACGAACGAAATAAAAGGCAAAACGTATGCTTTATAAGTATTAGTCGCGATATGGAGATAGTAAAGCAAAAGTGTAGACTACCCATGCAGGTGTTAGATTTCGAGGATGATATTCGCAAAGGACGACACGATACTTTGTTTCCGAGTAACGTTAGAGCGCTCATACTGGGCAGTTCAAATTCTGGAAAAACAAACGTTTTACTCAACCTGCTTATTCACGAGAATGATCTGAGGTTCGAAAACCTCTACATATACTCGAAATCGTGGCAACAACCTAAATATCGATATTTACTCAGATTACTGAAAACTATACCCGATACAGGTGTATTTACGTTCGATGATGGTGAAAAAGTGATTCAAACGTCGGATGCTAGAGAAAATTCGATATTCGTATTTGATGATGTGTTACATGAAAAACATGGTAAGATAGCTTCATATTACAGTATGGGTAGACATCGTAATGTCGATGCTATATATTTAGCACAATCATATGCTAAAGTGCCTAAACATTTATTTAGAGATAATGCAAATATGATTGTATTCTTTAGCCAGGATAATCTCAATTTAAAACATATATACGAAGATTATGCAGATACCGATATATCCTATGCTGAATTTAAGGATATGTGTAGACATATATGGGAGAGTGATGAACGATCCTTTGTTGTTATAGTACCAGAATATCCATTGAACGAGGGACGCTACCGTCACGGTTTTGATCGCTTTATCAGAATGAATAAATAGAATAATCCATCACTTAAGCAATGAGTACCGATAGGTTCGGATCCCGAAGAATCATACCCTCTAGGGGTGTGTTCAATCGATATATCATAACTAGAGATGGATCGGGAAAATATCGATTCAAGGGAAAGCGATTGTGCAATATTCACGACCCTGAAGAAGGTGATGATGCATCGACTAAACGTTATGTTGATACGCATACGGCTGACGTCGAGAATGGAATGTAGATCTTCAGCGAGCAGACCTCGTATCAGCGTATGCGCGATTTTGAAGCTATGCTTAGGGTTCACATACAAAGATCGCTCGACATCCAGTACAACAATTTAATGGAGTACTTAAGTAAATATGCATTTAAACGTGATTCCGAAAATAATGTTATTATAGATGGTATAAGAATGAAAACGCTGTTGGAACCCCTTCACGAGCACGACGTTCCTAATAAAAATATGTAGATGACAGGATACCAATTCACGACTCTAATGAAACTCTATCATTTCGAATGAAGAGATTAAAGGATTTAGCCGATCCGATAGATGATACTGATGCAGTCACCATGAGTTATGTTAATCATTTATTTATACAGAAACACAATGAATTGCAAACGGTTTAACTGAGACTATAACAAACATTTCCGATACTATTGCACGGAAACAGAATGAATTACAAGGTCAGTTATCTAGAACAATCACCACCGTTAGCGAGACTATTACTACAGCTGTAGAAAAAGAATTGAAAGAATTAACCGCACGACAAACGGAATTTGATAATAAACTAATCACTATAAATAACGATATTCATACTATGAAAACACGAATGAGAAATGTTGTAAACGCCATGTTACAACAATTGAAAGCACAACTCATAATTTCATTGCAAACACGTCCGTTTCGAGGTCCCTCTTTAAGGTATACGTTAACATCGGGTCTCGAGTACTCTAAGGTTCCGGGAAATGAAAGTGTACTATCGTGTTCTATTGTATCATCAGTACATCCGCATGCTGTAAATGATACATTGTTTGTAATAAACGGGAGATTAGTTGAAAGATATCCTGCAAAATTTGAAACTGGCGATATTCTATCGTTTACAGCGCCAGCCGGACGTGCTAAAGATGGTCATATATTAATTTTGGAACTGATAGTTTCATATAAATTAGCAGTAGCTGATTAATTATACATTCATTTCGATATGGATGCTGAAGCTATAAGACTTAAGGAATCCATTGCCCATCACAGCAGGGCAATAAGAGAAAAGTTACGTTCTCTCAAAGGAATGAAATTCGAAACGCAACGAGTCATGTCTGAAGTTCTTCAACCTGCAACCGAACCATTGAAAGTAATAGCGAAAGCACACCAAGACGACAACGAAGAAACTACAGATGATGGTAACGGATCTAATCTCGTGTCAAAGTATCTACACAAGGTTTGAACTGCTAGTTCGAGTGACATGGACAATACTTACGGCATACGTTACGAGGATAATGAGTATAAATTGGGTAACAAGAAAGTTGTGTTTAAATCTGATGGTGTTCAGATAGGGACAGAAACGTATGAACCCACAGCAGGCTTATATGAATTATTATTTAAACGTTTACCTCGCAAGACATCGTACACAGAAGATGATTTAGACGTGTATTCACAAATCTTACAGAATACTCAAGTTTACAGACACGACTATTCAAGAGATGGACGTTTAAGAGCAAATCGCGGGTTCAGGTATCGTCATATCATTCGTGACCTTGTTAGTAATCGAACTGGATTTGGTTTACGTTGGAAAGAACATATATCGCAGAGAAAATTAGATTACGTCTAATGGAACGATCCGAACGAAATAATAAACAGATTAAGATTATAAGTTGCATCGAGGGATGCAGGTAATTTGAATCATTCACCCGAGATAGAAGAAATTATTACAGAATTTAAAACATCAAAAATTATAGCATGATAAAACGTCGCATTGCAACCGAGTTACATGCACCAGCTAGAAAACGATTTTTGCGTCGTAAGATCATAAGCAAAGGAATGAACGATTTAGTACAAATAGATCTTATGGACATGTCTAATTATGCAAGAGACAATACGAATTATCAGTATATTCTTCTTGCATGCAATTTTTATTCCAAGATGGGTTGTGTACGGCCATTACGTGTTAAAAGTGGTATTAACGTTTCGACTGCTATGGAGGAGATATTGAATGCAATGGAATCGTTTCCGAAGAATGTTCAATTTGATAATGGAAGGGAGTTTTACAATAGACATTTCCGCGAACTAATGAATCGTAATAATATTAATCATTACAGTACCTTCACTCACGTTAAGGCTGCTGCAGTGGAACGTTTAATAAGAACGATCAAAATGAATTTGCATAAGGAATTTATTGTTCAATACTCATATCAATGGATAAACGTACTACCTAGAATTATTCATACATACAATAATACTTACCATCGAACGATTCGTATGAAGCCTGTAGAACTTCGTGATAATTCTCTCCTCCTTAGTGTATACAAATATGATACAATTCTGCGTGAGAAGCGAAGATCTAGACTTCATCGTGTTGGTGACTACGTGAGGATTTCTAAGCATAAAGGTGTTATGGAGAAAGGTTATCTACCAAATTGGAGTGTTGCGGTCTTTAGGATACGTACAGTGCAAAGGACACATCCATTGACATATCTCATCGAGGATCTGGAGGAAAAACTGACTCAAGGAGCATTTTACGGTTATGAATTACAGAAAACTCAATATCCAGACACGTATTTAGTTGAAAGGATTATCAGACGACGTGGTGATAGGATTCTGGTGAAATGGTTAGGATTTCCTACCTGTGAATGGATTAATGAGGTGGACATTTTATAAATAAAAACACACAATTAAATAAAGGAATATAAGTTTAATGATATATTGTTCTTTTTTGTTCACATTGATTCCTGGTATCTTCATTAACATAACGTTAATGCTAGTTCACATTGATTATATATAAATTCACACCCCTTAACGTAAACATGATAATAACATTATGTAAATAGTAATATACTTTTTTTAAAAAAATCATACATGATTATAGTTGAATTAACATTTAATTGTAGAGATTTTAACATAACGTACATGCTAGTTCACATTGAGTATATATATAAATTCACCTCCCCTTAACGTAAACGTGATAATAACAATTTGATGTAATTAGTAATATACGTTAAACAAACACCATACATGATTATAGTTGAAATAAGAGCCTTTAACATAATGTACATTTTAGTTCACATTGATTATATATAAATTCCCCTCCCCTTAACGTAAACATGATTACAACATTTTGATGAAATTAGTAAATATGCTTTAATAAAAAATCATACATGATTATAGTTGAATTATCATTTAATTGTAGAGATCAATAAGGTCACATTGATTCCTGATATCTAGCATTTCAAAAGACATGAATAGGAAAAAAATGTTCCTTCCCCCTAGCGTAAAAATAAAAAAAAAACATTATATTTCAAATGAAGTAAATATGTTATTATCATGTAATTAGTAATACACTTTACGGTTATACTTGAAACTTAATATTTTTTCAAATGCAGTAATACGTTATTATCATGTGCCTGGTAATACCTTTTAACTCAGTTGAATCTATGCTTTATTGAGAAAATAAAAAAATTACACTTGACAATTTACTATAGCATAATGTCCCCATGCTAAGGTTGAAAATGAATTATCGGGAATGTATCGTTTTGTATCGATACCACTTACAGCTATCCTATTAGATACAATGGTATGAACATTATGCTTATAACTTCTGAAACATGTCTGCATGCTTCGATGTATCGTGTCAGGATGTGTAATACATGAGAGATATTGTTCTGGGGTTATGAATCTCATCGAATCTTTTGCTACACCATTTGATTTTTAATCACTTCAGTATCATATCGATAACAATATAAATTCGATTTCAATCCCACATATTCAGTTATCACTCTACCGGCTAGCTCATCCTTGAATAATCCGGAGATTTTCTTACTTGCTAACGGAATGCCATACACATTATCCATTGGATAATTCGATGTATCGAATAAATATATATTGGTTTTAATAAATTCATATATATCACAGTTAGATTCAAAGAGAAAAGCGTCCGTGTCCGTATAGATCAAAGTAACATCTTTCAATTTTCTCTTCAGAATTTCATAATAAAATCATACATTTTATGTTTGGATAGATACAGGATTGCTTGTCCTATGTATATTGGCTTATTCATCAATATTTCATCTCTGACCAATTCCATACCTATTAAATTTTCATCAAAAATCACCTACCTTATATAGTCTGACGAGCTAACAATTTACGCGCACGCTTCCAGCTGGTAGCTAAATAAAATGAATTATAACGTTTTGCATTCTCTATAAATTTTTCATAAACACAATTATTCATTAACGTCCATAGATCTTTCCATAGATCGCTTTATCTTCAATACGTTTACGAGCGTTGAGTTCAATGTAAGGATTTATCCAGTTAGATTGTTTATAACTGATTACTCTATGTATACGTGATACAGTCAAACCAAGTTTAACATATTCTTGAAAATTGAGATAATGTAATACGTATTTATTTTTATCATTCAATGTTGTTAGCAATTTTGTATACTTATCACCTGGCGCGATTTCATTCAAAGGGCATAATGGCAAATCATTTTGCATATCATGAAGTTCTTGTGGATATTTTAAGTCTACTTCCAACACATATTCCACGTCAGAATCACTTGTAATAGAAATAAAATCTATTGATTTAATTTCAGCATCAGTTAGCCACCTTATATCCGTGTATGGTAAGCGATTGTTCCCCATCGTATCGGAATATAATGAATTGCAGTCAACATACATTAAATAATTAGTTGGTTGAGTGTTATCATAGCTAGTCATGTATCTGTTATTCGCTTTTGCGTACCGTTTGGACACAGTGAAAATTCCACCTCGTATTCCTCTTTCGAAGAAATCTATCATAGTCTTATCTGTTAATAATGAAATCTGTACACCAGTCGTTCTTAACATTGCATCATAAGTTAATCCGGGAACTGTGTAATACTGACACGGATCGAGTCCATACAAACCGATACTTAATTCACGGAAGCGTTCAAACACATCCGTTAAAATTAACGTATCACTCTTAAGATATATATTTAAATATTCACCCAGATTTTTAACATTGAATTCATTCCACACCGTTCTAGCATGACTGTAATCCTCATCACTTACATGATCAAAATTATATTTAGATGGTAGACTATCCTCGTATAATTTTTCCATAGTATCCACATACGTGTACGGGAAGACACCTTTGCGTTTCATCAGTTGTCTATGCAAATGGTTCGTATACGTATTATTGGTATAATGAAAATCATCGGGTTCTAACACATCCGAAAGGTCACTAAGTTTTGAATCCAAAAAACGATAGCTATCCAGAAATCTTAGATATATACTAATTCCATTCGAATTTGTATATCTTTTGCTAAAGGATAAGTAATTTTCAGAAATTTGTGCAATACAGTTGATAGGCTCCGTATCATAACCTAGTTTTTTGACTATGAAATGTGCATCGTATTGTGACTTTGTGGGCTCGTGAAATGAAAAGTCCAATTTCACTACTCAAAAATGTTCTTTATTTCCACCGACTTACAGTTAAACACTTGCCAATTACACAGAATTACGTAATGCACACAATTACGATTCACCAGTTCGTCCGTTAAAGTTCCGCTTGCACTCGCGATTACGTAAACTCCTCCGACGCACGCAGTCTTCTCGTTCGTTCACACTGGCTCGTCAAGCACTGACTAACTGACTGACTCACTTACTGCCCGGCGTGTTGCTTATATAGGGTCAGCTGGGGGATCGAGAATGTTCTGGATTAGATGAAATATCCCGTAAGTTCGAGAACACAGGTGGAGCAGAAAGAGACGGCGCAGTGATGTTTTTTTCTCCCAGCCACCCCTTGTCACCACTATAAGACAAACGAGGGGGGGCGAGGCTAACGCCGACCTCCCCTGCTTGCCCGCTCTCAGCTGGTTCTATAGGGTGTTCCAACGTTCGGGTGACAGTATTTTGACATGCAATGAAAGAATATTGGTGTGAATCCTAGCATTTTCCTATTTAAATTGCAGTGTTTATGGGCTGGCCCAACGTAACTTCCAGTCAAATGACAATGATCACGAACCTTTATACACGAGTTAAGAAATTCACGTTTGCATATGTGACATCGTGTTGCAGTTTGATATTCTAGCTCATCCACATCTCTCATACTTATTTCAATTTTATTAGCATATATATTAATGACACGATTTGCAATTAACGTTAATTCTTTAAGAAAATTTTCAATTGCATATGGACCTTCAAATGATTTGAAACGCGTTAAATTTTTATCATAACTACAAACCAAATTTAATGCAATTGCATACGCTTCATGTTTATGGATGGTACGTGTCCAACTTTTGTTCGATGCATCTTGACACGAATCTACCTTACGTAAGATACATTCTATGTCTGCATATACCACGAATGGAACTTTTAGACATTTCGAATATGCGTTAAATTCAACGAGATCTGCTTTACCTGTCTCGGGCATTCTGATAATTTGATTCATCATACACCGCTTTTTATGACTATTTAAACTTGATTCTGATGTGAAATACAAGTTACAACTGTTACATAACCATTTTCGCCCCTTATGTTTAGATAGCTGCTTTCCCAGCAAACGTGATAAGTCTGTTATCAGACAATAATGTCTTTTATACATCAAAAGATTAACATGATGTGATTTTATCTCTTGGTTGATATAAGAGAATAGTCGATTTATTTTCAACACCGTATATCGTTAATGAAATATTTGAATTTTGACTCTCGAATATTTCCACACCTTTCAATGACACGGGGAATGTTATATTCTCAAAGTTAAATTCTTTAAACATATCATATCTTTTATAGGATGTGGATCGATTCTTGTTACGTTCTACAGGGTATTTGGATGCTAACAGACAGTATGCAAAGCAATATTTATTGGTATTTCGAATGTTAATAACAGCTCTCTTCGCCTTTATAAAGTCGGGTAATTCAGTATACATCCCGGCATTCAATGAATCGTATTGTGTCACATATATTGTTAATTTCTCAATACTGTATAAAGCTTTTGAACTGGTACGCGATTCAAAATGATCCATAGGATACCTAGGATAGGTTGTACAATCTTCTCTTCATACCATATCGATTTATCTGTAGATTGCAATATCACCTCAAGTTTACTGTTAAAGTTAAATGTATGAATATTATCGCTCTCTTGTGATATTGATATATTTACAGGATATAGAGGACCCTATCTTAAGACCTGATTCATACATGTTTAAGCCCTTATCAATTTCGTTCATAATTAAAGGTTTGCATTCTGAAAAGAATATGACGTGGTCAAGTATATTAACACACTTGTGAATTTCGTAGGTACATAATCTGTTTTTGAAGGCAGACTCACTGTGAATACACTGCAGTGGTTCGGGTTGAAACATCTCGGAACGGGTTTCATCTTGCTGAGTCGAGGGATGTCCATTGGCACTATCGGAGCATCTTGTCATCGTTTCTGAAAACAATTACAACATTCGATTAACTTTACATACGGGAACATTGATTTACATATATGTAAGGTGGTAACAGAAATAACATACATGTACATAACCTTTACATGCATGAATCTCAATTTTACGTAAACTCTATACTTTACCTAGAACGTAACATGCATGTAAATTTTACACATGAAAATATTTACGTAATGATTATGTAATTTACAGAGAGATTTCAACATTTATACGAATATTGCTATCATCACGTAACTACAATATTCAGAGAGCACGTAACTGTTTTACGTGAGCTCTGTCCCTTACGTGAATGATAAAACACACAACGTAAACAACCTCTTTTCAAAACAGGCGAACGCAATAATGTTTCAAATTATAGACCAATATCTCTCTTGCCAATATTTCCAAAAGTTCTTGAAAAAGTAATGTTCCCCAGACTGTATAAACACCTTGAATGTAACAACATACTTGTCAGTGATCGGTTTGGATTCAGAAAAGGAATATCGACTAATAATGCAACTTACAAGCTTACACATGAAGTGTTGACTGCCTTAAATGATAAAAGACATGTAGGTGGAATTTTTTCTGATCTAGCAAAGGCTTTTGATTGTGTTAATCATAACATTCTTATAGCAAAACTGGAATTCTATGGGATAAAAAATGAACATTTAAGATGGTTTGTATCATATCTACATGAAAGAAAACAGAGTGTTGAAGTAGCTGTCAGTGATATTGGTTATGAAAAACAAACTTCGAACTGGAAAATAGTAACTCATGGAGTACCCCAAGGTTCCGTGTTAGGGCCTTTATTATTTCTTATCTATATAAATGACCTCTCACTTTATATAAAAGACATTGCAAGTACAGTTCTTTTCGCTGATGACACTAGTGTCCTGATGACCAGTACAAATTTAAACGATTGTACAATTAAAATGAATTATGTTTTGAACTGTATGTCATGCTGGTTTAAAGCAAACAAATTTTCTGTGAATCTAGACAAAACAAAAGTGGTCAAATTTATAACCTGTCGTACATCACATACTGAAATAGAAATCGGGATTAATGATATGTCATTAGAAGAAATTGTCAGCATAAAATTTCTGGGCCTTCAAGTGGACAGATGTTTAGATTGGAAAGCTCACATAAATTATATCTTACCTAAACTTAGCTCTGCCTGTTATGCTATCCGAGAGCTGGTTAATGTGAGTTCTACTGACACACTTAAATTGGTATATTAATCATACTTTAACTCTATTATGGAGTATGGAATATTATTTTGGGGCAACTCAGTAGAAAGTAAAAAATATTCCTTATGCAAAAGAGGGCTATAAGAATCATTACTAACAACCACACCAGATGCTCCTGTAAAGACCTTTTTACAAGATTGAAGATATTAACGCTTCCTTGCATGTATATATTCTCGATCCTAAAATTCTTTGTATGCAATCGTGCCTTATTTGCAACAAATAATGTAATTCACAAAATAAACACTAGACAAAAGTATAATATCCATTATCCCAGTGCTAAACTTTCTTGCTTCCAGAAAGGTGTGTATTATGAAACTATCAAAATATTTGGCGCACTTCCTAATGTTCTTAAAGAAAAAGTTGATAATTTCGGTGCTTTTAAAAAAGCTGTTAGAGAGTACCTTTGCTCAAAATCTTTTTATTCTGTACAAGATTATCTGAATGACAAATTATCCTGATAATGCTTCTGTAGCTCTATAAGTAGTATTTAAGTATTCCAATGACAAATCGTTACTTCTAAATATTTGATGCAAGCTGAAAGTTTATTTTTAATCTATATGTATTTAATAAATAACAATGGGATCCATTGCAAAAATGTTGAGACGTACTGGCATAAGCCAAGTGAAAACTGGTTTAAAAAGTGTTTCATTTTGTATTAAATATAATTATCCCTGCTTTGTTTTCCATATTGTTGTTCATATTGCCTGTGTACTATAACATGTGTCTTATGTTAACTTTTGTACATATATACGCTATTAAACTTTATACCTCTAGACATGTTCAATGTTCACAGCCTTTTCTGGCTACAAGTGAACCTACTGAACGGAAATCAATCTAATCTAATCTAATCTATACATGTAAAATAACGTAACTAATCTACGATATTCACATGTACGTTTCACACATACAAATTAACGTTTTTTTCACCTACAACTTTATTTTTACGTGTAACAAACAAAACCTAACTAACATGCATGTGAAATAACGTAACTGAACTACCATATTTACATTACGTGGCTATTAAACATGAAAATTAACGTTTTTCACCTACAACGATCACTCCATATTACTAATTACTCAATTACTCACTCTCAATTACATGACGTGCGAAAATTAACAATTTAAGTTCTAATACAACATGTACGATTTCACATTTACATGCAAGTAACTATATTATCACTTTTTATGAAATTTTTAAATGAATATGCGCACCTTTTGACGACATTACAGGCTGCTTAAAAAGACAATTTATGTCGTTTGAAGCCACTTTCTAGAGTTTCCTCGCCATGGTATTGGAGTATGCAGTCACCATGGTTTAGTAGATCTTTCTGCGCTGCGGTCATGTGTTTGAATCTCTCCGGGAGGAAGACTTGGAATTCTGACGTTTCGACGACCACCCGCTCACCATATCTGGTCTTCACGGTTTTGACGGATCGAATGATGTATTGCACGGACTGATCTAATTCACGTAGTTTCCTTGTGGGAAGATGTGTTCCACCTTTAGCTAGTTGATTTAGCTGGAGCATCTCATGATCTGAAACAAGCATATAAGCACAACCGAATCAGTATTACTTCCACACTCTTCGTAAACAGAGATAAAAAAGAAATACAATATACAACTTTTCTATCTTACCTGTAGGATCCATATTTCCAGAGAATCGACTGACTCCTCACTCATCACCGCCAGCGTATTTATTGAGAGAGGCTCCGCCCCTCCTTCCAGGAGAGCTTTTACTTTCTACATCTTGAGTTATGAGTTAAAAGTTATTACTAGTGACTTTATTATCATAGTTTAAACTTTATATAGATCCAACATTTTTACACCCTACCACATCTCTCCTTCCCAAACACCATGTGGCGCGCACACACTAACTGTGATTCGTTCCCTAC